>OY728122.1:1911531286-1912781286 GCA_963277665.1 Viscum album
ATATTAGTCTTCATAGTTAGTCCAAGGATTCAGAATGACTACCAAGATTGTAGGCTTATATGATCCTTCAACCTACATAACCTCTATGTACCTATAGTGAAGCATCATGTTCCCTTAGTAGTGTAGGGGGGATATAGACCCTAGTAGAGGATCAGAAACCCTATATGATATCATTAGATAGGGAGGATATTAACACAATGTATATATGATCTCATTCCCTGTGATAGTAGGAGGGATACTGACTCTATCTAATACATAGGTAGATAATTAGATTCCCCAATCCCATGGGAGGGATTTTCAGCACTAATAAAGGATGGTTAGAGGAAACTTATCCTTAATTAAATATCTTTAGTTAGGGTGGATTTCCACTCAATAATAGTGTTTGAAAACTAATCCTGGTATTTGGAAACTGGCATGGTCGATCGTTCTTACTTTACCATGATTACCATCATTGTATTCACTTTAATCAAAAGGGACTACTCAAATGTCTGAATCTAAGGGAAGTGTAAGTACATGGTATTCCCAACTGGTACACAAGGTGTCACTCTAAGTTGAAAACTTGGTCATTCACTAATTTCCAATGTGGAATATGAAAAACTAACTACATACTGCATAAATTGAGATTTGTGGTGTGTGGGTTTGGGTTCGGCACTTGGCATGTGCCTCATCACCTGAGTTGTGTTCCACCAGGAATTACATGGTGTGTAGCCTTATCATACATGACCATGTAGGATACCTGTGTTCCCTAGGGGTGTACTTCCTATACATGTTGATTTGTTCATCTAGGGTTAAATGGTGTGTGGGATCATCCAAATAGTTATTTGATATTTTTATCAGTTTAAAGCCCTAGTGTCACATCAATAAGACACACAGTGTGTGTGTTCTTATAAACTACATTCCATGTAGTTAGTTATTTTCTAGAACATCAGCATCCTTCAGAAGCTTCACCAGATGTTCCACCCTTTCTATGATTTTCACCAAAAAACCTGCAAACTGTGTTGATCGACATCAATGATAAGTTGGAAATCGAATGACCACCCTTCATTAGGAAAATGGATCATCATTTCCTCCCATATAATCCACACATATGAACTCATCAAACAGTCACCTCTAATCTCAACTGCCTTTTGTGAAACTTTATAGATCATCATAACTCTCACAATCACCGTCTTATCCAATTGTTGAACAAAGCAATGTGAATCTATAGTTCAATCACAATTCGAACTAGATTTATGGTCGAATCATCATCCTATCATAGGACCACAATGAGTGTGAAGAACAAGAAGTAAATTCCACAATCAATAAAGTGAAATAATCAGTGTTCATTATGAACTTGAACATGGAATTAAATTGAAAAGAACATGAATTCATATTAAAATATTAGTTTATAGGATAGTTATAGGGCCATAAAATTTTTTAATAAGATGACAGAGTCATGATATAGTTTTTTTGGATTAAATTATTTAAATAATTCATTCAAAACTCAATTATATCAATAATGGGGAATAAAACCATAAAAAAATATCCCTACCTCAACACTGGATTGATCTCTGATGAAAAATGAATCTGCAAGGATGTTAAGGATGAGCTCGGTTGAGTCCAGTCATCGATCCACAAACATTCCTCATCTATTCATTGATTATTCTCCCCATAGTGAAGCTCTCTCCCTCCCTATAAATTCTCATGGTTATGTGGCTAGACCTAGAGAATTAGAATAGGGGTGATTTAATAGATCATTTCTAGGTTTAGACATTTAATCAGACAAATAAATAGATTTAATATATTTATTTCATTTAATATTATTCGGTGACTGTGAACTATCTTAGGGCCTAATGTGATCAATACATATATTGCACCTATGGTAAAACATATGTTTCAGATTCAGTGGTAGTCACAATTTCCCCATTTGAGCCTTCATTCAAGAGATAAATCATTACTCCTTAAAATATACATGTTTGTGAGTTAATATATTTAATATTTTAATTTACTGGTATTAGGTCTATACAATGCCTAAAACTATGCCAACTAAATGAATATCCCCAAAATATTATTTGAAATATTAAAAGGGTATGATCACAAAAATTAGATCCTTTATATTTTCCATTAGTTCAACCAATTTGAATGAATTGGAGTTTAGGATAAATTGGGCCCTAGGTACATGGTTCGGTGAAGATCTGAGTGTAAAAGATCACAAGTAAATTAATTAATTAATTTAATTAGATGTTATTTAAGTTATAATAATAATAATTTAATGTATTTCTCAAAGTATTAAAAATTCATTTAAGTATATAAGTGAATATGATAAAAATAGTTTTTTTAATGAATATTATTTATTTAAGGTGAATTAAACTTATTCAAGAAGAATAGGCCATGTTAATGGATCATAATTCATTATGATATAGTTAAGAATGTTATAAGTGAATGATGAAGTTTTTATGAAATTTAAAATTAGTTAAATTTGTTAAGTGTTGTTTTTGGGCATTAAAAAAGGTTAAGTTTCCATGGGGACATAAATGCAATTTATATAAACTTAAACCTAAGTATAAAATCTATTTTTACCAAAAAATAGAGGACCAAACTCTTGAATGAATTTTCTCACATATTATCCATTCTATCAAGTTCAAGAGAGAGAAACTAAAGATAAGATCAAGAATAAAATGATCTATGTTTTCATATCGATCAGGTGATCTTTTTGTGATCAAAGATGTGAAGTAAAGATCTAAATTATTTAATTCTAGCACAAGAAGATCATAGGTTGATGAACTAAGAGTTATGGTACATGTGTGGATGATCTAGAGGAACCCCCAATTAGATCCTTTGATCAATGATGATTCATAATTGATAAAATCTTTCCAGGATCAAATGCATGAATGAGTTACCTCTTCATTTATGTTCTTTATACTTAAATTTATTCACACATGATCCATATAATGAATCGGGTATTTCCATGTTAGGTCTAGTGTTATGACACTAATCTATTCCAATAATTTAAAAATAAATATTTTTCATGATTCATACATGTATCGGGTTCCTTCAATGGATGTTTTTTCCACACCCATCCTTAACTATAAAAAGTGAGACACTCCCTTTCCCTAAAATACATAAATCATAAAGCATGAGATGGATGTAATAAATATATATAGGATTCATTTCCTTCTCATTTATATTTTCTTGAATTTTTTTATTTTATCACATATATATTTTCTCCTCAAATAAATTCTATAATATTTTTAACTTCACAGCACACATAACATTTTATAAAAATGGCCGCATTATAATTTTTATTTACATTGTGTGTCAGATACCAGCACACAAAACATTTATATATAAAAAACTACCCATAGTGTACATGCATGTACACACATGAAATTATATATATAATATTTATGAAATTCATATATTACTATATTTAGATGTCAAAAAACATTTATAATATTTATAAATAAATTTATCTAGAACATTTATAGTGTGTATACCACACACAAAACACACACCCTATCATGAATTTTAACAAATCAATTATATATATATAGATGCACACACACATGTATGTATGTAATTATAAATGTTTTTTGAACACATAACATTTTGATGTATTTTTTAGTAATTATTAATTATAGTGAATATTTAATAAATAAAAATTGAATATATAGTAATTAAAATAATTCATGCAGCATTTGTATTATGAATTATTTATTTATTTTTTAAATTATATTGAAAATTTTATAGATTATATAATGAATATATATTGATGATGGTTATGGTGATGGTGATGATGCACAAGACATGTGTTTTGTGTGTGTTTTTGTTTTTAATAATATTGAAAATTCAATGGATAATTGTTGGCGCCAAAATGTTGGGCGAAAAGAACGAAGAAAGAGAGGCCTCGTGACCTGCCTCGCGAAGCCATGGTGTGGAGTCCCCACAAGCAACGTGGCCACCGCAAAGTAAAGGAGGCGGTACACTCTGTGAACACCCCTGACGTTCAAGGAGGCGGTACGCTCCGCGAACGCCCCTGACATTCGCGAGCCCGCCGCGAAGCAATGGAGGTGGTACGCTCTACCAATTCCCTTGACGCTCGCAACCCACCGTGAAGCAACCGAATCCCTCTTCACGCCGTGTCAGCTCTGCTCCGCGGAACCTCTTGATTATAAATATTGGAGTCCACCAGAGCCCAACAGACAGACAATCCGACCTTTCAGTTTCTCAGCTCCCGAATCGTGAAGCACCTTTTTCTCTACGAACCATGAGCTACGCGAGGTATTTTCCCTTCGTGAGGAGCCTCTGCATTGTCTCGTTTTGATCCCCTCTTCCGAGAGGGATGCCCTTCGCGAAGCATAAGGGAATTTTCAAAGGAAGGGGATCTCGAAGGGGTCCCGGGTTGTCGTGGAGCATTTATGATTCGCGAAACACACCTCCTATACATGTGATCCACATGTCAAGGTAGGATCACTATACTTCACGAAGCACACTACTTCACGGCACCTTTCTTCGCGAGGCACCTATGCTTTGTGAGGCAGTGCTCCACGAACACCCTTCCACTTCATGAAGCACGTCCCATTCGCACCTCCGCCCCATGCAAAGGCTAAGGCACCCCACTTCGCGAAGTACATCCCTTCGCCAGTACCCTCCACTACGCAGACCGACTGAGCTCCACAAGGCCCCTACCTGTGGACCCCTCTTCTTGGAAATTCATTTTCCCATGAAACCCTCCAGGTTTGCAGGATGTGATATCAAAGTCCCCTGGATGATACCGCCCGTGGAGTTGCTTCTCCTAATGCTTCTTCGCATAGGCACGCTAACGGCTATTGCTTCTTCACATAGATACGCTAACGTGGACCCATTGATGGATCACTCTGCGACCCCCCTTTTACACGGCATTGTCGGTACCTTCCCTCCCACAAGGAGCATAGGGTACCAGTTATGTAAGTCCTAGGGGTGTGTAGTAAACACACCTCATCCGAGCTGTAGGACTTTAAACTTCCAAGCACCCTCATCCTCAACACATGACGTTAAACTGTGACATCGCCCCATGCCTCTCACGCGGGGTCCCCCCACCTTGGACATTCTCCACACCCCCCTGGCCTCCATAGGGGATGATATCCTCCTTCTGGATCATAGGGGACGATATCCTCCTTCTGGGAGTGGTTTTTGTCTATCAGGGAAGGGCGTCCATCTTGTTGTAATCCCCTAGTCCTTCTTACGGAAGGTATCACCCATGCACCTCCGTACTTCCCCTCTCCCTCTACAATTTTTCACCCTTGGGCCTCCATCCTGGAATAAGTCCCAACACCATGGGCCGCCAAATGCATAAGCCCCCCTTCAGTTCCCACGGACGCACCTTTCACGACGTGATCATCAGGTCTCTGCTACCTCTTGTTTCTCACACCGAGCATGACTCACGTAGACTTAGAGTAAGCACCGACCCTAACCCCAACCACCTTTTCATTGTAAACTACGTGGACTTTGATCCATGTTAATGCATGGTATGTAGGAATCCTCTACAAGGTTCAATCCCACCACCAGTGGACCCACGGTTTCACCTTCACGTCGGTTCACCGGCATCATTGTGAACTACGAGGACTTTGATCCATGTCAAGGAATGGTACGTAGGAAGCCTCCACGAGGTTCAAGCCCACCACCAGTGGACCCCCGGGTTCACCTTCACATCAGTTCACCAGAATCATTGTGAACTATGAGGAATTTGATCCATGTCAAGGCATGGTACGTAGGAAGCCTCCACGTGGTTCAAGCCCACCACCAGTGGACCCCTGGGTTCACCTTCACGTCGGTTCACCAGCATCATTGTGAACTACAAGGACTTTTATCCATGTCAAGGCATGGTACGTAGTAAGCATCATGAGGTTCAATCCCAACACCCATTGGACAAATGTCCACCTTCACGCCGACTCGTTGAAGAAACCATCCCCGAACTACGAGGACTTTGATCCATATCAAGGCATGGTACATAGGAGTCCTCCCTGAGGTTTAAGACTATCAACCATCGGACCAAGGTCCCCCTTCATGTCGGTTCAATAGAATCCTTTCTTAACTATGGGGACTTTGATCCATGCTAAGGCATGGTATGTAGGAAGCCTCCCTGAGGTTCAAGCCCACCATCCATGTGGACCAAGTTCCTTCTTCACGCCGGTTCTCCGACACGCCCCTGTCCCGCATGACGTTAAATTTTATCCCAATCCAGCAGTAATCCATTGTGAGCCCACCATCTGGTTGTTCTGATACCCTTCACGTCGGTTCAACACCCCCTTTCCATACAAACTAGAAGGAATTTGATTCGTGCTAAGGCATGGTACGTAGGAAGTCTCTTCGAGGCTCAAGACCAAAACCATCATCCATCCTGATTCTTACCCGGGCCGCCACATCCCGGTGAGGTCATGTCATACTCATCCCCCTCCACAGTACTAGGGAATCCACCCACGTGCTGGTTCAAATATAGGTGTTCCCTAAAGGGGGTTCTCCAATCCGATCCACTCTAGCTAGTGTTCTGATCAGCCCGATCCGTCTCTGATGGATGTTAAACTTACGGCATACCCTGTGTTAAACACAGGAAGCTGAGGAAAACCTCAGATACATGCCAATGGAATATGATTACCCGTGCTCGATGTGGGATGCCTTAGGATTCCACGCCCTCAAGAAGACCTATAATAAGGGACAAAATACAGACACGCCAATTCCCTAGTGTTCAGACACGTTAATGATGCCTTGACGTGACTACTCCCCCAACTGAAGGTTGCTGCCCTAACCGGACCCCTTGGAATGTCCTGACAGAAGCAGTGTAATTAACCGGCATCCATGGAAACATGGCACTGGGAAGAGTTTCACAAACAACGTATTAAATATATGAGGGAGACCCGAACTAGGTGATGAGTTCCGAGGAGGAATCCATGGAAGGAAGAACCAACATCCCATCATCTCGTTTCGATCAAGGAGAAGATGTCCCTGAATAAGGAGCAAATGTCGCCCACCTTTGGAAAGCGGGAATGTGGGGTAATAAAAATATGTGCCTGTCACACCCAAGAAGACGTACGCGTGCGCCCCGACGAAAGCATTGGAAATAGAAATGGTGAACCTGACATGAAGGTATTCGCCTCAATATGGAGACTAGTAGTGCTCGAGACATTAATAGATTGACGTGTCACCGGATCCAGCTATCTGGCGACGGGTCCCGCAAAGCAAATAGTGTGCCCAGCGTGAAACTCACCAGAATTTGGGGTAGTAGAATGTTGGGAATTCCATTATGGAACGTTGTTGGTATGGGTCCATCTTACCGTCCATGGAAGACGGGATGGCGCTGGGGCACTGGTTGTCGATTTCTTTTCCTCGCAGTGTTGATGAGTTACTCTCCCTACTTCCCAAGAATCAGGTTGCTGCTACAGGGACACAATCACCGCCCACCCGCCTACGCAGGGTCAGGGGAAACACCAGCACAGCTGCTCCATGTGGCTCCACTGCTGCCACAATGGCATCTGCATCCATGAACGTGGGGTGCCCACGCCCCATATCCCCATCAGAAGTCATCCAACGAAGGGTGATTAATGACCTCGTATGCCGTTATGAGGAGGAGGAAATAATATCAACCCGAGATATGGACCTCCTGGATCTGGAGGCGTCCAGGACTCACCTTCAACGCCTCCCTCGAGGGCCGTGCAGGGATCCCCTGCTCCCCACCCCAACATTCAATCGTTTCGGGAGCCTATCCCCAGAACGCCTTGACGACTCCCTACCTTACGCTGATGAGGTGGGTGACGTCCAGCTCAGCCCGGTCAGAGTCCTGATTCAAGGGATCCAAGAAAGGGCCCCCACCCGGTCGTGTCAGCACCACCGCCCGACCTTGCCAGAGGAGCAGGTAGGCTATGCGCCTGCACCACCCGCACAGGCTCGCCTGACCCGATGCCAGCGTTGGTCCCGAGCTAAGGATGCCGGCCAAGGGGCGTTAATGTCGACAGCTACTGTGGCCCGAGCCACCGCCGGTATATCATAAATTCCCTACCCACACTGAGCAGGGGATCTCCTATGCCCTACAGAGATTGAGGCCCCAACCACCCCACGAGCAGGCTGGGTCGACTCCCTGAGTCACAGGCATGAGTGGTGATTGTCGCAAACCAACCCACGGTGATTTCACCCTATACATAGGTCCTCCCTGTACCACTATTCCCCAAAATGTGGGCCTTCCCCTCTTCAAAGATCGTCATGGATGTATGCCTCGTGCTACCCCCAACCCGAATGAAGGCCTTCCCCACAACAGTGACACTCGGCGCGGAAGCCTCTCTCGTGCCCACCACACCGGGTATGGAATTATGCCTCCTACCCCTGACCGTTGATGTGAAGGCACTGCCCATCCGGTCCCTCTCTAGCATGGGGATCCTCCCTATATTCTCTCCGCAGCTGTCGAAGGTCCTCCTCACCCTGGCAACCAAAGGGGTGAAGGTCAGCCTCACTCCACCCGCACCAAGCATGGAGGTCCTCCCCATGTTCCTGCCGGTTCTGACGGAGGTTTCGCCGGCTCAGGTGTTATTCATGGAGGTCCTCCCCATGTCCACTTTGACATTTTTCCTGGTGCTCCTCGCACCCCGGCGGTCTCAAGTGGAAGTCCTCTCCTCCCTGACACCAGCGCGGCCCCAAGACTACATGTCAGGAATCAGCCTTGTCCCGAGGAGCCGCCTAGGGGCAGGAAGGCGGGTCGTCGCTGCCACAAGAAGAATCCTGGGAAGGCCTGGACAGAGATCAAATTGGCCCGCTTCTCGGATTCTAAATCAGAATACGACTCGGCAGTGGAACCCTCCCCTCGGTCCTCCGTGTCAAGGATCGGGGTAGGAACAAGGCGTGTTAGCCTCATCCTTCCAGAATGTGAATTCCACCAGATTCCTTCCTCTCTTCGTAGGTACATCCAGGAGGAGGAAATTTTGGGATTCCCATAGGTTCCGACCATGTAGTCACCACCGTCGTCACCAGAAGCGCCCTCTACCTTGACCAGAGATCACTGAGGGCTATTTTGGGGACCGATGGTGATTGAGAAACAGCGTGACCCATCACCAGTAATTGTGATCCCTGCACCAGAAGCTTTGGTTGTTAGCCTATCATATCATGACGTTGTGGTCAGGTCATCGCACTCTTCGGAGGATGGCCCGGAATTCGGAGGCCAGTCGGCTCATTATCCGTATTCTCCTCCGCCCAATTTACTATCCCAACAGTCCGCCTCAGTACCGCTACCGGTTCCTCAGCCACCTCTGGTTGACTTGTGGAGAAATATGGGGTCAGACCCTGAATCTGATCCCAGGAGCTTATGGGACATTCTCACGGTGGATCACTTCCTGGAGAAGTTCTGGCCGGCGGCAGCATCGAAATTTCATGCGCCGGAATCCCTCACCCCAGAGGAATTTAAGTGCTTCTGTAAAACCCTATGGGAGATGCACTTCTGTCTTCGTTATTATCAGGTGGTGTACCCCAGGAGCCAAGTTCACTTCGAGGAAATCAATGAGCAATGTCGTCTGGTCGATTTGGACGCACTCCCCATGGCCCAGCGCCCTGAGTTGTCAGGTCGCCATAACACCCTCAAACAAAAATTCTTTCAGAGTTTCAAGGTACTCCACAAAATCATCAGGGAAGTTACCCCCCCACGTACAAGTCTGTGGATGGGGACAGTATGCTGCCCACCTCTTCAGTCCTATCCGACGGTAGCCCGACTCATTATGCGACATTGAGGACATGCCCCCAAGAAGGTTGTGGTCCACATGGCTGACATAGTGGACAAGGAGGATGAACTGGAATTTCTTGATGGAGACTTACCCCCTGAGGCTGTACCACCACTGTTGGACCCATCAGGGAGGATTACTCATCAACAGAGGAACCTCCTAGGCCTCCCTGCACCCACCGAGTTGTTGGTACTCAGTCGGAATGTCGGTAAGGGTAAAGATCATGTCGGAGATGTCAAGCACTCCGACCCATCCACCTCAGTGCAGAAGATGGACGAAGACCCCGAGAAGGCCACATTGCGCCAGCAACTTGTTGAGCAGAAGAGGCTGGTCAAAAAACTCCTGGATGAGCACGCTATAGAGCGGTGACCCGACTATGGTGATCCTAGGCTGGGGCAACAGGGGCAGGAACAACTCCCCCCAGAAAGATGCCTCCAAGCAACCCTGATCATACCGCTCTCGCTGACAGGGCTGAAGCTGGAACTTACGGCAAGAGGGCGCAATACGTCTCACCAAACCCTCATGAACGGCGCGGAAATCCGAGGAATCTGTCCTGGGTTCCTCCGACCACCCCACAAGCTGCTCCACCAGTCGCTCCACGTGTCGTTGAACCCATATATCGTGTCTAAGATCCCGGAAATGCACTCATGGTTAGGTATCCCCATCAAGACAGGGACCCCCGCCCAGACAATCTGATGGCGGCACTCATCTCCCGCCTTGAGGCGTTTGAAATGCAGCAGGTGGGAGTCCCACCAGATGGCAAGCCATATCCTGCGTGGGTGGATGATATGACTGCACCCCCAAGTTTTGGAAATCCCACTTTTTCAAACTTTAACGGGATAGGGGACCCACTACAGCACCTAGCCCATTTTTCCTCCAGGTGTAGCCCCATGTTGGGGACCCTAGCACAATAGGAATCCGCCAAGATTCGATGTTTTTTGCAGACATTGGAGGGCCCTACGTTCGTCTGGTACAACTAGCTCCCTATTGGATCATTGACCAGCTGAGAGAATCTTTTCCGGTAATTCCTATACTAGTTCAGCTCCACCATGCAAAAGACTAGCATCGCAGACCTCTTCAAGTGCAAACAAAGGCTTGATGAGTGAGTTGTAAACTTCATCACCCGGTGGAAGGGGCTCACATACTCCCTCGACATGCCACTGACTCAGGAACAATTACTAACGATGTGTGTAGGGAATGTTAAAACAGAACTGGTTCCTTCCCTGATCACCCATAATTACCCTGGAGGGTTCCGATATTTCTCAGATAAGGACCAGCGCCTCGAGGAAGCTCTACAACAGGCTAGTTAGGCACGTCTTCTTCCCCCTATGATCCTAGCAAGAAGGGATTCCAGAGCCGAGCCTGTCAAGGTGGCCCAAATAGAGGCCCCTAGGTAGCTAGAATTGCTGCCAGTGGCACCAGCCCCGCAACCTTGCAGAGGCCCTCCACCTCAGGCACAGCCTCCTGCCTAGTAGCGGTCGCCTCAGAATCGGCAGGTTCCCCCACGCAACGCGCCACCACCGCCTAGACGGGACAATCAGGCTCTGCCTCCTCGGCAGGCCCCTTTGTCCCCTCGTCAGGGCCAGGCTCCCAGATCCCCTTATCCGGAAATAAGGCACCAGGCTTACTCGTTCAATGATAATCAGGTCCCTGGTTACTTCTGTAGTGCCCTAGAGCAGGGGATTGTGCGCTTACCAGAGTTCAGAAGGCCGGTAGAGGTGAATCTCACCGATCGCCCCAACTACTTCCCCTATCATCAGATCCTGTGGAACACCCTAAAGAAGTGATATGTTTTTAAATACTGGCTCCAAGACCAGGTCGATAACAACATATTCAGGTTGGTCCCGGCCCCGACACAAGTGGCGGGTGTCTTTGTGAAGTCAGAAAGCAGTAGCAACGATGAAGGCGAGTGGCAGCAGGTTCCCAGCCATGTATCCCAGAAGTATGACAACTGGATGGCTCGTAAAATAGTCGCTCGTTCCCATGGTATTATTCAGGCATGCCTAAATTAGTCGGATCCTTCAGAAGATGCGACCAGTACCTCTGCGTCATCATCTCAGCTAGCCTCTTCCCAGAAGGGCAAGCAGCGGCGGTGCAAGAAGAAACAACGCACTCCACCACTATCATTATCATCCCTCACTCATGGTGACTTCATGCCCCCTGAGATGGGGATTCCTCCCATAATCCACCCAACGGTGGATGACTCCTCAAGAGATAGTCAGGGGTACACTTCGGTTAATACCGTGGAGTTGGTAAATCCCTATATGACTCCCGATGAGGGGGAACGCCAGGAGAACCTCCCTAATGTCCCCGGTAAAGGTCAATGTCAGTGAAGCCGTGACTACATGGGTCGTCGGGGTACATCATTTGGCACCTCTATCCAGGACGTGCACACCACTAAGACCAAACAGCAGTCCCAGCGCAGAGCTCAGCACACACAACCTCCTGATCTGGTGCCCTCATATCTACCTCCACCGCCATTTGTGCTACTAGATCAGGCAGAGCTTCCTCGTCTATACCTCGACCAGTCTCTCCCTACTACAGGCTAATCTCAGTTGTCCAACCCGCATCCGGAAGCCACTCTTCATGCCTCAACCAGTGATAAACGGGGCGTACCTAGCACTAGCCAGCCGTCGGTTCAGCCGGTAGGGCCTGCCATGCCTCCAATTGCAAAGAGGCCTCCTGTAAGCAGAGGCTCATGTTTGGCCCGGAAGTATGATGTTTTGACGCACCTTACTGGCATTAAAACGAGGCTTTCTATCCTTGAGGCTCTTCTTATGTTGTCTGAAATGCGTGAGGAGCTTTCCGAGGCCCTAAGGATCCCCCTCTAGTTTGAGACAGAGGTAGCAGCTGTAGAAGCCTTCCACATCGAGGCAATCGAGAATACCGAATGCCAGGCAGTTATCTCATTCTATGGTGAAGACAAAGACCCTCCTATACAGGGGAACATTCATCCACTATACATCACTGGCCAGTTCAATGGCGTGGAAGTCTACCACTGTCTTGTTGACACGGGTTCTGGTATTAACCTAATCCCGACTCAGACATTGCGAAAGCTGGGGTTATCTGAGGATTATCTAACTCCCTCTGACCTCAGAATACAAGGATACGATAGGACTGAGAAAACCCTGGTCAAAAAGATCCGTTTAAAGACCCAGTTCGGTGGTCTAATTTCCAGTACTGAATTCATGGTTGTCTCCTAGGACACTGTGTACAATGCATTGATGGGCAGGCCATGTCTCCACTTGCATGCAGCAGTCCCTTCGTCGTATCACCAATGCCACAAATACTCCCTCAATGGTCGAGTAAGCGTGCTCCAAGTAGATGTGTCTCCTTTTGCCTCTTGTGAAGACCGCTACTTGGATGTTAACTATTACAAGAGAAAGGATAAGCAGATTCTTGCAAGTGAGATTGAGCCCGCCACTGTCACAGGCGATCCCTGGGTAGGTCTGGATGATGCCTACATCTTCCTGATCCATCGGTTGGAGTCCACGACCCCTGACATGGGGAAATTATTTGTCATTTCGGGTACAAGAGGAAGGCATATTCCCATGTCCAAGCGATGGCGGGAAATCACCTCATACTCTTACACCAACCTGGCTCAGGTGATCCCGGAACCTCTTACCCCTATATGGTATCGGGATGTCAGGCTCACGGCAACAGCGGTACATCATACATGTCTGTTTCACCGGGCTAGAATTAACCAGCTCAAGACGACGCGCCACTACTTCTTTGATGTTATCAAGAGCAGCCCCATGGGCCGAAGACCATATGGGATTGGATCAACTTCCTTCATCGCTATGGTCTTAGTGGCGCATGAATATTCTGATATGATGACCACTGGCGCTCAAGCCAGCACCAGCCTCTCATCAGAGTTTGGTGACTCGGAGACAACTCCCCCCACATATGATCTCTCCACAAGCAGAGGAGATGACCTAGAGGATTCTCCCCCCACCTTTGAAGAAGGATTCTCTACCACGGTCAATGAACTGGTACAGGTGAACCTTGGTAGCGAGGCAGATCCGAGACCCACATTGATCAGTGTCGCCATGTCCCTCGAGGAGCAGAAGCGGTACGTGAACTTCCTTAAGTAGCACCGAGATGTGTTCATCTGGAGTTACAGTAAGATGCCAGGACTAGATCCCCAGGTAGTCGTCCACCGCCTTGGTCTCCCAACAAACCATCGCGGGTTAAAGTAGCCTCCCAGAAAGATGCACCCTTCTCACGATGCCATGGTTGAGGTTGAAGTTGACAAGATTATCAAAGCCAACTTCATCAAGGAATTCCAGTACCCCAAGTGTATAGCCAACATTGTGTCAGTCAGGAATAAGAATGGGCAGATCAGAGTCTGTATCGACTTCCGTGATCTCAACTTCCACTGTCCGAAGGATGATTTTCCCCTCCTAGTGACAGAGTTGTTTATTAATGTCACGGCCGAGTTCCAAGCCCTCTTATTCATGGATGGGTATTCTGGGTACAACCAGATCTGGATGGCCCCTGAAGATGAGGATTCCACCACTTTCATGGCCCCCCGAGGTACTTTCTGTTACCAGGTTATGCCCTTTGGCCTGAAAAATGTAGGTGCCACCTATCAGCGGGCCATACACCGCATATTAAATCCAATTCTCGAGACATTGGTAGAGTGCTATGTAGATGATCTGGTGGTCAAATCTCATCAGTGCTTGACCATATCGAGGACCTTGAGAAAGTTTTCGATTTCCTCTGCTCCTGCCAACTGAAGATGAACCCACTTAAATGTGCCTTCGGGGTCACCTTCGGGAAGTTTCTTGGCTTTGTTGTCAGATACCAAGGCATCAAGATTGACCCAGAGAAGATCAAAGCCATCATCCAGATGCCTCCCTCGAGTAATATTCAGGAGCTTCGAGGTCTTCAAAGCCACTTAGCCTACATATTCCAATTCATTGCAAATTTGGCTGGAAAGTGTAAGCCCTTTTCCCGGCTCATGAAGAAAGGCTATTCCTATGAATGGGAAGAAGAGTGCCAGACCGCTTTCGAGTAAATCAAGCAGTATCTGCTCCAGCCTTCGGTCTTGATGCCACCCATCTTCGGAAATCCGCTGGTCCTTTATGTGACTGCTCTGGAATGGTCTCTCGGTGCCCTGCTCGCCCAGAAGAATAATGAGAGGATAGAGAACAGCCTCTACTACCTCATCTGCATGCTCCTTGATACGGAGACCAGATACTCCCCCATCGAAAAGAGTTGCCTTGCACTCGTGTTTGTCGTATAGAAATTATGACATTACATGCAGCACCATGAAGTACAGTTGGTCTCTCGGGTAGACCCATTGAAGTACATCTTGAACCGCCCCATGTTAACTGGATGACTAGCATGGTGGGTGGTAATTCTCCAGAAGTTTGACATCAGGTTTGTGCCCTATAAGGCTATCAAGGGGAAGGAATTGGTAGACTTCCTAGCTACCCATCCAACCTCTGCGGATCAATCCCTGGACCTAGATTTTCCTGATGAGGCAATCCTCTTAGTCGATCATGCCATCTCATGTTGGAAAATGCACTTCGATGGTGCCTCCCAGATCCCTGCCAGTAGGAGGCTCAATGATACTAATCTCAACAGAGTGGGTTTGGGTATCGTCTTCATCACCCCGGTGAAATCTATTCTTCCATACTCATTCTTATTGTCAGAAGGTTGCACCAATAATGAGGAAAAGTATCAGGATCTCATCACTGGCCTCGAGCTGGCCCTTGAGATTGATGTGCCCCATTTTTACATGAAAGGGGATTCTGAACTAGTCATCAAGCAGGTCAATAGCGACTATGTTATTAGAAATACATAGCTCGGACATTGTTGGAGTGCACCCTCTGTCTAATGGCCCGGTTCCCTTATTGACTAGAGGTTACCCATGTCCCTCGGTCACAGAATGGTCGAGCGGACGCTTTGGCTGGCCTAGCTATGTTACTTGCAGAACCCGAGTAGGATGATATGATTATACATGTGTCACACTGTAGAGTCATTTCCCCCATCACCCCAGAGGATGACGACGGCCTGCGGGTAAGCCATATTACCACCGGATCCTCCACGCCAAGAGCCCCAGGTTCTTCAGATGCATTGGTTGAGCCCACTACCGACTGGAGGGAACCTTTTGTCAAGTATCTCCAAAATGGTTGCCTCCAGGATGATCGGGCCAAGCGCGAGCGAGTCCAATGTCGCGCACTGCAGTTTACCCTCCAGAGTGGTCCCAGTCTTGAGCGGATCCTCTATAAGAGGGGCTTTGATGGTGTTCTTCTCTGTTTCATTCAAGGAGTCGATATTTCTTAGGTCATGCAAGAGTTTCATGCCGATTCCTGTGGTGCCCACCAGGATGGGCCAAAGTTGTCCCATCAGATCCGGAGACTGGGGTACTTATGGCCCTCTATAATCCATGATTATATTGAGTTTGCCAAGAGATGCCACGCATGCCAAGTTCATGCTAACTTCCTGCATCGGCTTCCAGATCCTCTCCACTCCAACAAGTACTCTTGGCCATTTTAAGTGTGGGGACTCGATGTCATGGGACCATATCCCCTGGTGACATCTCACTAGTGTAGATTCATCCTGACCTCTACATATTTCTTCTCCAAGTGGGAAGAGGCAGTTTCACTCAAAGAGGTCAAGGCCTGTTCCATCATTGACTTCGTGAGCTCTAATATCATCCACTGGTTTGGAGTCCCTCACGCTGTCCTCACCGATAACGACACCAACTTCCGAGTAGCCAAGCTGAACAAATTGTACGCCAAGTACAATATCCATTTGAACCGTACCTCTCAATATCACGTGCAGGCAAATGGAAATATCGAGGCATTCAACAAAACCCTTTCTAACATTTTGCAGAAATTTTTTTTTCAGAACAAGAAAAGTTGGTCGGAAAATCTCCCCAATGCCCTCTAGGCATATCAGGCGGTGACTCACAATTCCACCCAGGTGACTACATATTCCCTGGTGTATGGGGCTGAGGCCGTCCTGCCCATAGAGATCTAGCTTCCATCATTACGCACTGCGGTCTATGACCAGAAGGTGCCAGATAAGGTGGCTGAAATCCATCTAGCTAAATTGGAATCACTCGATGAGAATAGGCTACATGCCTTGCACAATCTAGAAAGGCATCAGAATAAGATAGTTAGAGCCTTCAACAAGAAGGTTCGCCTTCGTTCTTTTCTGCAAGGCGACCTGGTGTTGGCCCTCCAAGCGCCAATGATCCCCGGAAGGAAACCACCCAAGCTAGAGCCCAAATGGGAAGGACCTTACATCATTCATAGGGTCTACCTCAATGGATCATACTCCTTGGTAACCATGGATGGTGAGTGCATAACTCCTCACACTAACTCCAAGTTCCTCAAGCAATACTTTTCCTGAGCCCCTGGGTCCCACATGACCCTAAACTGCACCCCGATCCCGCACGACCTTAAACTGTAGGGTCCCGCATGACCCTAAACTGCACCCCAGTCCCGCATGACCTTAAACTATAGGGTCCTGCATGACCCTAAACTGCACCCCGGTCCCACACGACCTTAAACTGTAGGGTCCCTCATGAACCTAAACTACAACCTGGTCCCGCAAGACCTTAAACTGTAGGGTCCCGCATGACCCTAAACTGCACCCTGGTCCTGCACGACCTTAAACTGTAGGGTCCCGCATGACCCTAAAATGCACCCTGGTCCCACACAACCTTAAACTATAGGGTCCCGCATGACCCTAAACTGCACCCTGGTCCCGCATGACCTTAAACTATAGGGTCCCGCATGACCTTAAATTTCACCCCGGTCCCACACAACCTTAAACTGTAGGGTCCCGCATGACCCTAAACTGCACCCCGGTCCCGCACGACCTTAAACTGTAGGGTCCCGTATTACCCTAAACTATACCCCGGTCCCGCACGACCTTAAACTGTATGGTCCTACATGACCCTAAACTGGACGGTGCCGCACGACCTTAAACTGTATAGTCCTACATGACCTTAAACTGGACGGTCCCGCATGACCCTAAATTGCACGATGGTCCAACATGACCTTAAACTATCCAGTCTTGCATGACTTTAAACTGCAACATTGTCATGCACGACATTAAACTACATCATCGTCCATCATGACATTAAACTACTCATTATCGTCCTGCATGACAATAAACTTCAAAATGGTCCGAGCTCTATGACCATAAACTAAGATCTCCCTCATCCTCACTGCAAGACGTTAAACTGCAAGCTTTTCAGGCCTTCCTGACCGAGGCCCAGACTTAGGCCCCATGGCCTTCCCCGATCCAGGATCTCTTGTGGGATTGTATAGTGTTGTACGGGATTATGTCCTCATTCACGTCGGGTTACTCGTCGTACCGTACACATCCCCAGATGAGATGTGTTTCATCGTCCTAAATGACATTAAACTGTGCTTCTAGAACTACGTATGGCTTGATTCCCATCCTCATGGGATATGTAGGAACGCTCAGACGCTTTGTTTTGAGCCCAGCCCCAAAATCTTCTCTTTGACTACCCCCCCTGGGTATAGCTTCCTCGTAGGGTCCTCGCATGATGTAGAGTAGGCTTCCTTAGCCCCACTCATATGAGGATTATAATGGTCGCATCATGTGCCCATGTCCGTTCTTCTATCCTCCCACATCTTCACCACACAACGTTAAATTGCATGGCCTATTGAGAACTACATACGGATTGATTCCCATCCTTATGGGATATGTAGGAAAGTATGGACACTTTGTCTGTTGGCCCAAACTAAAGCCAGAATCTTCCCCTCAGGTCAAGACATATGGCAGGGTGCATAATTTTTCCCCAATTCACACCGAGCTAGCCTCGACCTGGCTGTACGTCCCCCTCCCTGGAGATGTTTGCCTCTTTCGTAGATGGGTACAGCTATGCTTCACCCACTCCTTGACTGGGATTCTATCATCTTCCCCGTCCAGAAGGGCCCCTGAACGGTATGGATACCAGCCCTAAGGGCCCTCTTACCATTTCAGGCCAACGCCCTTGAGGGTGACGAGCAACAAGCCGATATAAGTCCCATGTTTTGAATGTGGTCAGCGGTCGATGCTCATTCATTGCTCCCATATCAGGTCACCATAAGGACGCTGTGTTTCGAACATGGTCAATAGCCTCCCTGGATCTTCGGGTCCACCCAAAGATGTCCCAAACATCGAGTGTAGTGATTCGTTCTGCCCCGTCCCAAAGCGACGAACTCTTTACGGGCAGGGCCAACTGTCAGGCCCCTGGCCTAGGTTCTCTATGATGGGATTGTGTGTTGTGGTGTGGGATTACTCCCTCATTCACGTTGGGTTACTCGTCGTATCATACACATCCCCAGAAGAGACGCCTTATCCAACCCTCGTCCTCACTGCATGACGATAAACTACAAGTTGGTCAGGCCTTCCTTACCGAGGCCCAGCCTCAGGCCCCTTGGTCTTTTCGGGCCCCTGGCCCCCGTCCTTATTGCAAGATGTTAAACCGAAAGCTAGTCAGGCCTTCCTGACTGAGGCCCAGCCTCAGGCCCCTTGTCATTCTCGGGCCCCTTAGCCCAAGTTCATACTCGGAGTGTATGGTGTGGTGTAGGATTACGTCCTCATTCATATCAGGTTACTCGTCATGTCGTACACCTCTGATGTCCAGGGAATCCTATTCCCTGACCCTCATCCTCACTGCACGATGTTAAACTGCGAGTAGGCTAGGCCTTCATGACCAAATCCCAACTATTAGGCCCCATGGCATTTTCGGGCCCCTGGCCCCGGTTCTCTCTTACAGGATTGTGCAGAATGGTATGGGATTATGTCCTCATTCACGTCGGGTTACTCACCACGCCGTACACATCCTCGTTAGGGTATCCTGCCCCCTGGGTATCTTCGAGAACTACATGTGTCTTGATTCCCATCCTTATGGGATACGTAGGACCACCCGAATGTCTAGGCTTCGGGTCCAACCCCATCTCCTGAAAATCTCCATCCCACCTTGGCCCCTTGGCCTACCTCTCCTAAGCCATTTCGTCGACCCTTTTCTGTGGTCCACCAATGTGCCTAAGGGTACTCTGTTTTATTACCTGGAGTTTCAGAATCTACTCGGACATGTTCTTAACCACTTTTTAGGCTTTGTGTTCCCCTCCATCAGGGCTTTCATCACCTTTCACACCCAGAGGGACCCCCGAGAACAGTATAGATACAATGCATAAGGGCTCTCCTACCATTACGGGCCAACACCCTCGAGGGTTTTGGACAAAAAATTGATACAAATCCCGCATTTTGAATATGTTCAGCGGTCGATGCTTGTTTGTTATTCCCACTTCAGGATAACGCGATATGGAGACTGTTTTTCTACCATGATTAACAGTTATCCTCCATCACCACGCCAACCCCATTAAGCCCAAAATTTCGGTTACATGATTCAAATCCTTCTCCACCTCATCATGTCCAAGTAGAGCTTCGAAACTCTTAATACTATTCCTCAGTGCGCATTTGCACGTTAGAAGGACAAAATCCGCAGTAAGGGTGTCCTTCGGGGCTCTGCATCGACTTCCCTTTGATGGACGTTCCAGTTATTTCAATAAGGATCTTCCTCCCTTGTTTCCTACACCGTGTTTGACTCACGTGGGCTTAGGGATCGGGTCGAGGTCTGCGCTTACTTGGAAAGTTGTCATCCATTCATGGTCCGAGCTCTAAGACATTAAACAAAGATCTCCTCAGAACTATGTTTGGCTTGATTCCCATCCTCATGGGATATGTAGGAATGCCCAGACCTCTTGTCTTTGGGTCCAGCTTGAGTTCTGCTAATTCATATTACCTGTCCCGCCTTTGGGACCTTGACTACGGAACTACGTGGCGTGGTATGGGACTATGTCTTTCTTCACGTCAGGTTTGAAATAGTTTCACCATGTGCACCCCGTTCTAAAAAATTATCCCTCCTATTTCCTGTCCCGCACGACATTAAAAGGCACCCTCTAGAACTATGTGTGGCTCGATTCCCATCCTTATGGGATACGTAGGACCACCCAAATGTCTAGGCTTCGGGTCCAGCCCCATCTCCTGGGAATCCGCCATCTCTTGGCCACCTTCAAGTTGAGTCCCTTGACCCCTTGCAGTGGTTTTACCATGTGTTAAGAGTACTCTAGTCTAGGACCAAGAGTGTCTTATTCAACTTAGGCAAGTTCCTTCCACTTTTCAAGCTTCGTGTTCCCCTTCATTCAGGCTTCCATCATCTTTCACACCCGGAGGGCCCCCCAAGAACGACCTGGATACCATGCCTAAGGGATCTCCTACCATTACGGGCCAACGCCCCCAAGGGTTTCGGACAACAAATTGATACAAATACCGCATTGTGAACATGGTCAGTGGTCGATGATCATTTGTTTTTCCCCATTTCAGGCTAACGTGACAGGATACTGTGTTGCGAACATGGTCAGCAGTAATCCCATGTCATCACACCATCCCCTACAGGCCTTGAATGTTGGTTTCATGATTCATGTTATGTTCCACCCCATCGTGTCTAGGTGGAATCTTGACACTCTTAGTGTTATCCCTCAGTGCACCTCTACACGTCAGGGGGACAAAGCTGCAATACGGTGTCCTTCAGGGCCCCCACAATCCGATCTCTAAGACCATAAACTAAGATCTTCATTAAGGGATATGTGCGGCTCAATCCTCATCTACATGGGATACGTAGGACCACCCAGACATCTCATTTTCGGGTCCAGTTCATTTGGGAGCTAGTATCTACCCCCCTTTACCTCTTACCTCTATGTAGGCCCCTCGGCCTGAGGTCTCCCTCTCTGAATTTCATACAGTGTGATGTGGGATCATGTCCCCATTCATGTTGGTTATGTTTCACAGCACCATACACATTCCCCACCTGGAATCGTCTCTGCTACGTCTATGTTTCATGACGTTAAAATGCATGATTGGTCCCATCACCCGACCCTAAACTGTGACATTGTTGTCCTGGCTACACAATGAAAAACAAAACCACATTTTGATAAACTCATCATAGAGGACTCCATGTTGGGTATTGGTCATGCGCCATACCATTTGTCAACGCCTATTATGGCTTGATTCTTGTGGCGACACCAGGGCTTGCTACCCTAGGCCTATCGCTTCACAAAAAACCACTCACCTTAAAGGAAAAACAAGATTTATAAAATACCGCTTCTCTGGGTGTGAGGGATAGACCCCCGAGCCCCTTTAATCCTTTTCACTGGTACCTTAACGTGTCGTTCCACCTTTCAATAACTACGTATGGCTTGATTATCATCCTCATGAGATACGTAGGAGCTCCCGGAAACTTCCCCGCAAGCCTAGCCTAACTTTCATGTTCGGTCCCTCGACTTGAACACTTCTCCAGGGAATACATGGTAAGTAGGGCGTATGTCCTCATTCATGTCGGGTTTTGTAACCACCTTACCATGTGTCTCCTGCTCTCCTTACCCATTCATGGTCCGAATTCTAAGACCTTAAACTAAGACCCTTTCGAGAACTACGTGCGGCTTGATCCCCATCCCCATGGGGTACGAAGGAATGCCTTTTCATTTTGCTTTAGACCCATCTCAACTCTCGTTTTTGTTCCCTAGACCTAAAACATACCCCCGGGAACATGTGGTGGTCGGAACCCCCAGTTCCCATTCACGTCGGATATTTGAGTTACCCCACCATGTGCTTCCTATGTTTCCTCCCATCCATGGTCCGAATTATACGACCCTAAACTAAGATCTCCCTATGGTAAGGGACTCGAATCCCTCTATCTAGTACATCTCATTGTCGTATTCAGATGCGTTTTGACAAAGAGCCCTAAGTGTGTAATCTTTATGGAGAAATTCCTCCCATTCCATGTCTAGGATTTGTGAGCTCTCTATTTGGATCCTCATCCTATTCCACATCCAAAAGGACCCTCGGATGACATGGATGCTAGGCTTAAGGGCTCTCCATGGATGATGGGCCTAAGGGATCTCCCATCATTTTTGGCCAACGTCCCTAAGGATCTCTGACGAAATTTGTGACATGGTCCCGTGTTTCGAACATAGTCAACGGTTGACCCTCATCTGTCTGTCTCCACTCCAGGCTAACACGGTGTGGATGCTAAGTTTCCTACATGGTTAACGACTATCCTCCATCGTCACGCCACCATCATTGTGGTCCAGATTTCGAGCTTCATGATTCACACATTTCCACTCTCTCATGTTCAAGTGTAATTCCAACATACTCGACTCTATCTCTTCTCGCATCTAGGTGTGCTTCATGGATGTGTTAGCATCATTGGGTCGATATTCATTGAGTGTCCCTTCATCCTAAAATGACCCTTCCTGTGTTGGGAAAGTCCCACCATTACTTCTTGTTTCCCACACTGAGCATGACTCACGTGGGCTTAGTAGTTTTGGTAGGATGTGTACCAACGCGGCCAGGTTTCTCATCATCCCACATGATGTTAAACTGAGTTCTCAGAACTACATGCAGCTTGATCCCCATCCTCATGGGGTACGTAGAAACGCTTGAACACTCTACTTCAGGCCCAACCTAATTCTCACTCTTGGTCCATTGACCTGAAGATTTTCCTCCAGGGGTACGTGGTGTGATTTAGACTCCAAGTCCTCATTCACGTTTGTTTCATAGCTATCGCACCACATACTTCCTGGGATCTTCCCTTTCATTATACATCCTATCGTATGATGTTAAGCTGCAGGAGTCCATATGTCCTTGACGCATGACCCTAAATTGCAGTTCTACCCTGAACAAGTTCAGGATGCCCCATGTTAATCATGGGATGCACCAGAGCCTCCGCCAGAGAGGATTTCACCTGTCAGTGTTGGTCTATGACTACATTGTGCTTCCAAAACTACGTACGGCTTGATTCCCATCCTCATGGAATACATAGGGACACCAGGGAATTTTACCTTAGGTCTAGCCTCGGGAGTCTTAAGATCTTGTTCCTCCCCATTTCCGGCCCATGGCCTGACCCCTCATTGGGAAGCGACACCCCCCCCCCATGCTAGAGAGGCCCTGTTTGAAAGAAGGAATGATCCACGATCAAACTGATGCATCCATCTAGTGTGCTCCCACCACGGTGGCATAACTTCATGAGTGTTGGATTCTGCCCGAACAAACCATCATTCTACATCCCACGCTTTGCGTGCCCTTTATTCGGACTCTCATCCTCTTTCATGTCTGGAGGAACCCCCTAACGGTATGGGTGCTCGACCTACGGTTTGCCTGCTATCCTGGGCCAACGTTTTGGAAGACTGGTCACGTATGGAAGGACCCCCTAACAGTATAGATGCTCGACCTATGGTCCGCCTGCTGTCCTGGGCCAACGTCCCGAAAGACTGATCGACGATATTTGAGTTAGGCCCCGTGTTACGAACATGGTCAGTGGTCGGCCCTCATTTGTTGTCCCCATTTTAGGCTAATGCAATAAGGATGCTATGTTTTTGACATGGTCAACAGTTGTCCTTTATTGTCACGCCATCCCCATAGTGTTCCGAATACTGGGTATCGTGATTCACACCTTCCACTTTTCTATGTTCGGACTAATCCTGATGCCCCTTGTGTTACCCTGCTCGTGCATCAGAGCACACTGGGAGAATGGCTCGCTGATTTTTCTAAATCCAACCTCAATAACAAAACTCATGTATTCAAAAATCAAAACATGAAAGTACGTTTGAGAGTTTGTGATCCTTACAACACTTGAGGGTTTATTCCCCCCATGGACGGGTTGACCCCGTCAAAAGAGAGTTGCAGTTCTTCCACCCTTCGACTTGTGGCATCCAGGAGTTGCTGCCACCAGCTCAGCTCCCGCTCCTCCCCAGCAGCAATGGGGAATAATTCATCAGCCTCAATTTGGGCTCGTTCTATGTCATCCTGAATGATGTCCATTTCTTCGGAAGCTTTCCTTAGACACTCTTCCGCCTCTACCAGCTGGTCCTTCAATTGCAATATCATCTCTAATTGTGCATTAAGAGAGGTTGAGTGCTCATCCGCCCGGATTAGTAGCTGTTGGATCTCATCTCCAGCCTCTCGGAGCTTCTTAATGTTTATATCCTTCCTCCGCTACCATCCCATGCTTAGGTCGCGATCATACTCCCGGATCTTCTCCGCCATGAGATCTCGGATGAGTAGATGAGGGCGCTAGGCATTCACTCCCCCAGCACACAGATCACGCAGTTGCGAGCGAAGTCTATCCATCTCGCCCAGCCATAATTCCTGGGGGGTCTTTTCGATAAATCGCACGATCAGCTTCCATGATCGGCAGTGGACTATGTCACTGTCCTCTTCGTCAGAGGCCATTTTTTCCCAGTCCGCACTGTTGGCAGGCTCGTATGCGGGGTACGACCTCAGGAAATATTCAACGGGATCTACATATGGGGTGGAATCAGGCGCGACATCTGGCGTTGGATTAGATGTGGTGGGACTCGGGTTGACCGACAGATCCTCATCGTCGAACCCCACCTCAATGACCTCAGGCACGACTCTGCTGGTGGTCCCACCAATAATGGGGGGAGTTGCAGCTCGGGTGGGCTGGGAAACTATCTCCACGATTACTGGCATGCCTCTGGGAGGGGCGCCTCCAGAAATCCCAACCAGCCTCGCCGTAGAGGCCCATACCAGTCGAAGAGATATACGTCATAGAGAAGGTCATGGACGACAGTTAGCACGATCAACATGTGGAAGTAATGAATTTAGTGGAGAGGACTTACAAAGATTGAACTCTTGTTACTACTCCTGAGTTGATGCTGATGGGACCCTGAAGCGTGGCCCTCCATATATTTTCGGAAGGTCTGGAGATTCTGGAGGGGCCACCTCAGGTGCCCTAGCCCTGCCAGACATAGAACTGGATGTGGCCACAGGTGCGGGTTCCGAGGATCCTGCATCACCACCCACCGAGGGGTGAGAGCGAGGTCTGTGTACAAGTTCCTCCTGCGTGGTGCAGACATTGATAAGAATTCCATAATGTCCTGAGAGCAGAACCTGAGGAAAGAAACTTGGAATGTTACATCGAGAGCCTCTGCGAAATCATCGAGACCCTAGTCTTGATTGCCGACTTCTCCTTCCTCCAACGGGCTCCCTCCACCGGCCTCATCTCCCTGAGAGGATTCATCTGAATCTCCCGATAGGGGGAAGCACTCCCTCATATCAGTGGCCGATAGTTGTGGGGGAACCATGTGATATAGAAGTACCCTCACCTAGTCTTTCATTAGATGCGGGGAACCCCCAGAATGTATGTAGTCCTCCAGATCATCCAGATATTGCTCTACCTCTGCCGGGGACACTGCGAAACCAGCCCAGATGGGGCCTACACCCGGTAAATCCATTCTGAGGCGGTTCAGGTGTTCCCACATCTCGGATGGACCGAGGTGTTTCCGTTTGATGTCCCAAATGTCCCAGGAATCTGGGAAAACAAAATTCTCTGGCATGTTGATATGGCACAGCCGCTTCCCCAGAGTTTGAGTGGATATCCTACGGAATCCCCTCAGTGGCCGCCCCTCCAGATGGCTCTCCTCTTCTGAGACCACCAGGTCCACTACCGTTGTTGGATCCACTGCTGCTGTCTCATCCTCATCTATTGAAGTTATCGCCGCCACAGCAGCTCTTCCACCATGAGAGTCCCTTGCCACCCTCCGACCCCAACCGCGGGATTGGGGAGGCCTGCCATCACCAACTCGAACGGTTGACTGCTTCAGCATTTCCCTCGGATAAGCTGCCTCCTAGCATATGGAATACTCCTTAATGAGTCCAAAGGTGGCAGTAGGCAGAGGAAATGCATTTTTCATGTTCCCATCTTCCCGTGTGAACATGATCCACAATTGCCTCATCAAAAATGGGTGCTCCTCATGGCGCACCTCCCAGTAGACCTGCGGGGTCAGCCGCTGCAGGCACCGGGATTTCCTTGCAAACTGGTGTGGGGTGTACGGCTCGCAGAGAGCCTCGCAGCCCACCCGTGCCACAAAGACTCCACCTCGGAAGGT
Organism: Viscum album; assembly: GCA_963277665.1. Taxonomy (NCBI): domain Eukaryota; kingdom Viridiplantae; phylum Streptophyta; class Magnoliopsida; order Santalales; family Viscaceae; genus Viscum; species Viscum album. The sequence goes on from OY728122.1 coordinate 1,911,557,949, forward strand.
TAGGAGATAGTCCTGGTGCTCTTCCGTCCCCTTACCATCATCGGTGAGTACCCCCGTCGGCAAGGGAAATGGGTGGAAATTAAACTCGTTCACCTTCCACACCCGGTTTAATACCAACGGTATGGTTAAATTGGCTGGAAAGCTCCCAGTAGCATTTATAATGGATGGATGGAAGTTTAACCCTAGAGGATAAATGGGGTTTGGATATTCGTAAACCTCCCTTATGTGCGACGTGATCCACCCATACAGAAGACGGAAAATCCCACATATCCTCGGTGGATTCTTTCCCTCACTAACATGTCGTAGCATCTTGTACAGTCTGGAGAGCATCAGAATCCCACATTGACCCTCCCCCGGTGGTCAACATGGATGCCATGATAAATGAGCTGGTCCGCACCCCCATGTTGGTATCCCTCACTGGTAAGATCCAACCACAGATAAGGGTTGCGATAAACGCCGCCAATCTGACTATCGGTTGTTGCTCGGTATTGACACTAAAACCCCAGGTCTTTCATTGGCTGTCCTCCAAGAGCTTCCAATACGAGTGCTCCTTGCCCCGTTGATCCCCCTTTGGTCAAATTCGATTCCTCGGGGGAAACTCTCAATCCTTCGAGAAGTTCAGGAACTACTTGAACCACTTCTTAAACTGGACATCCCTCACTGCTTCTTTATCTTCTCCAGGGACCAGTCCCATCAGTGCCATCACCAGCCGCGGCATCTGCTCCAGATCCTCCCATGCACTCATAACGGGGAGGAACACGTCATACATATCCCCCAAGATCGGGACCCCCGAAATCTGATGGACATCCCACAGACAGATTCCAACCTCCCCATGGTGCAGGTGAAATGTGTTGGTCCTGGACGACCATCTTCTCAACAGCTCTGACATCAGCTGTTTCAGTTGATATATGTGGAATTGGGAGGCCCAGGCTGCCTCGTACAAACCCAATCTCCTCAGCTCGACCCCGAACTCCTCACATGAGGCACCTACCCAGTAGGACCATGCCCAGTCATTGGTGAAGTTGCCGCTCTGGCGTAGGTCCCACTCATCAGACCACCCTTTCTTCAAATCCCTCAAAGATGCCTTCAGTATGGTGCGGTACATGGGAGGGGACGTCTCCGGTTGAAATTTCTTCCCATAAATGTTGTTCAGATGGTTGTACAGACAATAGGTGGTGACAGGTATCAAGTCCTCCCGTGAATGACCATCAGCCGCCCTGAACCATTGGCGCTAGCATGGCGTGCTTCTGAACCAGCAAGTTGGTTCATCCCTACTCACCTCAGGAATTAAGACGTCATCCCTCAGACCGAAACCATACAAGGGAAGCCTCTTGCATAGAGGATAGTTATTTTGGCACTCTAATAATAGTTCTGTCAAAGAATTATGGTCCGAGTGGCTTCGGACTAGCTCCCCCAGGCCCAGACAGTTGGTCATCTCATCTCTCCAGGCAGCGTCCGCAAGCACCCCTAGGAAGCTTTGATGGGACATTTGTTTTTAAAGGCTTTGGAAATTTTATAGATCGGGTCATAAAGCCTGTTTGCGGAGCTCCTTTACGAAGCAGAATCGCGGAGCCTGGCCTCAGCATGCAAGCACATGTTCCCTTGGAGCAGTCGCGGAGTCAAAGACTCATGGTTCGTTGTGAAGACCAATTCGCGGAGATCAGACGCAGATTACGCAGAGCTTCAAGAATCGAGAGTTCAAAAGGAAAAAGTCATGGATAAGGGGAATGAAAAAAGAGAGTTCGGCCCCCCTATTTATAGGATGCATCCCTCAGAGCTTCACGGTGCGTCCAGCCTGCGCAGAGCTTTGCGGCGCGTTCGGCCCACATAGCCCATGTCCGCCTCACGCACCCTATTTGCGAGTCAGCACCACAAATGGCCGATGATTTTGGCAATTTCCCTCATAAAATAACCCTTGATCCCTCCATGGATCCAAGTCTGAGGGGGGTCATTTTTTGGCGCCAAAATGTTGGGTGAAAATAATGAAGAAAGAGAGGCCCCGCAACTTGTCTCGTGAAGCCACGGCGCGGAGTCCCCGTAAGAAACGCGGCCGCCATGAAGCAAAGGAGGAGGTACACTCCATGAATGCCCCTGACATTCGCGAGCCTGCCGCAAATCAAAGGAGGGAGTATGCTCTGCGAACGCCCCTGACGTTCGCGAGCCCGCCGCAAAGCAATGGAGGTGGTATGCTCCGCCAACGCCCTTGACGCTCGCGACCCGCTGCGAAGTAACCGAAGCCCTCTTCATGTCGTGTCAGCTCTGCTCCGCGGCGCCTCTTGCCTATAAATATCAGAGTCCCCCAGAGCCCAACGGATAGACAATTAGACCTTTCGGCTTCTCAGCTCCCAAATCGCGAAGCACCTTTTGCTCTGCGAACCATGTGCTACGCGAGGTATTTTCGCTTCTCGAGGAGCCTCTGCATTGTCTCGTTTTGATCTCCTCTTTCGAGAGGGATTCCCTTCATGAAGCCTAAGGGAATTCGCGAAGGAAGGGGATCCCTAAGGGGACCCGGGTTGTCACGGAGCATTTATGCTTCGCGAAACACCCCTCCTGTACACGTGATCCACATGCCAAGGCAGGATCATTGTACTTCGTGAAGCACACTACTTCACGGCACTTTGCTTTGCAAGGCACCTATGCTCCGCGAGGCAATGCTCCGCAAACACCCTTCCACTTCGCAAAGCACCTCCCATTCGCACCTCCACCCCATGATAAGGCTAAGGAACCCCACTTCGCAATCCAGTGCCCTCCACTACGCAGAGCGACTAAGCTCCACAAGGCCCCTGCCTGTGGACCCCTCTGCTTGGAAATTCCTTTTCCGGTGCGACCCTCCAGGTTTTCACGATGTGATTTCAAAGTCCCTTGTACGATACCACATGTGGCGTTGCTTCACCTAATGCTACTTCGCATAGGAACGCTAACGGCTATTGCTTCTTCACATAGCCACGCTAACATGGACCCCTCGATGGTTCGCTCTGCAACCCCCCTTTTACATGGTATTGCCGGTACCTTCCCTCCCACAAGGAGCAGAGGGTACTGGTTATGTAAGTCCTAGGGGTGTGGAGGAAACCCACCTCGTCCGAGCTACAGGACATTTAACTGTCAAGCACCATCATCCTCAACACATGACGTTAAACTGTGACATCGCCGCGTGCCTCTCACGTGGGGTCCACCCACCTTGGACATTCTCCACGCCCCCTGGCCTCCACAGGGGATGATATCCTCCTTCTGGATCACAGGGGATGATATCCACCTTCTAAGAGTGGTGTTTGTCCGTGGGGGAAGGGCGGCCATCTTGGTGTAAGCCCCTAGTCCTTCTTACGGAAGGTAGCACCCATGCACCTCTGTACTTCCCCTCTCCCTCTACGCTTTTTCACCATCGGGCCCCCATCCAGGAATAAGTCCCAACACTGTGGGCCACCCAATGCGTAAGCCCCCCTTCGCTTCACATGGACGCACCTTTCACAATGTGATCATCAGGTCTCTGCTGCCTCTTGTTTCTCACACCGAGCATGACTCACGTGGTCTTAGGGTAAGCATCGACCCTGACCCCAACCACCTTTTCATTATAAACTATGAGGACTTTGATCCATGTGAAGGCATGGTATGTAGGAAGCCTCCACGAGGTTCAAGCCCACCACCAGTGGACCCCTGGGTTCACCTTCACGTCGGTTCACCGGCATCAATGTAAACTACGAGGACTTTGATCCATGTCAAGGCATGGTTCATAGAAAGCCTCCACGAGGTTCAAACCCACCACCAGTGGACCCCCGGTTTCACCTTCACGTCGGTTCATTGGAATCATTGTGAACTATGAGGACTTTGATCCATGTCAAGCCATGGTACGTAGGAAGCCTCCATGAGGTTCAATCCCACCACCAGTGGACCCCCGAGTTCACCTTCACGTCAGTTCACCGGCATCATTGTGAAATACGAGGACTTTGATCCATGTCAAGGAATGGTGCATAGGAAGCCTCACGAGGTTCAAGCCCAACACCCATTAGACCAAGGTCCACCTTCACGTTGTCTCGCTGACGAAACCCCCCCCCCCCCCCCCAAACTACGAGGACTTTGATTCATGTCAAGGCATGGTACGTAGGAGGCCTCCCTGAGTTTCAAGACCGTCACCCATCGGACCAAGGTTCCCCTTCATGTCGGTTCACCGGCATCCTTTCTGAACTACGGGGTCTTTGATCCATGCTAAGGCATGGTACGTAGGAAGCCTCCCTAAGGTTCAAGCCCACCATCCATGTTGACCAAGGTCCTTCTTCATGTTGGTTCTTCAACACTCCCCTGTCCCGCATGGCATTAAATTGTATCCCAATCCAGTGGTAAGTCATTATGAGCCCACCATCCGAATGTTCTGAAACCCTTCACATCAGTTCAACACCCCCCTTTCCATCCAAACTATGAGGACTTTGATCCATGCTAAGGCATGGTATGTAGGAAGTCTCTTCGAGGCTCAAGACCAAAACCATTATTCATCCTGATTCTTACCCAAGCCGCCACATCCTGGTGACGCCATTCCCTCCTCATTCCCCTCCACAGTACTTGGGAAGCTACCCACGTGCTGGCCCCAATATCGGTGTTCCCTAAAGGGGGTTCTTCAATATGATCCACTCTAGCTAGTGTTCTGATCAGCCCGATCCGTCTCCTCTAGACGTTAAACTTGCGGCATACCCTGTGTTAAACACAAGAAGCTAAGGAAAACCTCAGATACATGCCAATGGAATATGATTCCCCACGCTCGATGTGGGATGCCTCGGGCTTCCGCACCCTCGAGAATCCCTATAATAAGGGAAAAAAGACAGACACACCAATTCCCCAGCGTTCAGACACGTTAATGATGCCTCGACGTGACTATTTCCCCAACTGAAGGTTGCTGCCCTGACCGGACCCCTTGGAATGTCCTGACAGAAGCAGTGTAATTAACCGGCGTCCATGGAAACATGGCACTGGGAAGAGTTTCATGAACAACGTATTAAATCTATGAGGGAGACCCAGACTAGGTGACGAGTTTCGAAGAGGAATCCACATAAGGAAGAACCTACATCCCATCATCCTATTTCGATTAAGGAGTAGACTTCCCTGAATAAGGAGCGAATTTTGCCTGCCTTTGGAAAGCGGGAATGCGGGGTAACAAAAATCTGCGCCTGTCGCGCCCAAGAAGATGGACGTGCTCACCCTGGCGAAAGTGTCAGAAACAATAATATGATAAATATATATAATAATAATGCACTCGACATGATAAAACACATGTTATGAATATATATAATAATAGTGGATTTTTACTCATGATGTAAAGTTAGTTGAAGAATCTTGTACCCTTTCTTGGTTTGTCTAGATGAAACATAATAAATGTTGTTTTTAGTGGAGGTGTTTACCTAATGATATATGGATTCATAAGACTTGTAGTATGGTGGAAATTTAGAAAAATAGTAGGTTTAATATTCCTAACATATTGAACTATGTCATTCAACCATATTTCTCCCCCATCCTCATGATTTCATTAAAATTAATTTGGATATTGTGGTTTTTTAAGTGTGTCATTTGGGTATTAGATTTTTTTTATAGGGATTATAGTGGTTATGTGTTTGATTCACTTCATAAATCATTATGTTCTAGTTGGAATCTCATTATTATCAATCTAAATGTATTTTTATTATGATAAATTTTTCTTCATTGTAAGGATGGTTAAAGGTTATTATTTTGCTTTATCGGGTTTGGGTTTCGGCATATCTAGTGGGATATGAGATTATTTATCTATCATTTTGATCCCAAGAGAAATTTATAAGTTGTTGGATACTTTGGTATATTTTTGAGAAAATAATTTTCCTTTATAATAAATAAAGTATATATAGAATAATTTTTGGGTAAGTTTGAATTGGATATGTTCTATTGTGTAGTATTTTGTCTTCAATGCATAAATAATATTCAAACTCACATTATATAATGTTTATTTATCTCATGTGAAGGTTTTTGGATGTTTGGAGTTGTGTGAATCTGGTTTGAAGAGGTTCTATGTAGAATATAAAGAATTATAGATTTTAAAACTAGAGTAGAAAAATAACTAAGTCATATCCCATATGATTTCAAGCCAGTGTATGACTTTGTAAGTCATGTGCATCAGACTTTAAGTATGCTTATAAGACATTAAGGGTCGTGTAATACTTCTCCTATATGAAATTGGTCTATGTTCTAGGCTTCAATGGTCGCATACTAATATGCTCATAGGACTTTATATGCATGATGTATGACTTTAAATCCATGAGAGACTTCTAATATATGAATTTTCAAGGGGGTATGAATTTTCTACAGTTGTGTACAACTTATAAGATACATAAACCTTTGGACTTAGCATATTTTTTGAGATTTTTATTATATGAAAATATGAGTTTCCAAAATATTTATTCTGAAGAAAATAATTATCAGGATGATTCCAAAGTTTTTCGATCAAGGATAAAACAAAAGAAAAATGGGTTTTTTGAATCAATCAAAGGAAGAAGATGGTTTTCAAAAAGAAGAAGAAGAAAATATGAGTAATTATGGTGTAACCACCTGGTCATGTTGTAGAAAATCCTGCTTCACTGTAATGATCTGGAATAAGATTCAAATATAAGAAAAAAAGTGAGGATAAGGAGAATAAGTTGATAAATAGTTAAAGGAAGTTATTTTATAGGAATTTTAATTTCAATTTCAATTTCAAATAATATATTTTTTTATTACTGATGCATGATATGTGTTTTTTAATACATACATGATGATTAAGTAAGGTTTGATAGAAAAATAAAACAAATATTTCTCTCTATAGAAATTATCAATAATATTTTTGAGAGGAAGAAGAAGAAGTTTTTGTAAAGATCGCATAGTGAGAATAAGTATACTAAAACTATAAAGGTTGAAGAAGAATAGAAAGAAGTAACCCTGAAATAAATTGAATGGAAGTCCATTTCAGGTCAATAATTTCTTATTATTGAAAACCCAAAAAATTTATCATTTTATTTGTGATATAATGATTCAAACATAGTTAGGAGACATGTATAATGATTACAACGATATCACCTACTCATTTTTACCTACATTTTAATACTATTGGGTTATATAGTCTTGGTGAAATTAAAATCATGACAAGGATTAGCCTTTTAATTTTGAAAGGTAGACTTTGTAAATTTATTGTGACCTTCATGTGTATGATTTTATAAGTGATCTTATTTAACATTAATAGGTAGAGAGGGTGTTTTCAAGAAGGAAACTTTAAAATAATTTAAATCGTTGGTTTACCCCCCCCCCCCCCAATGATTTCCACTAATATATGGGTGTCTTCTCAATTAGTATTAGAGATATGGTTACCCTTAATTGTGATATGTTGTTTAAAGTTTATAGGATTAGATTCTATCTCTAGTTGAAGAGATTGTCACTAAATTTCTAGTGTATATAATGGGTAACCATAATTTGGTGAACAAAAAGGAGATTCACACATTTTGTGGGAAAGGCTATCATATATGGAAAGATAGGATGTTTAATTTCCTATTATCTACAAGTTATGATATCTTGGAAGTTACGGTTGATAAGTTCCCACCTCATTATGAAAATATTACTATATAGTAGTATAAAAGAAGAATTTTTAAATGATGTATTCTTTTAAAATATTATATAGTCTTTACTTTTAGATAGTGAATTAATGAAAATAAAAGGATTAAAAATACAAAAAGGAATATTATATAATCTTGAGAACATCTATGAAGGAAATAGAAAAGTGAATAGGGGAATCAATATATTTAAAGGTTGTAGTATGAATACCTCATGATACATGATGATGAAACTATTTATGTATTCTTCAAAATGGTAAATTATATTGTGAGAATGGTCAAGGGATTTATTGAGAATTTTAAAGATAAAATAGTGGTTAAGAAGATACTTCACATCCTACTAGATGGAATTAATTATAAGTATTATATTTGAAAGATAAATATCCAAAAAAACTCCCTCTTGATTAATTTCACATCATCTTACTTTTCTATAAGATGAGAAAAGATAATGTTTTCAAGAATGTGGTTAAGTATGAAAAGTAAATTACTTTTAAAGACTCAAAACCTAATAAGTATAAGAAAAAGGTTTATGAATTTGAAGTTGTTTTTTCATATTTATATTTAGATATGGGTCTAAAGTTTGGTAAAATTATGTATCTTATTATATAAATTTGATATGATTAAATTTAATGTTTAAGGGAAAGATTCAACTGAAATGTTCCAAGTGTGGATCCAATGGACATTTTTCTAAAAAATTTCTAATATTGAAAATGATGAAACTAGTAAAGATGGAGAATAAATAATAAGAAAAAAATTCAAGAAGAAAGAAATAAATACTGATAATTACATGTTTTATTATAAAGGGAATAGAAATGATTTCTCTAAATACAAAAAATAGAAACTTCTTATCCAATTTTGAAGACAGTTAAAGCTATAATGAATAAGATGAAATTGAAACTTCAATGACATTGATGAATATCTTCTCACTTCTAAGGTGAATTATGAAAATTTCAATAGGGATGAAAGTAGAAATTCTAGAAAGGAAAAGTAAGAAACTCAAATGGAGTTTATTTTTAAGAGATAGTTAAAATAATATCTGTAAATTATTTCAAATTTAGAGAAGTAGATTATGATTTAAAAGAAATATACTTAATCTTCTTATAATAAGGAATCTATCCATAGAGGAGAAAATCCAAAAATGTTAAAAGAAGTTGATAATTTAAATAATATTGTTGATTATGAGAAAACTATAAACATAAAGATATAAGAAAACATAAATTATAAAGAGAAAGATATTAAACATATTCAATAGAAACAAGTTAAGGTAGAATAAGAACTAAATAATTCTAAATCCATCTTAAAAAAATATATCTCAGGGATTGGAGAATGTTTGAATAAGTATTAATATTATGAACACTAAAAAAATTACCCTATAAGGGTGAAAAATTTTGAAAATTTTTGGTGAAAAGTATAAGAAGAAAAGTAAAGTGAAGAAGACCAAGATTACAACAAAATCTGGCGATCCTCAAAAATCTAAAAATTCTAGGAACACTGAATTAAACTCACAAAAGTCTATAACTAATAACTCTAGAGAGTTTGAGAAAAATCATAATATAAAGAATAATATGTCCAGATCTTAAAAATATTTTAGTTCAAAAAAATAATCCATGATTGATGATTCAAATAATGAAGGAATATAGGTGTTAACTGATGAACATCAATAAGTCTAAAAAGGAAAGTATGCTTTATATGGGTATTGTTTTCATTATGTAGGTTTTAGGAATTTTAAGAGAATGTGTTGATTTAATTTTCAACACTATTATGAACCTAGGAGGTTTGAAATATATATTTTTAGGGGGATTCAGTCCTTTAAAAATAATAAATTTTAGAAATATATTATAAATTCAGGATAGAAATATCAGAATAGTTTTCATGTTCTTGAATAAGTCTATGGAATATGTGACCATCCAGGTCACCATGAAAATTAATATGATATCCTTATACCATCCCATAAAGATATTATTTACAATATACACCATCCTTGAAATATTAAGTGCAAAGGAAAGGATAATTATTTTTTGTATAACTGGAACTTGAAGCAATAAAAGGGGATAGTCCATGGATTATTGATAATGGAAGTTCCTATCAAATGAAGGTGGATTTGAAGATGTTGATTTTAAATTTATACTTTATACACTTTTTATCCTCATTTTTTAAAATCACAACATGATATTAAAAACTATGTTGTAATAAATTTATATTTCCCAAGTATTTTATAATGTTTTTTTAGAAAACCATTTATTCTATAAGACATAGAAATCTTTCTAAATTGATGAATATAAAATTTCCATACAAAACTCAGTAATGACGATAGATTGAACTCAGTCACACTGATAGACTAAACTCAATCAAACTGATAGACTAAACTCAGTCACACCGATAGACTAAACCCGATCACAATGATTGACTAAACTGAGTCACATCCATAGACTAGACTCAGTCACACCGATAGAATAAACTTCATCATTCTGATGAACTGGATTTTTTCATTCAGATGGAATGAATTTTTTTCATTTTGATAGACTGTACATTTTTATTCCAATGAACTGGATTTTTTCATTCTAATAGCCTAAACTTTAGTCATTTATATGGACTATAATTTAGTATGTAAAGTTTATATTCTTTAGTTTAGAAATATTTCTATGTCTGGTAGAATAAATGATTTTATAAAAAAACATTCTAAAAGACTTGGCAAAAATAAAGTTATTAAAAACTAGTTTTAAAGAGTGTGTTCTAATTTTCAAAAATAATGATATAATGTGTATAAAGTTTAAATTTTGACACAGCAATCTATCCCTTTTTGAAAAGCACAAAATACAACACTTAAAGATAAAAACTAATAACTTTTAAAATTTTAAAAACCTATCATTAGTTTAAGAACACTTTTCCCTATATCTTTCTTATCTCCCCGTATATTTGTAACTCCCTTTTTATTCAATCAAATTTATCCAAAAATATTGATATAATATTGATAAGATGAGAACATAAAAATAATTCTCCCCAATAATATCCTTTAATAAATTCTCTCCCAATAAGAAACTTCTTCAATAAATTATACCCCTTTTTTATTTTCAAAAATAATATAGAAGGTATAAAGTACCTGAAATGTTATAGAAACAATTATATGATACAATTTAGATTAAATAAACATTAATCCATGAATATAGAAAGAACTTTCAACAAAATATTATTGAAAAAACATTCAAATGGAATATTTGAAAAATAATTCATTCAAACATATATTCATTCAAAATTTTAGTTTTTACATCATTAAGAGTTCAAAAAGAAAAAAAGCAATCCTTATTTTTTAATTTCTCCACAATAACTTTCATCTTCCTTAAATCATCCTAATTATTCTCTACCTAAACTTCCATTGATTCTAACTTGCTGATTTTCTATTCTAGAACTTGAAATATTTGAACTTATTTCTTTAAAATGGTAACTTATTCATCAAGAATTTGTATTTTCATATTTTTCCCTTTAACTTCACAATATATTATTCAAGAAAAAAAATTCTTGTTCTTTAGATCAAATATTTCTTGAATTTGAGAGTCTGAAAATTCCTTCAACTGATCAAACATATTGAATGTTTCCAAAACATCAAAAGACAACTTTCTAAAAGAGTCATCAATATCAAAATATGATTTCTTAAAATCTTAAATTTTTTCATCATGAAACTTAAAATATATTTTTGTATCTTTCAATCATATTAAAATCTAATTAAATCTTCTCCTTTCTAAATTAAAATCAAATTTAAAAGTATTAAAATGATCTTAGTTTTGTACAACTATTTCAGTTAACTGATTCAAAGCATCGAAATGTTCTAACACATTTAACCTCCTTTAAATATGTTTTCAATGGGATTCAATACTATGAAAAAAAGTAATTTCATCAATGATCTTATTAAAATATTCACTAATGTATATAAACCATGCTTCAACTCTTTGATATGATTGACTAGCTAGAGAATTAGTTGAATCTGATGAGACAGGGGAAACATGTCATCTAGAAATACCAACATCTACTTTTACTTCCTCTTTATCTTTCTCTTTTTCATTCCCAACATCTGATACTTCTATAAAAATAATATTTTTATCAGATTTATCCTTTTTTGATAACTTCATATTAGATTACTAATTTTATATTTCTTTTTCATAACTTTTCTCTTTTTTAGTAACTACCAACTCTGTATCTTTTTTGGATTGAGAACTGAAATATGAGGTTTCTAAAGAACTCTATTCTTCTTCTTCTTCTTCTTCTTCTTCTTCTTCTAATTCTTTCAATAACTATCATTCTAATATCACATCACTTCTAAAATCTGATTTTCCATGTTTCTTCACATTTTCTTGAACTCCAGATTTAAGTTATTCTGAAAAAAAAAATTTCAACCTCAACAAATTTACCTTTAACTTTCTCAACAGTTAAAGGAACTTTAGAAGTTCTAACTTTTTCAGGTTTTAGTATATTGGGTTAAACAATAATATTTGGAAGATATAACAGTTGAATAACCTATAATATAGAAATCAAAAGTTCTCATTCCTCACCAGTAGTATGAAAATCTTCACAATCTTATTTTACCCCTTTCATAAGACTTTCAACAATTTTCTCTTCATAAAATATTTTCTTATACTTCATCTTATTTTCTTCATCCTTTAAAACTTCATGAGTTTTCTCTTTTAATACTAAGGCCTCAACCTTATCAAGACCAAATATCATATCTCCAGGATTTTTCTTAGATTTTTGTTTCATAAATTCTATACATGATTCATCATACAATGATTTGAATTTATTTTTCATCCTCTAAGGAGGAGAACTAATCTTCCTTTTCTCCTGAGTCTTTCCCTTTAGTTGGAGAACTTCTGAATAGGGTGTATCTTTGTCCAATTTCTCAAAAAAATATTTTTAACTCCAACATGAAATACAATTTCATTCTTGAAATTGTTTCTTCACTAATTAGAGATACTTTTTCTCCTGTAGAAAATTCTTCGTTGTTGACCTTCATCACTATCACGAAATTTACCAGTATCTTGTTGGTTAAACAAGGAAACAACAGAATTATCAACTTCATTGATCTCTTTTTAACATATTCGATTGATAGGAAAACAAACTTCACAAGATTGAATTTCCTCATATTCATTAGGAAATCCAAAACTAAGATATCCAACACCTTCAAAGTATCTCTATCTCCTTTATTAGGATGAGATATCCTTACATTCATAAAGCTACTACTCTTGAATCTAGTTTTAGATAAAAAACTTTACTTATCTTATCATAAGTAGGAAACAAATAAGTCTCAGCCTTATACTTTTCAAAAGAACTAAGATTATATTAAAGATTTTGGGTAACAAAGTATGTTTCCCCTTCTAAAAAAACTTCTACCAAATATGATATTTGTAGAGTATTAATCTTATATAATTCATCAAAAATATTGTAAGTTATTACCTCTAAATCATCTTTAACACTAAAAACAACTAAAGAATTTAACTTCTTTACTATCATTGGATATTAAAGATCAAAATATTATATATCTACACATGCTTTTTCCCATCCTTAAAACATGATAATTTCCTTTAATAAAGAATTGGTCTTATCAAACCATAGCTTCTTAATTAATATTTCCTTCACAAATTCCCTACTAATAATTTCTTCAACATAAGTCATTTTGCAAAGTTTGATTAGATAAAGGAATAATGATCATATAAATTCAAAATGATCAGACACGCAAAGAATTTTATGGTTGAGAATTGAGAAAAATTTGATAATTTGATGTGGGATGTGGTGACACACCTTATATTTATAGGCATGGGGGGGCCTTTTGGCTTTTAGAACTAAAAAGGCTCAAAATTAATCTCAAATCTAATCTGATGGTTGATATTTATCCATAAAATATTTAAATATATATTATAAACTCTAAATGGCTTTTTTAAATATCATATGAGAATATTTTCTAGAAATGTTTTTTAAATAATTTTATAAAATGGAAAGTTGTAAAAAACAACATTGCATACTTAATTTTATGGAACTAACCATTTTTTTCAAAAAACCTCAATTCACATCAATGGATGGTATTTCAAAAATTGATTTTCAACCAATGTTGGAAATTTATTCTTATGAGAGAATAACAGAATAATATGTTTCTAAAGTTCTACCTCATGAATAATTTCAACCTGTTATTAAAGAACAAAGTTATATAAACCCAAGGAATCAGTTGATTATAAGTTATCATCCTAGTGATAAAATAATTAGTGTTGTAGATCAACTTGTTATAACTAGATGTCCCTTAAGAAATGAAGTTAAACATTGTTCATTTTTATCACAATTTAAAAAAACTTCTAATAAATATTTAGGTGATGAATATTGGATAAATTCAATGCAAGATGAACTCAATTAATTTAAAAGGAATCAAGTTTTGAATTTTGTTGAATGGCCAAAAGATACTTCTGTAACTGGGGTAAAATGGGTTTTTGAAATAAGTGTGATGAAAATGGAATTATAGTAAGAAATAAAGTTATAATTTTTTAAAAGGGTTATAATAAACAATAGGGAATATATTATGATGAAACTTATTATCTAATAGAAAAACATGAAGATATTCATATTCTTCTAGAATATGTGGCATTTCTAAATATCAAAAGAAATTAAATGGATGTGAAGTGTGATTTTATTAATGGATATGTATAGGAGGAAGTTTATGTAGAACAACCCCCTTGTTTTGAAAATAAAAAATATCCAAACCATGAATTTAGACTTACTAAGGAACTTTATGAATTTAAAAAATCCCCTAGATCTTGGAATGTTAGATTAACTATATTTTTGTTATAAAACAATTTTTTTAAGGGAGTTATGGATCTAACACTTTTTATTAAAAAAGTTTCTAAAAACACCATTCTTGTTGAAATTTATATCAATGAAATTATATTTTTATCAAATCAAAAATCTCTTATAGATTCCTTTGAGGATATTTTGAAATAAAAGTTTGAAATGAGTATTATGGGTGAACTTACTTATTTTTTTAGTATTCAAATTTCATAAAAACCAGAAGAAATTTTTATATCTCAAAATAATTATATTAAAGTTCTTATTAATAAATTGGGATATAATAATACTAAAAGTATTAGTAATCCTATTTTAACCTAAAATAATTTTGATATTGACGAATCTAGGAAACCAATTGATCAAAATATCTTTATAGGAATGATTGGTAATTTATTATACTTAAAAACTAGTCATACGGATTTCATGTTTTCTATATGCTTATATACATGATATCAAGATAATCCAAAGGAGTCTCATCTTAAGTATGTAAAATGATTTTTTCATTCTCTTAAGGGAACTATATATCTAGGATTATTTTATTCTTCAAGAAATTATTTTTAACTTAAAAGTTTTTTTGATTTTGACTTTGGTAGAAGTAAAATGGATAAAAAAAGTACATCTAGAACTTGTCATTTTTTAGGAGAATATTTAGTTTCTTTGTCTAGTAATAAATAGAATTCTGTATCAATTTCCAATACTGAAGTTGAATATGTGGTAGTTGGAAGTTTTTGTGCTCGATTTTTGTGGATGTAGTACACACTCACTAACATTGAATTGAGTTTTAGTAAAACTTTAGTTTTGTATGATAACACAAGTGTCATTTATTTAAGTAAAAATCCATCACATCACTCATGATAAAATAACATATATATATATATATATGAAACCATTTCCATTGGGACCATAAACAAAAAGGAGATATTATTTTACAATTCGTCAGAATTCAAGAACAACATGCAGATATATTTACCAAGCCCCTTAATTCCGATAGAATTGAATATATTAAATAGAATATAGGAATGGTTAGTACTAAATTATCATTCATATCTAATTATTTTTTATCCATCACCTTATAATAATGAAATCATTTTCAAAGGTGGAGTACATATTTGTGATTTTTCTAAAAAAATATAATATTTTTAATTTTTCTAAAAAAATTAGTTTTTCAAAGAAAAATAGGTTTTATAAAAACATTATTTGTTCTAAAAAAATTATTTTTATAAAAACATTATTTTTTATAAGAACATTAGTTTTTCTAAAATCTTTTGATTTTCTAAAATTTTTATTTTTTCTAAATTTTTTGAGTTTTTCTAAAAACATTATTTTTTCTAAAAAGATTTGTTTTTCTAAAAAAATAATTTTTTCTAAAAAAATAATTTTTTCTAAAAACTTTTTATATTTATAATATATTTCTTTTAGAATAAAAATATTTTTTTTAGAAAATAAATAATAGTTACTAGATAGACTTTCTCACAGAAAGTTACATTTTTTACTTTGAGAAGGTAATTTCTAATCTTTAGTTGTTACTATCTTTATTCAATTGATTTTTTATTGTTCACAAATATATATTTTATAAAATTCTTTAAAAAATATTTTCATAACAGTTTCTCATACAATAAATTTAAAAAAAACATTAAGAGTTTATAATTTATATTTAAATCTTTTGAGGATAAATATCAACTATCAGATCAAATTTGGGATTTATTTTAAGCTATCAAATTTCAAGAAGTCAAAAGGACTTCCCATACCTAAAAATATAATGGTAGGCCTCCACATTGAAAATCAAATTGTCATATTATTCTCAACTCTCGGACCTCAAATTCCCCATGTGTTTGGTCATTTGGAATCTGTCTGATTAGTTTTCCTTCATCCCTTTTGTAGATGAACTCGTTGCAAATTACCTTAAATGAAAACCGCAGGGCTACAAGGCAAAAATTTCCACAAACAGCAGATCACAAAGAAAAAAATTCAAAAACATCGCACCAGAAACCTTTAAGACAAACTTTCTCGATCCAAACTCAATGATGTGATTTCATCCTCAACCTATTTTACATGCTGATTCTGTTTTCTTCTTTCAATGTATATGTTGCCCTCATGAAAATCCTCCATATATTGAATGGAGTTAAACAATAACTCCATCACATTCTTTAGAACAAAACTTCCAAAGCCATCATCACACACCAAGAAACCGAATCAAATCACACCACAAAAGAAACACCGAAAATAGAATTATCCAAAAAACTTCCCCAATGAAGGATGATCCTATTGCATCACATCCACACAGCCACCACAACATAGAATGAACATGAACCCAGTAACATAAAAAGGAAAACACCAAACAAAATGTAGATCCAGATCCCATCTCCACCCTATTATTCTCACCAAGAGACCACCTTGAACTGCTGCATGCACTTCTATCTGACATAGAATCATTGAGCCAACCCTCGACTAGGAGAGTCTGGAGCAATGAATGATGGCTTCACCATGCTGCCAAATGAAGCCCCACCTAAAGAGAATGGAAGAGTGGAGAAAGGACAACAATCGGTGGAAAATTCCAAGATATTCATGCCCTTGAAAACCTTGATGCCTCCCTAGGGATAGGAACCGCCATCATAGGAGCGCCAAGAAGGAGGCCGAAGAGATTCCAAAGTAGTCTTGATGCAGAGAAAAGATAGGTGGTGATAGGGGAAACCCTAATCGTGTCAGTGCCCCTTATAGGATCATGCTGCTCTCCAATATTTAAAATATGTGGATTAATAAGTACGGTTATTTTCTAAAATAAATTATCAAGTTTCAAGGCTGGGAAAAAGTATGTGTATAGAAAGAATATTTCGATCTTTAATATCATGCGATAGTAAAGGAGTTATATTCTTCAGTTGTTTTTAGTGTTGAAGATGATTTGGAGGTAATCACTTTCAATATTTTTTATGAATTGTACAAGATTAATATTCAATGAGTATTATATTTTCTAGAAGTTCTGTTAGAAGGGTAAGATTATTTTGTTACTCCCAAGCTTCCTGATAAAATTAGTTATTTTGAAATATCTAAGGCTGAGACTTATTTGTTTCTTACTTATGAGAAGATAAGGAAAGTGTTTCATTTTAAACCAGATGTAAGAGTATTAGATTTATGGATGTAAGGATACTTCATTCCAAGGAAAGGAGATATATATTCTTTGAATGTTTTGGATATCTTTGTACAATATTTCATGATGAATATGAGGAAATTCAATCTTATGAAGTTTCTTTCCTATTGATCAAAGATGTTAAGAAGAGTTCAATGAAGTTGATAATTCGTTTTTTCCTTATTTTATCAATAATATGTTTGTAAATTTCATGATAGTGATGAAGATAAATAATGAATAATTTTCTATAAGAGAAAAATTCTCTTTGATTAGTGAATAAAAAATTTCAAAAATGAAATTTCTTTTAATATTGGAGTTTAAAAGATTTATTGAGAAATCAGACAAAGTTGCATCTGATGTATAATTTCTCCAGCTAAAGAAAAAGACTCAAGATAAAATGAAGAATTATTCTTCTCCTCCCAAGTATAAAAATAAATTCAAAGAAATGTATGATGAATTATATAAATAATTGATGAAACATAAAGTAAAGAAAAATCATGGTGATCCGATATTTGGTCTTGATAAGGTTGAGGCCTTAAAATTAATTAAAAAACTCATGATGTTTTGAAGGATAAAGAAAAGAATATGAAGTATAAGAAAATATTTGATAAACTGAAAATTGTTGAAAGTATTATGAAAGTGGTAGAACAAGATCATGGATATTTTCATACTGGCGGTGAGGAAGGATCACTTTCTATTTCTCTATTTTTGATTATTCAACTAATACATCCTACGATTATTGTTGTTCAACCTAATGTACCAGAACCAGAACAAGTTGAAACTTACAAATTTACTTCAACTATTGAGAAAGGTAATGGGAAATTTGTTGATCTTGAAGATTCTATATTAGAGTAAGTTAAATATTGAGTTTATAAAAATGTGAAAAAATCATGAAAGATAGATTTTATAAGTGGTGCGATATTAGTAAGGTAGTTAGAGAAATATTTAGAAGAATAATAATAGATTTCTTCAAAAACCTCCTCTTTCAGTTATCAATCTAAAAGAGATTAAGAGTTGGTAATTTATAAAAATGAGAAAAGTTATGACAAATAAATAGAAAATAAACAATATCATATGAAGTTATCATAAAAATATGAATATAATAAAAATGTTGATGTTATGGAAGTATTGGATGCTGGGAAAGAAAAATATAAAGACAAATAGAAAGTAAAAGGATATGTTGGTACTTCTAGATGACGTGTTTCCAATGTATCATCGGATTCAACCAATTCTCCAACTATTCAATTATATAAAAGAGTTGAATCTAGGTTTACATAATTTAATTAATCTTTGAAGAATCTTATTGAAGAAATTCCATTTTTCTCTAGTATTGAATCCCCTTTCAATCATATTTTAAGGAGGATAAATATGTTAGAACAATCCAATTCTTTAAATCACTTAGCAGAAATAGTTATACATAATGATGTTGTTTTTAATACTTTAAAAGTTAATTCCAAAGAAGAAAGGAGAATATTCAAGAAGATTTTAAGATGGATTAAATATATAAAAATATATTTGAAGTTTTATGATTACTAAATTAAAGATGTTAAGAAATCATCTTTAGATATTTCTAACTCTTTTGGAAGTTGTCTTCTGATATTTTGGAAAAAACCAATATGTTTAATCAGTTGAAGGAATTTTTAGACTCTCGAATTCATGAAATTTTGGATCTAAAGAACAAAAAAAAATTCTTGAATAATTATTTTAGAAGTTAAAGGTAGAAAATAGAAAAACCCAAATTATTGTAGAAGAATTTACCTGTTTAAAACAAGAAGTTCAAAGATTTAAATTTATAGAAGATAAAATTTCCATGTTAGAATCAATGAAATATGAGGCAGAGAAGAATTAGTATGATTTTATGAAGATAAAGTTATTGTGAAGAAATTGAAAAATAAGGGTTTATTTTTTTCTCTCTGAACTCTTAATGATGTAAAAAAATCAAACTTTTGAATTAATTATTCTCCACATATTCAATTTTAATGTTTTTTAGTAATATTTGGTTTAGTGTTCTTTCTATGTCCATGGATGAATATTTATTTGAACTAAATATTTTTATATAATTGTTTCCCTAACATTTTAGGTACCATCTACCTCCAATATTCATTTTAAAAATCACAAAGGGGGAGAATTTATTGAATAATTGTTTTGTTGGGAGAGAATTTATTAAACGAGATTACTGGGGAGAATTTTTTTAAGTTATTATCTTATTCGTAATCTATCAATATTTTAATATAAAGTTGATAGAATAAAAAGTGAGTTACAAATATAATGGTAGATAAGAAAGATAGGGGAAAAGTATTCTTAAACAAATAATGGGTTTGTAAGTTTTTCAAAGTTATTAGTTTTTATCTTTAAGTTTTGTTTTTTGTGATTTTCAAAAAGGGGGATATTTTTTAGTCAAAAATTAAACTTTATACACATTATAGCTTTAGTTTTGAAAATATAAATGCACTATTAAAAACTATTTTTTACTAAATTTATATTTCTTAAGGATTTTAGAATGTTTTTTTAGAAACCCATTTATTCTACAAGACGCAAAAATATTTCTAAAATGATGAATATAAAAATTCCATACCAAAGCCTAGTCTATCATACTGACTAAAGTTTAGTCCATCGGAATGAAAAAATACAGTCCATCATAATGAAAAATTCCAGACCATCAAATGAAAAAATCCAACCCATTAGAATTACAAAATTCAATACATTGGAATAATGAATTTTAGTCTATCGGTGTGATTGATTTTAGTATATTATTTTGACTGAGTTTAGTCTATCAGTGTGACTAGGTTTAGTCTATCAGTGTGACTGAGTTTAGTCTATCAGTTTAACTATGTTTCGTTTATCGGTATGACTGGGTTCAGTCTATCAGTGTGATGAAGTTTAGTCTATCAGTATGTTTGAGTTTAGTCTATTGGTCTAACTGATTTTAGTCCATCAGACTAACCAAGTTTTGATTCATTATACTAAGAATAATTTATTCCATCAGAATAATAAATTTTATAATCGTATGATTATAATCATTTCTATCAGATAAAAAACTTTTTCAACATTGTAATGGTTTTACCAAAATGACATCGGATGGAGATGTACAAAACTGACCTATCATGTTGGAGCTCATTTGAAGTCATTGAAAACAACTCTAAAAATCACAGAATATAATTGTTGGAGGTGTGTCTATAAATAGAGGTACATTTGAGGATTTGGGAGATAATTTTTTTGTGACTCAAATTGTTTGAAATTTTCTATGCTACAACGTCTTATTACTCACACTTTATAAATTTTTTGAGAGTTTTTTTGTTCTAATGAATCCGAGTAAGGATTGTAAATTCCTTAGAAACTTTTTCATTTTTATTCATTATGTTTGATTTGGGTTTATATAAAGGGATTCTTAGGATAGGAACTTTTTTTGTTCTAATCGGGTTGATTGAGGGCTTCTGGGGATAAGAATATAGAGTTGATTCTGATATTTATGATAAATGGATTTCTTACTATAGAAATATAGACCTTACAGTTAGGTTGAAAACCAAGGATACTTAAAGTCATAGTTTGTGACTTCCTTAAATCTTAAGGTTAAAGAGTATAAATCTTTTATAAATCTTTTAGTAAGTCATTCTTACTTTTGTTTTTTGTTTTACTTTTACTTGTTTCTACAAGTTTAATATTTCCATTATGAATTCATATAGAAATTTTATTTTACTAAACTTTACTACCCTAATTTTCTATATGTACTTTGTTTCTGTTATAAGAATTCTGATCATCGGATGATATCTAAGTTTGATAAATCATAATAAATAGGTTTGGGTTTTTAGTTTTTTTTTTTAAACTACAATTAACCCACTATAAACATTATATACTCTTTGATCCTATAGAATATTCTAAAATATTTTAAAAAGTGAAAATATAGATCAATGAACTTTGGAAATAATGGGTCACTGAAAATAAAATTTGTTGGATCAACTATAATTCAGAAAGATTAGATAAAATCAAGAATACTTTATTTTTTTAAGGAATGAAAAACAATTTTCTTAGTGTGTCTCAGTTATGTGATGGGGGAAATGAATTAATCTTTAAAGGGGGTGTATTTTTTGTGAATATATTGGAATATGGGTGCATTTTGATAAGATCTTAGTGAATAAAGGGTAATATTATTCAGTTTGGTAGTGCTGTAAATTCATGTTATTTAATAATGAAATAAGAAAATCAATTATGGTATAGAATACTTAGCCATCTAATCCAATAGAATATGAGAAAACTTACCCATGGAGACAATGTTTATGATATTAATATTCATAAAATATAGAGGAATTGGATGTGATCAACATGTAAAAAGAAAAATATTGTTAATTATCCATATATGAAGGTAGAGATTTAATTAACTCATCCTTTAAAGATTATCCATTCAGACATTTTTAGGCCAATTAAAAAGAATCCAACAAATGTAGATAAGTATTTTATTTATTTTATTGATTAATTTACCCTGATTACATGTATTATGTTTAAGAAACATAAATAAAAGGCTTTAAATATGTTTAAAAGCTTTATAAGAAGTGACAATAAAGAGTGTGGTTTCTCCTTAAAAAATTTGGATCGATAATAGTATTAAATATACAAGTGGAATATCTGATGCTTATATTGAGAAATATGGTATTCTCCAAGAACTCAGTGTAGCATATACAACACAACAAAATATTGTTTTTAAATGTAATAACATGAGTTTAATAGAGATGGATTGTACTATGTTAATAAATCATGATACCTATTGATCTTTTTGTATACAAACCATTTGATAAGAAGTTCATACTCAAAATCAATTCTTATAGAATAAAAATTTATACATATTAATATATGAGATTCATTATAAAAAAAATATTCAAGTTTTAATTATCTGAGATTTTTGGGTAACCCATGTATCAGCAAAGTTAATGGTAAAAATTTGGGCAAGTTTGAACAAATATTTGTTGATGGTATCTTCATGGGTTATCCTCCAAATAGAAGAGGATATTATTATTACAACAAATAGATAATAAGGACTATTAATTATGCTGATGTAATGTATCTAGAACACACAAATAAATAAATCATACATGAAACAACAAGTTTTATAAGTGATGGATATGAATTTATTTTTGTTAAACAATAGGGTGAAGTTTATAAAAATTGTGAAAGTTCTGACTAAATTCAAGGAAAGTAAGGTGATTAAATCAATGATAGTTATGAAGAAAAACCTCATTCATCCCATACAATACTGATAAATCAATTTTAGGTGTAGATATCATTGGATAATAGGGACAGGGGGTTTAAACAAGAAGAAATTTGAGGACAACATCACATACCTCACTGTTTTCTAAATTTGAACCAATTAGTGTGAAAAAATATTTATAGCATCAAGAGTGGGTTGATTCTAGGAATAAATATTTAGATCAGATAGAGAAGAATAAAACTTTGGAGTTAATACCCAAGTTAGAAACCAAAAATTTTATTGGAATAAAATTGGTATTCCAAAATAAAATGAATAAAAAGGGTGATGTTATGCGAAACAAAGAAAGAATTTTGTGTAAAGGGTGTTGTCAAGTGGAAGGAATTTATTTTGATGAGACATTTTTCATCAAGGTAAAGGTTATAAACCATAAGGATATTTCATTTTATTTAATCCCAAATATAGTACATGAAATTCCAAAATTTATTTCAAGTCAACCTTCCTCAATGGTTAGTTGGAAGAAGTGGCTTATGTAGAAAAAAAAATTGAATTCTTTCTTGGTAAATAATAGAATTACATTTTTGAGTTAAAAATGCTTTATATGGGTTTATACAAGCCCAAAGATCTTGGTATTCAAATCTATATTCCTTCTTAAAGAAGTTGATGTTTAAAAATAGAATAGTAGACAACATCCAATACATCAAAGATAAAAAAATAGGTATCTATCATCATTATTATTTATATAAATGATATTATATTTACTAGAAATGAAGAAATATTTTTTAAATAATTTTCTTTAGAGATGAATAAATTATTTAAAATTTCCATGCTTGGTGAGATGAGATATTTTTTAGGTTTATACAATTCTTAAGATAAATATCACATTTTCATTTCTCAAGATAAGTATGAAAATAATATTATAAATATTTTTGTAATAGAGGATTCAAACCCAGCTTCCACCCTAATTTTAGTGGAAACCAAACTTTTCAAAGATGAGAAAGAAAATGATGTGGATCTAAGGGAATTTAAAAAGCTAGTTGGAAGTATTTTGTACTTGAAAACTTCAATATTAGATATAGTTTGTGTTGTTACACTTTGTTACATGTATCAAATAGAACAAAAAACCATTTTAGTGATGGAAAAAGGATTGTTATGTACATTAAAGGTATAATGGGTTTTGGTTTGAAATATGATTGTAAATGGAAACTTGATATTTTTGGTTAAAAAAATACAGATTGAGAAGTTTTTGTTGATGATATGAGGTTGATATTCGTTTTTGTTTTCTTACAAGGAGATAGGTGTGTATGTTGGAACACTAATAAGTGGAGTTCTATGAATATAAGTATTTTTGAACTAGATTACGTAGTTTCCACTCAAGATACAACTCAACTTATGTATATGTGAACTCAGTTTTAAGATCTTAAAGTGGAGTTGAAATTAATACTACTCATGGGATGTGATAATAAAAGTATTATTAATATTTCAATAAATTTGTGTCAACATTCAAGTTCCAATAACATTAACACAAAGTATCACTTCATCAAAGATATTGTTGAAAAGAATGATTTAAAGCTCTAATTTGTTCCTACCAAAGAGAAAGTGGATGATATTTTTACTAAACCATCATCAAAGGATGATTTTTATGGTTTTATGTTGATGATGGGCTATCCACCTCATTCAACTTAAGTATATGGTATATGAAGGTTATGGGTGTAGTGAAAGTCAGTAGATCATATTCCCAATGATGGTTTTACATTGAATCTAATGAATAAATTACAAGAACATGATGAAAAATTACATGACTTGTGACTATATCTAAATAACCATAATAAAAAATCATAGAAATAGAGAGAATATATTTCATGTTAAATTTACAATTAATTTCATAAGAAGAATAATACCTTGATCTTGATATATTTATTTGATGTAGATTTTGATCATTCGAACCTCCATTCATTTAAACTATCATTTCATCAAGAGGATATAAATTATAATCCCTATAGTGGTGATATAAACATGCTTTATTTATCTAGAATTATCATTGATGGTACTTCGGGTGCTATTTTGGTGGTACCAATCATCTTGCAATGCTCTCTTTGTTCGCCACACAATCCTTCACATTAAAGGATTGATTCTTGTCCTATCATTCTTGAGAGGAGGAGGAAGGTAAAACATATTCTCTTAGGATTGAGATAAAACCCCTAGAGAATTTCTTCATTGAGAGAGAATTCAAAAGGGAGGAGCAATATTGTTCACAAAAAATTATTCTCACGTGTTTAGAGAAATGATATGTTTGGGTAAATATAGTGATAGGTTTTAAAGGATTGATAATTTCACAAGGTACTTAATCCAATATCTTAATCCTCAGTGAACCCCACATCTAATATTATTATTATTATTATTTATTTGATGTGCTCATGTATCAAGGATAATATAAATATCAAAAAAATTGTATTTGGTATATCATTTCTGTTACCTGAAACCTTATTTGACCCATCCACATTTCTCATTGTTTACCAAACCTTGAATAATAAATACTATTAATTTTATAAATAAATAAATATAGCATTCACAGTCTCAAAAATTAATATTTAACTCGCATAAAATATTGACTAAATATATATGTGATCATTAAATCTTGAATAAAAAGCATTCCTAGGTTTAGAGAATAATATTTATTCCAATAATTAAATTCAAATATAATTTAATTAAGATCAATATAAATTCTAAGTGTGTGGAAATATAGTCCTATTCCTTAGTGGAGTTAGTTGGGTTAAACTGAAGCTTAATATTAGCATCTCACAACACATAAAATCACTTATGGAGAAGAAGTTAATGCCGCCATGATGACAAAATCATATGAATGTTCACTATGTAATAGAATCCCTTTGTATTGGTATCTCATCAAGTAGGTTGCATACTCATGTTATCAACCTATATGATTGATACATATTTCTTTAACTAACTAAAATGAACATTTCTATACACCATATCCATGGAATTTAGTTCGACAATTTTATTTCAATCAAAGGGATGAGATACCAAGTCCCATAAAGATGTAATGGAAAAATATTTCCTTGACTTATTCATTAATAACATATCACCCATGATGCACCCAACATACCCAAATTCACCATGAATATATATCTTTATTATTTATAAAAATATATAGAAGTAAACAAATCATGATATACTTTAATAATAATCTTAAATTTTAAGTATTATTATACACATTCACATATATGAATATTTAATGACACATAACATTTGGAATTCCTACTAGCAGGCCTATCCTTATAATCTATATCTTAGAGATTACCAAGTGTGAACTTCATGAGATGAAGTATCATACTCTTACAAGTATCTAACACCTGATAGTCTACATTATCTATTTCCCATAGGATTACATTATATAACCATATAACATATAGTTTAAGAATAAAATCATATCATTTAAAGTTCCACATCATAGTGGGGAAATGTTATGCACTTTTCAGTGACTTATATTCAAGGAAATTATCACATTAAGGTTATATATAAGAAAAATAAATATTTGATAAGGTATTTATTAATATTCAAGTCTATATATATATAATCTAAAATATATAGTAGTTATTTATAGGGAACCAACTCCAATATAATCCCACTTGGACTAGAGACAACTGCTAATGACTTTTAGTTTGAAATCTCTCACATGATGTTCATTCTTCTATTGAGATACGTCTTTAGTTAATGGGTATACCATGTTTTCTTCTATATAAACTATGCTTACTGTGACATCACCTCTCTAAGAAAAAACCCTCAAGAGATGATACTTCTAAAGTATGTTCTTTATCTACTGATATGACCTTGTCTCATTTACAAGAGCCACAACTATAATATTATCATAATACAGTTTGGTGGGATATTTACTATTATGAACCACATCGAGATCCTGGATGAAGTTATGTATCCAAACCACTTCCTTGGGTGCATCATAAGATTAAACATACTCAAACTCTACTAGGTAATCAGTGATCATGACTTACTTTGAGCTCTTCTAACTCACGAAACCTACATTGAGGGTGAATATATACCCTGATTGTGATTTTAGATCATCTTTATTGGTTAGAAAACTAGAATATGTATATCACCATATGACTAGCTTCTCATATCCTCTATAAAAAAAGGAATGTATCCTTGATACACCTGACATGATTGAGGATAGTCTTGACTTCCATCCAATGTTAGTCTCTTAGGTCATATTTATATATACCTACCATGCTTAAGGCATATGTGACATTTATCCTAGTACATACTATGTCTTACATAACTTCTCCTATCTTAGATGCATATGGGATCCTTATTATTCCCTATCTCTCCTCATGTGTCTGTGGACACATTTTTTTGGAAAGATTAATATCATGTAACATTAGTAACAATCCCCTCTTTGATTTCTCTATATTGAATCTCTTAGTATATTGTTAATATATATATACATTGACTTAGTCCAAGAAACCTATAGGATATATCATGGTGGATCTTAATCCCAAGAATGTATAATTCTTTACATAAGTATTTAATAAAGAATCATGTGTTTAACCAGTTATTAAAATATAGTAATACAGGTATATCATTTCTAATAAGTATTATATCAACATAAACTCAAATGAAAACTATTTCACTCCCATTAAACTATTTATGGACATAAGACACACATTCATTCTTTATGAAACTAAATTATTTTATGTCTTTATAAAAGAAAATTTTCCATGACCACTATGCTTTCTTCAATCCATAAATGGATCTTTATAACTTTCATACCTTATTGTAATCCTTTAGAGTCATAAACCCTTCTAGTTGTGTCATATAGATATCTTCTTAAAGGTTCCCATTAAGGAAATATATTTTTACATCCATCATCCAAATATAATAGTCATGGTAAGATTCTATGTCAATTATAATTCTTATGGATTTCATCATAAAAATTGGTGAAAAGGTTTTTATGTAGTCTATGAATAGATGTTTTTTAAACCATTTTGAAACCATTCGGGCCTTATAGGTACTCACTTGTCTATCCATGTATATTTTATTATTGAATACCCTTTTTCAACAAATAAAAGTGGCATCCACTGGAGGATATAACAAAATAAAAACATGGTTTTGGTACATGGAATCAATTTTAGAATTCATATATTATTTCCACTTGGTAGCTTTTATATCATTTACTACTTCCTTGTAGGTTATAAAATCATTATTATAAACTAATAATGAGCCTCCATCATTGGTGACTATAAAACCATATCTTTAAAGTTCATTAACATCTATTATACTCCTATGTAATACTTATATATTTGTAACATCCTCCTATATACGTATTTGTGGAATCTATTAATATATCAACTCATGTGTATCTTGATCCATTAATACATCAAATTACACCTCACTCTCACTATCACTTTTAAATATATGATCCATTTCAAGAAATATGGGATGTATATTAACTAAAGCATTCTTATCTGAATGGTCTTATAAGTAATATCCTAAAGTTTTCTTAAGATATCCTATAAAGATTCACCTAATTCCTTAGGGTGAATGTTTTTTCCTAATTATTCCTCAACAAATGCTTCACAATCCCACATTCATAAATTCAATAACACATATTTCATTTCACACAAAAGTTAATTTAGAATAATTTTTATCAATATATTTGGAACTTAGTTTATTATGTGTGTCTTTATATGTAATTCATATCCCTAAAAGGGTAATGGAATACTTACATGACTCATCATTGATCTAACCATGTACAACAAGGTGTGGTTCCTCCTTTCACTTACACCATTCGATTTTGGTGTATAAGAAGGAGTGGGTTGGGATAGAATCTCAAACTATCATATATAATCAATAAATTCATGGTTTAGATATTCTCCACTATATTCCCAATGAATTTTATTTATCTTCTTACCAAGTTTTTTATCAAATTAATTCATGTATTCCTGGAATTTATCAAAGTAATATGACTAATACCTCATTAATTATGCTTATCTGTATCTATTAAAGGAATTAGTAAAAGTTATTATGTATGAGTATCCACCCCTTACATCAACTAGAAAAGTTTGTCACGCATTAGTATGAACCAATTAAATAATATATATGGATCTTTCGCATCATTCCACTAAATATAGCTTTAGTCATTTTTCATACAAATAAGCATGACATATTCCAAGTGGTTTAATTTAAAATAATCTAAATATCTATCTTGGTATAATTTTGTTAATATTATTTCATTTACATAATGTAGTCAGTAATTCCACAGTTGGTTGTGATATGAGTCATGTGAACTAGATTTATTATAAATTTCTATTACTTGGTTTGTGTAATCCAATATAGAAAGATAGTTATTAAGTTTTTCCCTGCCATAAAATATGTTATCCTTCTAAAAGTAGAAATATTTATTCCAAAATTTGAATATAAATCCATATCCATTAAGATTGTATATAGAAATAATGTTTTTGGTAACTGATATAATATAATAACAATTATTTAAAACCAAGACCATTTCAATCAGAAAAATGAGGTGGCAGTCTTCAATAGACACAACATCAAGCTTTGATCCATTATCATCTCATATATCCACCTCTCCTTGTGAAAATATTCTAAATATACTTGGTTACTATAATTGGAAAAAAAATGTGAGCACCAAAATTTGAATTTAATACACAATTTTTATAAACAGATATATTACACTCGATAATGAACACACATAAATCTTCTATTTACTTCTTTATCTTTGTGGAATTATTCTTTTTTTGGAACTTCTTATTGTATGAAAAACAAATTTCATCCTACTCTGTTTCTTTCCCTTTGTTCCTCTTATTCTTGGAATGGAATTGTAAATAATCTTTAGACTTTGAGTTAATCTTATAGCTCTTCACTTAGAATTTCCACTTATTAACCATAAGTATAGAAGGGTTTTTACTCTTCATGTCCTTAACAACTTGGAGGATCAGTCTAAGGAGATCTAAGAGATACTTCTCAATGTTGTTTGTATTAAAATTTATAACAAAATTGGAGAAGCTCTGAGGGAGTGATGAAATAATGATATCGACGCACAATTCATTGAGTAGTTTAAACCCTATAATGTCTAGATGATTAATGTATCCAATTATCTTGACTACATGATTCCTAGCAAGAGACACCTCTCTAAGTTTTCTTGTGAATAGTGCCTTGGAGATCTTGAAGTGCTCTTATATAGATCTCTCCTGATAAAGATCGTAGAGATACTTCGACATTCCATAAGTATTAATTATCTCATTAGATTTAATGAGTTCTTAAAACATGGATGAAATAATAAAACACTAGAAATATATTGCATCATCCAATTGTTTTTATAGACATTGAGATCTTCATAACTCACCACCTTAGTAGGTGCATTGGGAATTTGTAATTTTAGCATGTAAATATTTTTTTCATGGTGTAATACAATACATAGGAATCTATACCATTATTAGAAGATACTTCCAATATAGAGATTATATTTCTCTGGAATTGATCATAGGGACAACATGGTTGATGAAATTTATATTTTACTACAACAATATAAAATTATAAATAAGTACTTTATCTTGATTACTAAAATATGCGAGACAAGATAATTTAATCTTTATTATTATTCTCCCACTATTTTATCAAGTCTTAATGACCCTCACCATTGGAATCAAAATTCCTTGTATCATAGAAATTATTGTGGAAAAAACCAATATTTACCTTATTATAACCTAGAAAACGGACATGTAAATTATAAGAATCTATTTAGGTAGGCAGTCTTTCCAACTACTAGCTTGTAGCTCCTTGATTCATTAAGTGGACCCCCAATCATGAAATCCTAACCTTAATTTCCTTAACACTTTCCTCCAAATTTGTATTGAACATACAAAGGCCATTAAATAAAATACAATTTAAGTTAATTCATACCACTGTCTTTCTTAAGACTTCCTAATAATTAAAAGTTACCCTAACAAAGGAATGGACAAAAACTTTAAGTATGGGAGCATATTAATTCATATTATGGAAGGATTAGTTTGAATTGATATTTTATGAAGGTATTTATTTATTTATTATACATAAACATGTCTTGTTATTATTTTATAGATTTAGATAATAAATTATCCATGTTTTTAATAAAATAAATTTGTGAATAAATCAATTTATTTTAATTACATCTCATGTTTTTAATAAAATAAATTTTTTAATAAATCAATTTACTTTAATTACATCTTGCATTATTGTTAATTCATTAATTTATATGATTGTGATAAAGCATCCATAAGAATCAACCATGCACTTAGATAGAAATAAAATAAATAATTTGGTATGAACATGATTTTTCTAATGGTTGGTTTATTTAGTGGATTATAAACCAAACCATGACCTTAAGGGAAAACTCCTTGAAGCAGTTTTGGATTAAGTTATAGCATTCCACCATCGACCTTTATATATTTTGGGTTGATTTCACCTCAGATCGGGTCCTAGACCACATCCTCTCATCAGATATCTATCCTTTACATAAATTTACCCACACATGGGTGTGGGGAACCATTATAATAGTTATGGGGGTTTACATAAAAAAAACATGGGCACAGATACCCTACATAATAAGGTAAGAGAGATTACATTCTGACCATCATTTTAATTTTAATAATAATAAAACCCATGCCATTAAATTAAAATAAATCCAACATATACATTGTTCATTCTAAGCTCATGATCATCCATGCATGAAATGAATACAAATTTAAAAAAACTATCTGGTATTAATTTCAATTGTTCTAAATTAAGATAAAACATTCACGAATTAATTAATTATATTTATTAAGTAATTAATTAATTTATCTTAATATCCATACAAAATATCCTAGAGATTATTTTCTAATGTAATTTTAAATAAATGTAACTTATTAATTATATTTAAAATTAATCATGTACATGATGTGTATGTGAAGGTAACATGATATTTATTTGTCCAAACTACTTTTCATAGTCCTTGTCATGTACTATGAACTCACACAACATGTATTGTGCCTAGAATATCACATAATTATGCAGCGTGTACTCTCAATAAATGACACATGGACAAGTGTTGAATTATACATCATGTACCACTTTTAATTCATGTAGTGTACATGGTGTGTAAGGACCATACATGGTGTGTAGTTCTGAATTTTACATGGAAAATAATATAAAACCTATCACACTGAATGAGCTATAGACACATGTTTATTAGGTTTAATGGTTTGATAAATTATTTTTCCTTTCTGAATAAACAAGTGATATAATATGTGTACAATTCAGCTACATTCCGTGTATATCTCTCATTGTTTTCCCATGATACATTCCTAGGGACTAAGTATGTATTTCACTAAGAATATTTATGATATATATGGTGTGTATAAGATAGAAACTCATTTTTTTACCTATATGTTTCATAGTTTGTTGTCCTATATGTCTTGTAATAAATACACCAAGAATATTTGACCATGTGGTTTCCACTATGAAAATACATGGACTACACGATATGTACAACAACTACATGTCATGTAATTTGGAAAGTTGTGTGGAATTGTGGCTCAGTAAACATGAGATGTGTAGTAATGTTGTGTGTAATTTATTATATGAAAAATTAAAATAAATTAATGTATCATTTTAGAAAAAAGAACATGTACACATGATGTGTACCTTTAGGTTACACGCTGTGTAGTCCCTTGTTGTCTAGTCAGAATCATTGACACCTCTGGATGGGTTTTTCATATGTTTTTCATCTATTTTCAACACATTATTGATCATATAAATGTGAATTAATAATAAATAAAGACTTTCATATTAAATATTGATAAATGGGAAATGAGAAAATAATAATAAATTTATAAATTGATCAATTATTAATAAATAATTATAAATTTGAACATGATCACTTGAATACCATGTGAAGATTATGGGTGTAATGGAAGTTGATCGAGCCTATGCCCAATAATGGTTTTTAATTTAATCTAAGGAATAAATCACAACAACATAACTATTGGTTATATCTTAATAAAAATAACAAAAGAATACTGGAACCATATAGAGGATCTTTCACATTAAATTTACAATTGATTTAATATGAAGAAGGATACATTGATCTTGAGATCTTTCTTCAATGTAAATGTTGATCGTCCAAACCTCTATTCATTTGTATCATCATTTATTTGAGAGGATATAAATTAGAATAACTCTAGAGGTCATATATTCATTATCCTTTGATATTAAAGCACCGTCGATGGTATTATGGGTGCTAGAATGGTGGTACCAATCATCTTGTGCTACTCCCTTTGATCATAACAAAGTACTTTGAGTTAAAGGATTGATTATTGTTCTCTCATTATTGAGAGGAAGAGGAAGGTGGAAAATATTCTCTCAATATTGAGAGAAAAAACCCTAGATAAGTTCTTCATTGAGAGATAATTATCTAGGGAGGAAAAATATTGTACACAACAAACTATTATTACATGTTTAGATAAATGATATAATCAAGTATATAAAGACCTAGGGTTAGAAGATTGGCAATTGAAAAAAATCCCTAATTCAATCTCTTAATCCTAAAAAAAACCCCACATCTAATAATAATATTATTAGCATTTCTTTGAGGAATTCATGTCTTGGGTATAATATAAATATCAATAAATTAAATAAAAATTTATTTAAATGATATTTAGTATATCAATTTCGTTACCTGGTTCCTGACTCATCCCATCCACCTTTCTTGGTATTTACCAAACCTTAAATAATAAATATTATTCATTTGATAAATAAATAGATATAATATTCATATTCTAGTGAATAAATATTTATTTTAATATTCAACCCACATAAAATAGTGTCTAAATATATACCCGATCAATAATTCCTAAATAAATATCATTCCTTGGTCTGGAGAAAAATATGTGTTCCAATAATTAAATTCAAATAAAATTTAATTAGGACCAATAGAAATAATAAGTGTTTTAGCCTATAGGAAACTTCCTTACTAGAATTAGACAGGTTTTCCTAAAGTCCAATATTAGCATTTAGAAACACATAAAGGCACCCAAGTGAAAGAGGTTAATTTCACATTGATGAAAACCACATTAAAATGATAACTATGTAATATAATTAATTTGTCTTTATATCTCATCATGTTGGATGCATAATATTTTCATCAAACTATATTCTTGATATATCTTTATTTGACTTCCTAAAATGAACCTGTCTATACACCATGTCCATGGAATTTAGTTTTATGATTTCATTTTAATTAAAGGGTTGAGATATCAACTCTCATAAACATGGAAGGTAAAATCCTTCCTTGACTTATTCATTAATAACATATAAATCATGATGCACCCAACATACCCAACTTTTTCATGAATATATATTGTTATAGTTTATGATAATACATCTAAAGGAAATGCGATTGTTGAAATTTTTTCTTTGGCACCTTTGAAGAAGGAAAGACCAAGGAAGGACTACTCGCACTTGAAACCCACTATGATAACTAGATCCATATCAAGTAGAAGAAATGTTCAAGGTAATGTTTTCAGTCCATTAAAGGATGAATCTGATTGGGATTAAGATGACTATAATCCAATTGGTTTTGATTACTGAACTTCTTTCTTTTGAATGAGGGCATTAGGTCTTGTATGACCCCATTCCCCTCCCTCTGTCTTATTTCCTACTTTTATTTTATATAGAGGCATTGTCTCACCTTTTTAAAAAAAATCTATGTATGAAACTCATGATATGAATTAATAATAATCTTAAAAATCTAAGGATCATTACCCACATTCACAGATAGAAATATCGAATGACACGTAATATGTGTAATTCCTACTGGAAGGTTTTTTCACAAAATCTCTCATCATGGAGATTACCAAGTGAAAACTTCATGATATGAATTCTTATCCTCTTAAATTTATCTAGAACCTGATAGTTTTCATTATATATGTCTCATTAAACAACATAATATGACTATATGACATATAATTTAAGAATATAGACATAGTATTTCAAGGTTCCCATCATAGTGGGTAACTATAATAACTTTTTCAATACACCAGATACTCTAAGAAATTATCACATTAAAGTTACATGGAAGAATAATCAATATGTGATAAGGTATTTGTTAATATCCAATTCCATGAATATAAAGGTAATCTAACATACATATTAGTTGGTTTAAGGGCACCAACTCCAACAAGATCCCACTTAGACTTGATCCAAATTCTAAAAAAAATTATTTCTCCATCTCTCACATGATTTTTATGCTTTTACTGAGTTATGTCTTTAGTCAATGGGTTTACTATATATTTTTCTTTTGAAACTCTGATTATTGTGACCACACCTCTCTAAGAAAAATACCTCCAGATTTGATACTTCTAAAGTATGTGCTTCACCCACTAATGTGACCTTGGCTCCTTTTTAAGAGCCACCATTGTAGTATTATCAAAATTAGTGTGATAGGATATTTACTTTTAGGCCCCATGTCAAGATCTTGGATGAGTTTGTGTATCCAAACCACTTCCTTAGATATATCAGAAGTCTCAAGATACTCAGGCTCTATTGTATAATTGGCATCCATATTTTTCTTTGATCTATTTTAGCTCACAACACCTCTATTAGGGGTGAAGATATATCCTAATTTTGATTTTAGATCATATTGATTAGTTTATAAACTATCATCTGTATATCCCCGGATGACTAGTTCCTTATATCCTCCATAAAACAAGAACATATCATTAGTATGCCTAGGATAATTTATGATATACTTGACCATTATCCAATGGTAGTATTCTGGGTCAGCTTCATATCTTCCTACAATGTTTAGAGCATAGTAAAAATCTAGCCTAGTACATATCATTACATATATAATTGCTTCTATTATAGATGAGTGTGGTGTCCTTGTCATTATCTATATCTCTCCATGTATTTTTGGACATAATTTCTTAGAAAAATTAATTCCATGTGACATTGGAAACGATCCCCTCTTGGATTATTACATATTGTATCTCTTCAGTGTCTTTTTGATATATATACCTTGACTTAGTCCAAGCAAACTCTTGTATTTATAAATATGGATCTTTATCCTATTAACGTATGTTACTTCATTTAATTATTTCATGGAGAAGCATGTGTTTAACCACATATTAAAAAACTATAAGAGTGGTATACTATTTTTAATAAGTATTACATCATAAAAATAAACTATAAGGAAAATGATTTCACTCCCACTAAAGCGTTTATAGAAACAAGGTGAACATTCTTTCTTTATGAAACTAAAGTATTTCATGGATTCATTAAAGAAAATGTTCCATTATTGTGATGATTACTTCAATCCATAAATTTATTTCTACAACTTTAATAACTTTTTAGCATCCTTTGGAGTCACAAACCCTTATGGTTTTGTCATATAGATATCTTCCTAAAGGTTACCATTAAGGAATATTGTTTTGATATCCATATATCAAATCTCATAATCATGGTAATCTACTATGGAAAGTGTATTTATGATTTATTTCATCATAGAAACTAGTGAAATGATTTTTTTATAGTTTATTTATTAACATTGTTTAAACCCTTTACAACTAGTCATGTCTTTTAGGTAATATATTATCCATCTATTTCTAGTTTTTACTTGAATACCAATTTTCAACCAATAGGATTTACATCTACAGGAGGATAAACTAAAATATAAACATGGTTTGGGTACATGTAATCCATTTTAGAATAGATACCTTCTTTCCTTTTTTTAGATTTTGTGCCACTTACCACTTCTTTATAGGTTACAAGATCATTATTATCAACTAATAATGAGTTTCCATCTTCAGTGATTATAAAACCATATCTTTCAGGTTCTCTAACCTCTCTTATACTCTTAATCATTACTTTTTTCTTTAAAAAATCATATTCTATAAGGACTTGTGTAATATTTTCATATGCTAACTCATGTGTATCTTAATCCATAAATTCATTTATTTTAACCTTTATTCCACTATATATTTTAGAGATATGATCCCTTTCAAGAAATTGAGGACATTTTTCAACCAAAACATTCTTATGTAAAAGGTTTTATAGGTAATATAAACTATTTTACTTAGGATATCATATAAAGGTAAATTTAATTCCTCATGGTGCAACTTTTTTTCATGGGGAGGCCTTAACAAATGATTCACAACCCCACACTCATAAATTCAACAATACATAGTTCCTTACATGCCAAGTTTTATTTGGAATATCATTTGTTACTTTAATTTCACTTAGATTGGTATATGTGTCATTGTCTATAATGTGTATCCTTAAAAGGATAATAAAATAATTTCATGAATCATCATTGGATCACCATGTACAATAAGTTTTGGTTCATCCTTCCACTAACACCATTCCATTATGGTGTATAAGGAGGAGTGAGATGAGATAGAATCTAAAACACCCATAAATAATTAGTGAATTCTTGTTTAGATATTCTCCTCCACAACTGATGAAAAGTTTCTTTATCTTCTTACCAGTATGGTTCTCAAATTTATTCTCATATCCCTTTAATTTATTAAAGGAATCTAACATATACCATATTAAGTTAACATATTCAATTATATTAAAGTTTTTCATAAAATTTATGAAGTATAATTATCCACCCCATTCTTCAACTAGAAAATTTCCACACACATCAGTATGAGACAATTAAATATGCTATGTGGACCTTATAGTTTCCAAAGAGTGATATTTCATTTGTTTTCAATTTTTCAGTATGTGTTTAGTGTAGGATTATAATGGTTTTTCTTTTAGTATTATTATGGATTATATCCTCAAGATTTTAATTTTGATAATCATTTCACTAATATTTAAGAAAAAAAAAATTTTATGGGTGTTGAAACATTGTTTACAATATTTAATGGAAGTTGGAAGGCCTTGGGGTTGATTAAGAAATCCATGAAATTATTTTGAGTTAAATTTATTACCTGCGTAAAGGTAACTCTATATTTATGCAGGGTTCATAAGGGTAAATTGATATTTTCACTACCTATGTATTGGTAGTTCAATGCACTACATAAAGGTAATGAGGAAGACCAAAAAAAATATAAAGGTTATTTATGATTTTCAATGACTATATAAAGGTAAGATCTAATCCATTAAAATGTAATCCATGAATCCAATATTCTATGTAAAGGTAACACTAAAAATACTGAGTTGTATAAAGGTTTGAGTAATGTTTCATAATGTTCAATCTGATATAAAGGACCTGCGTAAGGGTGATGAGTAAGTTCTGAAGTCTAAGTAAAGGTAATGAGAAAGTTAATTTGTGTAAAGGTAATCCCAAGGATTCCAAAGTTTCTTAAAGGTAACTATAAGATAAATAAAGGTGTGTTGAGTTTATATAATTCATTTATGATGAGGAATTAATTTAGATGATTCCTTTTTATTTTTCCATTATTGAATCGTACATCACATTTATGTAAGTGGATTGTGATTTGAGATTCTAAGTGTAAAGAATCATCTTAAGATAAAGGAGATGGAACTATAATTTATTTTTAACACATAGAAGAAGAAAGTACCATGTTGTATTCCATTCATGGTGTCTATTTTGAGAAGTATTCTGATCAAAATAAATTAAGCATATAACTTGATTTTGATCATATGATTTTAAGATCAAGGCTTTATTGTAAGTCTTTATAGAGTATGTCTTTCGGTATTATCGTAATACTTTGAGGGAGTGTATGAATCTAGTTCATAAGACTTATGATTGTGTGACTTTAGTTCATAAGTCTCTTAAGGACTAACAATATCAAATATTTTGATGAGGCTAAGATGAGTTTCATGTTGTATAAGCAAGATCCACATTGTAGTACATTCATCTCATGCACACATGGAGATATTCCAAAGAAATAAAATTTGTATGATTTGTGGATACTAAGATCATGTTATTTTAATATCGCATGAGAAAGGAAACCACTTGAGACATGTGGATATTTAAAAGGAATACTTGACTAGGTATTTTAAATGAAATTTTGAGGGTGAATTCAAACTATAAATATCTTCCATATTCGAATGATAAGATCATACTTGTCAAATATTGAGGAAGTTTTCATGTTCAAATAGAAACTAAATATTCACATGAATTTTGTGAGTATAAATTGTGCAGGCATTGAATAAAAAAAGAGATAATATTGAGAACTCACTAACACTAAGTGAGATATATTTTTAAGATTCTAATACACATTTTTATCAAGGAGATAGAAGGATTTTGAAGTTGGGAGTCATTTTAAGAAGGATAATCTTATTATTCCATGATTGTTCCACGTGATGAGGAGAAATAGTTCATGTGAAGAGTAGGATTGTTGAGTAAGTTGGATGTCTGCTTCTTGAATAAGTCTTGAGTGTAAAATACTTAAAGAAACATGCATGTGAGGATCTTCTAATCCATATTATCATATATAAGGACCATCATCAGGAGGTGTAGAGTTCACTAAGATAAATTAATAGGTCTTTATTTATTGAATTATATTTTATTGAGATGTTTTTCTTTCTTACAGTGTATTTTGGAATCCATAAGAACCTAGTGGACTTCATGTTGAAGGGATTGGAATAACCCTAATTATAGATGATTTTTTAATATAGTGAAATAATCTATGATTTGGGGGGATAACCAATCATGGTAAGGAGTATTCTTTTTTGGAAGGACCTTATAAATACTTTATGTTACTCTATTTCATATTAATCCTTCACATGAGGTGAGGTTATGAGTTTTTATTGATTGGATTGAGAAACGTAACAAGTTAAATATGTTTTCTTAAGATAATTCATAAAATAAAACCATTTATTCACCCCCCCCCCAAACCTCATTGTTTCACCAAACCTAGTAATCTTATCCCTTACACTTGTTCTATTAAATAGATATTTTCCCATTTTTCTTTTCAAATAATTTTGACATATTATTATGGAAAACATGATATAGTTTCATTTTTTTCAATGTATAAATATTTGTTTAAGTATAAGTTCTTAAAAAATTAGAAAGAATATTTATTTCCTAGTTTAGAGAAACATCATTAAATCATATGATGTTTTACTAATCTTTAAAGAACCAAATATCATGAAGATATTCATGATTCTAGATGAGTTTGTGAAAAGCTTAAAATTTTACAAACATGAGTTTTCCAAATGGATAAATATATGAAGATGCATTTGATAGAGAGATATATGATGTCACCAAATATAGAATTGTTGTGTCATTGGATGCAGAAATATGAATTTTTACTGGATTGAGAAATATATGAAGTTACAGATAGAGAAAGGGAAAAGTTTAAGATGAATTTGAGTTGTACCAGATGGATATAAGTATGAAGACTACGATATGGAGAGAGATAATGATCTCCAAATTAATTTCTATCATATATAATATTTATATATCAATAGATAGAAAATATTTGATGGACTCTTGAAATATCCATTGGATAAAGAAAACTATGCATTGAACAAAGGGATTAGACAGAAAAGTTTGTACATCGGATAGAGGTTTTAGGAGCATTAAAATGTTGTGTAAATTAATAAATTATAAGAATTTTGGGAAGTTCCTTCAATACTTGAAAATATAGTTGAGATTTAAATAACATTTAAGAGATCTATGACACTGATATTTTATAAAACATTGATAAATAATTTTGACTCTTAAGTTTCATAAGGTTTGAAGGTGGTCAAATGAAGTTTGAGTTTAGTGGGAAATTCAAACTAGAGCTCATGATTCCTCATTGATTATTCGAGTAAGTATTCCTATATAAAGGGTTGTAGGATTATTAAGAAGTTGTTTTTTTTTATTACTAAAAAGTGGAATAATTGATGAAGTTTTTGTGAGATCGCAACATTAGTTTCCAACTAAAATCTTACTTGGTTGAAGAATAGGAAAAGTGGATGGAATATCTCTAAATATATATCCATTGGATAGATAAGTACTAGATAGAAGGAGAAACAAATAAAGAAGGAGCATCAGACTAAGTTCCATCGAACATAGGATCATCATATCAATGTTCACTAAACATAGGTTTATTGAATAGAGAATAATGGACTGAGGAGTACTAGACATAGGTTAATCATATAGAGAACACCACAATGAGAAGAATCATATAGCATAATGGGTGGAGTATCACTAGAAATACATTTACTAGTGAGGTTTGAGAAGATCTAGGTCTTTCCAATATTAGGATAAATTTTTTAGAGCAAAAGTCTCTTAAAATATTTGTTCAAAATTTTGAATAAGTTGTACATAGGAAAATTTGATCCAATTTACTTGTGTAGGAAGGTCATATGAAGAAGGATATATTTCTATAGTGGGTAAAAAAAAGGAAGAGCTCATGGTTGGGTGTATAACCAGTTACTGAAGAGGATCATGCCTAGGGGGTATAACCAGTCATGAAGGAAGATGAGAAAAGTAGGATTGTTGGGGTGTATAACCAATTATAGTAGAAGAGTAGATTAGTGGGGGTAAAGCTAGGGTAAATATGAGGAATGATTTATGGGTTGAAATACCAATTTCAATTTTTTTAATTTTCAATCGTCTTGAAGTTGTTATAGAATCCATGTTGTGGGGTATGACCAACATGGAAAGGAGTGGGATTTTGTATTGAACCTTATAAATATCATGTGTTGATATATATCTATATATTTACTATATATGAGGTAATGTTGGTAGATATTTTGAGTGTAATGAGAACTCTAAAAGTCTTATTGGTTGAGTTATAAGAAAAATTCATAAAATAATGTGATCATTAATTATCCCATCCCCCTCTAAGTGATCTCATACTGATCTGGGAAAAATAAGTGGTATCAGAGCAAAGTTTACCTCTAAAATATCCAACTTTATACTAAGGATGGATAATATAAATTCATTGAACTATAGGTTTGTTCCTATATTCAATGGAAAAAACTATCATAGTTGGAGTAATAGTATGTTACCCTACCTTATATCTCTTGGAATAGAAGTTAGAGATGTTGAAATAGTGGTATTTCTTCCCATTAATGAGGATTTTATGATAGTTGTTGATAATATAAATCTAGAGGTTGATGGAATTTTTTAAAATTTCATTTTTATGGATCTATATAATAAGTTTTATACAAATATTATGATCTTTACAACTACTAATTAAATGTAGGATAAGTTGAGAAGTGTCTATTAAGGAAACATGAAAGTCAAGGAAGCTAAGTTACAAATCTTGAGGAGTGGGTTTGAAGATTTCAATATGGATTATGATGAAAATATTTATGACTACTTTATAATGGTCAATGAAATTATCAATAATATCATAGGTATTGGTGAGAAGCTGGAATATTATATTATTTTTATGAAATTAATGTGAAAATTTCTAGATATATTTGATGTCAAAGTATCGACTCTAGAAGATTGAGATGATCTATATTTGGATTTACTTCTTAATATTCACATAGCATATGAAATTAAAACGATGCAATCTTTAAAAATAAGGATGATAATGAAATATATTTTAAATAAATGTTAAAAGAGAAGTTGAGAGATAAAGAAATAGAATAAGAATCAATTTATTCAGATACTGAGGTGGATGGATATGACTTAAAAAATCATTTATCTTC
This sequence comes from Viscum album, assembly GCA_963277665.1. Lineage (NCBI taxonomy): Eukaryota > Viridiplantae > Streptophyta > Magnoliopsida > Santalales > Viscaceae > Viscum > Viscum album. Next base: position 1,911,600,316 of record OY728122.1, read on the forward strand.
ATTATAAGATATACAAAAAGGGTAATTAGAAAGAAAATAGTAATAAATCTCTTAAGTTTTTGAATTTTAATAAAAATGGTCATTTTGTAAGTAAGTATCTGGATAAGAATATTTATTATTCTGATTTATAAGAAGAAAAAGTCTAAAAGTCTTGGAAATAGAAATGTAAAAAATATAAGAAAAATATTTATATCAAGAAGAATAATATGATGAGAAGAATAGAGTAGGATGATTCATCATCCATAAATGAATCTGATAGTGAAGTTAACTTATTATTTCATGATAAAAATAAAAAATTTTCATAAAGTAGTGATGATGATAGTGAAAATAGAATAGATCTAAAATGGATTCTAAAATAAAATTTTGAAGCAGCTCTTGATAAAATCACACATCTAAATAAGGATAATAAGAAGTTGAGTAAATTTTTTAAGGATATAAACTTGTAGAATGGTGAGATAATCAAAAGGGAAATGAAATTCCTTAATGATATTAGAGAATATAAAATAAAAGCGGTCGATATGGAAAAGAAGCTAAAGGATCATGAACAAACACCATCCAGATAGGATAACCTTAACAAGGAAAAGACTACACTTGTTAAGGAAATTAATAATAATAGATTTATCTTAGATGAGTTTGAGAATATGGGAAAATATATTGAGGAAATATTGGATAATAAATATTAAGAGTTTTCTAAGACACAATCAATGTGTCTTACATCACAAAGTGTGTTAAAAATTATTCAATAATACTTCACCAAAGCATTTGAGTTTAAAGTTGAATCATCTAAAGATGGTGAAAAGAAGGTTCTATAGAGGCAGGTTGATTCTTTCCCCAATAAATCTCAATTAAAATTTATTTTTACTAACAATGTAGGTTATAAATATAATATTAAATTGGCCAAGACAGAGAAGGTTAGTGAGAAATAACTTTCTATAAATAAGTATTGTAATACTTCAAGAATATTTTCCCCTTAAAAAATATTACCATAGTTTGTAAAGATATAACTAAAACAAAAATTATAGAATAGCTACTATCAGTCTGAATAATCAAGATTCAAAGGTCACTAATGGTATTGTGGATTATTCGGTCACAAAACTTTCTCTTATGGGTACAATTTCTCTGCTTAGAAATAGGTATGAATCAAGGGGGATATGGTAAGTATATGAGAACAAACTTTTAAAGAAATATAAATTAGTAAGGAATGAAATTCTATAAAGTGAAGAATTTATATTTTCAAGTGAGGCATGTGAGAGGCTTAAGAAATTTGATCAATTAAACAAGATTATGAAAGTTAATAAAGGAAATAAACAGTAATAGTTATTTGGCCAGATCAAATATCCAATACTAGAAATATATAGTAAGAACAAAATAATACTGAAAAAAAAAGTGAAGAAATAGGATTCATAAGATGAGAATAAAGTTCATGATAATCTTCCTATAAATAGTGTTTTGAAGATCCAAAAGAAATGAAATATGTGTGAGAAATATGGGAATGGTAATAAAAATGTATGACTATCTTACCAACTTTTCATGACCCGACCCTACCCGGGCTCAAGCCACAACTACCCCAAGGCCTCCTCCATAGGCTAGGTGCTGGTGACAAGCATAGAAGGCTAAACAACTCAGGGATGCCTTTCCCTGAGTACCTGTACACACATACGTATCCCACTCAATGTAGAAGTGCAGAGTAAAAAGAAAAGAAAAGTAAAGTAAAGTAAAGTGCCAACTACTATAAACAGGCCACAAAAGGTGCATTGACCTCTAAACAGTACAAAGTAAGTGCTGAAGGTAAACTGAAAAGGAAAGGGGAAAAACACGCACCCAACCAGAAAAGTACCACAACCCGGCAATAGGTAGACAAAATTAAACATCTGGCAGTGTCCCACACCTGTAACCTGACTACGACCACCATACTCAGTCCAAGTTCCTGAACTCCTAAGCTCCGCTAAAGTCATGACCAACCTGTCTGTCGTCTGTAAGGGCAGACCAAGTGCGGGAAAATCCCAATCAGGGGGGAGTATAAAAATACTCAGTAGGATGCCCCGAAGGCTCGAGGGAGAAAAAAATGAGGTACTGAAGAGTTGAGAAGTAGATCAAACAAGGAAAATTAAAGGAGTACAGCCGAGAGTGCAGTGAAGAGTACAACTCAACCCAACAAGAAGAAGGAAGTACACTTGTCCAAACACAAGGAGATAAAAACAACAATAATATGAACTTCTTGTCGAGTCTTTGCTACCTATAGTAGGAGAGTAGACTCGTCCAACCATGAGAATCTAGACACAGAAAGCACGTGGCATACCTCACGCGTCTTCACCTCTCCTAGAATGAGAGTAACCAAAACCCAAGAAGTGGGTACTGGAACAAGGTATACATATATATATGATCTGTCAAGAAACCCAAACAAAATCATAAGGGGATCTCCATCTTGTAGCTCATCCCAAGAAAGTGAGTCGCCAATAGTCCCAGAAGTAAACACCATTGATGCCCAGCATCTCGCACGTCTGCCCCGAACTGCAAGTCAAGGGGCCCATATCACTGCACCTTGACAATATCTACTTTGGGCGGCACTGACTCGCCCGCACGGTTTTAGGTCACGTCTCAAGGACGCGTCTTGGTGGGAAAAGAGCCCCTCATACTTGAGAGTTCTGGGGAAAGTCAAACCACACCTCGTCACTGTCAAACAGTCAAGAGGTCTTCTCAAAGTCAAAGCTGTCACAACACTGACATGTAAAACCAAGGGTCCCGCTCCGGTAGTCATGGAGAAAAGCCACAGACTAGCCTAGTAGAAAGGACTGAATCTGAAAGGAGTCGTCGGGTAACCCACTACCCAGCCCTGATGGAGGGTAAACACTAATAGGTCGTCGGGTAACCCACTGCCCAATCTCTGTTGGAGGGTAAACCCTAAGAGGTCATCGGGCAACCCACTGCCCAGTCTCTGCTAGAGGGTAAACCCTAAGAGGTCGTTGGGTAACCCAATGCCCAATCTCTACTGGAGGGTAAACCCTAAGAGGTCGTTAGGTAACCCACTGCCCAGTTTCTACTGGAGGGTAAACCCTAAGAGGTCATCGGGTAACCCATTTCCCAGTCTCTGGTGGAGGGTAAACCCTAAGAAGTCAATGAGCAAACCACTGCCCAGCCCCGCTAGAGGGTAAACCTGAAGAAGTCAATGAGAAACCCACTGCCCAGCCCTACTGGAGGGTAAACCCATAATTGCTCTGGCCATTCCTACTAAATGGTATAACACTGGCCAACAGAACACGGAGTGGGTATCGCGCAACCACCCAACTCCAGAACAATTCACCTAGTAAAGGTTCAGCGCCCGTGTAGTGGGGGTCATGCCGATACTTGGAGCTCTTCCTAGGAAAACATGTCACGGTAGATCACAGAATGAGGATATGATCTCGATACTCGGCTAGGGAATCTGCACCCAGGCTCACTGGGGCTCTGTACCCTACTGGAAACAACCTCCTGGGTAGAGGAACGGTGCCCGTGTAATGTATTGGTCACACCGGTTCCACAAGAACTCTACTAGGGAACACGAAGGGACGTGATACTGAAAGCCCACACGTCTGAAGGAAAAAAAATGGAAACCCAAACAACTTTGTCAATCACACCATCGAGAACAAAACTAGGGGAAACCACTCAACTATACTGGTTTAAACCATCGTGAATAGAGGGACCCTCTATGTCGCAAGAGATCAAAGGTACGCAAATCATAACATGGTACACACAAGTGGCCCACATGACGTGTGGCCCTATCTCATCTCCAACCCAAGTACACAAACATTATTGGGTAAAAACTTACAACATGTACCTCCAAGTATTCCCGTATACTCCCAGAGTATACCACATCTCTAGCCTAAAGGCTATCATGCACACGACACCCAACGTTAGTACGAAGGACAAAAACGTAACTCTGCCTACCTGCTTCCTCCACGGCCCTAGCACGTCCAACCACATCTCTTTAATCATAAGCTTCACTCTCACAGGAGTGAACATGATCACATGCCAAGGGTTCACTTCCAAACACAGTAATAAGAATCGCCACCAGAGCACCTTTCATGCTTTCACATTTAATGAGATCTCTAATGAGTCTCCGCACATCCAAATGGATCATACCATAGTAATACTCATGGAATAACACATGAGATAGGATATTTACTCGCCTCAAATGGATATCTGGTGGAAAAGTCAACCAACACCGCTTTACGCCCAAACGACATCCTATGGTCCCAAGCCTCGGTCCCGAAAACAGTCGGGCGCGTCACACCGTTGCGATCTCCTCAGAAAGACACGTTAAATTGACTCCTTACTTACGTGGAACAGATGTTCAGAGAAAAAGATGTATTTCACTGTACCGCACACGATCGTTTCTTTGTGAGTCCCACATCCCGGTCCCGAAGCATTACAAATAGACCACACTGTTGTGATACCATCAGAAAAGTACACAGGTTTGACTAATCACTTGTTCGAAACAGACACCCGGTGAAGAAGTTGAAATTCACCGTCAACGCCCAAAACAGCCCTCGTGGGACCTGCACTAGAGTTCTGAATTAAAGAGGGTGGATTGCGCCATTGCAATGCCCTCGGAAAACACATAGAATCAACTTCTTGCACGCCCCGAACGGACGTCCGATGAAAAAGTTACAAAACGCTGCTCGTAGCTTAAAAGACGGATTGTGGGGCCCATGCCTCAACTCTGGTTTCAATGCCTGAAACTACCCTGGAAATCTCTGTCTCGATGCCAGGGTCTCAACGCCGCTGATGGCGCTCAAAACGGGCTCCGGATGTGTCTGCGCCACCCAAAACAAGAATCCCGAGAAAAATGCTAAACCACTTAACGGGCGTGTCGTGCCACCGAGCCCCTCGTCTCTAGAATTAAAAATCCCTGTTACTATCTCAAAAGGTTTTCCTCGATCCAAGGAATGAATCGATGTAGACGGCACACAAATCCGACACCTGGTCTAATTTTTTTGGCCATTTTAGTTTTTAACGGATGAAGACAGGTGGGCCGGGCCGGTTCGGCCGGCCCACCATGCCTGAACCGGCCCGCGGTTCGCACGGGCCGGCTGCCTCACCCGGACCGGCTAGATCCGGTCCGGTTCTAATCCCACGGGACCCGTGTATAGAAGGTCCATGTCTTCCAGCCAGGGTCTAAAGACCCCAGTCTTCCGCCTCGCCGACCGCATCGCCCCCCCCCCCCCCAGCTGGTGCCCCATCTCGCTCGGCTGACGCCTGGCCTCCCCGCCGTCCGCGCCTCGCTGCTCCTCTATTCGGGAGTCCCACCATCTGTGCCTCGCCGCTCCACCATCTAGGAGACCCGCTCCACTGCTTCCTCAGACGCTGTTGCCCGGAGATCCGCCGGACCGGCCTGAAACCCGCCGGAAAACCCTGGCTCGCCGGAAAACGCTCCTAAAACCCGTGGATCTTCGTCGGACGACTGCGATCGTCTCAGAACTCGGATTTTGAATCTGAAAAGTGAAGAAGAAAGCTAAAAAGATAAAATGTGTAACTATGGAATTTTCTCAAAGATCAAACAGAAATTAGATGCAATTAATTGAGCTCAAAGTAGGTGTGGGAAATTAAAATGAAACGCATGATCCTACCTCAGGGGCTTAGCCCGACGCTTCGCGAGTGATCTGCCGAAGCCGCGCACCACCTTGGGGAGGAGAGGATGGAGGAGGGCTTATTGGAGGAGATCCCTTGATTGAGGCTTCTTCTTCCGCCAGAGAACCAGGGGGAAGATGAGAGGGTGGTGAGGTGTTTATGTAGGAAAACCCATTTAAAAAGTTTAAATAAATTTTAAACACCCACCCGAAGACCCATGTCCGAAACTCTTGACGGGGTCAGTGTTAAGCCTCCCCTAGGGTAAAAACCACCTCCAGAGCACAACGGAGATCTCTGAATTTTAATCTGATGCCCCATTCAAAAGTTATAAAACTTAACGTCTAAAGCCGCTAAATTACGAAAATGCCCCTGGTGGCATTTTTCCCAGGCGACCCGCACCCGCGAAAATTACACCATTACTAGGGTAAAGGGCATGCTCCAGACTCAATGGTGCCCTCAGTTTTCTCATCCAAGCTACCATTTAGGAGTTATTCCATTTATTTTGTGTTCCCAGTGTGAACGCACTGAAATTTTAATCCCGGCCACACCGAGGCTCAGAATCGCACGTCATCTAAAGGCACTACTCCGGAATAACATCAAGAATATTCCAAAGTATTTTATAGAAAAAATAGGGTTCTTAAATCATTCCCTCCTTCAGGATTTTCGTCCCCAAAAAGAAAAACTAGGGGAACAACTCAGGGTACTAAGCCCAAACCAAGCTCTTCTGTACCTAGGAAAACTCTTGCATAGTTCTGTGTCATCGCACACAAAGGATTTGATCTGTTAACGTGATGTCGGACCTCACCGATGACGTGCATAAGAGCATGCACACATCTCCTTAGGTATTTCATGTGGGAGGCATCGTGCACCCACTCCAGACTTTGGGCTTATGGCAAGGCGGTGGGGACCCTGCCATCCCTTCGCACGGTCTCAAACGGCCCGAAGGACCTCGGGGGTAGCTCACCTCCCTGGTCGCACCTCTATGTCTCACACTGCGACTGGAATCATCGTTTGGACCTGGGACAAATCCCGGTGATTCCCTCCTTCAGAATGTCCATATGGTGAAATACCCAAGGATATCTAGTCATGCAAGATTCACAGTCGATGTCCCATGACCAAGACTCTCTTACACGCTCGAAAGGTGAAGGATTCGACACCATCGACTAAAGAAAAGTTCTCACGCCTTCTACACTACTAACACAGGGCTACACCGACGCCCCGCGTCACCCTGGTAACAACTCAAGCAAGGAGCAGGGAGAAAAATCATTTCACACACAGAGTCTAACAATTCTACTACAAAAAATAGAAGAGTCATAAAGCGTACCTCTTATCACCTCTTACTCTGTAGGATCATAGACATACAAAGCTCGTGGTTGTCTGCAGTCCCAACCGCCAGCTCCCAGATCCTGACATGGACCACCTGGTGGTGGTGGGAAGACCTCGTAAGGTCCCCCCCCCCACTTCCAACTCCTCCCGCTCCTCCACTAGAACCACCTCTCTGGGGACTACTCCGATCACAGTGCTGCCTCCGTCGTGGTGGTGCACCCACTGCCTGCCCGATATTCTCAGCGTGCCTGGTCGGGAAGTCTCGTGCCAGGTGACCTCACCCATCGCAAGCATAGCACTGGTGCTCTCCGGGATGCCACCGTCAACTGTAGAACGCAATAGGAATATCTCTATCCCCAGCGCCTTATCTAGCACCCCTACATAAGTGGAAATGCCCAAGGGTACTATGAAAGCACAAATCTCTCTGCAGAGACCCTGCTCAAACTTCCGCACTCAGAAGTTGTCATCGTGGACTAGGTCCGAGGAAGAAAACATGCACAGTCTGCGAAACTAGTCGCATACTCAATCACCATCATCCATCCCTACTGAAACTGTAGGAGCTCCTGGATCCAAACGGAGCATAAGTAGGAGGGGTAAAACTCCTCACAAAACAGCAGTTGAAAGTTGTCCCACGAAAGCAATGACTCATCGAGTAACTGAGTCACCAGACTCCACCAACGCTCAGTTGCTCCGTGGAAAAGGCTGGCAGCCAAAGCCACCATCTGATTTGTCGGTGTCTGCGCAAGCCTGAAGAGGCAAACCACTGTCTCGAGCCAAACCTCAGCTGCCTGAGGGTCTGGCTCACCACTGAACCTCAACGGTCTCTAACACTGTAACTTGCAAAGCACGCTCAACCTGTGCTCAATATCATCCTTCTCTATTGGAGCTGTCTACTGCTCACCAGGTGGGGGTGCTACTATCAGCCCACCTGAAGAAAGGGGCTCACATGATGGGTTCTGGACTGAGGCCTCGTAGCTCACATGGTTGTCATCACGAACCAAAGCTAGTATCCTGGTTGGCTGTCTTCACGAAGACATCCTGAATGTTATCAAGGATTGTTGCGGTCAGATGAGCATATATGTATATAACAGAAACAACAATGGGGAGCTGACTCAAGAAGGACAATCAAAGACTCAATCCTATGTGATGCACAAACCAATTTTCCCTACAACAAGTGTCTCAGCATACCGAGGAGACATGTGGGTTTTCAGGGTCCTGGTGAATGGATACGTCGGTCGCCGCTCCATCACTGGACTCCCTGGCCTGAGAGCCGCTCTCAAGACACGTTGACACTGTTACCCTAAATCCCAACCAATTCCTTCTTTTTTTTGGAAATCCAAACAACGTCCCAAGGAACGAACCACCTCTGATACCACTTTGTCATGGCCCGAACCTACCTGGGCTCGAGCCTCAACTACCCCAATCCCACCTCCATAGGCTAGGGGCTGGAGACAAGCGCCGAAGGCTAAACAACTCAGGGAGGCCTCTGCCTGAGTACCTGTACACACACACGCAACCCAATCAATGCAGAAGTGCAGAGTAAAAAAGAAAAGAAAAGTAAATTAAAGTAAAGTTTCAACTGCTATAAACAGACCACAAAAGGTGCATCGACCTCTAAATAGTACAAAGTAAGTGCTGAAGGTAAACTGGAAAGGAAAGGGGAAAAACACACGCCCAACCAGAAAAGTGCCACAACCCAGCAACAGGTAAACAAAAGTAAACAGCTGGGAGAGTCCCACACCTGGAACTCAACTACGACCATTGTACATGGTCCAAGCTCCCAAAATCATAAGCTCCGCTGAAGTCACGACCAACCTGTATGTCTTCTGTAAGGGCACACCAAGTGAGGGCAAAGCCCAAGCATAGGTGAGTATAAAAATACTCAGTAGGATGCCCCGAAGGCTCTAGGGAGCAACAAAGGAGGTACTGAAGAGGTGAGCAGTACATCAAACAGGGAAAAGTAAAGGATTACAACTGAGAGTGCAGTGAAGAGTACAGATCAACCCAACAAGAGGAAGGAAGTAGACTTGTTCAAACACAAGGAGCTAGAAACGGTGAGAATGTGGACTTCTCTTAGAGTCTTAGCTACCTATAGCAGGAGAGTAGACTCATCCAACCACATGAAGCTAGACACAGAAAGCACGTGCCATACCTCACACGTCTTCGCCTCTCCTGGAAAGATAGTAACCAAAATCCAAGAAGTGGGTACTGGAACAAGGTATACGTATATATATGCTATGTCAAGAAACCCGAACAAGATCTTAAGGGGACCTCCATCCCGTAGCTCAGCCCAATAAAGTGAGTCTACAACAGTCCCAAAAGTAAACACCATCGATGCCCAACATCCCACATGTCTGCCCCGAACTACAAGTCAATGGGATCAAAATCACCGCACCTTGACACTATCCACTTTGGGTAGCACTGACTCGCCCGCACGGTTTTAGGTCGCGTCTCAAGGACGCGTCTTGGTGGGAAAAGATCCCCTCATACTTAAGAGTTCTGGGGAAAGTCAAACCACACCTTGTCACTGTCACACAGTCGAGAGGTCTTCTCAAAGTCAAAGTTGTCACAACACTGACCCGTACAACCAAGGGTCCCACTCTGATAGTCATGGAGAAAATCCACAGACTAGCCTAGTAGAAAGGACTGAGTCTGAAAGGAGTCATCGGGAAACCCACTGCCCAGCCCCGCTGGAGGGTAAAACCTAAGAGGTCGTCAGGTAACCCACTACCCAGTCTCTGCTGGAGGGTAAACCCTAAGCGGTCATCGGGTAACCCACTGTCCAGTCTCTACTGGAGGGTAAACCCTAAGAGGTCATCTGGTAACCCACTGCCCAGTCTCTGCTAGAGGGTAAACCCTAAGAGATCGTCGGGTAACCCACTGCCCAGTCTCTGCTGGAGGGTAAACCCTAAGAGGTCGTCAGGTAACCCACTGCCCAGTCTCTCCTAGAGGTTAAACCCTAAGAGGTCATCGGGTAACCCACTACCCAGTATTTGCTGGAGGGTAAACCCTAAGAAGTCAATGAGCAACCCACTGCCCAGCCCCACTGGAGGGTAAACCCAAAGAATTCGATGAGCAACCTACTGCCCAGCCCCATTGGAGGATAAACCCGGAACTGCTCTAGTTATCCCTACTGAATGGTACAACACTTCCCAACAGAACATGGAGTGGGTATCGTGCAACCACCCAACTCCAGAACAATTCACCTAGTAGAGGTTCAGTGCCCGTGTAGTGGGGGTCACGCCGATACCTGGAGCTCTGCCTAGGGAAACACATCACGGTAGATCGTAGAAAGAGGATATGATCTCGATACTCGGCTAGGGAATCTACGCCCAGGCTCACTGGGGCTCCTTACCCTACTGGAAACAACCTCCTGGGTAGAGGATCAGTGCCCACGTAATGTATTGGTCACACCATTTCCACAAGAACTCTACCAGGGAACACAAAGGGACATGATACTGAAAGCCCACATGGATGAAGGAAAAAAAAGGGGAAACCCAAACAACTCCGCCGATCACACCGTCGAGAACAAAACCAATGGAAACCACTCAACCCTACTAGTTTAAACCATCATGAACAGAGGGACCCTCTATGTCGTGAGAGATCAAAGGTACGTAAAGCAGAACATGGAACGCACAAGGGGCCCACACGTCGTATGGCCCTATCTCATCTCCAACCCAAGTACACAAACATTATCGGGTACAAACTTACAAAATGTAACTCCAAGCATTCCTGTATATTCCCAGAGTATACCACATCTCTAGCCCAAAGGTTATCATGCACACGACACCCAACGTCAGCACGAAGGACAAAAACATAACTCCACCACCCTGCTTCCTCCACGGCCCTAGCACGGCCAACCAAATCTCTTTAAGCATAAGCTTCACTCTCAAAGGAGTGAACATGATCACACGCCAAGGGTTCGCTTCTAAACATAGCAAGAAGAACCACCACCGGAGCACCTTTCATGCTTTCACATTTAATGAGATCTCGAATGAGTCTCCGCACATCCAAATGGATCATACCATAGAAATACTCATGGAAAAACACGTGAGATAGGCTATTTACTTGCCTCAAATGGATATCTGATGGAAAATTTGACCAACACCGCTTTACGCCCGAACGGCGTCCTGTGGTCCCGAGCCTCGGACCTGAAAACAGTCAGGTGTGTCGCAACATTGCGATCTCCTCGGAAAGACATGTCAAATTGACTGCTTACTTACGTGGAACAGATGTCTGGAGAAAAAGATGTATTTTTCCATACCACACACAAGAGGTGCTTCATGGGACCCACATCCCGGTCCTATTGTGTTACGAATGGACCACGTCATTGCGATCCCCTCGAAAAAGTACACATGTTTGACTAATCACTTGTCTGAAACGGACACCCGGTGAAGAAGTTGGAATTCACCGTCAACGCCCAAAACGACCCTCATGGTGCCCGCACCAGCGTGCTGAATTAAAGCTAGTGGATTACTCCATTGAAATTCCCTCGGAAAAACACTCATAATCGACTGCTCGCACGCCCCGAACGGACGTCCGATGAAAAAAGTTAAAAAACACTGCTCGTAGCTTAAAAGACGGCCCATGGGGACCACACATCAACTCCAGTTTCAATGCCTAAAACCACCTTGGAAATATCTGCCTTGATGCTAGGGTCTCAACACCGCTGACGGCGCTCAAAACAGGCTCCGGATGTGTCTGCGCCGCCCAAAACAAGAATCCCGAGAAAAATGCTAAACCACTTAACGGGCGTGTCGTGCCACTGATCCCCTCGTCTCAGGAATTAAAAATACCTGAGACCATCTCAAAAGGTTCGCCTTGATCCAAGGAATGTGTCACCATAGACGGCATGCGAATCCGACACTTGGTCTAATTTTTGTGTCCATTTTAGTTTTTAACGGATGAAGATAGGTGGGTCGGGTCGGTTCAGCCGGCCCACCATGCCTAAACCGGTCCGCGGATCGCGCGGGCCGGATGCCTTGCCCGGACCGACTGGAGCTAGTCTGGTTCTACTCCCACGAGTCCCACGTATAGTGGGTCCATGTCTGACATCCAGGGTCCGAAGACCCCGGTCTTCCGCCTCGCTGACCGCGTCGCCCCCCCCCCCCCCAGCTGGCGCCCCGTCTCGCCCAGCCGACGCCCGGCCACCCCGCCGTCCACGCCTCGTCGATCCACCATTCAGGACCCCTGCCATCCGTGCCTCGCCGCTCCATCATCCGGGATCCCAGCTCCGCCGCTGCCTCGGACGCCGCCGCCCGGAGATCCACCGGACCAGCCTGAAACCCGCCGGAAAACCCTAGATCACCGGAAAACACTCCAAAAACCCATGGATCTTCGTCGGATGGCTGAAATCGCCTCAGAACTCGGATTTCGAATCCAAAAAGTATAGCGGAAAGCTTATAAGATAAAATACGAAACTATGGGATTTTCTCAAAGATCAAACTGAAATTTGACATAATGAATCGATCTCAAATTAGGTGCGGGAAATTAAAATGAAATGCACGATCCTACCTCAGGGGCTTAGCCTGACGCTTCGTGAGCGATCTGCCGAAGCCACGCACCACCTTGTAAAGGAGAGGATGGAGGAGGGATTTTTGGAGGAGCTCCCTTGATTTAGGATTCTTCTTCTGCCAGAGAACTAGGGGGAAGAGGATAGGGTGGTGAGGTTTTTATGTAGGAAAACCCATTTAAAAAGTTTAAATAAATTTTAAACACCCACCCGAAGACCCGCATCCGAAACTCTTGACAGGGTCGGGGTTAAACCTCCCCTAGGGTAAAAAACACCTCCCGAGAACAACGGTGATCTCATAATTTTAGTCCGAGGCCCCGTTCAAAAGTTATAAAACTTAACGTCTGAAGCCGCTAAATTACGAAAGCGCCCCTAGTGGCATTTTTCCCAGGCAGCCCGTGCCCGCAAAAATTACACCATTCCTAGGGTAAACGGCACACTCCGGACTCAACAGTGCCCTCGGTTTTCCCGTAAAAGCTACCTTTTAGGAGTTATTCCATTTATTTTGTGTGCCTAGTGTGAACGCACTGAAAATTTAATTTCGGCCACACCGGGGTTCGGAATCGCACGCTGTCTGAAGGCGCTGCTCCGAAATAACATCAAGAATATTCCAAAGTATTTTATATATAAAAACGGGTTCTTAAAAACCTAAGAGGAAATTATTAAAAAGATGTTGTATAATCAAGGGAATGAAGATATTATGAAAGCTAAAGAGAATAATACATCTTCATCTAAAGACTCAATAGATGAGAATAAATCCATTATAAAATCTATAAATGCTGAATAGTATGAAGAAAACACATAAAATTCTAAGTATAAGAAGAAGAATAAGAATTATATACTGAGATGAGACTCTAAATCTAAATATTTCTTATAAATAACATTTAGGTTCCTCCTTATTCCCATTATTCTTGGTTATGTGAACTAACTTTCATGGAATTGAATGAGAAAAGGTAGAGGAGATGGTTGAGTATCATAGTGCATTTACAGAAAGAATAGGTATCCACCATGGAAAATTACAATCATCATGATTAAGAATGGTTTTATACACTTCAAGGGGAGAAAAACTAATTTTGATGTATGAGTATCACTCTCTACTTAGTTATATCTAAAATGATCTTCAAGGAGGAGTGATGATTCTTGAGAAATCTGAGATACATAGGGAGTTACGTTTTTACACTTGAATTATTTTGATGTTCTTGTTGAGATGGGTATAGGATTTATCTTGAAAAAATTTCTTAGATTTCCCCAGATATAAATATAATGAAGTAAGCTTTGGGAAATTATTACATAAAATAGTTGTTATGGACAACATTGATCACCTTAATAATACACTATTCTTTTATACATCAGGTTATCTCACATAGAAATAGAATTTTCTTATTAAAGGATCTTTTTTAGAGATTCATGTGATATTATTCCTCTCTCAAGGAATGATTTAAGAATTTTAAGATAAAAGAAGATGAGCTAAGATAACGCCTATATTTCCCTTTGTATTTGATTTTCAATAAGTGGGATAAAGAAAATGAAAAAAAACACATAGGGATAAATATTTGATCACACATATTGACTTTAAAGATATGTTGGGATATTGAAAACAAACAAAAAGGGGATATTGGTGTGATAAAGGTGATTTGGTTACATTTGCTTTCAATATTTCAATATATGTTTTTAGGATAAGTTCTTAATGGAATTGGAATGAAGATATGTTTCCTAGTTTATAGAAACATCATCAAATTAGAAAATTCTTTACTGATATTTCAATAAAAAACATTATTAATATATTCATGATTCTAGCTAAGTTTGTGAAAAGGTTGAAGTTGTATAAGCATTAGTTTCCTAGATGGATAAATCTATGAAGTTGCATCGAACATAGAGATATATGATGTCATAATATAGAGAATTTCAATTTCATTATATGGAGAAATATGAAAGTGTACTAGGTAGATAAATATTGAAGTTTTGGACAAAGAAATGGTGTATAAAGTTTGAGATGAAATTGAGTTGTACCAGACAAAGGGAATTATGACGTCCACTGGTTGGAGAGAGATAATGATCACCAAATGAAGTTCCATCATATATAATATTTAAATATTATTATATATATAATATTGGTAAGACTATCAAAATATCCATCAAATGGACAAAACCATGCATCAGATATATGGGATCATACATAGAAGTTTATACAACAGATGGAGGTTTGATGATATTTACAATGTTGTGTAAGGTAATTAATTGCGATGATACTAATTTGTGATTTAAATTATTGTAAATATAGATTATATTTAAGGAATATTGATGAGATTTTTGACCCTAAAATTTTAGGAAACTTTGATGATGAAATTTTACTCTGAAGTTTTAGAAGGTTTGAAGGTGGTCAAACAAAGTTTGAGTTCTATGGGAAATTAAAATGTGAGCCCACAATTCCTCCTTGATTATCAGAGGAAATGTAACTATATAAATGGGTATAATATGTTTAAGAAGTATTTTTTTCTATTTCTAAAAAGGATAATAATTTTTGAAGTTTTGTGAGAGAATTGTGTGAGTTTCCAACCAAGATCCTACTTGGTTTAAGAAGAGGATAATGGGATTAAAGAGATTCAAAAAAATATCCACTAGATAGAAGGAGTGTCAGGTGATGAAGGAGTGTCAGATAGAGGTACATAGAATAGAGGATCATCATATCAATTTTCACCAGAAGGAGGTGCATCGGACAGAGAATGACGGACTGAGGAGTACATGACAGAGGTGCATCGGACAGAGAACACTTGACTAAGGAGAATTTTACACATTATAATGGATATAGTATCATCATATTGACATTTTTTGTTAGGGTTGAGAAGATCTAATTATTTATAAGATAAAGAGACTAGTAAACTCTTCATAGAGATATTGAATATCCTGAATAAGTTGTATGCAGGTAAATTCCATCCAACTTTCTTGTGGAGGAATCCCATATGAAGAAGAATATCTTTTTACAGTGGATCAACAATTAATGATAAAGATATTGTGGATAGGGTATAACCAAGTTATTAAAGAGGCTCATGTTTTGGTGGTATAACCAGTTTTGAAGGAAGAGGATAAAGGAAAGATAGTTGGGGGTATAACCAACTAAGGTAAAGAGTTTATTATTTGGGGTAAAACCAAGGTTAGTTAGAGGAATTATTACTAGGGTGTAGAACCAGTTGTTGTCTTTGCCTCTATAATCCTATTGAATTTAGTGAATAATCCATGTTTGGGGGTATAACCAACATTTAAAGGAGTGTTTATTTGTACCATGAATTGTAAATATCATGTGATGATCTCTCTCTTTATATTAACTATATGTGAGGTGAGGTTGAGAGATATTGTTGAGTGGATCATGAACATTAACAAGTTTTAGAGGTTGAATTTTGAGAATAATTCATAAAATAAAGTGATAATTGATTTACCCTCTCCCCCTCTCAGTTATCTCACACTAATATAGGAACAACACATATTCTAGGTGGTTTTATTTCAAACGGATCTAAATATCCATCTTGGTATAACTTTGTCAAGAATTTTTATTTACATGACCTAACTGGTGATTCCAATATTGGGTGTGATATGATTCATGAAAAATAGATTCATTATCAATTTATATTACTTATTTTATGTAATAAAACATGTAAATACTATTATTAAGATATACCATACCATAACATCTGATGTATTTGTAAAATAAGAAACATGTATTGCCAAATTTGAAAATAAATCCATCTATAGCAATACTTGATACATAAATAATGTTTTTGGTAACTGATGGAAGATAATAATAATTATTTAAAACCATGACCATTATATTCAAAAATGTGAGGTAGTAGTCTCTAATAGCTTCTACAATGAACATAACTCCATTAGTATCTTACATATCCACATTTCCTTATGAAGATCTTCTAAATATACTTAGTTTCTATAATTCGATGAAAATTTGAGAAACACAATTTGTATCTAATACCTAATTTTTAGAAACATATATATTTTACTTTATAATGAACACAACAAAATATTCCACTTGTTTATTTTTTGTAGTGAATTTCTTTTTCCATCATCCCATTTTTTTACATGAAAAACATATGGTGTCCTTCTCACTTGTTTTCCCCTTGATCCTCCTCTTCTTGGAAGGGTGTTGCTAAGAATATTTATACTTGGAGTTACTATTATAGGTATTCTCATGGCCTTTACTCTTATTCATCATAAGGATAGAAATATTTTTATCCTTCATGTCTATGTCAACTTGGTGCAGTAGAGAGAGGAGATATAGGAGAGACTTCTCAATGTTGTTCATACTAAAATTCACAATAAATATAGAGAAGCTCTGGGGGTGATGCAATAATGAGATCGATACGCAATTCATTGGGTAGTTTAAAACCTGGAATTTCTAGACACTCAATGTATCCAATAATATTGACTATGTGAGGCCCAACTGTCACACCCTCTCTAAGTTTTCACATGAATAGTGAATTGGAGATCTCAAAGTGCTCATGTCTAGCACTCTCCCGATAAAGATCATAGAAATAATTGAGTGTGATATAATCATACATACTCTCATGATATTTCATGATTTTTTCCATACATAGATTAAGTAATAAAACATTGGACATATAGGGCATAATTTAAGTGTTTTTTGTAGACTATGATCTCTTCATAACTCATCTCCTTAGTTGGCAGGTCAGGAATTAGGGATTCCATCATGTAAATATTTTTTTCACGGTGTGATATAATGCACAAGTGTTTATACCATTCTTGGAAGTTACTACCAGTAAGAAGATCATATTTATCCACAATTAATCATAAGGAAAATATGGTTAATGAAATTTCCATTTTACTACATCGATATAAAATCATAAATAAATAATTTATCTTGATTACCAAAATATATGAGATGAAATAATTTAATATTTATTATTAGTCTCCCACTATTTTTTTCAAGCCTCAATGACCCTCACCATTGGTCTCAAGATGCCTTATCGTGTGGAAATTTTAGTGTAAAGGATCCATATTTCCCTTATCATGATCTAAAAAAGGACATGTAAATTATAAGAAGGTATTAAGGTATGTTTTCTTTCCAACTACTAACTTGAATCTCCTTGATTCATAGAGTGGACTCCCAAATCCTAAAATCCTAAGATGTATTTCTTCAATGCTTGCCTCTAAATTTTCATTGAACAGACCAAGACCATTAAATCCAATAAAATTTTGGTTAAGTTGACCCAAATTATTTGTTAATACTTATCAATAATTAAAAGTTACCCCAAAAAATCCTAAACTAATGCTTTAACATTGGGATTATTTTAATTCGGATGATGGAAGACTTAGTGTGACATAATATTTTATTGATGGATTTATTTATTTACTATGTGTTAACATGTATTGTTAATATTATGTGGATTTTATATAATAAATTAACCCTTTTTTGATAGAATAAATTTTCATACAATCCAATTTATTTTAATTACATTTTCATTCTTGTTAATTCATTAATTTATGTGATCATGATAAAGTATCTATAAAAAGTAACCATGCAATTAGACAGAAATAAAATAAATAATGTTGAATAATCAGGAACTTTATAATGGTTAATTTATTAAGTAGATGATAAACCAACCCATTACCCTAGAATAATAAACTCTTTGAGTTTGTCTTTTCTAACATCCTGGGATTTTAAAATAAGAGCATTATATTGGATATCAGAAATGACACGCAACGCCAAGCTTAAATGACTCGTGAAATATATTATTCAAGTATGACTGTTACAAACTAACTGTTAAAATAGTGGATATGAATAGAACTATCTAAATTATAAAAATATATGGCTTATACATGTATAAAATAAATTCATTTCTTTTAAATTTATTATAAATAAAAATAAAAATCATTTTAAAGTTAAAGAAATATTTTTCTGAAAAAGTGTTTTTATGCACACAATATGTTTTTATAATAATAAATAAAATTGGTTACTACTGATGAATTATTTTAATGAAATTTATATAATATATATTAAATCAAATGTTTTACCATTCATCAAAAAAAAATTAGGCATGGGATAATAATAATTCTAGTTTTATTCTTAAAAACTATATTTAACTAAAAAGAGATTTGGTCGTGTTTTGCACACTTATTTTAAAATTAATTTTACCAATATTAAAAAAATTACTTGTCCAAATTAACTTAATTTTTTAAATCATAATGTAAAAAAATACAATGATTTTTTTATAATTTTTTCAAAAGATTAATTTTTTGATGAATAGTTAAAAAATACTCATTTTTATTGAAACCTACCTTTTCATTTAAAATATTTACAATGTTCCATTTTGTTTTAAAATTATTTTAAAAATATAATTAGTTCAATTATATTATAATTAATCCAATTTATTTCCTTGGAATCAATTTCGTGTTTATATTTGATATAAAAACTTTTATTACTTAAGAAAACTTTTCCTTTGAAAACCTATTTTTTCAAAGTGTTTGCATGTTTAATTTTCAATTAAAATTTTCCAATTATGTGAGTTTAATTTCATAAAATATATTATGTATTTTTAATCTTCATAATTAAATTTATTTAAAATTTTCAACTTAATTTTTGGTCATAGTGAATAGAAAAAACGGTAAAAATTAATTACCCTGGTTAAGGTTAAAATGGGTTTATAAGGGGGTTACACCAAAAGATATGGGTATGTTTGAAAATTAAACTTGTAAAAATTCTATTTTATAGACATATATATACCTTATTAGATCCCAAATTTGAATATAATTTCATTTGGAATCATTTTTCTTAGGAATTACTTTATCATTTTGTATTCTTTTTTGGGAAATTTCCAAGTAGTTTCCAAGATGGTCCTCTCCCACACTTATAAAAGGGAACCTCCTCCTCTCACTTATTCACACCTATTAAGAAATTTATCTCATAAAAACTGAAAAAATATCTCTCAAAAATAATTATCCATGTTATATATCTTCTTTTCCTCTAAAAATACCAACCCTAGGGTCCTTAATAAGATATTCAAAGGTGGTTTTGCTAAGAAAAAGTAATTATCTTCACTAAGATATTTCTTTTTACTTATTCTATTAGAACCTTCATTAATGTCTTAATAATTATAATATAAAAAATTATCTAACATATACTTATATTTTATTATTTTTATGGAATACCCCATATCCATCTCCTCTTCCATCAAATGGGAAACGAAACTATCAATTGTGTGTATGGTGGACTACTGCCACAAGAACCGATGTAATTAATTTTACATTACCACATATTATGATTGGATATAATGATGGATTTAATGTATATATATTATATTTATGAAATAATTATACTTATATAATTATAATATCACATATACCATATTACCTTTTAATCTATTGGAAAACGATAATGTCGCTCGTGCGTACCTATGGACTACTGCATCCACGAAGTGATGTGATTTTTTTTCATTTTATCTTGATATATATGGTAATAAGGATATATTTTATAAAAATATATGATTTATACTATATAATAATGATTCTATTAATGTGAATTATTATTTACCTTTCTTTCATTCTATCTGTCAAAAAAATTAAAATAGTTTTCATGCGTACATACGACCTACCATCTCCATGAACAATGTGACTCATTTTTCTATATCTAAATTTTATGGACTATTATAAATACTTATATAATTAATATATATATATATATATATATATATTATACTTATATAATTTTTAAAATTACTTATATTATTTAACCATGATCAAAGTACAAGGACTGAAACTACCAAACCAAAACATATATGAAAAATGAAGCATTTATTAACCAAAATAATGATTTAAACAAAGAATTGTTAATAAAAGGGTGATAAAAGACTATAATTAAACCATAAATTTTGTGATATATATTAATATTTTATATAATTTAATTATAATATATATATATATATTATAGGAGTTTCAAACACTTATGAAGGAAGTCAAACCTAAGGTACGGGATTTTCGTCTCACTTTTATTTTCATGGGAAACATGTCATATACACCACTTGTTTATTTTATGTGGTGTATATACTCAAAATTAATTTATTTTATTATTATTCTCATGAAAATTATGGGATATAAATATCCATATAATATTCTTTCTTTTAGGGGGATTACAATTCAAAATTTACCAAAGTTGTAAGGGTTTATTTTGTAGTCTCATCATTATTCGGGATTGTTTATGTTAAAGTCTCTATTAGGGGAATTATTTTATATTTCTATATTAAAACAAATATATTTTCTTATAATATAGTTATTTATGAAAATTAAATTTTTTACTTCATTTTACACTCTTTAAGTACTCAAGATACTGAAACTATGTTTTTAAGGAAAACCAATATTATTTTTCTACTCAGTCTAGAATCTTTTTCTACCATATCCATATTTTATATAAATTGTTTTTAAATAATATTTTTAATATTATCAAATAATTTATTAAAAAATATCTACCCATTTTTTTACAAAATAATTTAAAATGAATCTTCCTTCCATTTTCCGAATGAGGTACTTTTTTTCTTTTTACTAAAAATGTGAAAGGAATATTTATTTTAACATAATTGGCATGAATGAAATTTCCTACTATCATAACCACTCATTGATTTGAAGATTACTTTACAAGTATCCATGATTATTTTAAAATAATTTTTTTTCTTAATATTCTGAAAATTTTTAGTTTTTAAAAGTAGGTTTCAAAATGAAAATGGTATTTTCCTCAAGAATATTTTTAATAATATTTGTATGTTATTTCTATTCATCCACAACAAAAACCATTTTATTCTCTATTGGGTATATATTGTAATGATATCATACTTATTCATTCTTTAGAAGGTATATGATCAATTTTATTGGGGATGTAATATTTTGATACCATTCATCATATTACTTTGGATGGTTTATGATTATGTTTATTGATTGGCGAAATTATTAAAATCTTGTATACTAGTTTATAAATATGATTTTTTATATTGTTTTGTTTCAATACTTTCATGTGAGGAATGTATTGGACTTAGTAAGTAATGGCCAGGTCTAGATATATCCCATCGATGCATCAGTGGGTCTCATGAGACAAACTATATTGGGTACTTGGCTAAGGCCTTACCCATTTATATAATATGCTTTTTCATAAGGAATTAATGGTATATTTATGATGTTAGAAATTATTAATTACCTCATTATGAGATTATTTATTGATATTAATGTTTTATTTGATTAGTTATGATATACATAGATAAATTTCAAGATCATGTGATTATTTATATGGAATTATTTTATTATCATTTATTTATGTCATATTATTCTTCCTGCTCAAGTAATTGATTAAATCGAATTTATTTTTAGTTATTTACCTTGAAATATTGATTATTCCATATGTATTAATGATATATTCCAATGTACGCATACCCTTACTGATCGTTTAAGCTCACCCATTTCTTATGTTTCTTTCCTTGAGATGCTAGGAAATGTATTACGATCGATTTTCAGGGATATGCTAAAGGGAATAATGGTGTTATAAAATAAAATTCTATGCTATATTTTAAGTTTTAAATTGTAATGTGAGATTAAATTATTTATCTAGTTTACCAAGGATACTAAACTGTTATATCCTTTGGGATTTTATAACTTATATCTTATGCTAATGTAATAAAGTAACCACTGATTCTAGGATACTGGAGTCAGGGTATTTACAATTGGTATCAGAGAAAGTTTAGTATAAACCTTGGGAACTAGATTTAGGAAAGCATATATAAGGGAATATATATTTTTGACTGACTTTTATGATAAGTTTAACTATAGGATAACACCCAAAAGTTTTAATAAGTTATATATTATGTGGTTTTCCTTGCAATACATCCTTGTCTACATACTACAAGTGGTTGTGTCTCTAGAATAGTTGTACCTAGGGGTAATAACTCCAAAAAAGGAACATTGGGATTTGACTTGATCATCACCTGGTGCATGATAATGGGCCTTGTTAAACACCTAGTTTGACACTCTCTGGGGATATTCTTGGGCTAATTTACATTTATTTACAAACCATTATGAAAGATTTAAAAATATTATATGATTTGAAAACTTTCCCAAAGAAACTGTGTTTATGATTATGAGATTATTTGTGCATAAATTTTTGAATTTATGTTAAGTGATTCACTAGTTTTGAGATTATACATTATATTTTGTAATCTTTAGATCTAATCTAGTATATTCCATTTTTTAGAAATGGTTTCCAGATTAAGGAATGGAAACTGTACCAATGCACATAATCTTTATAGGGATTTCCCTCTATGGAAAGATAATGAAGTTGGAGCTAGATATATAGTTGTAGATAAAAAAAAATTTAACTATATTAGGGTAGTTGACTCAGGTTATGACCAATAACCTTTCCCATATAGAGTTATCTATTGATCCATAATGTGGTGTAACAATGTTATACCATTTCATGTATCAAAAACCTTTATCATTCAATGGGATTACAAATCCATTTGTAGCTGAACAATGGATAAGTTACTTAGAGAATATATTTCTCATTTTGGGAAGTAATGAAAGGGAGAATGTTTTCATGGAATTTTATCATATATCAGGGTATGTGGATCAATGGGGGTAATTGATTCAAAAAAACTAAGGATTATGAGGAAATAATGAGCATGTAATGGAAGGATTTTAAGTAAATTTTCATGGAAAATTATTTTCCTTATGAACAATGAGTGGATATGGAAAGAAAAATCTTGAGTCTAAGATAAAAGAAAGATTAAAATGTTTCTAAGAATGAATATAACTTCACAAGGTTATCAAGACATATTTTAGACTACATATGTAATCCAAAAAGTAATATTAACTATTTCTTTAATGGGTTAAACCCAGTCCTTAAAAAGGAAATATTGTCTCAAACTTTATCATCATATGAGGATATAGTATCATATGCTATCAAGATAGAGAAATAATTTTCCAAGACTTATGTATTTTAAGGAAAGAAAGAGACTAGGAGTATGGAATAGAAAAAATTGGATAAGGGGAATAAGAGAGAGAAGGATTTTCCCACATGTGGTAATTGTAGAAATAAACACTTTGGTACTTTTTTGAAGGGAATGGGAGTTTACTTCAAGTGTGGAGAGAAAGTCCATCAAGCATGTGAATGAAATTGTAATAAAAAAACCTTTAATGTTTAGTGTTTCAAGTGTAAGGAGATAGGGAACTATGCAAATGAATACCCCAAACATCAAGGGAATATACCATAGATGAAGCTAAGGGATCAAGGTAAATTTTATGTTATTAATAAAGTTGAAGTGGAATAAATTACTTGTGTATTTAAATTAAATAATTATTTTGTATAAGTATTTTATCAATTATATTCTCATTATAAGAATCATGAAACATATAATGACTATACTATAGTAGTTTTTCGTTAATGATTTGAAAGAATGTGTTGAATGGTACTGATAACCAAGAAAAGTGATTTAGTGGTAAGTTGATATTTTTTAGAATACATGAATAAGGGAAATATAACCCTTAATATGTTTTGGATGATGAGTTAATAATGTTTAGTTGGGATAAAGAGAATATTGACATTGAAGAAGTAAATGGGATAGTATTGGTGACCTTGAAAATGGTTAGTGATTTATAACGAAGTAATTTATGATGGTGTTTAATTTATTTTTGGATTCTTGGAATATACTACATAACCTATGATTTCATTAATTTTTTATGGTGATCCGGGTTGTTAGTATTTTTTAAGAGAATATATGATTAAGGAATTTAGATGTTTGATACGTGACATTATAAGATATTTTATGTTATTTGTAGATAAATGTTTAATTAAATATTTCATATTTTGTGATTTGACTTTTTTCATATGTATTTTGGAGGATTCCCATGGTTAACTATATTTATAGAATGGATTAATTATTACTTTCAGTGTATTATTGAGTTTTTAGAGATTAATGTATTGTATTGGATAACATGTTCCAACCATTTTGGTTTTGGTAAATATTTTGAGATAGACAGAAAGACTGGTCACTCTTTTATAGATCTTATGATCTATTAAAAGTTAATTTTAGTGCTTCATATATAAAAAATTCATCTTGTATATTCATTTCTTAGAGTAAGAAGTGAATTGAAAATTTATAAAAGTACAAAAAAAATATGAAATTATGCTTATAAAATAAAAAGATATTAATTATATTTTCTTGTTTTCTCTATCACGATAGTAAAATAATCCCTCGACTTTAGGAAAAGTATCTTAAAATAAAAACAATTAAACATTTACCTTCATTTTTTATGAATCAATGGTCTTTCCACCCATCACAGATTTATGTCTTCATGTTTATTAACTTTATCTTTATCATTCACTTTCTTATGATCAATGATCTATATCTTAATTATTTATTCTTTTCTTCCAAGTACATATTTTCACTTCTGACTAATTTTTTCCTACTTTGAATCCTATTTTGTGTGTTATTCTAGATTTCCTTCATACTCTCCTTTCTCTTTTATCAACAAGAAGTTATATTAACCCTTCCTATGACGTGGGTTTTCAAAAAATGTATTTTCAAATTTCAAACCCTTTATTTTAGAGTTCAAGTTAATATTGTAGGGACACAATTTATTAAAGGTGGGTAGAATCTAACACCTTGATATTTTAAAAGAAGAAAATTATGTTAGATATCATAAATGACACGCAACATCGAACTTAAATGATGTGGAAAATATATTTTTAAAATATGACCATTATAACCTAGACATTAAAATGTAGAGTATGAATAAGACTAAATAAATTGTGAAAAAATATGTCTTAAACATGTATAAAATAAATTCACTATTTATCAATATATAATCAATGAATATAAAAATCATTTGAAAGTAAAAGAAATAATTTTCTTAAAGTGTTTTCATACGCACAATGTGTTTTTATTTTGATAAATTAAATTGTTCACAATTGGTGAATGATTTAAATAAAATTTAAATGTTATATATTCTATCAATTGTTTTACCATTCATTTATTATTTTTTAGGCATGGGATAAGTATAAATCCAGTTTTATGCTTAAAACTATATTTTTCTAAAAAGCGGTTTCGCCACGTTTTGGGCACTTATTTTTAAAATTTTTTACCAATTTTAGAAAATTTATTTGTAAAAATGAAATTCATTTTTTAAATAATCATGTAAAAATTATCTTATGGTGAATTTTTTATAATTTTCTAAAAAAAATTATTTTTCGATGAATAGTAAAAAAATACTAATTTTTATTGAAAACAACCTTTTTTTTTAAAGAATTTACAAAGTTAAATTTTGTTTTCAATTGTTTTAAAAGTAAAATTAGTTCAATTATATTATAATTAATCCAATTTAGGTCATTTGAATAGATTTTATGTTGATATTTGATATAAAAACCTTTATTGATTAAAAAACATTTTCCTTGGAAAAATCGTTTTTTCAACTCGTTTACGAGTTTAATTTTAAATCAAATTTTTTCACTTTGGTGAGTTTAATTTGGTAAAATAGATTATATATTTGGAATAATAATAATTAATATTAGTTAATAATTTCAAACTAATTTTTCTTCATAATGAATAGTAAATAAATTAAAAATTAATTACCCTGGTTAAGGTTAAAACGAGTTTACTATGGGGGTTAAACCAAAATATAAGGGTACTTTTTCCAATTAAAATTATCATAATACTAATTTATAGGAATTTTTAGGCCTTATCCTTTATCACCTTCGAATATAAGGTCATTTGAAAGAATTTTTTTTGGGAATGACTATCATTTTGTATTCTTTGGGGAAATTTTTAAGTGGTTTCCAAGAAGGTCCCCTCTTCCACTTATAAAAGGGAACCTCCTCCCCTCACTTAATCACAACTATTAAGCCATTTATCTCAAATAAAAATAAAAAAAATATCTCCTAATAATCATTATCCATGATCTAGAGTTTATGTTCCTCCCAAAAGACCAACCTTAGGGTCCTTAATAAGATAGCCAAAGGATGTTTTTCTAAGCGAAGGTAATTATTTTCACTAAGATATTTATTTTCACTTATTATCTTACCACCTTCATTCATGTATTAATAATTAAAATATAATAAAACTAGTATATTACACATACTTATATGTTATTATGTTGATTTTATAACCTATATCCATCTCCTATTATGTCAAATGGGAAATGAAATCATCAATCATGTATACAATAGACTACCACCTCACAAACTAATGTAATATGTTTTCCATCACCACATCTCATAGCTATATATAATTATGGATTTAATATATATATATATATTATTTATGAAATAATTATAATTTTTAAATTATAATATCACATGTACCTTCTTACCTTCTAATCTGTTGGAAAACGATAATGTCGCTTGTGTGTACGTGTGGATTACTGCCACCATGAAGTGATGTGATTCGTTTTTAATTTTATCTTAACATGGATAGTAATAAGGATGGATTTTATGAACATATATTATGTTTATGATATAATAATTATTCTATAAATTTTAATTATTATTTACCTTTCTTTCATTCTATCCGTCAAAAAAATGAAAACAATGTTCATGTGAACGTACGGCCTATTGTCTCCATGAACGGTGCAAAATATTTTTATATATATAAATTTTATGAAATATTATACACTTATATAATGAATATATATTATATTTATGTCATGGTTAAAATTATTTATATTATGGAACCATGATAAAAGTACAATTACTAAAACTACCAAATCAAAACATAAATGAAAAATGAAGTAGTTATTACCCAAAACAGTTATTTTAACAAAAAAATCATTAATAAATAGGTGAAAACGTACTATAAGTAAATAATATAAGGTGTGAAATATATTATTATCTTTATATAATATATTTATAATTAATCTATATTTATTATACGGTATATTCAAACATGTATGAAGGAATTCAGACCAAAGGTAAGGGATTTTTATCTCACTTTTATTTATGTGTGACGCATGTATTTTGCACAACTTTTTTATTTTTTGTGGTGTGTATACTACCCATGAATTTATTTTATTATTATTATCATAAAAATTATTTTATATACATATCCATATAAGTTTATTTCTTTCATGGGGCTTATAATTCAAAAGTTACCAAAGGGGTAAGGGTTTATTTCACAATCTCATCATTATTCTGGATTTGTTAAGTAGTTTCCACTAGGGTAATTATTTAATATTTCTACCTTAAACCCAATATATTTTATTATCCTATATTTATTTACAAAAATTAAATTTTTCCTTCATTTTACACTCTTTAATTATTCAAGATACTGAAACCATGTTTTTAAGGAAAATCGACTTTATTTTTCTACTCAATCAGGAATCTTCTTCTTCCATATCCATATTTTCCATAGAATATTTTTAAATAATATTTTTACTATTATAAAATGATTTATTAAATAAATTTATACCCACGTTTTTATAAAATGAGTTAAAAGTAAACTTCTTATTTTTTTTCTGAATGAGGTTTTTTTTTACTTTTTACTGAAAATGTGAAAGAAATATTTATATTAATGTAATTGGAATGAATGGAATTTCCTAAAATCATAAACAATAATTGATTTGAATATTACTTTACAATTTTCCATGATTTTTTCAAAAAAAATATTTTTCCTAATATTCTGGAAATTTTTAGTTTTTAAGTGGATTTCAAAATGAAAAGGGTGTTTTCCTCAATAATGTTTTTAATAATCTTTATGTGGTATTTATATTAATCAAAAACAATATCCCTTTTATTCTCAAATGGGAATATGTTGTAATGATACCATCCTTATTCATTATCTAGGTGGTATATGGTCATTTTTATTGTTGATGTACTATTTTGATACAATTCTTCATATTACTTTGGATGGTTTATGATTATGTTTATTGATTTGGGAAATTATTAACATTTCATATGATAGTTTTTCAATACAAATTTTTTTATTGATTATGTTTCACCCCTTTCATATAAGTAATTAATTATACTTAGTAAGTGATGGTAGAGGCCCTCTATATCCCCTCGATGCATCAGTAGGTCTCATGAGACGAACTATCTTAGGTATTTGGTTGAGGTCTTACCCATTTATGTAAGATGTTTTGGCATAATGCCTTGAATATATGTTTATGATACCCTAAATTATTAATTTTCTCATTATGAGATTATTTATTGATGTCCATGTTATTATTTTATTAGTTATGATATTCATAGATAAGTTTTAATCTCATGTGATTATTTATATGACATTATTTGATCATAATTTATTCCCGCCATATTATTCTTCATTCTAAAGTTATTGATTAAATGGAATGTTTTTTTAGTTATTTACCTTTTCATATTGATTATACATTATGTATTCATGATAAATTATGTTGTACATATACCCTTACTGAGCATCTAAGCTCACCCCTTTCTTATTTTTACTTTCCCCAGGATACCAGGAAGTGTATTATGATTGATATTTGGTATATGCTAAAGGGAATAATGGTGTTCTCAAAAAAAATACTATGTTGTATTTTATGTTTTCAATTTTAATGTTAGAAGCGGGTATGTATCTAGTTTACCAAGACTAATAAAATATTTTATTCTTTGGGATGAGATCACTTGTATCTTATACCAATGTAATAAAGTATCCATCGATTTTGGGCTACTAGAGTTAGGGTCTTTACATCTTGTCTCAAGTTATAGCATTCCACTATCGATTATTGTATTTTATGGGTTGATTTCACCATGAATTGGGACCTGAATAACATACTCTCCTTGGATATCTATCCTTCACATATTTTTATTCACACAAATGTGGTGGTAAACATTATAATTTTTAAGGAGGTTTGCATAAAAGAAACCATGGACACACAGGTCCTACATAATAAGGGAAGAGGGGTGAAACACAAGCCATCATTTTAATTTAATAATTATAAAACCCATGAAATTAAATTAAAATAAATCCAATGCATACATTGGTCAGTCTAAGATCATGATCAACCATGCATGAAATGAATTATCATTTAAAATAACTAGCTAACATTCATTTCAATCATTATTAATTAAAATAAAAAACACTCAAATTAATTAATTGTCTTAATTCATTCATTCATTCATTTATCTTAATATACATAAAATCATTATAGAGATTATTATACACTATAATTTTAAACAGATTTAATAAATTAATTTAAATTAAAATTAAATATGAACATGGTGTGTACATGGATGTAACATTGTGTGTACCTATCTAAACTACCTGACATGGTCTTTATCATGTACTATGCACTCACATGACATGTAGTTTACATAGTGTATCACATAATTACATGGTGTTTGTTATCAATAAATGATTCACAGACACCTATTTAATTTGATATCATGTACAAATTTTAATGTATATGGAATTCATGATGTGAAAGAACCACACATGACGTGTTATTATGAATTTAACATGAAAATTAATTAAGAATTTAATATAATATAAAACCTATCACACTACGTGAACTTTAAATTAATGATATATATATATACATGTTAATTAGTTTTAATGGTGAAATTAATTAATTTGAATTTTTGTGTAAATAATTAATGGATACATAGTGTGTACAATACAACTACATGTTGTGTATATCGCTCATTATTTGTCTACAATACACACCGAGGGACTGGGTGTGTAATTTTTTCCAAACATTTATGAGGTACATAGTGTGTAAAATCTTTCCACATGTAGTGTAACCTCCATGTTGAGCAGTTTCTGGTTTTATGTGTCATGTATTTTATTATGTGGTTTTCACTGTGAAAATGTGTGGACTACACATCATGTACACCAGCTATACACTATGTAATATGGAAAGTTGTGTGCCAATCTAGGTAATGACACTACATTCCATTTATTTCATGATTTTTTAGAATAAATTTGTGACTATTCCAAGTGAAATGTACTTGAATACATTATGTGTGCCTTAAGGATACATGTCGTGTGGTCTTGTATTATATATTCAGAATCTTCACCACCTCCTGATGGGTTCTTCAAATATTCTTCATCTATTTTCAACCAATTCTTAATCATATAAAATTTAACAAGGAAGAAATAATTACTTTAAAATTAAATAATGATAAATTGAAAATGAAATACCAATAGTAAATTCATAAATAGATCAATGTTTAATAAATAATTATAAAATTTAATATGACCGCTTTGATAGAACTTGAAGGTTCCATGCACAATGAAAGTTGATCAAGCCTATTACCAAAGATGGTTTTTCATTGAATCCAATGAATAAATCATAATAAAATAACAACGGCTGAGATGACTCAAGATTATATCTGAATAACTATAATGAAATAATCCTGGATCCATAGAGAGGATCTTTCATGTTATATTTATAATTAATTTAATAAGAAGAATGATACCCTGATATTGAGGTCTTTCTTTGATGCGGATGTTGATTGTCTAAAGCTTTATTGTACCATTTTCACATCAAGAGGATCCAAAATATAATCCTTCTAGTAGTGATCCAAATGTGCTCCTATGATCTTGAAGGATCACCAATGGTACTTCGAGTGCTAGCATGGTGGTAATGATCATCGTGAATTGCTCCCTTTGATCACCACACAATCCTTTGTGTTGAAGGATTTATTCTTATTATCTCATGCTTGGGAGGAGGAGGAAGGTGGAAGATATTATATTCTGATTTAGAAAAATCCCTATAGAAGTTATTCATTGAGATAGAATTATCTAGGGAGGAGAAATGTTGTGAAAAAAAATTATTCTCACACATTTAGAGAAATGATATGATCAAGTATATATAAAGTTGGGGTTAGAGTATTGGTAATTGCACAAAGGACCTAAGATAATATATTAATCCTCAATAAAACCAACAAATAATAATATTATTATTATTATTATTTCCTTGACACCTACATGTCTTGTGGATAATATAAATATCAATAAATAAATTAATGTTTATTTAAATTATATTTAGTATATCATTTTCATTACTTCGTGCCTTACTTGGCCTATCCACCTTTCTTAGTATTTATCAAACCTTTAATAATAAATATTGTTCATCAATAAATAAATAAAATTAATATTCATAGTTTGATGAATAAATATTTATTTTAATATTCATTTCACATAAAATAGTGACTGAATATATATGCAATCAATAAATCTCAAATAAATATCATTCTTTAGTCTGAAAAATAATATTTGTTCCAATAATTAAATTCAAATAGAATTTAATTAATATCAATATAAATACATAGTGTGTGACCCTCCAGGTATCTTCTTTATCAGTATTAAGTGGGTTCACCTAAATTATAATATCAACATTTAGCAACACGTAAAGGCACCCGATAGGAAGAATTTAATGTCATAATGACGATAACCACATACATACACTAATTATGTAAAATAATTCATTTTCCTTGATATTTCATCAATAAAGTTTCATACTCATGTCATCAACCAGTATTTTTGATACATATTTCTTTTTCTTCCTAAAATGATCCAATATATACACCATGGACATGGAATTTACTTTAATAGTTTCATTTTAATCAAAGGGTTGAGATATCAACTACTATAAATATGGAAGGGAAAAATCCTTCTTCAAATTATTCATTAATAACATATCACTATGATGTACTCAATGTACCCAAATTTTAGGTGAACATATGTCTTCATGGTTTATGAAAATACATCTAAGTATGTAGCTCATGATATGAATTAATAATAATCTTAAAGTCTAAGGATCATTACACATGTTCTCTGATAGGAATATCTAATGACATGTAACATGTGAAACTATTACTCTTGGGTTTTTCCTCATAATCTCTCATCTTGGAGATTACTGAGTGAAAAAAATTATGAGATAAAGTCTCATACTCTTATAAGTATACAATACTTGATAGTCTATATCATTTGTGTCCCATCAGATGATGTCATACAACCATAAGATATATATTTTAAGAATATCATTATTATATTTTAAGGTTCTCTTCATAGAGGAGAGATTCTATGACCTTTTTAATGTGATAAATACTCTAGGAAATTATTTCATTAAAGTTTCATAGAAGAACAATGAATTTGTAATATAAATTATTTATTAATATTCAAGTTTATGAATATATAGGTAATCTAAAGTACATAATAGTTGGTTCTGTGGAACCAAATCCAATAGTATAGTGCTCAATTCCCTCTCTCATATTGTTCTTTATAATCTTATTATTAAAGGGGGAGAAAAATAAAAGGCAATATAAATATTTTTATTCCTTTATGTATTTACAAATTGTGTAATAGACCAACCCGGTTCAGCCCATAATGACACCCGGAATAGACCGCCACAAGACCCAAGGTGCATTCCCAATCATCGTGGGATGGAAAAAAGCATCAGGGTATCATACAAAGAAACATGGGAATTATTTCACCATAAATATACATATGATAAGGTATTATTAATTAGAGTATCATAAAAAATATCAATAAAACATCATATATCAAAACAACCAAACCAAAAAGGTTGCATCTAATAACTAGATAACACAGTCTAGAATAATATCTGAAAGACCATCAACATAGAACCTGAAGAAACCCATGAGTCCATATCCACATGACCATATGTCACTACCATCCCAACCCACCTAATAAGAGACAAAATCCCATATATTCATCCTCTATATTCTTCCCTTTACATGTATCTTGTAAAACTAAGGCTTCAAATGCCTAAAGGAAAAAGTAGGGTGTGAGAACTAAATCTTGGTGGGATACCACAAAATAATCTATACAATTTTTATCCATATTAATCCATTAGTTCTTATTCAAAACTGAATTTATAAAACATCTCATAAAGAAATCATTTCCTTTCAAAACATTTTTATTCAAAGAATCCTTCGATTTTCTTATTAAAAACATGCCATATTCAATAAATCACAAGAATATGATAAACTATCCATAAGGAATTATCAAAGGTAATAACAAAGTTTTAATGCATCAATAAATCATGACAACAATCCAATATAAAATACACATCCACATAATATTTCCACAAAGCACAAAGGGGACAATCACAGCATAAGGGTGTACACAACTCAGAAAAATAAGAAACACTATCTAAAATAATTGAATCATAACTTTTTGAACCTAGTTACCCTAGTAAATCCTACCAACTATATCTATGGAATCATGAGAACTTACCTTGGTGATAGTTTTCTCTACTAAGGCTCGCACATTTCTAGTTTTTCCCCATGCCCCAAGGTTTTACTAATGTGCTATTACTTTATCATTACATTCAAGAAAAAAAATATTTCATAAATATTTTCCAAGGAAACCCATTCCATTTATATGAATTAAAACCACATTTTTAAATCAAAATATTCTTTTAGTCAATTCATCGATCAAATCATGTGCATCAATATGTTTTTCAACAAAAACCCATTTTTAGAATACATTTCCTTGGCCATCAAATATAAAATTCACCTCTCATAGATTTCAATTCATCAATTTCATAAATAAAAATCACATTTAATCATAAAAACATAAATCATTATAAGTTATAGAGTGTATAATAGATAATCCTACCTCAAGATCAATAAGAACCTCATTTCCTTAAAAGATGGTGATGGAAACGAATAGATCAGGTACTCACAAACCTAGATCCTAGAGAAACACCAATAATTCCCCAAAAAACCATTTAGATCTAGAAATCACAACCTATTAGGGTTCCATAG
This sequence comes from Viscum album, assembly GCA_963277665.1. Taxonomy (NCBI): domain Eukaryota; kingdom Viridiplantae; phylum Streptophyta; class Magnoliopsida; order Santalales; family Viscaceae; genus Viscum; species Viscum album. The sequence continues at coordinate 1,911,634,506 of OY728122.1, forward strand.
AGATAAGGGTAAGATATATCAAGAGGATATCCAGATAAAAGAGGAAAAAATTGGAGTAAATATGAACTTACCTTGAAGAGATCCACCCAAATCAATCAAGGATTGCTAAGGAATTAAGGGAAGAGACCTATAAAGAATTATGGAGGGGTTGGTTAAATCTAATGAGGGATTAGGAGAAAATTAAAGGTTAAAAGGAGTGAGTTAACAAGGGTATTTTTTTCATTTTAAGAAGTTCGAGTTGGGTTGTATGGTTAGGAAGCACGATTATACAAACTATGTACTAATCGTGCGGTATCCACTATCACTTGAAAAATAAATAACATGGTTTACTGAGAATTACTAAATGATTTGAAAAACTATGTGAATGTTGTGAAATAAAATCTATGGTCAAACCCAATCATTCACATGGTTTTCCTAGAAACTCCCATGGTTATAAAAACCGTGATCAACCATTGAAAAATACTACTGGAACCCATAGAGCCATATCACATGATTATCATACAATTACTTCTAACCATGCTCCTAAACCATTCACTTGGCCTAATTTCCTTGAAACTTTAATTTTTCAAACCAAAACTCCCAGAAGCCTTTAAAACCTAAAAATAGATAAACCAAACTCAAAATTATACATACCTGGGACCCATAGGGCATCACAATTTTCCCCACCATAAAATATTTTTTGCCCAAAAAGGATTTATATCATGAACTCGAAAAGGGATAAGGTCATTACTACATAATCAATGCCTCACAATCCCATGTCTCATTGTTTTCCCAACCACACTGATATTTTACTTGAACCAATAGGATCACCTTTCCACACAACACCTTATCATATTGGTCCACTATCTTAATATGCCTTTCAATCACTGAGGTTTATGGTTTAATTTCAATATCCTCCCAATTGATCATGTGGGATATATCTGGTTGATACTTTTTTATTTTAGAAACATGAAACATATCTAGAATATAATTCAAATGATTAGGTATGTTTAGTCGATAATCCACCTTCCTAAGTTTCTCTAAAATCTCAAATGGGCCGACATAACAAGGTTTTTTTGAAGAAAGTGTTGCTTTGGTTAAATAACCAAAGAATTATTTAAATTAAAAGTCAAGATTACATGACCACAAAATATGGGGTTAGATTACAATCTTTCACATGAAGGGGGGGTAATTCATCAGGGAGATCCTTCAGCTAAGTAATGCCCTAACTTACACATTTATGTGCAATCCCATCCGCAACTGCATTCACTTCACGATAGGTATGAGTGGTAATATGATTGATATCTTTGAGTGAACGAAGGGAATCCATCCATCAAGTAGTGATCGAACAGGCTAGATGAACCACCCCATTCCAAAGAGTTTGGAAAATGGTAGTCGAGTCACTCTCAATCCATATATTGTTCCAACCTTGGTGTTTGGCATAGGAGATAGCATGAATTACACTCATCATTTCAGCTTCTGGAGAAGAGGTGGTACCACATCCTCCAAGAATACACCTAAGGATTTGACCAAGATGGTTCCTAAAGATGGACCCACATCTCATAGGTCCTGGATTTCCTTTGGAAGAACCATAAACATTAACTTTGATCCAACCAGAAGGTGGGGGTTTCCAAAAAACTTCAAACATGCACCGTGGTTGGAGAAAAATTCCATCAACCAGAAGTCTTCTCATAATCATGAAATCCTTCACTATGTTTATGAAGTTCCCCTTCTAAATCAAGAAATATTCATGAATAGCAATGAGAATTCTAATCCAACATTTATTTATGTTGAGTGAGAAATTATTGTGAAAAATTGCATTTTTATCAAACCAAATCACATGAAAAATCTCAACGATGACAGCATGGAAAAGATTTTTGATTTGTTGAGAGCTATCCATATTCACACAATGCTTTAGATGAGCATTGACAGAGTCAAGAATCATCCATCTTCAATCAAAGATATCAAAAATATAATTCCAAAGGGAAGTGGTGGTGGTACATGAAAGAAATAAGTGATTGGTATCCTCTCTATATTGATTACAAAGATGAAATTTTGAACAAATGTGAATCCCAAAAGATTGTAAACACGTATCAGTTGGGATCCTGTTGTAGGAGACACTCCAAATAATATTAAGTCATGAAGGTTTTATCCAAGTCTTGTAGAAAATATTGATCCAACTAAGTTCATTTCCATCGTCATGTAAGTGATGATTGTAAAAATTATTTGAATCTTGCATGCCATTATGAGAAGGCTCCCATACAATAAAATCATCCATGTTTGATAATTTATAGTTAGAAATCACATGAATGAAATTCACAGGGATACTATCAAGTTGTAAATTAATGACATCTCATATGGTCATATTGATATTTTTAGAGATTTGATCCAGGATTAGAGTAGATAGAAGGGCACCCATCCAGTTGTCTAACCATAATCTCATGGAGGATTCCCTGGAGACCATCCATCTATAATTGTTCATAAGGTTGGAATAAGTTTTTCTAATGGAAGCCCATATGGAGGATTTTATAAAATTCATGTTTCTTTTTTTCAGTTTATCAAGGAACCTATTTTTGATGAAGTCAATAGTAATAGCATAATTGTGAATCAGGTTCCAAGTAAGTCTGGATTAAATTGATTTATTAAAGAGGATCAAATTTTTAATGCAAAGACCTCCCTTGTCAAGAGGTTTGAAACAAGTAGAACAAGGAACAGTCACAAGCTTCCATTACAAATTACTACCAGACCAAACAAAATTTTTAATGTAAATATTCATTTTTTTAATACCGACAGGCCATTTATAAACCATCATGGAGTATACCATTTTGGAAACAATAACCGACATCATAAGGTAGATTCTCCCTGCCATATAGAGATTCTTCCCCTTTCAAGAGGAGAGTTTATTAACGATTTTATCTACAATGTTAGTGAAATATCTTGATTTGGGCTTGCCCTAAAATATGGGGACTCCAAGATATGTGAAAGGAAATGATCCTTCCTTAATAGCTAAATCATTGATAATATTGTTTTTTCTATTAGTTGGAAAGTTTCTTCCAAATAAAACATAGGATTTGTTCCAGCTGATGACCTAACCCAAGACCTCTTCATAGTGAGAAATAGCATTTTTGAGAGTTCTAATGTTTCTTTTTTCTCCTTTTAAGAAAATAATAATATCATCTGCATATAAAAGATGTGTAGGGACATTGACATTCATTGCAACATGTATTTTTGTAAGTTTATTTTGATCCACTAGGTGAGTGAGCATGCAACTTAAATAATCCTCTGCAATAGAAAAAATAATGGCAGAGAGGGGATCACCCTATCTAAAACCTTTAGTGCATTTGAAATAGCCTCTAGGAGAGCCATTTGTTAAGATATAAATGGAGGATGAGTAGAACAAAGTTCTAATTTTTCTTATGAAGGAGTTATTAAAGCCAAAACCTTGAATCACTTTAAAGATAAATTTCCAGTCCATGGTATCGAAATATTTTCTAATGTCAAGTTTAATGGCTATATTACCACCTTTATTTTGTTGTTTAATGTGTTAGTGGATTTTGAGGAAAGAAAAATACAGTCTTGGGTGGATCTACCCTTAATGAAACCTAATTGATTCTAAGAGATGATTTTGGAAGTAATATTGAAAAGTCTATTGGAAAGAAATTTGGTAATGATTTTATAAAGGGTGTTGATAAGGGATATGGGTCAAAAAAGGTGAATCTTAGAGGCATTTTCAACTTTGGGAATCAAAGTGAGGAATTGCGCATTTAACCCATGTGGCATAAAACCACCAGAAAAGAAATATTTCACAATTTTGGAAATATCAGGTTGAATGACATCCCAATATTCTTGGAAGAATTCATTATTAAAACCATCAAACCCCTAGGAACTATCAATATTCAAGGAGAAGACAATGTACTTAATTTCATGATCAAGAGTAATGGCTAATAGAGAACTATTATCTTCCTTAGTGACCACTATCGGAATAATGTCATGAAGGAGATCTTTGTTGATTCAAGGTCCATTAAATAAGGATTCAAAATAGTAAACAACATTATTAGCAATGTCCTCTTCCTTATCCAAAATATTGTCTCCATCTTTGGGAGAGGTGAAAGGTCTTTAGGCTTTTATAACTATTTAAAGATAATTATAAAATTTAGTATTTCTATCACCATCAGTTATCCATTTGATTTTGAAGGCATGTTTATGCATGTTATCCTTAAAGGTAAGGAGAGATTTGAGTCTCACCAAGATGTTAATATCATGGGTATTATCAGAAGCAAATTCTAAGTTGGTGTTGTTATTTTGGAGTTGGTGAAGGTCATTCTCAACAAAAAAGATTTCATTGTTAATTTTTTTAGATTTCACACTGCACCAACTTTTAAGATTTTTTTTGAGAATTTTAAGTTTGATATTACAAGAAAAAGTGTCATTGGAGTGAGTCATAGAGGACCAAAATCTTTTAATAAGATTACAACATTACAAGTCCAAGGACCAGGCTTTTTTGAATATAAAGGTAGATGGAGTTTCATAGTTTTGTGAGATATGTTGACCATAATAGGATGATGGTTAGACTGTATTTTGGGGAGAGTGGTGGTGGAAATAGTGTCCCATTTGTCTAAATCTTGATCATTAATGAGAGCTCTATCCAATTTTCTAGTGACAACTCTATTAGAATGTCTTCTATACAATGTATATTTGGAACTAGTGAGAGTGATTTCAATAGGGTTGTTGTTTTTAATAGCAACCTTAAATTATCTCATAGATATTTGTGAGTGTGATGGACCTATTTTCTCACAAGTAGCCAGGATAGCATTAAAGTCTCCAATGATGAACTAGGGGTGATGTATGTTAGAACATAGATTAGAGATGCCAGTCCATAAAGGTATCCTATCTTGATACCTTTTTTTCATAAAAAAAGGAACAGAAAAGATGTGTATTTTCTATCGATAAATCATAGGTGAAAATTTGATCAGATATGTGAAAGATGTTTATATTGTGCAAAGAAGATAGAGAAAAAAATCCAGAGGGTTTTAGTGTTGCAATTATTATGTTTTGTACCTATGAAATAGTAACCAAAACGATGGAATTGTAGTAATTTTGTTGAAAAATTAATCTTAGGTTCAGCAATGGAAAAAATAAAAGGACGTTGAATACTAAGAATTATTTTTAAAACATTAAAGGTGTTAGGGTTAGTAATACCTTGACAATTACAGAATAAGATCTTCATTTAAAACTACGTTTTGAGTTATCACTCCCCTTTTTTTACCATTTGAGCCCTTTTGTCTAGATTATCTTTGGGGATTCTTAGATATATTTGGGCTTGATTTTTTTCTCTTGTTTCTTTTAGAGGAAGGAGAAGGGATAGAGTTGCCTTGCAAAAAAAAGGAGAAGGGATAGAAGTATATTTCATATCATGCTTTTCAAATGTGATTACAGTATTACTAAGCATATTATCACTAGCATCCTTATTGGAGGAATCATTAACTTTAATGGTACTAAATGATAAAGGTGCTAACTTACATTACTTACCCAAATGTTTATGTCCTAACCAAGGTGAAACTTTGAGGAAGACATGATCACCTATATCAAATTCCAACAGACAATGACTTTGATTAGTTTATGATTTCCAGCAGCTCTGGGCTGTCATTAATCTTCTCTTGGTTAATTTCATGATATATTTCATCTCCTAAATGATACTTGATCTAACCAAGGACCATTCTCCAACCTCTTCCCAGAAAAGAGGTGATCTACAAGATATCCCATACAACTCCTTAAATGGTTCCATACAGATCAAATATTAATAATTATTGTTATAAGAAAACTCCACTAAGGGCATATGTTTCACTCATGATCCATTTAAGTCAAGAATGCGTGCTCAGAGTATGCCTTTAAGAACCTTAATGTCTCTCTTGGTATAGCCATCCATTTGTGGATGATAATTCGTGCTTAACTTCAACTAAGAACCCATTGTTGTCAATAATCCATTCCAAGACTGATATTTTAAGGGTGTTCCCCTATCTAAAATGATATTTGATGTCACACAATGGAGTCTAATAATCTCTTACACATATAAGTGTCCAAGATCCCCTACTTTCATCAACTCCTTGATAGGTTGGAAATGTGTAGATCTTTTGAGTTGATCAATAATCACCCATATTTCATCCTTTCCATTAGGAGTCTATAGTAGCCCAATCATGAAGACCATGGAAATATCATCTCATTTCCATACTATAATGGGTAAGGGTTGTAGAAAACTAGTATTCCCCTGATTCTCTACCTTAATTATTTGAAACCTAAGGCACCGAGACATAAAATTTTCAATTTATAATCTCATTACTGACCACCAATAATTATGTCTCAAGTCATGATACATCTTGGTAGTTCTAGGGTGCACAGACCAATTGGACAGGTGTCTATTATCCATCAATTTCTATCTCTGTTCTATTAGTATAACAAACATAGATTATAAGTGAAAAATCCCATTGGGAGAATGAGACCACTCACTCGAGGTCTCCCCACCATAAATATTCCTACTAAAGTAATGATACTCGACATCCTCAACTTATCCAAGTAAAATATGATCATCCATAGATTATCCAGCCCGTACACAAGATAGGAATACTAGTATGGCATCTCTCTCTTTATCCAAGTGCATCTCATCAAATAAGACCATCAATCACCACTCTTCAACTGATTACTTTACTGTCTGATTTGGAAATTTTTTTATCAAAGCATTTATGAACAAGTTCCATTTTATGGGGTGTATGCAATATCAAAATTAAAGGTATTAATATACTCCACCCAACATCATTATCTTAGGTTCAGATCCATCTAAGTGAAGATATAATTTAGACTCTTATGGTCTAATTACAATATAAACGCTCCCTGAAGAGGTAGTGGCGCCAAGTCTTAAGAACATACATCACTACCACTAACTCAAGATCATGAATGAGATAATCATATCATGAGGTAATAATTAATAAGATCCATAAGCTGGCATGGGTATTCATTACATTAGAACACAAACCAAACTTATATATAAGGCATCGTAGTAGAAATCATATCCCAAAATTGGCTTCGAGGAGATCAATAGAAGACCTAAAGTCAATATCACTTTCAACTCCTCAAAACATCTCTATCACTAATCACTCTAAAAAATATTCACACCCTTATGGGTTAACTCTATCATAGGGGATGCAATCTTGGAGAAGTCCTAAACAAAGAACCTATAATAACCAAATAATCCTAATAAACTCTAAATATCAAACACATTTTTAGGTCAATCCCAATTCATTACCACATGAATCTTATTAGGATCTGCTTAGATGCCCTTATTAGAAATAAAATGTCCTAGAAATTTCACCTCTTGAATCCAGAACTAACATTTGGATAGTTTCCCATACAGACGATGTTCTTTTAAGATTTTAAGGATCATATTTAGATACTTGGCATGATCCTATTTCGATCTAGAATAAATAAAGATATCATCCATAAAAATAACCATTAAGGAATCAAATTATTTATGGAAGATTTGATTCATTAAATCTATAAACACTAAAAGAGAATTAGTGAGAAAAAATGGCTTTCCTGGATACTTATAATGACCATATCTACTCCTAAATGTCGCCTTAGGAATACCTTCCTCTTAGGACCTCATCTAATGGTGCCTCGATATCAGAATTTTTTTTGAAAACCACTAGGATCTATTGAGCTGATCAAAAAGGTCATCAATATTAGGAAAGGGATATTTGTTCTTTACTATCACCTAATTGAGTTTTAGATAATCATTACAAAGTTAGAGACTCCCATACACCATCTTTGAAAAGAGAACTAGAAATACCCAAGGTGAAATGATAGGATGAATAAATCCCTTAGACTCAAGATCCTCAAGCTAAACCTTTAATTATTTCAATTTAGTGGGTTCCATAGGTATGAATGTAAGGGAATGGGTATCTTACCTAGAAGAAATTCTATGGAAAATTTAACTTCCCTATGAGGTAGAAACCCGTAAAAATCATTGGAAAATTTTAGGATACCCACTCACTACCACAGAAAAAGGTCTACTAATACATGGATCAATAATGTCAAGAAACATATTTGATAATTATTATGAGATAATTTCAACACTAGGAGCAATGAGACCTGCTCTCCCAGACCTAGGATTCCACTCACCCTAAAAGACATGAGTGAATCCATTGGAAGAAATAAAATGTACCCAGTGATGATAGTAATCAATCTAGGATTTATAGATAATCATATAATCCATGCCAATGATGAGATAAAATATGTCAAGATTAAGAACTATAAAGTCTCATATGGTTTCGTGGTCGATAATCATCACCCAAAACTTGGGAAATTTAAAAGTCTTCTCCAACTTATTTCCCAAAGGAGTGGAAAGAGTCATCCTAAAAGGAATAATCTCTAAACATAAACCCAATATATTAATAATATTGGAAAAGATAAAGGAATGCATTTCACCAGTATCAAAAAAATCTATAACCATAAAATATGCAATAAACATCACACCTCTAATGGTAGTTGTTCCTACCTTTGACTCTTATGGTTCATACTCTTCTATATAGATACATCCAAACTCATTCTACCCTTTATTTACAACTTGAGAATCACCCTTAGCATGAGGTTGAGATCCCACCCATTTTTTGCATAAAATCTAAACTAATATCCCTTGGTAAAGGCTCATGAGCCTTAGACCGGTTGGTAAGGACTCTGTAAGTGCATTCGGGAGACCTGGGATCAAATCTAGGTGGAGAAATTATTTATGGGTGTCGTAGCAGTACTATAGAAATATTGTAGAAGTTATTGTAGTAGGAACTATAACAGGAACTGTGCAGTACTGTAGAAGGTACTGTAGCAGGAACTGTAGCAGGTACTGTTTGGCACTGTAGCAACTGGGAATATGCCCATATTTGGGCCTTCGGGCCACCGATTTGGTCCCTGAGTCCTTTAAGGCCTTCGGGCCACCCAGGCCTTCGGATCAGTAAGGCCTTCGGGCCACCTCAAGGACTTCGGGCCACCTTAAGTGTAGATGCAAACCAGAAGACCTATGAGGAACAAGCTCCACAAGGAGGATGAGCAAGGAACATTCACCATAGCAGAAGCTAAACGGATTGCAAGAATGAGAGGGTATGGCACCTACCATCGGGACAAGACCGTTCATGCACGGGAATGCCTAGCCGAACATCCATGCGAAGGTGGAGAGCTGATTTCACAATGAAGATGCTGGGGAGGAGCAGTTCTAAGTAGTTAGTCTGGGTTGTATGTAATGTTTGAAGCCTACAGGCAAATGAATTCCTATAAGGCCTATGGGCCATGTAGTACTTATGCCTACGGGCCTTGTAAGGGTTCCACCTCACCCCTTGAAAGGTGGATTATCAAAATCAATAAAAAATGAAGGCCTTCGGGCCATTAGAGGAGGAGATCCCTTGGTAAAGGTGGATCCATATCTACTACCTAGGGAGGATCTCTTACAAAAATGTTGAAGATGTCCAGATTGACCACATGTGTGACACACCTTAGGTGATTCCTTACAATCAGTTTTGATGTGCCCCTTTCTTTAACACTAGTAATATATCACCTGACTCTTACTTGGCATCTGTTAAATGCTCTTTACACCACCTCAATGTCGATCACCTCACTTCCTCTTATGGATAGAAAATGAACTCTAACTACCACTTGTTATCATTGATGCTCTGAAGAGTCATGTATTCCCATCTATGTATGCTTCATCCATAGCTTTATTTTCTACAAAACTCGATAAAGGTGGGTAAGAACATAATAATATGCATATACCAAATATATAACCTCAAATACATCTTAAAACTCAATGCCTTTAGATAGTAATTGGAAAAAAGATCTGGAGATAGGTGAACCAACTCAAAAAACTGAGTAGCATACTTCAAGACAGAATGATCTCCCTGGTCCATAGTAATAAATACTCATGCCTTTTCCACTCTCATAGTCTTAGGATAAAACTATTGATTGAAGGAATTCTTGAAATTAGTTCAGGTTATTTCTTTAGGAAACTTGGCTTATAAAATAGTTTCCCACCACTTCCTTTTTGACCCCTCAATCATTTTAGTGGTGAGAGAAACCTTGGAATCTTTAAGAGTTTTTTGGAAGTTGAAGATTAACTCAATACTCTCTATCCATTCTTCTAATTACTAGGGTTACTTTTATACATGAAAGATCGGTGGATGATGCTTAGTAAATTATAAAGCATGGTCCACCTTTAATTCCAGTTTAACATTGGAAACTTGAACCATGGACTAGATCATTTAGACTTTAGTTTCCACCAAAGTTGAGTCAACCAGATGATTCGCCTATAGGTATCTCTCCATAGCTTACTTTCCATCATTCAAATATTTTCTTCTTGAATTATCCATATTCTATAAAATAAATAGGATAAAAACCATTTAGAATAGATTTAGATTCCTTTATTATAAACCAAATTCAGAAAACTAAATCTCAAAAGGATAAATTAATAAATAAGAACACTGGACAACCCCAAAATTCCTATGGTAACTTGAGGTTCATCATAAAAGCAAGATGGCTAGGCACACTCCCACACTACATCTCGAGTCTTGATAGTCCTATCTCCATTTTATCAACAACCCCCAAACACAAGAGGGTGATACTCATGCATGGTCATAAGATTTAAGGACAAACTGAGGCTTTAAAACTAGTTTGTAATATAAAAGCATGGTTTAACCCATAATTTCACCCATATTGGCCCACCATAAGGCCCAAACCACATTCCCAATAACCACGGGCTGGAAAAAAAGCACCATGGTATCATACAAAGAAACGTGGGAATGATTCACCTGAAATAGACATATGATAAGGTAAAAACAATCAGATTATCATAGTAGATATCCAAAAAACATAATATATCAAAACAAAAAAACCAAAAAGGTAACATCCAATCGCATAATAACAAGGTCTAGAAGAATAACTGGGTCCATCTTCACATGAACACATGACACCACCATCTCAACCCACTGAAAAGGCAACATGATCTAGGAGATTCATCTTCTACATGATACTCTACCTTTATTTGTATCTTGTAAAACCAATTATATAAGATCCCAAAGGAAAAAATAGGGTGTGATCACTAAATTTCAATAGAGTACCACTAAAGAATATATATAATGTCTATCCACATTCATCTATTAGTTCTTATTCAAAATTGGATTTATAAAACATTTCATAAAGAAATCATTTTTTTTAAACATTTATATTCAAAGAATCATTTGGTTTTCTTATAAAAAATATTCCATATTCAATAAATAAAAAGAATATTAAAAACTATTCATGAGGAATAATCAAAGCTAATAACTAAGTTTTCATGCATTAATAAATCGTGATGGTAAACTAATATAAAATATGCATCTACATAATGTATCCAAAAAGAACCAAGGGGGAAATCACAACACAAGGGTTTTCACAACTAAGAAAAATGAGAAACACTAGTTATAATAAGTGAATATTAATTTTATGAACCTCTGTTCCCTAGTAAAGGCTTCCCACTAGCTCCACGGAAACATGAGAACCTACCTTAGTGGTAGCTTAATCCACTAAGGCCTGTATATGTCTAGTTTCTTCCTATACCACAAGGTTTTCCCAATGTTCTATTACTTCATAATTACATTAAATATAAATTAATATTTCATAAACATTTCCCAAATAATTCCATTCCATTATTGAAAACCCATTTTTAAATCAAATTCTTCTTTGATGCAATTCATCAATCACATCATGTCCATCAAAACAATTTTCAACAAAAATCCATTTTCAAAAAAATCATTTTCATAGGCATAAAATATCAAATTCACCTCTCATGTATTTAAAATAATTAATTTCATAAATCAAAACCAAATGGAATCATAAGAAGATAAATTATTCCAAGGTATATATCATAGGATAGATACACATACCTCAAGATCAATGAAAGCCTCATTGCCTTCAAAACCAATGATGTGAACAAATAGATAGAGTCCTCGCAAACCAAGATCCAATAGAAAAACCTATAATTCTCCATAAAACCCTTTATATCCAAAAATCATACCCCATTAGGGTTCTATTGAGATAAGGGGAAGATAGATTAAGAGGATATCTAGAAAACATATGAGAAACCGAGAGGAAATATAAACTTATCTTGAATAGATCCACCCAAATCAGTCAAGGATCAATATGGAATCAAGGTTAGATTCCTATATAGTGTCATGGAGGGGTTGGTTTGATCTAATTAGGGATTATAAGATGATTATAGGTTAAAATGGGTAAGGGTTTAAAGGTAATTTTCCATTTTAAGAAGTTCGGATTGGGTCGCATGGTTAGACAAATTGTGAACTAAATTTGTGGTAGCCATTATCACTTGAAAACCAAATTGCATAATTTACTAGTAATAGCCACATAGATTAAAAAGCCATGTACTAGTCATGCAACATCCTTAGGACCCAAACCCAAGCATCGTCATGATTTTCTTGAAGACTCTCATGGTTATAAAAACTATGCTAAGACCATGTAAAATGCCACTAGAAACCATAGATCCATATCACATGATTACTACATAGTTACTCCTAATTGTGATCCAAAATTGTGTGTCTATCCTGTTTTTACTAAAACTTTAATTTTTCAACCTTTGACTCCCAAAATCCTATAGAAACTCAAAAGTGATAAACTAAGATCAAAATTATACATGCATATAACCTAGAGGGCATGACAAACTATATTTACAAAGGTTGAACTATTTTTAAAATAAATAAAATGATATTTGTTTTCCAAATGGGGGTGATATATCTTATTTAGGGGGAGAATGTATTTAGAGAGATTTATTAAAAGGGGTAAATTATGAGGGACAATATGTGGGTGTGAAATTTCATGTGTGAATTTTTTTCAAAATTTTGTTAGTGTATATAAAACTTTGTGTATTATATATTCCATGGATGATAATATTGATTCATATATACATTTTGGAATCATTTAATTGGGCTTTGTACATTCTTTATACTATGATACTGTGATTTTTTATTGAATTTTGTAGATAATTTAAGCTAATATTTCAAAAGGGATATTGTTGTTAAAGTCTAAAATTTTAGATAATTTATTCCTTAAAATCCAATTTATAGTGTAAATCCTTCGAAGATAGATTCATGTCCAGCTGCAGACCCAGGTCGTAAAACCAATTCAGGGCATAAAAATTTCTAGCTGAAGAAAAACTTATGACATAAAATCCATACTTACGGCATAAAACCCTCAAAGCCTAAAGACCCCATAAATTTCATTCAATCTGTAAAAATTAGAGATAATGAATTCTAGAGTCTATAAATCTATCACTTATAGTGTAAAACAAAGACTTATAATGTAAAAGTTCTGAGCATAAAAATATTTTTTAAGAATTATGGTGTGAAATGCTTTTATATTGTAAGTGTTGTGGCCTATTTATATTCTAGGTTCTCATACATTTTATGATAGCTTCATATTTCTCAAGTTTTTACATTATTTTTCTTTTATTAATATCTCATTTTTCATTCCTCTTGATACTGTGATTTCATTTGAAGAAGTTTTCAATTCAATTTTTTAGTTTTAAAATTTATTGTTTCTTTACTAAAATGTCATGGAGAATTTATTTTTTATATTAAAATAAGTTATTAATTATAATTTTATTCTTTGGGATTACACTACAATAATGTTTTTTTAAATTACATTGTCAATTCACATAATAAATTTTGGTATTAACATGCACGGATAATCCGATTAGGGATAAGGATCAAGAGTAGGGGTAGAATCTCTTTAATGAATCTATAAATCAAATCTTGGGTAGTTTATTAGCTATGAAATTAGGTTAATAATAAAATTAGATTTCATTCCCTTACATGAACCATAACCCTAGGATTATAAGAGAAGTACCCCAACCTAATTGGAATGAACCAAACTAGGACCAATAGTTTGACTTTTTTCTACCTTTTTAGTTGCACCTAATGCATATAGGTTGACAACCAACTCTAAAACAAAGAGTTTCTATTGAATTAGGTAGATCCATTTTGCCTCATCGAACCCAACTTTGTGAATCGTGAACAGTTACATAGTCTAATACAATAGTCCTTCCCTTGTTATATTTAAGTATATCCTCTATGTAGACTCCATAGAATTGATCCCAAACCCTTATTCCATCAAATAATATTAATCCAATTTTCTTAGCTTAGAACCCAACCTCATATAATTCCCATAAGGAATCTATATCTTGGTTATAATTCCTAGGTCACAATCAATTCTCATCACCTATCTATGTGTTCGACCCCAAACTTCCACTGTTCTATATACCATTACAATAGTGCTAGTTTGGTTTATATAAATTTATAATTGGATTATGTTTTCATGGAATTAAATTTTTTATAAGGTGATTCCTTGGCCCAAATGACCAAAACACAAAATTTATTAAAAGAAATATTACAAAAGTCTAAATTAGTGGATCATATTACAATATTTTTCATGATAGGGAATAAGAGCAGTGGGGAGGTATTCACACCAGGTTGTGTCTTGATTAACTCCCAATTTGGACAAGCCATCAGCAACCATGTTTTCTTCCTGATAAACATGTGTGATGATGTAGTTCAGATCTGTGAGTGAACAGTTGCATTCCATCCAACGGGTAGTAATCGGTCAAGCTAAATGAGTTACGCCATTCCAAATTGATTAAACAATGGTCATCGAGTAACTTTAAATCCATAGGTTGTTCCAACCATAAACCATGGAAATTTTAATATCATAAATAAATCCCATCATCTTAGCTTCAAGGGAGGAGGCAATGCCACAATGACCTATGAAGCAACCTAGAATGTATCCGAGGTGATTCCTGAAGACATCACCACAGCCTACAGGTCCTGGATTTCCCTTGGAGGTGCCATCTATGTTGATTTTGATCTGTCCAGGGAGAGGATCTCTCCATAACACCTCCAGAGTGTAATGTCATTGACAGAATTTGTCATTTATTTGGAGATGTTTTAGGATTCCAAAATCATGCACGGTGTTGTGGCAATGACCTTTTTTAATCAAAGCAGCTTCCTGCATGGAAATGAGGATCCAGGTCTGACCTACATTAAGATTGAGTGAGTAGTTGTTATGAATAATTTCATTCTGATCATACCATATTACATGGTGAAGTTCAGCAACTAAAGTAAGGAAAAGGTTTCTGATTTGCTGAGAGCCTTCCATATTTTCACATTTCATAAGTTGAGTTTTGATAGAGTCAAGTATCAACCATCTGCAATCAAAGATGTCAAAAATATAGTTCCAAAGATCAGAAGAAGTAGAAAAAGAAAGGAAGAGGTGGTTAGCATCTTCTCTATGTTGATTATAGATTTTACATTTAGAGCAAAGATAAATTCCAAATGATTGAAGACAAATATCAGTGGGAACTCTATTGTGAGTAATGCGCCATATGAGACTGAATCTCGAGGGCTTTATCCAAGGTTTGTTGAAGTGTTTAATCCAATTTTAATCATTCCCATTGTTATAGCACATATGATTGTAGTAATTTTTTGAGGTAAGCATTCCATTGTGAGCCAGCTCCCAAATTAAGAAATCATTGTTGTAAGTGAAAGTATAGTTTTAATTGAGATTCAAAATAGTATCTGGGAGATGATCTTGTTGAGAATTTAAAGTATCTTTAATAGATATATTGAGGTTTTCAGGAGTTTGATCAGGTGAAATCATAGAGATTAAAGGTGTTCGAGTCCAGTTATCTAGCTAGAATTTCATAGAGGAATCTCTTGAGACCATCCATATGGAATTATTCATAATGTTAGTGAAGGAGTGCTTGATGGCAGGCCATATGGAAGAATTAATAAATCTCAAATTTCCAGTCTTAAATTTATTAAGAAATATATTTTTGAGAAAGGATATAGATTCAGAATAATTGTGAAAAATATTCCAAGTAATCCAAGCTTGAAGGGATTAATTAAAGTATTTTAAGTTTTTTATACCAATCCCACCATTCTCAATAGGTTTACAACAATTTGACCAAGGGACTGTCACAATCTTTCTTTCAAGACTACTACCAGTCCATATGAAATTTTTAATAGCTATGTTCATTTTTTTGATAAGACCAATAGACCATTTTTATACCATCATGGAGTAGACCATCTTAGAGACAATAGTGGATTTAACAAGGCATGTCATACTTTCCATAGAGAGAGATTTACCCTTCCAAGAGGAAAGCTAGTTTAAAACTTGATTAAAAATATTCACAAAGTGGCAAGATTTGGGTCTACCCCAAAAAATGGGGACTCCAAGGTAAGTGAATGGGAGAGAGACTTATTTCATACCCAATTCAGTGATAATATTACATTTTCCGTTGGGAGGAAAGTTCTTTCCCAAAAAAATGCATGATTTGTTCCAACTTATGGTTTGACCAGAAACCTCATCATAGTGGGAGAGATAATTTTTTGAGGTTAATAATGTTTATTTTGTCTCCTTGAAGGAAAAGGATGATGTCATCAGCATAAAAGAGGTGATTGGGAGCATTTAAATTCTTGGAGACACGAATGGGTTTCAGTTTATTTTGAACCACCAGACGATTGATCAGTCGACGGAGGTAGTCTTCCGCTATTGAGAAGAGAATGGAAGAGAGAGGTTCACCTTGTCTGACACCTTTGGAGAATTTAAAGTAGCCTTTGGGAGATCCATTGATCAAAATAGAGATAGTGGCTGAGTTGAAGAGAGTTCTGATAGCATTGATAAAGTGAGTACTAAAACCAAGACTTTGAAGGAATTTGAAGATAAAACTCCAATCCATGGTGCCAAAATCTTTCCTAATGTCAAGTTTAATAGCTATATTGCATCCTATATTAGTTTTATTCAAGTTTTTTATACACTCAGAGGAAATACAGATACAGTCTTGAATGGATCTACCTTTTATAAAGCCAAATTGGTTCTAAGAGACAATTTTTTTAGTAATAGTTGATAGTCTATTAGCAATGATTTTGTTGATGATTTTGTAGAGAGTGTTGACAAGAGAAATGGGTTTGAAAAGATGAATCTTAGAGGCATTATCCACTTTAGGGATCAAGGTGAGGAACTGAGCATTAATAGCACGAGGAAGCACCCCATTTGTGAAAAAGGATTTAACAAGATTACAAACATCGATATGAACCACATTCCAATAATGTTGGAAGAAACCATTGTTAAATCCATCAGGACCCGGGGCACTATTGGGATTCAGACTAAAGACAATGTCTTTGATTTCATGATCCAACAGAGTGTTAAGAAGGACTTATTTCCTGCATTAGTAATCACAAAAGGAATGACCTCAGGAAGGAGGTATTTGTTGATATCAGGGCCATTAAAAATGGTCTCATAATAGGAGAATATATGTTGAGCTATGTCATTTTCCTTGTCAAAAATCTTATCCCCATCCTTTAGAAAGGTTATAGGTCTGTAAGACTTCCTGATTCTTTGTGTGGAGTTATAGAATTTGGTATTTCTGTCATCGTTAGTTAACCATTTAACTTTATAATCTTGATTTTTCATATTGTCCTTAAAAGTGAGCAAGGAATTGAGATTGACAGCAATGTTTATTTCTTGTGTGGGATCATTTTGGAGGTCATAGTTGGTGTTTTTGTTTTGGAGGACATTGAGTTCCTTCTCAAGAAGAGTAATGTCATTGTTAGCTTTTTTGTATTTGGAGTTACACCAAGATTTTAGAGTCTGTTTGAGGTGTTTTAGTTTGAGGTTTCAAGTAAAGGTATCATTGCTATAAGACATAGAGAACCAAAAGTTTTGGATGACATGATTGAATTCTTTGTCATAGAACCACACATTATTGAAATGGAAGGGTAACCTAGGTTTCATGTCTTTATAGGAAATGTTTACCAGGATGGGATGATGATTAGAGTTCATTCTGTGAATAGTGATGCTAGAGATAGTGTCCCATTTATCTAAAGTCGGGACATTCGTAAAGGCTATGTCCAATTTGGAAGCAACCACTTTATTGTAATGTCTTCTATACTAGGTTTATTTTACACCAGTGAGATTAATTTCAATAAGATTGTTTTCCTCGATCGAGGCTTTAAATTCTATAGTGGAGATAGAGGCGTGAGATGGGCCAATTTTTTCACTAGAGTTAATAATAGTATTAAAATCTCCTATAAGAAACCAGGGGGAATTGGTGTTAGTGCCTAAATGAGAGAGGTCATTCCAAAGAATTCTTCTTTCTTGGTATTTATTCTTAGCATAAACAAAGGAGTAGAAAATATGAGTACCATCAATAGAAAAGGTGCAAGTTAGAATCTGATCAGAGATACTAAAAACATTAAAATCCTATAAAGATGAATGCACAAAAATCCATAGAGAATCATCATTTAGATTATTATTTATTGAACCAGAAAACATATAGTTTTTTTGACACAAGTGAGAATATTTAGAGGAGAAAGATATTTTTGGTTCTACAATAGCAAAAAGAATAGGGTGATGTGTGTTAACCATTCTTTTCAGAACATTGAGGGTGTAAGAGTTGGCGATACCCTAACAGTTCCAAAAAGGATCTTCATTTAAACCTGAGTTTGGAGTTAGAAGTCCATTTTTTTCTTTTTTCCAGATCCTTTATTTCTTGTAGATCTTCTAACCTCTTGAGTATTAGTGGTCTTTTCTTTTTCTTTATGAGAAATGACATTGTTCTTATTTGTAAGTTCTTTTAATAGTGTAGTTATATCTAAATTTTTGGTATCCTTTGAACCTACTAACAGGTCATTGGTACTTTGAGATACCAGGTTTTCAGACATTGTAGCGCAGTCTGTATTCAATAAATTAAGGGGAATAGAATTACCGAGAGCCTTTGTATCCACTACAGGCAGCAGCTTGAAAAAGTTAGATGAGAGTCTTTGTTTCTGTTCTAGGGGATCCTTATTTTCCTATATATGGATTGGTTCTAGCACAACAGGTAGACTATCATGTAAAACAGGTTCTAATGGAATGTTAGCATATGTAGTAAAATCAACACATAGGGTATGTGTCTTGGGTTGAGTAGCCTTGTTGAGAGATACGGTGTGAGCAGAGGGAGTTAAAAAATCATGTGTTTTGGTTTCATTCCTCTTTTCGATAGTGGTATCACTTGGAGTTAAAATTGGGTCACTATTTGTAGTGTTTTTTGTAGTAGTTAGGGTTGGTTCAGTGGTGTTTAGACTGCATAAGTGCAATAAAACAGAATTGTCAGAGAAAACATTGGTGCTTGAGTCTGTGGAACACTTAGAACTAAGTAGTAAATTGCTATCATTTTGAGCATAGAGTAGGTTTTCAAAATTCATATAATAGTCTCCATTAGTAATAGTTAGAGGAGTAGACATACCTAAGATAGGTGGATCCAAAGTATTCTGTTTTTTGATAGAGTTCATATGACCCTGCTTATGCTCCTAGAGGTCTTTAAAAACCTGCATATGTTTGGGTACTATAACCGAATATGTACTATTATCTAGGAAAGGTTCAATTTTCTTTTTCATGTCCACTTCAGCTTCTACCATGGGTATAAACTGCTTGGTGGAGCTAGGAGGTGTGTTATCCATTTCCTGAAAAGTTTATTTGGGGCAGGCACCATAATTGTGAGTGGTAGTATATGTGTTTTAGGATTTTTCCTGCTCAGTGGATAGCCTAATAGTTTCTAGTACTAGATTTGAAATTTCAATTAAGAGGATTTGATAATTAATTGAATTGTCCTATTCTTCAACATCATCTACCCAGTTAGTACTAGAACTGTTCCCTATGTGTTCCAAATTGTGTGTGTTTTACCCAAAATTCCTTTTTTGGTGGTTCAGGTATGTCCATCATGGGGGTTTTGTCTTTTTTAGTTCTTCTTATTTACTTCCAATCATTTTAAATTGGTTGTATTACTTGATTTATAATCACCCTACAGTTTTATATAGTGTGACCAATGATTTTACAATGATCACAAAAGGGGGGATTCCGATCATATTCCACTCTAATTTCAGTTTTGTAATCATTGGAATTGAAGTTAATTGAGTTGGGTAGCTTTGACTCAAGATTTATTTCTACCATAATTCTAGCAAAGAGACCAAGTCAGCATTTAATGTCCCATGATCAATTTTTAGAGGGGTTCATATATAGGAGACAATGTCATTTAGGATTTTTGGGTGCCAAAAGAACCAGTTAAGACCATGCAACTTAATCTATACTTGTGCTAATGTGTTTCTATGTGTGTGTGGGTTAAAGGTGGAGTCCCACTCTGAAATTCTAAATAAACCTGGCTTTAGATTAAGATTACCAGTCTTCCAAACTCTTTCTAAATCATCTTGTGATTTTAACAAGATGTGAAAATAGCCTTTTTCTTATGGGTATTAACTTCCAGTTTTCAAAATTCCATAAATTTGCAATACGTGAATGAATTTCAGTTAAAGTATAGGGTCAGTTACCTTTGTGGTAGGAGATGCGACCCATCACTGAGAATTTGCACAGTTGTGCATGCTGTTGAAGGGAATCCACGTCCACTTCCACCAGGTAGCCACCATCATCCAGACACTTGAAAAGGAAAGGATTCATATTGAATTTTTTAACTGGATCAGAGCTTTTCAGCACATCCAGGAATGATATCCCTTGGGATCTGCTGGAGATATCATGATTGTGGGAGTCTTTCTCAGGCGCATCTTCATTTCGCATATCCGGTGTAATATTTTTCTCATGGGGAACCTATATCATCTGAGGCTTCGTGAAATGATGTGAATCAAAGTGAACAGGTGTAAGGAAGTTCACCATTGAAGATAAGAGCACAGAGATCAGTCGAGAATCCCTAAACTGGTGAGGGTTTTTAGAGAGAGATGGTCTCCCATCTCTCTAAATCCTGATCCCCAAAAAAAATATTTCATGGAATTAACAACACTATGCAAGCTGGTCAAAATTTAGCATCATTTCTTGGGAGTATGTTCACTTTGGAACAGTGAACTTAATCACAAACCTAGGATTACCTCACACCTCTTCTCTTTCTCATTATTTTTAAAATTTTCACACACAAATTAGTTGTTTCATCTGTGTTAATCTACTAGTGCAAGATACAATCCCTTAGACTCATTCAAGGATCCTAGAATATCAAGAACCTATTTCTTTCAAAAAAAATTGAGATATACGTTTTCACATGTTGTCACACAACCATGGTTGAGCACAACAATCTTACGACTCCTAATCCTCAAAATGCCCAATACATGCCGCTTGAATAGTAGGGAGTGCACCATTATGAACTATGGTTTACCATACATCAGTGGTGAGGCACCTAGCATTGTCCTCCCTCCCATACAGGCACACACATTCAAAATTAAACATGGCCCCATTCACATGATCTAGAACATGGGTCATTTCAGTGGAAATTAAATCGAAGATCCACACATGATCATTTATTAAACTTATTAGAAGTATATGATACCTTTAGGAACCAAGGTGTGTTTTCTAATTCCATCTAGATTAAGGCCTTTCCATTATAATCACATAATAGGGATAAGGTTTGTCTTAAAATCCAATCTCCCAAGTCCATTACTACTTGGGATGATTTTGAAAATAAATTAATGGATAATTACTTTTTGCCCATATGAACCAATAAAATCCAAAATGATATTCATAATTTCACCCAAGAATATGGAGAATAATCTTGGGAGGCATGGAATCACTTTAAGAAATTGAATCTAAAGTTCCCACACCAGGGGATCGATGTATGGCTATAATTAAAAACTTTTTAGCATGGATTACAACCTGTTATATAGATTATGGTAGATGTAACCACTGAGGGATGACTCATTCTTAAGACACTAGATCTAGGTATAGACCTTTTAGATGAGATCTCACACAATTATAACCTTTGTAAAAGAAAATGAGGACCCCCAAGGTGAGGGTTTCACCAAGTAGAAGAGACCGCCTACCACATCGCTCAAGTTGAAGCTCTCACTAAAAGGCCAGAAAATTTCTAATTTCCCCAACCACAAACACCATCACCTACCCCTATTATTGAAGTCTAAGCATTTGAAATGTGTGGGGGTCCATATCCATATTAATATTATCAGTTAGGGATGGAAGAATACCAAATTTAGGATTGTAATTGTGTAAATTACAATAAAAACCCCCAACAGTTTCAACAACCACAATAACACCAGTAGTCGTAATACCAATAGAGACCCATTCAATAGTAGTAGTAGATTAATCAGGATTATTATCAATAAAGGGGTGGTCAAAATACACTAATAAATCAGGGACCACCTGGGTACCCACCACAAAACCAAGATCCTTAACCATAATAACCCTTTCCCCAACAACCATACCCCTTAGGGCTCAACAATTTCCTCCCCAACAATAAGCTCCAACTCAACAGACACAAACAGCCCCACCCCAATAGTCAAAATTGAAAAATACGCTCATCACATTTGTTCAAAAATTGAACCAGTGAATGAATATGAAAGAAAAAAAAATCAAAATCAAAAAAAATTCAAAATCAAAGGACTAATTAGAGCATCAGGTCGAGAAAATTTATAAGACTCTATCAGATAGATTATCGGGCACACTACCTGGTAATGCCGAGACTCATCCAAGAGATGTGGCCAAGGTTGTGGTTCTTCAAAGTGAAAAAGAGATGAGTTTTCAATAGCTTTGTTCATGAAATGGAAAGAGGATATAATAAACTAAGTCAAATTTGATAATCATCAACAAAGAAAATGATGAGCTCATTCACAAAGATGAACCCAAACAAAATAATGAATCAAAAGTGAAATAAAGAGAGAAGTATCAGGCTCAAGAGCAGCTCATAAAATAATATGTCTATGTGGAACCACTAACATACATCCCCCCTCTTCCATTACTAGAGAGGATACAACAATGGAAGATAGCAGGTCAATACAAAAATTTATAAAGATGTTTAAAAAACTACATATTAATATCCCCTTTTGTTAAATTCATTGCCCAAATACACACTTATTCTAAATTAATAAAGGAGATACTATCCAATAAGAGAATTATGGAAGAATTATGAATTATTTCCTTGAATAAAGAATGATCCCTATTTGTTCAGCAGAAAATCCCACCAAAGATGAGCGACCTTGGATACTTCTTGATTCCATGCATTATCGATTCATGAAATTTTAGAAAAGCTTTATGTGATCTTAGAGAAAGTATAAATATCATTCCAATGAGTTAATTACAAATACTAGGACTATAATACCTAAAACCTATGAGGTTAGAACTTTAGATTATTGATATATCCTTTAATTATCCTTGGGGACTTCTTGAGGAAGTATTATTTAAGGTTGGTAAATTTATTTTCCCTGATGATTTTCTCATCCTATATATGGAAAGGAGATGTACCATAATTATAGGAGACCTTTTCTTATGAATGATAAGGCTTTAATCGAAATCAATCAAGGTAGACTGGTTTTATGAGTCATTGAAGAATAAGTAGTGTTTGATTTGGTCAAAGCATCCAAGAAAAGTGGTGATTTACTGAAGTGTTAAGAAATTTTTCTCACTTGTGAAGAAAGTGATATTATGGCTCTATAAAATGAGGAATAAACCATATCCCTTGATGAAGAATATGGTAGTGAATATAAGGAGGTGAAATACATCAAACTTATGATGAAAGACTCCTTCTTAGAGTTCACATCTTCGATTATTAAGCCACTGACATTAGAACTAAAGCCTTTACTGAGCACGCTCAAATATTATTTCTTAGAAATTATGTTTAAAATTCCAAAAATTATAATATTTGATATAACAAAAGAATAAGAGGAGAAATTGTCAGAAGTCCTTAAAAGGCATAAAAATTCAATAGCCTAGAGTATGTCAGATATTAAGGGGATCAGCCTCATGATCTATACTCATAAAATTCTATTGTAGGATGCTACAAAACCAAAATGTCAAACTCAAAGGCAAATCACCCCACCTATGAAAGAATTGGTCAAAAGGGAAGTGATTGGTGCGGGAGTGTGATGCTGGAGTTTACGATGTACCTTGGTTGGGGTACCTCACTTCAGGCAGAGGCAAATGTGCTTTTCTCTGGTTTGCAGCTTTGTCTCCAGAAGAGTATTGTTATCTCCCAAGTGGAGACAGATTCACTGATTCTTTATGGAGCTCTGATTGGTAAATTTCAGGTTCCTTGGTCAATTTTGTACACGGTTAGGAGTTTTCGTACCCTCCTCGATGGTGTTAGTGTGTTTCACACCTGGAATGAGGGGAATCAAGTTACGGATCACCTTGCCTCTATGGTGCAACCGGGTTCCAGAATCACCTATCTTCCATCCAGTAGTTTCTTGAAGCCTGAATGTGTTAATCTTATCAGAGGAGATGCACTCAGTTTACATTATTTTAGGACCCCCTAGGCCCGGGTGGTCTTCTGGATCCAGGTGTATTTATGCGGTTTTCTTTGTTTTATGTGTTTTTCCTTTCTTGTTTTCTGGATTCCTGGACACTCTCTTTTGTTTATTTTTTCTTGAATAAAAATTTGATGTTGAATGAATTAATCCCAACTCAGACCATTACTATATGGAGAGTTTGTGTTGACTATAGAAATCTCAATACAGTGAACCTAAAAGACCACTTCTCTATCCCATTCATGGATCAAATTCTTGATAGATTATATGGGATGAATTATATTATTTCCTAGATGGATATTATGTATACAATCAAATCCTTATCGACCTAGTTGATTATTCGAAGACAAATTCACCTATCCATTCTGAACCTTTTTCTATCAATGAATGTAATTTGGAATGTGTAATGTGCCAGCAATATTCCAATAGTGTGTGACACAAATATTTCATGATATGGAAGAGGATTTTTTATAAATTTTTGTGGATTATTTTTCTATATATGGGCGATCCTTTGAGGTTTTTCAGAGTAATTCAGAACTCATGTTGCAACACTGTGAAGAGATATTTCTAGTGATAAATTTAGAGAAATTCTATTTTATGGTGCAAGGAGGCATAGACATCAAGCATAATATTCCAAAGAATGGTATGGAAGTTGAACAAAAAAAAGATCAAATTCATAAAAGAGTTACCTGAACCCACCAATATGAATGGAATAAGGAGTTTTTTGGGCCATATAGGGTTTTATCATCACTTTGTTAATGATTTTGCACAAATAGCTCAACCAATGACACACCTACTATGTAACACCCCGACCCTAGTTACATAGAGTCAGTGCATTATTTTAATACATTAGCATGATTACAAGTAATCAAGTCCCGAAGGACCGATTAGTTTAGTAGTCTTCAAAAATAGATTACATACATGAACGTTACATTACATTATAAAATGAAAAACAACAACAACATTGTCTCCATTGACCACATTCATATCCCTTAGACTATCCCTATAGGTCAGTCATAATATACTTCTTTGCATCCTGGGAAAATTAAAACATAGAAAGGGGTGAGCTCGGATGCTCAAATAAGGATAATAATATGGCGAAAAATTTCATAAATAAGTATAAATATTTAAGGCAATGTATAAAACTAAAACAAAATCCTTTTAAACTTAAACTTCAGTATAATATGGAAAAGATAAATCAAATAATGTCATTTACTTATTCACATGGATATTCTATTAGTCAAATAATCACATGTAATATCAATATCTAATTTCATAATGATGGAATTCATAATGCCAGACTTCATAACCACATATTCAAGGCCTTGTGCCAAGACTACAAATAATATTTTGTCAAGGCCTTGTGCCAAGACACTAATTTGTCTCATGAGACCTACCGATGCATCGAGGAGATATAGCGGGCTCCACCCATCACTTACTAAGTCCAATGCATTCCTCATATGTAAAGGTTTAAACATAACATAAACATTCATATTAAAACTATAATACGAAATTTCAATACTTTATCCATAAACCATGAATGGTATAAAAATAACACATCCATAGTCAAACATGTCAGAAAACCTTTAATACAATATGGAAGATTTTTATCATAATAAATCAACTTCAAACAAGTTTAAAATCCATCAAAGGATGTTTACATAGTTGAAAATGATCAGTAAAAATATTTGAGAGAAATATCCCTTTTTAATGAAATCATTTAAAAGCCACGTAAGGAAGTAATTTAAAATATATTTTTGAATCAAAGTGTCCCATACCACTTTAAAACTTTTTAAAGGAATTAACATTTTAAATCATTCATGTCCATATAAATAAATCTTTAAAACCATTTTGAAACCATGGACATTAATAAGAAAGGTTTAGAAGAATAAATCTTTAAAATATTTAAAATGATGTTTTAGTAAAAAGTACATTAAAAATAATCCCTCTAAAAACACTTTTATGAAACATGTACATTGATAATAAATATTTCCCAGTAGATACTTACGTAAAAACAACCTTGGATAATAAAGCGACTGTGAAATTAACCCTTACCTTGCACTTTCCTTTGGTCGAGGGTACGTTTAACCTCCTGTATAATGACTATAGTATGTCATTAGATTATACCAGAACCGTATTCATATTTATTATATCATACGTGATTCATTTATGACTTTATACTACCCATTTAATAATGATTTCCATGTTAAATTAACATTTTGGGTAATAATCACTTTCTTTATCGTACGTGTTTTAACTTGTTATTCTTGATCGTATCATTTAGATCATGATTTAAATACTTACAGAATATAAAACTTGATTTATATATCATATATTTTTATAATATAAATATTTATAAAAGATAGATATATGAAATTGAAGGCACCATTTATGGAGATGGTAGGTCGTGCGTACGCATAAACGATGTTTCCGTTTTCATATCGTATTGAACATAAGTAAGTGAATAAGATATACGTAAGTAAATACACAAACACACACATATATATCTCAAGTAGCATCATTATTTCATATATTGAATACTTGTTAATAATATATATTTTTATAATCATCGTTGAATTCTGAACGTGGGAATGAATCTCATCGCGTCGTGGAGATGGTAATCCGTACGTACGCACGAGTAAAAATATCATTATATTGATGGTGAAGTCGTATGTAATTGGATGATATATAATATATAAAGAATCATTAAAATGTTATATTTATTATTTACATCAGTTATACTCATTATTATACCCATCCAAATAATGAAGTGTTTGAATAACAAACTACACCACGACGTGGAGACGGTAAGCCGTACGTACGCACGTATGGTGACTTTGTCATTTAGAGGATGGATAGAATAATGAATATGGTTGTACCATATTTATAATAACATAACAGTATGTATGAGGTACTGGAGTTATTATTTTGGTATGGAAACAACAAATTAAGAGGAAGTGGAAGATGAAAAGAACTTGAAAGAGGGTGGTGAAATTATTACCTCTCCTTCGGGTGTTTCCTTTCGAGTTGATCGAAAGGGATCCTTAGGTTGGATTTATAATCAATGTAAGGACTCTAGGTTGATTTTATGAAATTTGGTAGGATATTTTGGCAGGATTTTTCTGATCCAAATGGATTTGTAGGTGTGATTTTGAGAGAAGGGGATATACCCTTTTATAAGAGAGGTGAGGGTCACTTTAGGAAAAGCTTGAAATATTATTTTATAATAAAATCATTTTCGGTTTATAATGGCTCAAAAATAATTTATTTACAGACTAATGTGGGTATGGGTTGAAAACCACTCAACCAATAGGTTTTATATAGGTTTAGGTCACCATATTAACCTTATCTTTTAGATTTAACTCTTAGTTAAATAGTTTAACTTTTACCGTGTCTTCTGGTATTCTTACACTATATGGTTAATAAACTTACTCTAAACTTCCAAGAGAATCTCAATTGGTTCATTAATTATATATATAATATTATTTAAGACCTTTGGCCAAACCTTATATTTTTAGGAATATTATATCAACCAATAATATAGTATTTTTTTTTAAAATAATTTATGTCAATTTTGAAACTATTTGGTATTTGGTTTTTGTGAAAGTCATCACAACTTGATTACTTCTAAAAAGATACATTTAATCAACACTAACATATCATATTAACCAATAAAAATCATGTATGTCATAAAAACTTTGAAATTAGATTTATTTTAATATTTATAATACCATTTATTTGATTCTTTAATTAATATGGTAATTAATGTATCATCATTGTGTCATAAATAAATTTAATTATTTAATGTCTAAAAATTATAAATAAAATACCATGATGTATGAAATATTTTTATCTTTCTAATTAATATTTATATTTGAATTTATATTATGTATAACCCTATATTAAAAATGGTTTAGTTATTAAACATTGAATTTAACACTTTTAACTCTTCTTTAAATAAAATAATAATAAATGTCATAATCTAGTCCATGTGGACCTAAAGGATAATATTTTATTTCTAAGGTTGTTTTTGGTCGAATTAAACTTATCCAATAGAATTAGGACATGTGTTAGGGTAATTATAATATTATTTTTACCTTTAATTACCCTATTTACTTTTAACCGTGATAAATAAAAGTCAACAGTTACTATTCACCAAAAATTATTTTCATCTTATTGAACCACATTTTACTTAATAATATTAACCGTGTCTCTCGTATTTTTGAAATTCAACTCACAAAAGCGGTAAAATTAAGATTTATGCAAATTTGCAAATGCTCCTAGAAGGTTGGTAAAAAACGTTAAAAAGTTCAACAAAATTTTATACATATAATTTTATTATAAAATGACTCCAATAAATTAAATTAAACTTATATAGGTATTATATATCTATTTTTATTTAAAATAAATTTAAATAAAATAAATAATTATTTAAATAAAAAGTCTGTTTTAAAAAATAACGCAGTGTTTTTCACTATTCATCAAAAATTGAAAGTTTTCAAAAAAAATACCAAAAATTCTCCCTAAGATAATTCTGATATTCTGAATTCAAAAATTAAGTCTATTTTACCAAATTCAAAACATATAAGTTTCATTTATTAATTTGAAATTAATTCTCGTTGTCAAAACCAAAAAGCGGGTTTTTAAAAAGTAAAAACTATCAAAAGATTAACATGTGTTTATGTCAAATTTAAATGTGAAATTACTTATAATGACCTAAATTGTATTAAATGATAAAAATATAATCTAATTATGCATCAAACCCATTCAAGTGTATAATTTAACACTATAAATTATTTCGATTAAAAAAGTTGTTTTCAATTAAAATTAGTATTTTTCAGTATTCATCAAAATATGAAAGTTATCGGGAAAGTACCAAAAATTTATCCAAACTAAATTTTTATGTCCCGATTATAAAGAAGAATTTAATTTCATTAAATTGAATATATAAAAGTTTCAAATATTTGTTTTAAAGGATTCTCCATTAAATAGGCGGTAAAATTTCATTTTTTGAAAAATACTTCTTTTATCTAAAAAATTGAATTTGTCCTTATATTATGTCTAAGAAACACAAAATATGAATGTTAAAATTATATAGGATATATATAAAATTTAAAATGAAGTTAATACTATTCATAACCTCTTTTTTAACGGCTAGTTTGGTAAGTCGTGGTGCGCTCGAACTCATTGTTGCGTGTAGCGCAAGTTATTGAATTACTTTGAAGAGATAACATACTATGAAATCTTGGGGTGTTACATACTATCTATGGAATTTCCTTTTTAATTCACTTAATAATGGCAGTGGGACTTTGATTCTCTCAAAAAACAAGGTGGTTGCTCTTATCATTGTCTCGACTGACCGGTAAAATGACTTCGAGATGATGTGTGATGTTAGTGACTCTGTTGTAGGCATTGTTTTAGGACAGCGGGTTGGGAATATTTTTTATATCATCTACTATACCATCCATACTCTAAATGATTCCCAAACCTACTATACAACCATGAAGAAAGAACTTCTTGTAGTGTTTTTTTAAAAAAAATTCAGATCATTCCTCATTCTCTCTAGAATTGTTATCTTCATGAACCACGCAACATTGAAATACCTTTTGAATAAAATAGATGTCAAACCAAGGTTGATATAGTGGATTTTATTAATATAGGAGTTTTATATTTTCATTAAAGACATGACGGGGATTGAGAATGTTATTTCTGACCATCTTTCTAGACTTCATCTACCTGATATTGAAGATGATGAAAAGTTGATAATTATAGATGACTTCCCTGACAAAACACTCTTCGATGTGGATGTGAAAGAAATTACATGGTTTTCTGACATTCCAAACTATCTATCCATAGGGAATCTTTATCCATAATTTTCTTATCAACAAATGAATAAATTTTTATCAAATTTGTTACACTTTTATTGGGATGAACCACTATTATTAAAATAATGTTTTGATAGTTTAATGTGATAATGCATTACAGAGGATAAAATTTAAAGTGTGTTAGAATTATTTCATATGTCACCAACTGGTGGACACCATGGGTCTGACCATACCACTGCTAAAATTATTCAAAGTTTATTATTTTGGACCACACTCCATTGGGATGCAAGAATATTCATGCACAGCTACGATCAGTGCTGACAAACAAGCACAATTGGAAAATGTAATAAAATTCACCAGAATCCCATCTTCAGTTTGGAAATCTTTGATGTTTTTGGAATTGATTTCATGGGATCATTTCCCAATTTCCATGTAAATATGTAAATCTTGGATGTTGTGCACTATGTTTCAAAGTGGGTAGAAGCAAAAGCTACCACCCTCGACACGACTAAAGTAGTCATGCAATTTCTAAATAAGAATAATTTTTCTAGTTTGGATTTACCCGATTACTCATTAGTGATCGGGGAACGCACTTTAATAATACTTCCATAAAATGGATGCTCAGAAATTATGGGATTTAATACAATGTTGGCACACCTCACCACCCGAAAACTAGTAAGCAGGTGGAACTATCCAATTGAGATATTAAACAAATTTTGGAAAATATATTCAATACAAGTAAGAAGGATTAGAGTATCAAACATGACAATTCACATTGGGTGTATCACACACATTATAAAACACCCATCGTCACAACACCTTTCTGACTTGTCTATGGGAAACCATGTCACCTACCAGTAAAATTAGAATACCGCTTATTCTAGGAAATCAAAAAGTTAAACCTAGATGATAAAAAATCTAGGAAAAAAAGGTTGATATAATTGGATAAGATGGAGGAAATAAAAAGGGACACTTATCATAATTAAAAAATTTATAAAGAAAACAAAAAAATGGAATGATTGATACATTGCATGAAAAATATTCACACCAGGGGAAAAGGTTATTTTGTTCAATTCCCACTTAAAATAATTTCTTGGAAAATTGAAATCTTGATGGTCAGGTCTGTTTGAAGTTGTTAAAGTCTTACCATATAGAAATATAGAAATTCGATGAGCAGATTGACCACCCTTTAAGGACAATGGGCAGCAGGTGAAAATTTACCAAGAATTATTTAAGAAGATTGTGTCCTATATTTCAAATTCAATTGATTTAGGGGGATATATAGCTCTTGAATTAAAATTAAGCACTAACTAGGAGGAAACCCATGTCTATTTTCTTTATAAATTTTTGGATCATGGAAATTCAACTGGTGCACTTCCGATGGTCGGATGCTAAGTTTTACTTTCAACTAAAAAATGTATTTACGGTATAAAAGCATATTTTAGGTCATAAATCTCATGGTTTCAAAAAACCCTTCATGAAGAATTTACACCATAAAAACTAAATTTATGACTTGAATATATTTCCTGACCTTTTTAACTCATAACCCTATGGTTTATAACAGCACAATTCCTCTCCTAAAGTCACCGCTCCTCCTTCCCATCCTCCTCCCTCGGCTACTCCCTCCTTGACTAGTCCTTCCTTCCCTCACAATTTCTTCTTACCACCATGTTGTATGCTAAAGGAGGAGGCCTTACTCTATCCAAACATGCAAGTCAGGGAAAAAAGCCTCTTGTAGATAAACATTTGACCTATGAGCCTTCTCCACCACCTTCTTCTCCATCTCCTTCTTCTCCACTACCGCCACCGCCACTAGTAGATACCACCCTACATTCAACATCATCATGTTCAGATTCACAAAATTCATCCCATCATTCATAGGATTCTACTCATCCTACTCATATTCACCTTTTCCTACATTTTACAGACCCTAAACATTATTTATGCTTGGCCCATTTGTAGGCCAAGCCTATACAAACAAATAAGACGCTGGATTTGGCTATCTTGCACAATATCCTCATCAACAAGGTGGTCATAGAGGCCCTCTAATGGAAGAACCTATTTCATATTATCAATGTTAGATAGGATAGATATCAGGATATTTTCCTAGAGTTCTTGACTACGTTCAATCTAGACATCATTCACATATCCTTCAGGTTAGGAAAACGGAATTAGGAACTCACATTAGAAGAGTTCAACATTGGCATGTGAATTTATTCATCCAATTTCACTACCTCTCCCACTTATAATGCCTTTCACCTCAATACTAACATGACGGATACACCGAAGAGCTAAGTGGCGACCTACCATGACCCCGTGAACATTCATGGTCCTCCTACCATGAAGAAAACCTAGCTGAAGGGTGCCACTCTCAGGATCATCCATCATGTAATAGTCCATGCCCAGCTAGCACAAGGAGACTTCCATGGGGCGTCACACAGACTGAGGTAGTTATTATTTTCACTAACATGGGTTCCCCTATGGTGAACATGTCCCTTTAGTTCATGTTATATTATGAGGTCCGGTTCAGGAGGAATCATGGAACCCTCATAGTTGGGTCCTTCATCACTCATCTGGCTAGACACCTGGGCATTTTCAATGCTTTATATCCCCTATAATCATTAGGCCTAATGAAGTCTATAGACCTCTTATTTATCTATAATATGGGGATACTTTGGAAGTTTTGTGATCACTATAATTGGGAACCTAAGTACGTCGAGTTCACGGATAAGGTTCCTACTCTTGATGCATCAGCCACTCCTTCCATTCCCACTGATCACCCAACATCTTCTAGACCCAAGGATTCAATTTAATCTCATCATATCCATATTCCGTCAAATATAAGGGAGGTGTTCCATATCCATGATATCATTCTCCAGTGCATTTTGGAGAACCATAGGTAGATATTCCATCACTTTGGAATTCTATTCACTGATCCCCCATTGTTTCCTTCCACTACTCAACCTCCACTAGCTACATCCACCCGTCTTCACCCATCTATAACCAAGACAAAATTTAGCTCTATTACTACCCCATCCACCCTAGCACCATCAGCCACTTCAATTGACCTTACTCTCGATATCACAAACCCTACTACTCGGCCAAATTTCTTAGAAGATAACACTCAATGAGGAAAGGTCCCTATTTTGGAGACTATATCTGTGGTTCCATTTATCGATCCAGTTTCTAGACATGTAGCCTCCATCTGAATCGGTACCTCACCTCCTCTTGCTTTTTCACCAATTTCAACACTACTGAATAAGATTTCTATCAGCACCACAGAACCTATTGTAGTGTCCAATTCACCTACCCTCACCATTTTCACTGATATTTTCATAGTAGGGTAGATCCAACCACCCATCACTAAGGAGGGGACCACCGATTTTGATTTCATAGATTCTTCCCACTCTACTTAGTTTTACCCTAGTGTACCCCCCTAATTTTCTATTTTTGGGTGTTTTCCTATTTTTATTGTATTCTTTATCCCTGATTTGTATCATTTAAGGGAAGAGATACACTTTCTATTTGATGTTTATATCTTACACTCTCCTCATTAATTGTGAAACCATTTTTCTATATCTATATCATATGCTTCTTTTGTCACTTATGATGGACCTTCTAGGCTACCATATGGTCTTCCCCATGAGGTCTTTCCTCATGTAGCCACAATTTAGGGACTTCCCTAGGCAATCCATCTGGGATCTACATGAATTCTTCATTTACCCCATGAGAGATTCAAACAATCCATTTTTGAGGTGGTTAATCCTCCCAAGTGATGCTTAGAACTATAGGACACTTCCATTAGTTCTTGCAAGAGGATGAGTACCATTGAGTTGATGGACTGCTTCGATTGATCCCTATACATCTATCTGGATTAAGACATCATTATTAGTGCTTTATGATAGGTAACCCATATTATAGTATTTTGAGTTTTAGTTGAGTCTATTTATATATTTTTTCTAGGACTTTTTTTCTATGATTTCATCGGTTTCAGTTTGTACTCTGGTCCACGCACTTATATATGAGCTGATATTCATTTTTTAATACTATGTTCACCTGCCCATTTTTTCTTTCATATTGGATATATCTTTTAAACTAATCATTTATCTAGTGTTGGTATGTTTTATTTCAAACATTTTTATAGGTAGTCCAGTTTCACATCAATATTCGAAATTTTACCCATGGCATGACATTTATTATAGGGAGCTCTCAATTACCTACACTAATTTCATTCCTACCATTAAAATTTTGTATATGTTTCCATTGTTATCTCTCCCACATCACTTCCCAAAAAATAAATACACTATTTAATTTTAAGTGTGGGGAGGGGACATTCTTGATCCTTATTACATGTACACCTAGATTATCACGACCTGTCCTCGGGTCCCGTGTCGTGACTACCCCAAACCCGCCTTCCATAGGCCAGGGGCTAGCGACTAGCACTAAAGGCGCAAATCCCGATAACTGGGAAGATATTTCCTTTATAAAAGTAAACAAAACACCACAGAGTACAAGAGGAAGTAAAACACTAAGTACAAAAGAAAGTGTTGAAAAGTAAATGGGCCAGAATACAAACCCAACTGAAAGTACAGCTACAACTGAACGAAAGTACAACAGAAAAAGACAAACAGCTGGAAGAAAGGAAGGAGCTCCTGGGTCGTCCTTCTCGGATCCTACCTGAAGGGTAGGTACAGATAGCGAAGCTCCTGGATCGTCCACCACGGATCCTACCTGAAGGGTAGGTACAGATAGCCTCCACAACGCTCTCGCCCATCAACCTCCTCCGAGTGTCGTCTCGCCGTGAAGTCCACCTCCGGATACTGACTCACCGTGTGGTCCACCTCCGGGTACCGTCCAGTCCTCGAACACTCGACCTATATCAGTGCTGCCCATTGTCTGCAACCAACACAATGAGGTGCGGGCATAGCCCGTGCAGGGGTGAGTATACGATACTCAGTAGGGACCCCGAGACCCTCAAGGTCTCACTAAATCCAACAAGGATAACCACAAAGAAGGATCTCAACAGATAACCCATACTTAGGTATAAGCCCATACTTATACCTAACTTATCAAGTAACCCATCTCAATCAAGAGGAAACACAAAGGTTATGAAATCAACAGATAACCACTACCCAGGTATATGCCCATACATATACCTAAGTTATCATGTGACCCATCTCAATCATGAGGTAAACACAAAGATCATAGACTCAGCTCAAACCAGGATTTTTATTATCGAAACCGTAACTGCTGAAGAGCCCCATCTCTGGAGTATATATTGGTCCTATCATGACTTCGAGGTACTGCTCACTAACCTAAGACTGTTGAGGTACTCCTCCTGTTGAGTACCGCGGGTCAGCCACCCAAACACAGTAGTGCTTCCCGCCGGGGTATGCCACCCAAAAATAGTAGTGCACACCCCCTAATAGCCTGCAGAGGTACTCTCACATAGTAGTGCTCCGTCCGCCATGGGTCTTCACCCAAACAAAGTAGTGCTCCGTCCACTGGGCTAGTCGACTCACTCCAAGTCGAGTCGGTCAAGCAGTCGTCAGGTCTCAGCCGGTTACACGGTCTCCGTACTCCGTACGCTCGTCTTCGGGAGGGTTCGCTCCATGAGCTACAGGTTGATACTCCAAGTATCTCAAAGTCCCACGAAAAATTATCTCAAAGTACCGCCTCGTCATAGGGGTCTTAATGCAACAGATGGCGCGTCAATCGGACGTCCGGTCTGTGAGTTATTAGCCTTTTCGTCCCAGGGGCCCGGTTGGAATCGTGTGCGAACCAACCCAGACGTATCTCAACTGTACCCCGAAATCTCATAGGGTATACTCATAGGGAACGTTTCTCAATGTGATCACCAACGCCGCTGACGGTTCATGAAACGGACGTCTAGTCTGAAAGTTATCAGCTTTTCCGTTCTAGGGACCCGGTTGGATTTCGGGTACAATCCAACCTGGACACTATCCAACTACAACCAAAACTCAGGAGAAGTATGCCAAAAGTTCCGTCTCATCAAGAGGAAACCAACAAAGTCGACGGCACGTCAATCGGACATCCGGAGCTCAAGATATAAGTGTTTCCGCTCCGAGGGCCCGGTTGGTTTCGTGTTCGAACCAACCCGGACGTACCCAAAGTTCTCCGAAACCCTGAGTGTAATATACCAAAACGACCGCCTCGATCCAAGAATCACTACACAATTGACGGTGCGTCAATCGGAGGTCTGTGGCCCAAGATATGGGCGTTTGAATGGAAACTGCCCGAAAATAGGGGGTTCGGGCCCGGTCCGACCCGGCCCGAACCGGGTCCGGGTCCGGCCAAAAAGGGCGCGGCCCGGCCTGGACAGGCCTGGGCGGCTCAGCCGATTGGCCTGCCGCGCTGGCGTGGCCGCTCGGCTGTCCGGCTGAGCGGACAGGGGGGTGCGGTTGCCCCCAGTGAAAGAAGTCGCGGCCCCCGCGTGGGGGCCGCTCCCTGCCAGCGACGCGGCGACCCGCCGCGTCTCCCTTTGTCCCGCGCGGCCACGGGACCAGCCGCCTACCGCCGTGGCTGAAGCCGCGGCGGCCCTCCCCGGCGGCGCGCCGGGCGCCACTGCCGCCGGTGAGATCTTCCGCAGACCACCGGACGCGCTCTGGTGGTAAGTTTTGCTCACCGCCTTCGCCAACGGTCCTCCCAGGACCCGACCTTCACTGCAGAGGCTTCAAATTGACTTTGCGGCCCCGTTTATCATCGCCCGTCAATCCACGCACAACGATCAACCAGCGGAGTCTTCGAATCGCCTCTGCGGCCCCGACTCCGGCCGCAGTTTCATTCGGCCTCAACGGCGCGGCACGACGGCGCTGCGCTTCTTCGTCACGTTCTTTCTTGTTTCCGCATGGTGTCTTTTCACCGCTCCGCCTTTGTTCGTGCTGCAATGAACAAAATAACAAAGGGGGGGGGGAGAGACTGTCGTGTTCGTGCGGTCCGACCTCCTCCCGTTAAGTTGATAACAAGCGGCCCAAAAGATGAAGAAGGACAAGGATTTTTAACGAACAAAAGTAATCAACCCAAACAGTTTTCCCCCAAATCAAGAATTCCCAACCCGCAAACATATTCTTCACAGATCAACTTAATATTTATTTGATCCATGTTCTTAGATTTAGAAGGAAGTAAACAAGGGTTCACTAACAATCACAAATAAATTCCCTACCTCGAGCGTAGTTGAACGAAGGCTCGTCGCAGAATTGCATATCACAGAAGAAGGCGTCGCGGAAGGGGGATCATCGCATCACGGAGAAAAGATTCGTCGGCGTCGCGTCATCAATCTCTGAGGATTCGGCATTCTTGTCCACCTTTGTCGGAGGTCGGCGTTCTTCGCGTTCTTCGCGTTCTTCGACGAAGAATGAAGAACTTCGAGACTTTGAGTCGTTCTCTCCAAAATCCTCCTGCACAACCCAAGCAACAACAATAATAAAATAAGACACCTTCTTATTTTATTACTCAAGCCTTCAGTTTGAAATTAAAAATTGAATCAAACAATTAACTCAATTAATTGCAACGTTTTAAACCACCCAATTAATAGAGGTGTTTAATATTTAATTAAACGCACGAGTTGACTTCATTTAATAGGGGGGTGTGGGTGCGTTACTTTAATCAAAAAGGGGTTGAGGAAGTTGAAAGGGTGGGGCTCGTGTGGGTTCCACCCCACTAATATCATACCTAGCGGATTAGTTAGTAAGTGGGTCCCACTCAACCACTTAGTTTAGGTTAACACTTCCTTGAATAAAAATAAAATCTGTTGCACATTATTTTATTTTATTCTTTAGTTAACCCAATTAAGTAAAAATCCACCCGAGCAAACGCAACTCCGGAAAAGGTGTTCTTAAGCAATTATCGGCGCTGCGATTCCATCGGTGCCCTCGGATTTCAATTCTGAGCACTAGTTCAAAAGTTAGAAAAATCCACTCGTTCGTTCACTGAACGTACCCGAGTTAAACTTCGGAAAATGATTCCGGGCACACCGGGCCTCAGAATCAGGTGCCGTCAGAAACTTCGTTCTTGTAAAATCCCAAAGAAAATTAAGAAAAAAAAATTCATTGAATTTTATTGGTCTTTACATTACTCCCACCTCAGGGCTTTACGTCCTTGTAAAGATTTAACACAAAGTAGGGATATAAAAGCGGTATTGAGCACGCATCTGAGCCTTCTGCTCCCATGTGCTTACCTGGAGGTTCCCGTACTGCTAGTGAAAGCGTACTCGAGGAATCGACTGTCCTCGTAGGATCCGCTCCTATCGATCCTCGATCCCCACTGGAATCTCTGCGTATGTCTCCCTATCATCGACGTCCAACTCCCTGAGGTCGATGATGTGTGAAGGATTATGTACGTATCTCCTCAGTTAAGATACGTGGAAGTCGTCGTGCACCTGGTGCAACTGAGGTGGATGGGTCAAGCGGTAAACCACCTCGCCTACCCAGCTGAGGACCTAGAAAGGTCCGATGAACCTCGGAGATAACTTGTCGCCTCGGCCACATCTCTGTAAACCTCATCGAGGTGAGACCCGTATAAAGATGTGATCGTCATCCTCGAACTCTAGAGGTCTCCAATTCCTATTAGAACTGAAACTCAAAACGACTGTTGCCACGAGGGTAAGGTTGATCGACTCAAGAGTGATCGGTCGCACCCTCCTGTGCATGAGTTTATCCTGTGCTGCCTGGGGTTTCCTTTTCGCCAACCAAGGAAAACCCAATCCGACGTCATAGTTAAACCACAACCTTTTTGCCTAATACTGTCAATTTGTGTATGAACTGTGATTGCTCAGTCCATAATCAAACCAACATCGTAAGGCCTCGACGCTGCCACCAAGAGATTCCAACCGAAACTCTTGCCTCGAGGTTCTGACCACACCTTCAGCGTAAGTGTGATTATCGAGTCTTCTTCCAAGGTATCTCCAGACGTGAGGGTCAAGTCTACGGCTTACCGAAAACTCTAGGTCTGGGACAAGATTTGTGGAAGGAAGGAATGATTCATATCAACGTATGTTACTATGGAAGCTGTTAGTGGACACAGACTGTCCCTTGAATCATTTTTAGAGCCATTGGGTCACACTCCTTGACCGCATGCAGTCGCACTCTTCCTCTGCCCTCCAGATCCCTGAGCCTGGCGGGGACAACTAAGGCGGGTGGTTGTAGCATGTTAAAATGTACACCACCTCATGCTTCTCTCCTAGCTCTGCCTCCACGTATGCTACTTTGCAGACTCATCTCTCTTTAAAGCTTCCTCTTCTTGAAACATTTAACATGCTTGAGTCTCTAAGACTAGTTCCGGTTTCCTGTTTCTTACTGCATTGTGCAGTATTCATTCGCTCCTGGATGATCTTCCCCTTCTTTTCCTACGATCTGAAAGAGCTGCTAAGATTTATCCCTTGCCGAAAAGAGAAACTCGGTCTCATCCCCCGGATGAACCACGCCCATTGCCTAATACAGTCAATCCTGACATGAATGATGCATTCACGCCATGGATGACGTCGTAAGGCCTCAACAGAACTACCAAGAGATCCAACCATCACTCTCACCTCCAAGGGTCGAGTCACGCTGTCGGCATCAGTTTGAGGTCACTGGGTCTCCTCCAGTAGAAATCTCAAAAGTGAGGGTCAAGTCAAGAGTTTTAACCAGGACCTCTCAGTATCAACCAAACAAAAAGACAGGAAAGCAAACATCACAAAGTTAAGTGTCTTTTTATTATTTCAGCTCTTAGTACAAAGACACGAATACAACAGCAACATGGAACTATAATTACAAGGGATGTATCCACTAGTTCCACTCTGGTCCACCTGCTCCTGGAGATCTATTTCCTTGTCCACTGCTCGGCTGTTGCTCAAGCACCCGCTGCTGCTTCTGCCTCGGTGGCTCCTCCAAAGCCTGCGGATCAACTGTGCGGGGGTTCAGACAGTCATGTGCCAGGTGACCCTTACTGCCGCATTCATAACACTTCCTGCTCCTCGAACGGCTGGCTCTGGTCCTCTTAGACCTCTGCATCATCTATCTACTGCCTACAGATGACTCGGCTACTGATCGAAAAACCTACGGCAAAGGCAGCAGCTCCTATACACGCTCGGGGTGCAGAGCTACTGGTACAAACTCCACCCTGAAAAAGGTCTCGAAGTCTTCCCATGTGAAGGTCATCTCATCACAAAACTGGAACAAGTGGCTCCACCACCTGCCTGCTGCTGCCTGAAGAAGGCTGGTAGTAAAGATCACCATGAAGTCTGCTAGCATCCCCACTAGCCTGAAGACTCTCACCACAGCCTCCAGCCAATCCTCAGCCGCCTGCGGGTCTGTCTCTCCCCAGAACCTGGGTGGCCTCTGGCGTTGGAACACGTGAAGCGCGCTCAAGCGGCGTGCATCGCCTACTGCTGGGGCTAGTGGCATCGGTGGCCCAATGTATGCTAGTACCGTTGGTGCCTCCGCTGGTGCCTCAACTGCAAGAGGGACCTGTACCGAAGCCTCGTCGCTCGGCAGGCTGTCAGTACGCACATCCCTCTGGGCTCTAGCTGGTCGTCCGTGGAAAGGTATCCTGAAAGAAATATACGCGACACGCTCAAAGAATTTATACCTGGTGAGCTGACCTAGTTTGAGATGACTTTTAAAAACTTCTGGAAACACACATGCAGTCAGTGTTTTCGTGCACAAAGTTGGAAATCAGTTGTCAGGGTCCTGGTGTATGGATACGTCGGCCGCCAGCACCAACACTGGACTCCCTAAACTGAAAACCACACTCGGTACCCTTAACACTATTGCTTTACAGAAAGAAAAATATCAGAGTTATAAGTTCAGCGGTAGAACCGACTCCTCTGATACCAATTTGTCACGACCCGTCCTCGAGGCCCGTGTCGTGACTACCCCAAGCCTACCTTCCATAGTACAGGGGCTGGCGACAAGCACCAAAGGCGTAAATCCTGATAACTGGGAAGGCATTTCCTTTATAAAAGTAAACAAAACACCACAGAGTACAAGCGGAAGTAAAACACTAAGTACAAAATAAAGTGCTGAAAAGTAAATGGGCCAGAATACAAACCCAACTGAAAGTACAGCTACAACTGAATGAAAGTACAACAGAAACAGACAAACAGCTGGAAGAAAGGAAGCAGCTCCTGGTTCGTCCTTCTCGGATCCTACCTGAAGGGTAGGTACAGATAGCGCAACTCCTGGATCGTCCACCACGGATCTTACCTGAAGGGTAGGTACAGATAGCCTCCACAACGCTCTCGCCCGTCAACCTCCTCCGAGTGTCGTCTCGCCGTGAAGTCCACCTCCGGATACTAACTCATTGTGTGGTCCACCTCCGGGTACCGTCCAGTCCTCGAACGCTCGGCCTCTGTCAGCGCTGCCCGTCGTCTGCAACCAACACAACGAGGTGTGGGCATAGCCCGTGCAGGGGTGAGTATACGATACTCAGTAGGGACCCTGAGACCCTCAAGGTCTCACTAAATCCAACAAGGATAACCACAAAGAAGGATCTCAACAGATAACCCATACTTAGGTATAAGCCCATACTTATACCTAAGTTATCAAGTAACCCATCTCAATCAAGAGGAAACACAAAGGTTATGAAATCAACGGATAACCAATACCCATGTATATGCCCATACATATACCTAATTTATCAAGTGACCCATCTCAATCATGAGGTAAACACAAAGATCATAGACTCAGCTCAAACCAGGATTTTTATTATCGAAACTGTAACTGCTGAAGAGCCCCGTCTCTAGAGTGTACAGTGGTCCTGTCACGACTCCGAGGTACTGCTCACTAACCTAAGACTGCTGAGGTACTCCTCCTGTCGAGTACCGTGGTTCAGCCACCCAAACACAGTAGTGCTTCCCGCCGGGGTATGCTACCCAAACATAGTAGTGCACACCCCCTAATAGCCTACAGAGGTACTCTCCGGACGAGTACCGCGGGTCTGCATTATCACACAGTAGTGCTCCGTCCACCATGGGTCTGCACCCAAACAAAGTAGTGCTCTGTCCACTGGGCTAGTCGACTCACTCCAAGTCGAGTCGGTCAAGCAGTCGTCAGGTCTCAGCCGGCTACACGGTCTCCGTACTCCGTACGCTCGTCTCCGGGAGGGTCCACTCCACGAGCTATAGGTCGATACTCCAAGTATCTCAAAGTCCCATGAATAAGTATCTCAAAGGACCGCCTCGTCATAGGGGTCTTAACGCAACAGACGGCGCGTCAATCGGACGCCCGGTCTGTGAGTTATTAGCCTTTTCGTCCCAGGGGCCCGGTTGGTTTCGTGTGCGAACCAACCTGGCCTTATCTCAACTGTACCCTAAACTCTCATAGGGTATACTCATAGGGACCGTTTCTCAACGTGATCACCAACTACGCTGACGGTTCATCAAACGGACGTCCAGTCTGAAAGTTATCACCTTTTCCGTTCCAGGGGCCCGGTTGGATTTCAGGTAAAATCCAACCCGACCACTTTCCAACTGCAACCAAAACTCAGGCGAAGTATGCCAAAAGTTCCTTATCATCAAGAGGAAACCAACAAATTTGATGGCACGTCAATCGGACGTCCGGAGCTCAAGATATAAGTGTTTCCGCTCCGAGGGCCCGGTTGGTTTCGTGTTCGAACCAACCCGGCTGTACACAAAGTTCTCCGAAACCCTGAGTGTAATATACTGAAAAGACCTCCTCGATCCAAGGATCACTACGCAACTGACGGTGCGTCGATCGGAGGTCCGTGGCCCAAGATATGGGCGTTTGAACAGAAACTGCCCGAAAATAGGGGGTTCGGGCCCGGTCCAACCCGGGCCGAGACCCCCTGGGTCGGCCCGAACTGGGTCTGGGTCCGGCCCAAAAGGGCACGGCCCGGCCCGATGGGTGCAGCCGCGTGGCCACTCGGCTGTCCGGCTGAGCGGACAGGGGGGTGTGGTTGCCCCCTGTGAAAGAAGTCGCGGCCCCCGCGTGGGGGCCGCTCCCTGCCAGCGACGTGGCGACCCGCCGCGTCTCCCTTGGTCCCGCGCGGCCACGAGACCAGCTGCTTTCCGACACCGTGGCCCTCCCCGGTGGTGCGCTGGCGAGATCTTCCGCGGACCACCGGTCGCGCTCCGGTGGTCCGTTTTGCTCGCCGCCTTCGCCAACGGTCCTCCCAGGACCCGACCTTCACTACGGAGGCTTCAAATTGACTTTGCGGCCCCGTTTGTCGTCGCCTGTCAATCCGCGCACAATGATCAACCAGTGGAGTCTTCGAATCGCCTCCGCGGCCCCGACTCCGACCGCGGTTTCGTTCGGCCTCAACGGTGTGGCGTGACGGCGTCGCGCTTCTTCATCGCGTTCTTTCTTGTTTTCGCGCGGTGCCGTTGCGCCGCGCCGCCTTTATTCGTGCCGCAACGAACAAAACAACAAAGGGGGAGGAGATTCGGTCGTGTTCATGTGGTCCGACCTCCTCCCGTTAAGTTGATAACAAGCGGCCCAAAAGACGAATAACGACAAGGATTTTTCACGAAAAAAAGTAATCAACCCAAACAGTTTTCCCCGGAATCAAGAATTCCCAACCCGCAAACATATTCTTCGTGGATCAACTTAATATTTAGTTGATCCGCGTTCTTAGATTTAGAAGGAAGTGAACAAGGGTTCACTAACAATCACAAATAAATTCCCTACCTCGAGCTTAGTTGAATGAAGGCTCGTCGCGGAATTGCACGTCGTGGAAGAAGGCGTCGCGGAAGGGGGATCATCGCGTCACGAAGAAAAGATTTGTCGGTGTCGCATCGTCAATCTCTGAGGATCCGGAGTTCTTGTCAACCTTCTTCAGAGGTCGGCGTTCTTCGCGTTCTTCGCATTCTTCGACGAATAATGAAGAACTTCGAGACTTTGAGTTGTTCTCTCCAAAATCCTCCCGCATAACCCAAGCAACAACAATAATAAAATAAGACACCTTCTTATTTTATTACTCAAGTCTTCAGTTTGAAATTCAAAATTGAACCAAACAATTAACTCAATTAATTGCAACATTTTAAACCGCCCAATTAATAGAGGCGTTTAATATTTAATTAAACGTACGAGTTGACTTCGTTTAATAGGGGGTGCGGGTGCGTTACTTTAATCAAAAAGGGGTTGAGGAAGTTGAAAGGGTGGGGCTCGTGTGGGCCCCACCCCACTAATATCCTACCTAGAGGATTAGTTAGGATGTGGGTCCCACTCAACCACTTAGCTTAGGTTAACACTTCCTTGAATAAAAATAAAATATGTTGCACATTATTTTATTTTATTATTTAGTTAACCCAATTAAGTAAAACTCCACCCGAGCAAACGCAACTTCGGAAAAGGTGTTCTTAAGAAATTACCGGCACTGAGATTCCATCGGTGCCCTCAGATTTCAATTCTGAGCACCGATTAAAAAGTTATAAAAACCCGCTCGTTCGTTCACTGAACATACCCA
This sequence comes from Viscum album, assembly GCA_963277665.1. Taxonomy (NCBI): domain Eukaryota; kingdom Viridiplantae; phylum Streptophyta; class Magnoliopsida; order Santalales; family Viscaceae; genus Viscum; species Viscum album. The sequence continues at coordinate 1,911,679,099 of OY728122.1, forward strand.
AGCTAAACTTCGGAAAATGATTCCGGGCACACCGGGCCTCGGAATCAGGTGCCGTCAGAAACTACATTCTTGTAAAATCCCAAAGAAAATTAAGAAAAACATTCCCTTTAATTTTACAGGTCTTTACATAGATTTTTTCTGTTATCATTATTCTAGGAGATATTTTTCATTAGAAACATGCTTTAACTTGAAATCTCATTACACCCACATAAATAAAAGAGAGAATTTATATAGAAATTTTTAAAATTTATTATTTATTAATACTTAGAATTTTATCATGATTATTGATTTGAGTAATTTAATTCTAATTCTAAATTCATTAAATTGTTATATATTGACTTATTACTTGTTATCATTCCCTAAGTGATTTCCTTTTTTATATGTATTCCCATTCTTGAGAGGATTCTGGACCTAAATTTTTCCCATTATTTTCTAAGCATATTTCTTGAGAGGTGCTTGGGGTATGTAAACCTATAAAAACTTGCATTATTATCTTATCAAGGATATGACTGAACAAATACACTGTTAAAATGATTGAATCATTTTGATTGGTTAAGTCATTTTTTCTAAGACCCACATGTACATTATCTTTACTTATCCTATAGTTTCCATGAATGAACTTATTTGGATTGAGCCACAATATAAGCCCATTTTATCCCTTCTTGTAATACTCTTTGGTATGATTTCAATATTTCCACTTGAATGAGTATGGGGGTGGCCATTGCTACTAGACATGTGATGCTTATTACTAAGGAGATGTGTGGTGGTATTTTCACATGATCTGTGGGATGTGGTCCATAGTTACTCCTAATGTACCTTCAGGATTGTCTTATTTATAAAAAAATAAAAAATAATAATAATTAGGTTGTGTATTAGGAAGGTTAAAAATCAACATTACCAGATTGATAAACCTCATGACAGATCATATGTGGTTGGGTGGTAGATGTGAGATCTTTCCTAAACATGAATTCCAAAAAAAAGCAGGATACCATCATTATTCTATCATGGCACATCTATGGACCTACCTTGAGCATCTGGGAGTGCATAGGTGATACTTTTAAGAGTGTGATTTCATTGCACAATTTTTGATTATCATGCATTATACATTAGAGTTTACCCTCCTTTTTGGGCTTGATTTTTATCATTTACCTACCAACCCTCAGCTTTAGAGTCATTTTAACACTAATGATAAATCTCTCATTATTAATTGTGTTATTTGTCTTTATAGAGTGTAGATATTAGATCCAATTCAAGCCTATGGTTAGGAACATGTATTCAAGGTATGAGCATAACTCTAGTTTTATTTTACCTTGATTAATGAGATAAAATTCACAGTGAGGTAAATTGAAACATGGGTATAACTATCTAAGGAAAAGTTGAAAAATTTAAATTAAAGGAATAAGGGGTTTGAATAAATAATATTACTATGATGCATGATTGATTTTCTTTGAAAGGGTGATTTTAGAGGACTTTCACTTTCTACTAACACTTTGTTTTATTTTCCTGGTTGTAATTCATATGTTTCCTATTAAAAATTGTTCCCTTTGAGATTCTTATTGAGATTATTTTTTCTTGAGGATAAGAAATTGTTCAAGTGTGTGGTAATTTGATAAGATTAATTAATATATACATTTATGAATCATTTATTTGGGTTGTGTACATGTTTTATACTATGATACTATGATTTTTTGGGTTTTTATAGAGAAACTGGACAATGTTAAAAAAAATGGATATTACTGTTAAAGTCTAAAATTTTAGACAATTTATGCTATAAAAATACAATTTATGGAATAAATCCCTTGAAGAAAATGTATTGGATAGCCACAGACCCTGGTTATAAAACCAATTCAGGCCGTAAAAGCTTCCAACTGGAAAATAACTTGCAATGTAAAACCCTCAGGGCCCAAAGGCCCTGAAAATTTTGTTCAAGCCATAAAAAGTGGAGATATAGAATTAAGGAAACTATAAATATATCACTTACAATATAAAACAAATAATTACAGCATAAAATATCCTATAAGAAAAATATTTATGATGGCTTATAGTGTAAAATAATTTTGCAACATAAGTGTTGCAGCCTATTTATGTTCCAGGTGATCAAAATTTTTATGAGATATTCATCTTTATAAATTTTTTATATTATTTTTCTTTAATTATTATCCCTTTTTTCGTTATTTTTTCAACTTTGATTTCATTTGAAGAAGTTTCCAATTCCCTTTTTCAGTTTCGACATTTTTTATTTCTTTCATCAACTATTATGGAGTGTTTCTTATTTATATTCAAGTAAGCTATCAATTATAATTTCATTATTTGGGTATTATGCTGCAATAATGTCTATTGTAATTAAATTGTTGGTTCAAATAATAAATTACTATATTTACATGTATAGCTAATCTGGTTAGGTCTAGGGATCGGGAGTATGGGTGGCATCTCTTTAATGAAACTCTAAATCAAAGATTGGGTAGTTTATTGGCTAGGAAATTAGGTTAATAATAAAATTATATTTCATTCCCTTTCATGAGCCAGAACCGAGGGATTGTAAAGGAAGGACTCCAACATAATTTGAATAAACAAAACTAGGATCAATAGTTTGTCTTGTTTTCTAACTTTATAGTTTCACATAATTCATCATGGCTAACAACCACCTTTGGAACAAATAGTGGATATCGACTTAGGTAGACTCATTTTTACTAACCGAACCCAACTTAATGAATCTTGAATATCTATGAAGTCTAAGATAATATACATATCCTTATAATATTTAAGGATATCATTTGTGTAGGCTCCTTAAAATTGATCCCAAACCTTTATTCCATCAACTAAAGTTTAATACAATTTTCTTAGCTTAGAAACCAACCTCATAGAATTCACATGAGGAATACATATCTAAGTTCTAATTCCTAGGTTAAAATCCATTTTCATCTCCTCCCTATGGGTTTGACATCAAACATCCAATGTTCTAGATGTTCTGCATACTTTCTTAGTAGTTCTAGTTGGGTTTATATAAATTTCTAATCTGATCATACCCACATGCAATTAATGATGTTGTACAGACTGATCAATGGAAAAAAAATAAAGTTGATGGGTGATTTGATATGATGATGAAGTGTTAATTAAAGAATAAGTGATCTAATCTTAGATAAGTTTAGGGATAATTTAATGTGATGATAAAGTATTGATTGAAGAAGAAATGATCTATTCTCGTATCAAGTTTCAAGTGGCATCATTTCATCATATTAGATCAAGAGGATCGTGTTTGAAGAACATATGAATAAAAATCACTATTTTATGGACACCATTACATTATTATTCAATTTTCTTGTTTCCTATATTAATTTTTCTCAATTAGACATAAAATTATTGGATTATGATTCATTTTAAAGAGGTTTTAGTTTTATAGTGATTTTATGTTCCTTGGTTTCCAAAAAAAATCCAAGGGGGGTATTGTTGAGCCTGAGAGCTGTTTGCAAGTTATTGAATGGTTGGGGAGATCTTTGAGAAAATAAGTTTTCTCTAAAATATTAAAATCATCTATATAATAAGTTCTATATAATTTTGAATTGTATATGGTCTATTGTGTTGTGTTTTTTTCATTGTATAAATCATAATCATAATCATATTATATAATTTCTATTTATGTGAGATGAAGGTTTTTAGATGTTTGGAGTTGTATGAATCATGTTCAAAGAGGTTTTGTGAATAATATAAAGAATTCTAGATTTTGGAGTTGGAATGGAAAATGACTAATTCATATCCCATATGAATTTAATCCACTATATGAATTTGTAAGTCATATGCGTTAGACTTTAAGTTTTCTTGTAAGACTTTAAGGGTCGTGTAAGACTTGTCCCATAAGGATTTAGTTTGTGTGTCCGACTTCAATGTCATGAAGGAATTTATATATGTGTTTTATAACTATGAATCCATGTAATAATTCCATTATATTAATTTATGACAGTATATGACTTTGCTAGATCCATGTCTAACTTCTGATATGTGTAAGTCTTTGGACTTGGAGAATTTTTGAGATTTTTGCTGTATAAAAATATAAGTTTCTAGAATATTTATTCTAAATAAAATAATTGTTAAAATAATTCAGAAACTATTTTATTATGGATAAAACATCACAAAATGGAATTTTTTTCATTCAAGAAAAGTAAGAATAAGGTTCACAAAAATTAAGAAGAATAAAGGATTAGTAGTTTTGTAGTAACTACCTAGTCACACTACAGTGACAGTTATTTCACTGTGGTGATCTAGGATAGGGTTCAAATAGGATAATAAAGAATTTATAAGTATAGGAAGTTAAGAAATAGTTAGGGTAAGTTATTTTATTTTAATTTCAAATTCAAATTCAAATAACATTTTGTTGTTGGTGGTGCATGATATGTGTTGTGTTGTGCATGTATGTTGAGCTAGTGAGGTGTGGCAGAAAAATAAAATAATGATTTCTCTCTGCATATATTATTGATTTTTTTTTAGAGAATAAATAATAATAAGTGTTCATACATATCTCACATTGATAATAAGTAACCTACAACTATACATGTTGAAGAAGAGGAGGAAAAAAGAAACACTATAATAGCTTGAACAGAAGTCCAGTTCAGTTCATGACTTCCTTGTTGAAAAACCAAATAATTTATCATTGTATCTGTGTAGGAATCACTCAAAAATAGTTGGGATGTGTTTATCATGAGTACAAGTATATTCCATACTCATTTGTAACAAAATGTTTTTAATGGCCTGCATCATTATGGGTTGTTAATTTTAGAGGAAACTTGAACTTTTCATCTAGTTAATGACTTGTTCGGAGAATCGGGTGATGAACTGAGGTGAGGCCTATTTGAACATCTTTAAGAGGTTTTTTTAGAATTTAATGGGGGATTTTTGGGTGAATCAAATATTTAGTTTTTAGAAGAGGAATCCTAAAGTATATGGGGCCACTACTACAGCCACTTGCTAGCCGGTGGGGTGAGTAGTAGTATGTTGCCCAATAGAACCCACAAGCCAGCCAGTGAGCTTGCACTGGCTCGTCGGTGAGGTGGTAAGAATCCCTAATGCCCAGAAATACTCACCAACCAACCGGTGAGATTGCACCAAGTGTCTAGTGGACCTCGACTGACCATCTGATGGGGCATTCTAGGTAAGTTTTATATAAGTTCCTTTTGGTCATTTTAGTCACCAAATATCACTTGGGATTTATCCCCTTAGATTGTATTTTTTAGGGTCATTTTTTTGTGCACCTCTCTTATCCTTCCTCCATGAATTACCCTTGATCCGGGGTGGATATAGGGGAGATTCGTTGGCGAATCCAAGTGTGATCATTTTTTCTTCTTTGATCTTAGCCCCCTTCTTCATCGTTTAGTGGAAAATAATTGTGTTGTTCATCATGGATGATCCTCTTGACAAGTTTAAGCCATTGTGATCCCTAATGTCTCAATTTTCATTGAATCCTATTCCTATTTATCAACTTGATCAATATTTAGTTCTTTTTATGATCTCAATTAGAAAATTGGATGACAATTCCATAGGATCTTGGTGGAATTGTCTGAGAATAATGGAGCTTGGGATCAACATATCAAGAGGATATCCCATGATGATGAACGTGTGTTGTTGTTGGGAATTTTGTTGAAGGTATGTCCCTTGGTGATATATTCTATGGTTTTTGGTCAATTTGAGTTGAATCGACCATCGTAATATGGAATTGAGTTGGGGCTTTGCTCGTCTTAGAACCAGGAGTGGATCAAGAGTGGATCAAACTCCATTGGGTGACACTAAGGCTAAGGTACATTACTTGGTTGTTTTCTTATAAGGGTTAAAATTTAATTATATTAAATTTTCCCTTTTCTTTATATCGTGTGATATGGATTTTTCCCAGAATGAAGTTGGAAGCATGATATAGACCTTATATGGGTGGTTGGTCATGGTTCCATCTAGGCGGTGATAGCTAGAAATTCCTTTAGCATGTATGCCTTTTTTCCTTTGAATGTGAGTTCTTTATAATAATTTAATTAATTATAATTTAGTTATAATTATTTTTTTGTAATGCTTTGGAATAAGTAGAACCTTATGGTGATCAATATAGGCCAAATGGACTTGGATTGACTCAAAAAAAGTTGTTAGTATTTTCTTGGTCAAGACTTGACTCCATTTGAGGTGGGTGGTCCCGTAAACCTTACCTTGTGGTTTTATGCATGGTTATTGACATGTGGTATGAGGTATACCACCTTAGGATAATGACCTATAAATTAATAATGTGTTATGAATAATATTTATTTCTTAATAAATTAATGATCACTAAGTCTTAATTAATTAAAGGAATTATTCCTAATGTAATTAGACAAAGTGTCATGGGCCATGTTGGACCTTGTGCACTATCTCAATGTCGACCACTGATGGTCGAGTCTTGATCAATAACGTGTGTCTTAGATTATATGGACCCTCTTATGAGTGGTCATTTTATATGAGACCTAGACCCCATGAGACCATGTTTGATGTTTTGATCACATGTGTGTGCATGTGTAACCTGGGAGACTATGTAAGTTGATTTATGCCATGAGTATTCCTAGGTGTCCTAATAGACCATGTTTGAGCTTAATCAAATGTGTAACTACTATGAATCATGATGACATACCATGCTCTATTTATATATATACTTTGGTTTCCTTAACGTGATACATGTGATAGCATAGCTTGGTTGACCATGTTTTATGTATTGATCACACGTGGGTGCATGTATAGCCCATGATACCCATATATTATGCTTGATTCAATTAGTATTCTCATTTAGCTTTTTATATTATATTTTATGATAATAACATAAATTTGTTTGTTGATACTAAATACTCATGATGATATGTTATAATATACTTATATGTATGTTCTTCCCTATTGTGTGAGATATCATATTGTCTTTATAGGTATTGTTCTAGTATTTTAAGACAAGTTGACTACCATAATATGGTTATCCCTTATAGGGGGAGTATGCATAACTTGTGACGATGACGACGATAGACCTGGGTATAAGGTAGGGGAATGAAGGCCTTGAGGTAAAACCCATGACAACAGGAATTAGGGCATGGTGTCCTTTTGGATGTCAAGTAACATGTGTAACACCCCAAGATTTCATAGAATGTTATTTCTTCAAAATAATTCAATAACTTGCGCTACACGCAACACCGAGTTCGAGTGCACCACGACTTACCAAACAAGTTGTTCAAAAGCAGATATGAATAGTATTATCTTCATTTTGAATTTTATATATTCCATATAAATTTTAACATCCATATTATGTGTTTCTTAGACATAATATAAGAACAAATTTATTTTTTCAGATAAAGAAAGTATTTTTCAGAAAATGCAATTTTACCGCCTTTTAATGGCGAACCCTTTTTTAAATCCAATATTTGAAATTTTTATATATTCAATTTGAAAAAATAAACTTCTTCTTTATAATCAGGATATAAAAATTTATTTTCGATAAATTTTTGGTGTTTTATGATAACTTTCATATTTGGGTGAATAGTGAAAAATACTAAATTTTAATTGAAAACAACTTTTTTAATCAAAATAATTTATAGTGTTAAATTATACATTTGAATGGTTTGGAAGTATAATTAGATTATATTTTTATCATTCAATACAATTTAGGTCATTATAAGTAATTTCACATTTAAATTTGACATAAACACATGTCAATCTTTTGATAGTTTTTACTTTTTAAAAACCCACTTTTTGGTTTTTGACAAGGGGAATTAATTTTAAATTAATAAATGAAAAATATATGTTTTGAATTTGGTAAAATATACTTCATTTTTTAATTCATAATACCAAAATTATCTTAGGGTTAATTTTTGGTATTTTTCTGAAAACTTTCAATTTTTGATGAATAGTGAAAAACACTGTGTTATTATTTAAAACCGACTTTTTATTTAAATTTATTTTAAGTAAAAATAGATATATAATACCTATATAATTTCAATGTAATTTATTGGAGTCATTTTATAATAAAATTAGATGTATAAATTTTTATTGAACTTTTTACCGTCTTTTACCCACCTACTAGGAGCATTTGAAAATTTGCATAAAACTTAATTTTACCACTTCTGTGAGTTGAATTTAAAAAATAAAATAGACACGGTTGATATCAGTAAGTAAAATTTGGTTCAATAAGATGAAAATAATTTTTAGTGAATAATAACTTTTGACTTTTATTTACCACGATTAAAAGTAAATAGGGTAATTAAGGGTAAAAATGATATCATAATTACCCTAACACATGTCCTAATTCTATTGGATAAATGTAATTAGACCAAAAACAACCTTAGGAATAAAATATGATCTCATTTGTTCCACTTGGATTATATTAGGATATTTATTATTATTTTATTTAAAGAAGAGTTAAAAGAGTTAAATTCAAAGTTTAATTAAACCATTTTTAATATAGGGTTACACATAATATAAATTAGACTATAAATATTAATTATAAAGATAAAAATATTTCCCACATAATGGTATTTTATTTATAATTTTTATACATTAAATAATTTAATTTATTTATGACACAATGATGATGCAGCAATTACCTTATTAATGAAATATTAAAATATTTGATATTATAAATAACCAAATAAATGTAATTTGAGACTTTTGATGAATTCCAATAATTTTATAGGTTAATATGACATGTTAGGGTTTATTAAATAATTTTTTTCGAAGTAATAATGCTTTTATGATTTTCACAAAAACCAAATACTAAATAGTATCAAAATTGACATAATTGAGTTTTTAAAACAAATGTTATATTATTAATTGGTATAATATTCCTAAAAATATAAGGTTTGGAAAAAAGACTTATATAAGGTTATATATATTAATAATGAACCACTTGGGGTTCTCTTGGCTTGTTATAGTAAGTTTATTAACCATATAACATAAGAATACAAAGAGACGTGGTAAATGTCAAACTATTTAACTAAGAGTTAAATCTAAAAGATAATGTTAATATGGTGACCTAAACCTGTATAAAAACTGTTGGTTGAGAGGTTTTAGACCCATACCAACCTTAACATAGAAATAAATCATTTTTTAGCCATTATGAACCTAAAATTATTTTACTATAAAATAATATTTCAATCTTTTCCTAAAGTGACTCTCACCTCTCTTATAAAAGGGTACTTCCCCTTCTCTTAATTTCACATCTCCAAATCCATTTGGCTCAGTCAAACCCTACCCAAATATCCTCAAAACTTCCCTCAAATCAACCTATATTCCTTAATTTGATCATAAATCCAACCTAAGGAGCCCTTTTTATCAACTCAAAAGGAACCACCCGAAGAAGAGGTAATAATTTCACCACCCTCTTTCAAGTTCTTTTCTTCTTCCACTTTCTCTTTATTTGTTTTTTCCATACCAAAATAATAAATCCAGTACCTCCTAGATATTTTTATGTTATTATAAATATATTACAGCCATATTAGTTATTTTACCCATCCTATAAATGACAAAGTCACCATACGTGCATACGTACAGCTTACCGTCTCCACGTCGTGGTGTAGTTTGTTATTCAAACACTTCATTATTTGTATGAGTATAATAATGAGTATAACTGATTTAAATAAAAAATATAACATGTTAATGATTCTTCATATATGATATATCATTCAATTACATATGATTTCACTATCAATATAATTATATTGTCGCTCGTGCGTATGTACGGATCACCGTCTCTATGAATGCGATGAGATGCATTACCCATCATAATCATTCAAGAATAATTTTAATTTTATGATTAAAAATAATGTTTAAGAACTTAATATCATTCTGGATATGAATAAAATACATACTATCCATAACAAACATGGCTTACGTAACCAAGCATATAAAGGAAAAGGAATCAGTTAATACCCGAAATGATGATAATACTAAAATATTTTTAACAAAGAAATATTGGAAGATCATATATGATATCATATTTATGTATATTATTCTTGTATAGTTTAATAAAAATTATTTAACTATTATACAGGAGGTTAACGTACCTTCGACCAAGGAAAATTACAAGGTAAGTGTTAATTTCACAATCTCTTTATTATCTGAGGTTGTTTTTACGTAAGTATCTACTGGGACATATTTATTATCCATGTACATGTTTAATAAAAGAGTTTTCAAAGGGATTATTTTTACACTACTGTAAAAACGACCTATACTCATGGTTAAAAACCGTGGGTATAGCCCCCAAAACCATGGGTATAGCCTATACCCACGGTTTCGGGAACCGTGGGATGGAAAGGTGTCGGTATAGGTCCCCAGCCTATACCCACAGTTTTCCAAAACCATGGGTATAGGTGTTTTGACACCGTGTCAATGAAACATACCCAATTTCTATGGTGTCAAAGGCTTTTACCCACAGTTTCAAAACCGTGAGTATAAATCCAAAAATAATGCAGGCGGCAGGTTTTGATCCTGCAACCTCTTCACTACAAACACCCCATATAACCACTACCCTAACATCACCTATGTATATATATATATATAGTTAAATATAGTTATATAAACTGTGGGTATAGAGGGAAGAACCATGGGTATAGGACTCTCTCCAAAAAAAAATTCCTTCCTGTGGGAAAAAAAATTTCCCGCGCACACACGGGAAACCTATACCCACGGTTTTTCATAACCGTGGGTATAAGTATTTTAGCCCAGACCTATCCCCACAGTTTTGGGGAAAACCATGGGGATAGGTACCCCTATACCCACGGTTTTTGAAAACCGTGGGTATAGGTGACTTTTCAGGACCTATCCCCACGGTTTTGGAAAACCGTGGGGATAGACCCCCCTATACCCACAATTTTGGAAAACTGTGGGTATAGGTCTTGAAAAGTGACCTATTCCCACAGTTTTCAAAAACTGTGGGTATAGGGGTACCTATCCCCATGGTTTTGGGGAAAACCGTGGGGATAGGTCCATTTTCCAGTAGTGTTGATGGACTTTTTTTACTAAAACATCATTTTAAATGTTTTAAAGATTTATTCTTCTAAACCTTTCTCATTAATATCCATGTTTTCAAAATGGTTTTAAGGATTTATTTGTATGGACATAAATTTTTTAAAATGTTAATTCCTTTCAAAAGTTTCAAATTGGTATGGGACACTTTGATTCAAAACTATCTTTTAAATGAATTCCTTTATAAATTATGTGAATTTTAAATGATTTCATAAAAAATGGATATTTCTCTCAAATATTGTTACTGATCATTTTCAACTATGTCAACATCCTTTATGGGATATTATTCTTGATCGAGGTTGATTTATTATGATACAAATCTTCTATATTGTATTAAAGGTTTTGTGATATGTTTGACTGTGGATGTGTTATTTTTATACCATTCATGGTTTATGGATAAAGTATTGACATTTCGTATGCTAGTTTTAATACGAATGTTTATGTTATGTTTAAACCTTTTCATATGAGGAATGCATTGGACTTATACGTGATGGGTGGAGCCCGCTCTAGCTACTCGATGCATCGATAGGTCTCATGAGACAAACTAGTGTCATGGCACAAGGCCTTGACAAAATCTTATTTGTAGTCTTGGCACAAGGCCTTGACTATGTGGTTATGAAGTCTGGCATTATGCATTCCATCATTATGAAATTGGCTATGGATATTGCATGTGATTATTCGACTAGTAGAATATCCATGTGAATAAGTAAATGGAATTATTTAATTTATCTTTGCCATATTATACTGAAGTTTAAGTTTAAAAGGCTTTTCTTTTAGTTTTATACATTGCCTTAAATTTTTATGCTTATTTATGAAATTTTCTGCTATATTGTTATCCTTACTAAGCATCTGAGCTCACCCCTTTCTTATGTTTTATTTTCCCAGGATTCCAAGAAGTGTATTATGATTGATAAGAAGGGTTAAGATATGGGATTAATGGCGTTATCAAAGGATCATTTATGTTGTGTTTTATTTTCTAATGTATAATGTAAGTAGGAAAGAGATTCAATGCCAAAGAACATGCCACACGCACTTCCTATTTTTCAAATGTTCCCAACCGTTTCCCCCTCCACTGGCACTTTGTCGTCGGAGACCTTGGCCCCAGTGACGTTCGATCCCAGCGCCTCTGGTCATATTGCGGTGGCACAACCCCTGGAGTCCCCTGGTCCAGCTCCTAGGTTCATCCAACGTCCCTTTCACGATGCACTTTGCGGTTCGGTCAGCGGATCCCTACAGTCTTGCTTCCCAGTGGTGAGACCATTCTCTTCGGTTGTCTCTCATGATGGATCAAGTGTTTTGATGGAAGTTCCTACGGGGGCCTTTGAGGAGGCATCCGATCGGCTTCGGTGGACTCTTGTGGCGCATTTCAGTGGGGTGAAATCTCCTATGGAGTCCTTCAAGCACTTCGTTGATTCCTGGGGTTTGTCAGGCCTGATTCGCATCTCGAAGCTTCATTGTAATTCCTTCTATGTGGTGTTGGCCTCGGATGAAGACTTTTTGTTTTCCTGGTGCAAATATATGTGCTACTTCGGGCGGTGGCATTTTAGCCTAGCCCCCTGGTCCATGGAGGCGCATAAAGGGAAGGAGAGTCCTCGTGCGGTGGTTTGGCTTGGCTTGTCGGGGCTCCCTCTTCCCTTTCAGAATGAGTCCTTCCTCCACGCTATTGGCGACTCCCTCGGAGGCTTCCTTTGTGTAGATGATTTCACCCTCTCCTGTGAAGACATTATGCTACCAAGGATCTATGTTGAGATGGATCTTTCGCTTGTTATTCCTGAGAAGTTGGTGATCAAAGTGTTGAATGAGGTTTCTTGGGAACAATCTATTTCATTACCTGTTTTCCCAAGGTTTTTCTCTTCGTGCATAATTTAGGGGAACTCTTGAGCCGTCTACAAAAACTGCAAGAAGTTCGGCTTCCACTCTACTCCCAGGGTCTTACCCTGCGACGCCTCTCATCTTTTCTAGAACGGACCTTGGGTAACTAGCAAACATCCTGGAGATACCCCTACCTCCCCATGCAGGGAATTGGTGCCAGTCTCCTCAGGTTCAAAAGTTATAGTGTCTGGGAGCGAGGTTGGGAGGCATCTCCCGAACCAGAGTCCCTCTTTGGAGTGGTTTTGGGTTCGGTTTGTGTCTCTCTTGTGTCCTCCTGTGATTCCCCGAGTGTGGATGTCTCCTTTTATTGAGGACAATTCTAGTGTCACAGAGAGGGGTGTCTTTATTTCCTCTTCTCCATATTCACTCCCATGCGAAGTCATGAAGCAGATTGGTTCTGGCATGGGGAAGGTGGAGGCTCAAGGGGTCCCTATCAGCCAGACTCAGGAATATAGTCCCTCTACTTATTCGTCTTCCTGTAGGAGGGAAAAGGGGAAGTCCACTGAACGCCCTTCTTTTGAGCCGCCTCCTGCCTCAGTTTCCCATGTTCAAAGCCCAGGGATGTGCACTCACTATCAACAGAGACTATATAGGGAAGGATCTCTTTTCCTAGGTACCAAGACTACGAAGACCGGGCCCAAAGCTGGGTCACCCTCTTTTAAATGTTGAATATGCTAATATGGAAGGCTCTAGGTCTTGGATCTCGGGTAAAGATAGACCTCATTGTCTCTGAAGCTAGGGGGAACAAATTTTGTATTGTTGTTGTCCTGGATCCAAAACAGAACCCGAATAAAATCAAGACCTTTTGTCTTTATGTTCACATGCATGGTCACATGCATGCAGATCTGACAAATAGTCATATATGGCTATTCGGGAAAAAGGATGTGTCCATGGATTTCATTGAAGCTGGAGATCAAAATATCACCATGAAATTTACGAAGGACGAGGAGCGCTTCTATGTTTCCTTTGTGTATGGTAGCTGTGATTCCCAGGAAAGAATGCGGCTGTGGAAGGGCTTGGAGATTTTTTATCCGGAGGATCTCCCCTGGTTTGTGGTGGGGGACTTCAATATTTTCCTAGATTCGGATGAGAAGAAGGGGAGAGGGGCCTTCCCCAGGAAAGCCAGTCTGGACTTTGCTCAGTTTATGGCGAGGAAAGGGTTGTATGACTTGGGCTACAGTGGGGACTGGTTTACGTGGTGCAATAATCAGGGTGGGAGAAGGAGGAGTTGGAGTAGACTCAACCGATGTTTGTCTAATATCAATGTTCTTAATATCTACCCTCCGTCTGAGGTCAAGCACCTTGCTCGAGGCATTTTTGACCATTCTCCACTAATGGTGTCAGTGTCCCCTAAGTAGGATTTTCAAGATTCTTTCAGGTTCTACCAGTTATGGCTTGGATTGGATGGCTATAAAGAGAAGGTAAGGGATTTGTGGGAGGCTCCAACTCAAGGGTACTCTTGGGCGGAAATTCATAATAAGCTATGGAGGTTAAATAAATGGATTTTGGAGTGGGCTAGGAGTATCCCTCCCTTTGATAGAAGGTTCGAGACTCTCAAACAGAAGTTAGAAGAGTTAGAAGGGAGTCTGGGGGAGGAATGAAGTGAGATGGCATTCGAAGATCTCAAGACCAAGAAGATGAGTTGGGAAGTGGAGCTTCTCAAACAAGAACAGATGGATCGGGACCAGTCTAGAGTGAAGTGGATGCAAGCGGGTGACAAAAACACAACCTTCTTCTATGATTGCATCAGATAACAGAAACTTTGGATCAAACCAAATATCTTTTAGGAGGATGGATACTTCATGCATGATAGGGATACTGTTGGGAGGATGGATCTTTCGTTCTTTCAGGACCTCCTAGCAGGCTCAAACCCGAGGATGACCAGTGGTTATCCAACCGGCACCTCGGCTCTGTGGGAGGTGATTCCAAACAGTGTCTGACATGGCGAACAACTCGATTGAGGTCATTCCTAATGAGGAAGAGATTTTCAATGCCATAAAGAAGCTTAACGCGGAGAGTGGCCCCGTCCCGGACGGTTTTCCTGGAGCCTTTTACAGGGGGTCGTGGGAGATTGTCAAAAAAGATATTGTCGAAGCCATAAAATATTTCTTTTAGGGTGGGTCTCTTCCTCGGGTAACCAATGCCACAACTCTCTACCACATCCCCAAGGTAAAGGATCTGTCATCACTTTCCCATTATCACCCAGTGAGTCTTTACAACTTCTCATACAAGATCCTTGCTTGCCTTATTAATTAGAGGATGTCTAAGTTTCTTCCTGGTTGGATCTCTATTGAGCAAAATGGCTTCGTGAAGGTCCGCTCCATTCAGGGGGCTATAGCACTCTCCCAGGAGATGGTGAGGGATATCAACTTCAAGACCCACGGTTCTAATCTTGCGATCAAAGTTGATATGAACAAAGCATACAACAGGATTGAGTGGAGTTTTTTTAATAGAGTTTTTGCAGCGATGGGCTTCTCGGTCAGGGTGTTTGATATCCTTTTTAGATGTGTAAGCTCTTCATGGATGGGGGTATCTTTCATGGGTAAAGTGTGTGGTTTTTTCAAGGCTACCAGAGGTCTGTGACAGGGTGACCCGCTCCCACCCAACTTATTCATCCTGGCCCAAGATACTCTCAGCATCCTCCTCAACCGCAGCATTCTTCAAGGGGGAATTCTCCCCTTCAGAAGGAAACAGAGCCTCCCCTATATATCTCATCTGATGTTTGCAGACGACACCATTATATTCATCAATGGTAGGTGGAGCTCTGTTCATAAGATCAATGATATCCCGAGGGACTACTGCTTCTGCAGTGGGCAGGTTCTAAGTGTCGACAAGAGTGAATTATTTATCTCTCACAGAAGCTCACCTCGGTGCGTGTCTTCCCTGTGCAGCCGACTTAACATGCATTAGGGGTCCTTCCTGATGGATTATCTGGGTACACCTATCTCCTCGAGTAGAATCCAGATTTGAGATTTCGACCGCATTGTAAGTAGAATCATAGGTCGATTTCTCAACTAGAAGAATCACCTCCTCTCTTTCGGTGGGCGTATAGCTCTGGTTAACAGTGTATTGTCCGCCATACCTATACATGCAATGGCATCATTGAACATCCCAAAAGGAGTCATCAAATTAGTTTAATTGATATTATGAAGTTTTTTATGGGATTCAAAGTCTGAGGGGAAGAGGCACTGGACCTCGTGGGAGAGGATGGAAAGACCCATCCATGAAGGAGGGATCAACTGCAGAAGCTTGAAAAGCACTCTTCAAGGCTCGCATGCTAAGCTTTCTTGGGAAATTATTGAAGATCGTACTCTATTAGGCCAGAGGATGTCTCAGATTAGTGGGAGTAAAATGGATGTTTGTAGCGGCTATGCTTCTCCTCTTTGGTCAAAAATCCATCCCCTACTTCTGACCCTGAAACATAGCTCGCGATGGATAGTGGGAACAAGGGAGATTCTATTCTGGCACAAGAATTGGGCATGCTCTGTTCTTGCCTTCCCAGGGTGCCCGGCTCCTCTGATCACAATTAAGGAAGCTCGGTTTCACCCTCGTTTCACCAAGGCGGTTCTGAGAAAAGACCAGTAGGCCCTGTTAGATTCCATTGAGCTGAATGATGAGCGGGATAGATGTGTGTTCACTCCCTCCTCATCAGGCGTCTTTAATATCAGAGATTTTCGGAGGTTTCTACCCTCGCAGGGTTTTCCGGATCACTGGAACGATGTGGCCTAGTGTCGCAAGATTCCTTTGAAGCTTAACTTTCTCACCTGGCGTATCAGGAACCTCGCCATCACGATAGATGAGAATATCAAAATACTAGGGATCAGCATGGCCTTTGGATGTCATTGCTGTAGTGCGCGGAGGGAGGAGAGCACTGTGCACTTGTTTTATGAGGGTGAATGGGCTCAAGCAGTGTGGTTGTTTTTAGGAGGCTAATTGTATTTTTATTATTGAGAGAAGGATGAGTCTTTTTTCCTAGAGAAATGATTCAATGGTTCGTTGGGGAAGGAGAAGGATCAGTTGGCTCGTGATGCAACCCTCAATGCGGGGTGTTGGTGTATCTGGCAAGACAAAAATCAGGCACGGTTCGAAGGTGAAATGCACATGGTGAGGTCCATTACTGCGCGTATTCGCTTCCTACTCCTAGACTTGATTTCAATAAACAAGGAATGGTAGGAGGCTTCTCCCTTCCCATGCATGCAGGGGTTTGTGTAACGTTCTCCTCCCTCATCCGTTGAACCTTATGGTAAATGGATCAGATGGATTCCCCCTGCCTCTCGATATAAACTCAATACTGATGGGGCTTGTTCTAAAGGGGTGATGTCGGGAGGGGGTGTTGTGAGAGGAATAGGGGGAGGTGTGGTGTTGGCCTTCTCTTCCTTATTCAGCATCGGTACCACAATCCAGGATGAGGCCCAAGCTCTTCTCACTGGGCTTTCAGTGTGTATCTAGGAGAATGTGGTCATTTATGAGTTAGAGGTTGACTCCTTGATCCTCCATGATTCCTTGAAAGGAAATTGTTCAATACCTTGGTCTATTGCCTACAGTGTCAGGAAATGCCTTGGTATTCTTCGACACAACATTCAAGTGTCCCACACCTGCCGCGAGGGGAACAAGGTTGCGGATTATTTGGCATTCGTGGCCGATCATAGGTCTACCAATAGTTTTCTTTTTCATTTTAACAGCTTAAAGTTGTAATGTGTTAATTTGATCAGAGGGGGTGCCCTTGGTTTGCATTATTATAGACCCCCCTAGTTTGTCTTGTTGTATTGTTTCACTCTTTAATAAAAATTTGATTTGGATGGATGGATGTATAATGTAATGTTCATGTATATAATCTACTTTCCAAGACTGATAAACTGATCGGTATTTCAGGACTTGATTCCTTGTAATCATGCCAATGTATTAAAACAATGCACCGACTCTGGGCTTCTGGGGTTGAGGCGTTACAACATGTCCTCTCAATGACTTTTAGATGTCAAGTGACATGTTTTCTTGATGTCATGTGTATGCCGAGTGGTGTGTTGTCTCGATGCTTTATGGATGTCGAGCAACATGTTAATTTTATGCCTAGTTGATACAGAGAGACACATTATCTCGATGCATTGTGGATGTCGAGTGACAAGTCGTCACGATACCTGGTGGATTGGCCTCGTGGCTATCACTTGATCACTTCTGACATCTGTTACGGTTATCCTTCTAACATGGAGCCAAAGTAGGTACATCCAGAGTTTTTGGTGGCTCGGTAAGTGCACAATCGCCCGACATATGGGTGTGTATTTCTTGTGTGTTCTTAGTGATTATATGTTATGTTTTCACAATTTATGTATTATATGTTAACTTATATTTATCTCATCACATGAATGTGCACTGCATTTACTGGTTGGAAACTAAACCACATTGGTGGTGTACTACTAAGTTATACTCACACTCTATTCAGGTGGCTATAGAACTTGGTTACCTGATCAACCCTCACTTGTTGCAAGTACCGGTTGGGTTGAGGCATGAGTTTGATTATCTAACAGGATAAATCACCACAAGTATGGATACTGAGAGGTGTTGTGGATTAGAGTTGGGTGTAGAGACCCTTTATACTTTGTTCTTTTCTTTATTTGTATATGTAATCGGCCTAGTGGGTGATCATCGTCATGTTTTTAGGTATTATTGTTTGGGTCTATTGTTTCTACATTCTTTCATTGCAGAAGATATGTTATTATTTTCTTATAATTTGATTATATATTGTTATATGTTTAGTTATTTATCTTTTTTGTGCCCCCTTATTGAGGTTATAGTCTCCCCGTGATCTGCCTTAGACCCTCGCTACTAGTCGGCAGCCTCTAGCATATGGAGAGGTGCACCTAAGGTCATGTGGAATTCTAGCTTGAACCTAATGATTCGGGTTGGGATGTTACAAAATGGTATCATAAGACTAGAGTCTTGTTTTCCTAATTTGGGGATTTGGTAGAATGGAGACATGGGAATGTGTCAGAGCTTGTAATGAATCTCAGTCGGGTGTGTCACGAACACCTTTCTTGGGGGAAGTCCAAGTTACCAGGGTATGGAATTTATGTTCTTAGTTTTCACTATTATGGTTGCATATTATCTTCACTTTGTGTGATTCATAATAATTTTTGAGGTTTTTTATTTCATATTGATTTTACTCTTGGAATTATTGACAAGAGGCGCCGCATACATCATATTAGGCACATAGGTTTCACATGGCATGTATGTTGCTTGTGTGTGATTGTACTGACTATTGAGTATTTAGTTTCTTTGTGTCACAAATTGTACTATGTTTTCATATATGTGTTTTTGGTGACATTCTTTCAGTTGAACTCCTATGCATTTCTATTTCTAATATCAAATCATTTGTGACCTTGGTTTGGTGCAACTAAGCGATGACAGCGGTGGATATGGTGACAACGACATCGATAAAAACAGTGACAATGATGTGGTTACTCTTTGTGAAAATGGTGTAGTGTTCCTTATTAGGTCATTGTTATCCATTAATTTCCTTAGTGAAAAAACTTGTGTGAGTAGCCTTTTGATTAGTCTTATTGATTAAATTTCCAACTGTAGTCTATACGGATTTATCCATACAACACCTAGTGGCATTCTCCTTAATTGGATTGGGTGTCTATGACCCATCAGCGTGGATAGTCTAAGGGTGAAGTCGTCATGGAATGTATTTGAAAATATTCCTATATAACTTTCTGTGAGTTATGACCCTTTTTTTGAAACTTTATTGTGGGTTATATATAATACCTTGTGGAATTAGTAATGTGAATCTGGTTACTGACAAGTCGGTGCCTTGTGCTACTTGGGAAGAACCCAAGTGAAGATATCCCTTGTGAAGAGATGGTCAAGGTTAATTCCATAGGTGTGGTGTTCATTGATGAAATTCCATATACATGTGGATAACCTTTATAAGGCATAGAGGAAGGTATTGTAAGTTTCCTCACAACCTGGGAGTATAGAGCACCTAGAGTGCTATTACTCATAACATAAGGTTGGGTTTTAGAGAGTTTGGATTCTTGCTACATCTAAGGCAGTACCATGGGTTTCCTAGCCTATTACTTTTGAATGTGACTCTTGTTGGGTGTCGGGTGAAGATCCCAGGTTCCCGAATCTAGGAGGGTTAGAGTGTGTGTGTACGCTCTGCTGCTCTAACTAACACTAGTGTGATGAGTGGTGTGTGGTGAAACTTGGTAGAAAGAAGTTTATTTTTTAAAGATGAGTGCAGAGATTGATCAGTTTTGGTGGAGTTGGCACCTTATAAGAGAATAGACAACTGAAAAGGAAAGTGAGTTTGGCTTGAAGGTTTGTGACTCATGGAAAAATCACTCTGTTTGGAGTAATTATTAGTGTTGTCGTGCCTTGTTGGGAAGCCTTGATGCATGAGAGTTCATACATTGGTTTCACGGGGTTGGTTGAAATAGTGGAAGTGGGGTGGTGAGTTTACTGTTAAAGATGCTTCAGGTTTTGTTAATGAACCCATAAGAGCCAGTGATGGTAGGTCACTGACGTTTTCAATTCAGATTCACCCTTATAGTTGGCAACCGACATGTTGGAATAGAGCTCATAGGGTTTGGTAGCCAAAAATATATTGAGTGTGAAGATGTATCTATGGTGGAAAATGACATCGATAATGGATCAGGGTACTATTGTGTAGTCAACCTGAGTTTTTCGTCTGTTGGAATACCATGGTTTGGAATAGAGACTTGTGTGAGGGGACGAGACCTATCTAGGCGGAGGTCATAACCCACGCCCATATTTCTAGAGAATTCCATGCACATTGAGAATGGATTTTTGAATATAGTGGAGTACATTTGAATAAATCCATGATTGCATAGTGCATGGTGTGTTTCTTGGTAATCAAGCTTGAACGAATGGTCATGTTTAATCATTGTAGTCGGTGATAGACTAGTTAGGGGTCAGGTATAACAATGTAAGCATTGTGAGGTTACTAATAAGGACACTCTTATGGTGGGGGGGATTGACTTGGTTAAAGGTGAATGGACCTCTCATGGGAAAGGTCATGGTCTTATGTAAGACTAACTGTTAAACAGTTATGGTACTCCAGAAGATCGATGCGTAGTGGACCCGAGTGTATCTAGTTCCATGATGAATGCCTAATGTTTGATTCATATGTAGTCATGGATAGATATTGTATGTGGTATTGAGACTTAGAAGGATATCAGTGTGAACTTAGAGGGAGTCAAATCATTAGAGCATTGATGCACGATCGTGAGCCTTATGGCTGGTGTAAGTAGTTGTTGAATCAATTGGGAAATTACTTCGAAATCAGTTCGTACATCAGTATGGATGGAATATCGATTTAACGATGCCTCTCAAACTCAATTCACCGTGATTAGTGTCTTTGTGGAGTGTTGGTTGTTAGGTCAGTTACCTTTGTAGGAAGAAGGATAGAAATGTACTAACTGGTGTTTATACATGAAGCTGAATTTGGTGGGTCGGAATCGAACCAATATCGTCGTATCGAGTATGACTGGGGTGTTTTGAGAATCGGTTGGTGCCTTTCAAGAAAGGTCAATTTGATCGAGTTATGTTTGGTTGGTAAGGACCCGTTGGTTTGGCTTGGAACTAGGGACGAGGTGTTGTTATCGACTTTTAACCCGTGTTTTTCATTTGATCAAGTACGATGGAACTGAACCGCACTAAACATGTTGTTGTACTACCAAAATCTTGTTTTTTATGGTGATTTCTATGGTGAGGATCACCAAGATGTTCAATAAGGAATCAGTTTAAGACACTGTGGTGTGTCGAGTTCAATGAATTCGGTAATCATGATCTTGATGTTGGTTAACAACAATCTTTAGATCATCTTCTCGGGTTCATCCTTAAAGTCACGAAGTGGAGGTGTATTGGGCATTAAGAAATGAGAAAAACCTTAAGGTGTTGAGTTGGATCTCAAGGATGGAACGCAGACAACTCCTTGTGGATGATGATCGAGGTAGATCAGGAGGCATGATTCACATGATACCACAATTTCTTGAGGACAAGAAGTGCTATGGTGGGGAGAATGTAACAACCTGCCTCATTATGGGGTGTGAATTTTAGAGTAAAATTGAACTTTTCATCTGGTGGATGGATTATTCAGAGAACCATGTGATAAATCGAGGTGTGGCATATTCAAACATCTTTAAGACTTGTTTTTTGGGATTGAATGGAGGTAT
Organism: Viscum album; assembly: GCA_963277665.1. NCBI lineage: Eukaryota > Viridiplantae > Streptophyta > Magnoliopsida > Santalales > Viscaceae > Viscum > Viscum album. The sequence goes on from OY728122.1 coordinate 1,911,701,169, forward strand.
GGTGGGTGAATCAAAGCTTGGGTTTTTAGTAAGGAATCTTGGAGCATTCGGGGCTACTACTATAACCATCGGCTAGCCGGTGGGGCGGATAGTAGTCCTACTACCCAGTGGGATGCACTGTATAACTAGTGGAGTGTTCTGGGTAGGTTTTATGTAAGGAACTTTTGGTCCTTTAATCCACCAAATCCCACTCAGGATTTATCCCCTTGGCTCATATTTTTTAGGGTCATTCAATCATGTACCTCTATTCTCCTTCCTCCTTTATATCTCCTTGATCCAGAGTGGTTCTAGGCGAGATTTATTGGAGAATCTAGGTGATATCCTTCATTCTTCCTGAATAATGGCCTCCTTCTATCTCGTGTGGTGTAAAATCATTATGTCATTCATCATGGATGATACTCTCAGTTATTTTAATCCCTTGAAATCGTTAATGTCTCAATTCTCCTTTAATCCTCTTCCTCGCGATCATTTTGATCAAAGTTTGTTTCTTTTCATGATATCGATTAGAGAATTGGATGATAATTCCATTGGATCTTGATGTAATTGTCTGAGAATGATGGATCTTAGGATTTTCATGGCTAGAGGATGTCTCATGATGATGAATGTGTGTCACTGATGAGTGACTTGTTGAAGGTATTTCCCTTGGTGATCTCTTTTATATTTTTTGGTCAATTTGATTTTAATCGACCATCATAACATGGAATTGAGTTAGTGTTATCCCAACTAGGTTAAATATCCTAAGTGGGGGTGGTGAATTATGATATGATAGATTAAAACAAATGTATCTTTAGATCTTGTTTCATCATTAAAAAACACTCTTCTCTTTTCTTCCTGCAGCAGAGAATAAAATGAGAATTAAAACATGCACATGACACATCAATTTTACTTGGTTCACCATCACTGGGATATATCTAAGGATCACACAAAGTAAATGTGTATATGTACCAAATCCACTAAATCACACTGTTATTAAAAAGTTTTTAGTGCACTCACTATCCCTCTTGGTTTACAACCAATCATAGTTTTGAATCTCACAGCTCTCTCCACTGAAGTGTGCTCACTGCTTCTTTAGATAAATCTTCTATTGATCTGAATCATATCATAATTGTTTCACACATATATGAGTGTTCCATTGAGTCTTGTTTTCATCCATTAGATGAAATAAAATTCACCACATAGTGATTTCTTTATAGAGAGACCTTTCGTGAACTATTTTTGTTCCTTTGTGAACTTCTTAAGACCCTTACACTGTGTAGTGTGAGTGCTTCGTGGACCACCTTTGCTTCATGGACTACATTCACTTCATGGATAGCTAACGCTTCACGATCCCTTTTCCTTTGCGAGATTTAGTTCCCCACAAACCCCTTCTCTTATCTAATGAAATTCACTTTATCTAATGATGTGATTAAGGGTCCTTTATATAGGTAAAAAAATCCCAAAAAACTTTCTAATTATGATTACCATAAACTCCTTTGTGGATAATCCATCATCATGTACTGCACTCGATATGCAGTTCACATAGCCCTTGATTCCTTTGCAGCGACCTTTAAATCATTGTCCTCATCCGCAGAAGAAAATCCCTTTGCGTTGACTATTAACTCGCTATCTTCGACCGCAAATGATGAGTCTCCCATGAACTGATCTTTCTATGTGGTTTTTATTGTTAATAACACTTCACAGTGGCCTTAATTCACTGCCTTCAACCACAAACAACGATCTCCCTCACAGAATTCCTTTTTGGTTCGTATAGTATAGATGTTATGCATAATATCGGTTTTTTCTTTGAGATCCTGTGAACTCCTTAAGATTATTTACGGTATGTGAACTCCTTTATACACTTTGTGGTTCATCATTAATGCTATGTGGAAATCCTTCCTTTTCCATTAAAACAAATCCTGATTTTGAGGCCCAAAAAATTAGCAAATACTGGGAAATTACGTCACCTTCAAAACATCTAATTCGGTAATACCAACCATACTGTAATGCGATCAAATGTATTTTTCAACAAACACAATCATCCCAAAAACACTGAGATGACACCTTGAGGGAATGTTTCCCAACAGTTGGGGATTTTCTCATCTTAAAATTGGGAGTGTGCCAAGAGTGGCTCGAACTCCATTGGATGATGCTACGACTAAGGTACATCGCTTGGTTTTTCTATTCTAAGGGTTCTGATTTAATTATATTAAATTTACCTTTACCTTGTTATCATGTGATAGGGATTTTTCTCTAAATGAAGTTGGAAGTGTGATATGGACCTTCCATGGGTGGTTAGTCATGGTTCCAGCTTAGTAGTGATATCTGGTAAGTCCTTCGACATGTATGTCTTTCACCTTTGAATGTGAGTTCTTTATAGTCATTTAATTAATTATAATTTAGTTATAATTAATTATTTGGGATGTTTGGGCATGAGTAAAACCTCATGTAGATTGATAGAGGCCGAATGGACTTTGATGGATTCAGATTAAGTTTTTGGGCATTGATTGGTTGGGAGTTAACTTTGTTTGAGGTAGGTGGTCTCATGAACCTTACCCTATGGTTTTATGCAAGGTTATTGGAATGTGGTATGAAGTTCGCCACCTTGGACAAACAAACTTTAAATTCATAATGTGTTGTGAATAATAAGTAATGCTTGATATTTTAATGATCCATAAGTCTTAATTAATTAAAAGAATCATGTCTAATGTAATTAGACAAATTGTTAAGGGTCATGTTGGTCCCTTGTGCACTGGCATGATGTTGGCCATTGATAACCGAGGATTGATCACTAATGTGTGCCTTAGATTACATGGACCCTCTTGTGAGTGGTGGTGCTACATGAGACATAGATCCTATGAGATCACGTTTGATGTTCTGATCACATGTGTGCGTGGGTGTAGTCTATGAGACCATGTTAGTTGATTTATGCCATGAGTATGCCTAGGTGGCCTAATAGACAGTGTTTGACCTTGATCACATGTGTAGCTACTATGACTCATGATGACATGCCATGCTCAATTTATATGTATAATCTAGTTGCCTTGATGTGATGCATGTGTTGGCATAGCTTGGTTGACCATGTTTGATGTATTGATCACATGTGGGTGTGGGTGTAGCCTATGAACCCATATACGATGCTTGATTCCATGAGTGTGCTTGTATATCTTGTTATACTATGTTTGATGATGATCACATGTATTTGTTTGTTTCTACTAAATACTCATGATGATATGTTATGCTCTGCTTATATGTAAGCTTTGCCCTGTTGTGTGAGATATCAAATTGTCTTTGGGGGTATTGTTATTAGTATTCGAAGACAGGTGGGTCACTGTGATGTGGTTATCCCTTTGAGGGAGAGTGCGCATGACTTGCGACAATGATGACAATGGACCTAAGCACATGGTAGGGGCATCGTGATCTTGAGTCCAGACCTGCGACAACAACTGTTGAGGTACGACATCTTTGTGGATGTCGAGTGACATGTTCACTTGATGCCTTATAAATGTCGAGTGATGTGTTGACTCGATGCCACATGGATGTCGAGTGATGTGTTGTCTCGATGCCTTGTGGATGTTGAGTGACATATTCACTGGATGCCTAATGGATACTGAGAAACATGTTATCTCGATGTCTTGTGGATGTCGAGTGACTTGTCATCTTGATACCTAGTGGATCAGCCTTGGGGCTCACACTTGATCACTTTCGACATCCGTTACGATTATCCTTCTGACATGAAGCTGAAGTAGGTACGGTCGGGGTTCGTGGTGGCTTGGTAAGCGCACGACCACTCGGTGTATGGGTGTTTATTGCTTGTGTGTGCTTATTGATTGTATGTTATACATGCACAGTTTATGTATTGTCTGTTTAATTTTGGTGAGCTTATCACATGCATGTACACTGCATTTACCGATTGTGAACTAGACTGTGATGGTGTCATCCAACTGAGTTGTACTGACATTCTGCTCGAGCGGCCATGACACTTGGGTACTCAAGAAACCCTGACTTGTTGTAGGTACACGCTGGGCAAAGGCTCGGGTTTGATTGCTTAACGGGATAGCTCGCTATGAGTCTGGAGATCGGAAGGAGGTGTGGCGTGGAGTTGGGTGCAAAGCCCCTTTGTACTTTGTTCTTTTCTTTATTTGTATATGTGATCAGTTTGGTGGGCGATCAACGTCTTGTTTTCAGGTATGACCATTCAGGTCTGTTGTTTCTGCATTCTTTTACCGTAGATGACATGTTATTGTTTCCACATACTCTAATCGTATATTGTTATATGTCTAGTTATTTATCTGTTTTTGTGCACTTTGATTGAGGTTATAGTCTCTCCATGATCCACATTGGACCCTCACTGCTAGTCAGCTGACTCTGATGTATGTGGAGGTGCGCCTAAGGTCACGTGACATTCTGGCTCGGACCCGATGATTCGGGTCAAGATGTTACAATGTTGATACTAGTGGGTTGTATGGTCTTGGTGAAATCTGGATATTGTCAAGGATTAACCTTTCGTTTTGAAAGACGAACCTTGTAAATTTGTTGTGCCTTTTGTGTGTGGGAGTTTTGTTTCAAGAAGGAAACTTAAAAACAATTCAAATCACTGATTCACCCCCTAGCGATTTCCATTAATATGTGTGTGTTTATCACATCAGGTCTCTTTGTTGATGATATTTTGAGGTTGTCAGGTTGTTTCAATGATTATATTTTTTCGTTTATCATAGGTCGGATAATGTGGTTGCTCACTAACCTCCGTGTCTTAGTAACACAGGTGATGATAGAGTTTAGATGAGATGTGTTCCTCTTGGAGTGCAATCTTTCGTACTTTAAAGATTTATCTTGTTAATATATTTGAATTAAAAAAAAAAACAAACAAACAAAACAAAACACATGTTATGTGTTTATTTTTGCAAGTAGTTTTGAGTTTATATATGGTGTATTGAGAAAAAAATGTTTAAATAAAATGTTTTTTAACATACGACATATGTTGATTTGTTGTCTATTTTATTATTTTTGCAATACTTCTAATTTCTAATTTCTTTTGTAATCAGTTTTTTTTTTGAATATTTAAATATTAAAAATTATTATTTTTAGAGTTGTCAATTTGCATGAAATCTAATGATAATTTTTTAAAAAATAAAAAAATTATTTTAAAAAACGTTTTTATTCATTTTTTTTATAATTATGAATTGATATATATTCATTTATTATTTTTTGCATTTAAATGATATATTTATTAAAATCGACGAGGGCAGTATTGGACAACCGTAGTATGGCGATCGATCGCAGTCGAGATGGTCTCTTATCAGGCAAGTATCTTTCTCTCTGTCTTCTTTGGCAAATTTTCTTGAATAACGGGACCGCCCGCGCCTATTGAAGTCCTGCGTATGAACGGCTTCTACTCCTCCTGCAAGGCTCGTCCGCTCAATCCAAAAGTCCGGAATTCTGGAGAGTCGCCATGGCCGGCTCCGCTTCGACTTTCCTTTTCATTGTCCTCTTCGTCTCCTTGGGGTTTCTTTTTCCCACATGCTTAATGGAGGCGCTTCCAGTGAAAGGTACGTTCCGTCACTCTTTCTCTCTTTGTTTGTCTCCTGGAGATTGTTAATTTGGCAGTGCCCTCCTTGGTTTTGGGAAAGCATTTGAAGACTGATTTCCGAGTAGTAGGGTTTTGATGATCCGTTCGGCCGAGTGCCACAACTTCTTCCGGGGGCAGGGATAGCAAGAAATTTGTTTAAAAATTTCTTCCTGTCTACCGCGCCTTTCTTTTTCTCTGCCATTTCACTATTGCGTTATGGTCGGGTTGCGTTTATAATTTTTAGATCTCTGATGTGCTTGCTACTGATTTTCTAGTTTTACTAGTTCTTATGTTTTACCATACCTCTAATTTATCTACTTGAAAGAACTGAGTTCAGTCTACTTTTGATTGTAACTTTAGTTTTTGAAAATTGCAGTTGTAGACATTAAAAAATCACCAGTGGAGTTTACTCCATCTCCACTCTACCAGTATCCATCATCCCATAATTCAAAAGACACCTTATTCTGCGAACGTGTTCAGGTGCGTGGGAAATCAAGATTGAATCTCGGGAGTTTTGCCAGTTCATTCCGGGTTACATTGGTTCCATCGGTTATGATTCCTGAGAGATTACACGACAAAATTTATGTTTGCTTTCATAGGTAAGCGCAATCATTCAATTTTATTTCTTTCCTTCCTTCTCCCTCTGGTGTTTGTGTGCCCACTGGTGCACAAACAGGTTCAAAATCAATGGCACTGACACCGGTTGGTTACTGTTGAACTTTAATGCAGCAATGCTTCACTTGGATTGTGTCAATGTGAAGAGTGGAAAGCTGTTCAGAAGGGGACATGGAGCTCAGCCACGTCACCATACATGGATCGTTATGTGGATGTGAAATCCGTGAGGGAATTGCCTGGTCCTGTTACACTAACCATTGATGAAGGCAGGCGTCTTATCTACTTTCAAATTTCAATTCACAGCACGGATACAATCATTATTAATTGACATTTTTTTCTGTGTTTACTGGCCACGCAGAATTTCACCAATGGCGCCTGTACTGTTTGGCGTTAGGCTTTGCTGTTCTACTGTTGGCACCAATTGTTAGTAGCTGGGTCCCCTTTTATTACAGCAGTTCAATGGTCATTGGAGTTGTGCTTGTTATTTTGATTCTCCTATTTCAGGTATTTTGTCTTTATAATTCTACATTGTCTTTAGGAAAAAAATCACAAATTTCCTAAAAATACATTTTGTCGAAGCCTCCTATTTTGTTTTTGCTGTTTTGAAACTTTAACATTTGGAGTTTGTTTATTATCTCGTCGGAAAGTCGTTGAGAATGAGGATGGGAAGTGGTTTGACATGTTATTACTTAATTATTTCATTACAATATTATCATCTTTCAATAATTTTGCTAGCTATGTTTTTTAAATCTTTGCTTGTGTTTTCCATGTCATTGTGTAGGGTATGAAATTGTTACCAGGCAGGAAAAATTTCTTCTACTTTTTAATGTCTGGTCCACTGGTAAGATTCTTTCCCGCCTTTTTCTTCATGGGCAAACATTTCCGAAGCAGTAATGAATTAATTAAAAGGGCCTATGCAGCATTGTCCTCCCCCTGTAAAACCTTTTTAGTTTCTGTGAATTAGTACCATATTTGAAAAGTGCTCAGTAATTTGATTTTATATTTCAGCTTGGTGTCGGCTCTCTATTCATGTACTATTTTTCTATGCTGGTGAAGTCAGTTGTTATCAATTTTGGTATGAGCGAAGAAATGCATCACCTAGTAAGTCTCATCTTTCATCTATTCTTGTACCAAGTGTTTTTTATACAGCTTTTGCTGCTAATGTTGAATTTCTCATTTAAAATTAAAATTTCTTATTTTGACGGGAACCTTTATCTTTGAAATTTGACTGTTTAACACTTTAAATGCCTTTCTTTTTATTTTAAATTAATGACCATTTCACTTTGTTGTGCTAACAGGTATCCATATTTGTACTGATAGGGCTTGTACTCGCGGGTGCTGGACTAGGATACTGGATGGTGCGAAAATTCATAATTTCAGAAGATGGAACTGTAGAAATTGGAGTTGCTCAATTTGTAAAATGGGCAATGCGCTTCATTGCAGCCACTCTCTTTTCACAGGTATGTTTATTTCCTTTGCGGGCTGTGAAACTGGTCTTTAATGGATTTTTTTTTTAATTCAGCCACTTGGACCATTCATCACAAATTGGCACTTTGGGACTTTTATTAATGGAAATTTTATCTAGGTCCTTAACATTTTCTTAAAATTGTATTTTCCATTTGAAGATCCATTATCGTGATTGCCAGTTTCCAGCTTTTTTCTGCTTTTGAATTGCCTCCCTTTTGCAACTGATACATGTTTTCGACTGACTTATCATCAGAGCAGTTTCGATACCCCTTTAGCAGCTGTGGCCTTTTTTTCTTGCTGGGCTGTCTGCTTTTTAATCCTGAAGTGGCAAGATATTATGTAAGTGATGTATCTTAGGGTATGTTTGATAGTTTCTTTTGATGGAATTGAATGGAATAAGCTGCTTAAATGATACAAACCATTGTTTGGGAGGGAGAATGGAATGAAATGGACAGCTAAAAATTTATTTGTCACGGTATTTATTTTTTATTTTTTATGATGGAACGGAGCAGAAAGAAATAACCTCGTGTATTGCAATTGGTGCAGGGATGCTTTCGATGAGTGTCCATGGTTCTGGAAGGCATCTAGACTTGGGAGATTGAATTGCAATCGTGCTGAATTTTATAGCAGAAGACTGGGAATTGGCGATCAAAGGACTGTTCGGAAGAGTCCCAAGGCAACTTATGCTTGGTCCAATTCTCCAGTTGAAGGTATATCTTCTCTCTTGAAAACTTTTTTTAGAAAATAAAAATAAAATGCTTGGATAGGTGATTTGTGTGCTTGTTTTCCCCTCTACTCTTAAAACCTTTTTTAAGTTGTTACTTGTATTTTTGGAAAATGAAAATTGAAAATATTTTCCAAAATCGAAGGTAACCTGAGTTTCATTGGTAATGAGTGTGTATTATTTGCCTGCTGGTTTCTTGTTGAACCAAAAAATCACTGGGATTTAAAAGTTCTTATCCGTCATAACCAAAATAGATTTGCAACAAATCTCAAAATTGCTTGCTGAAACTGATTGCAGGTTATTCTGAAGGTCCTGTTTGGTATGTTGGTAGTTTTCATGAAGTGGAAAACAAAAAACAGAACAGAAAATGCAGTGAAAAAGAAACAAATTAAAAAATTATATTTGATATGTTGGAAAATTTTAAAGAAAGAAATTAGATAAAAATAGTAAAAGGCAAAAACATCCTTCCTATTGAATGTTGGGAAAGGGGTGGCAATTGGGAGGTGGTTGGCCAAAATTAGAGGATGGTAGAACCCTAAAGCCCTGTTTGGTTGACAGAAATCAAATTGAAGGGAATGGAGAAGAAAAATAGCATTTGGTTTACGATGGAAAGGACAATAATATAGTCAAAATAATAATATGATAATATAAATATATTGTAATGAAAAAATATATATAATAAATATTATTATAATGTTATAAAGTAAATTAAAAATATTTATTTATTATTATTTTCACATGTTCCCTTCCGTAGAAGGAAATGTAATCTCTCATACAAGGGGAAGCTGGGGTTTCCATGTGAATCACAGTTCTCAACCAAACATGCCAGTGGAGGGAAAGAAACAGTTTTGCTTTCCCCCTGAAAGCAGTCAACCAAAGTCTATGGGGGGGCCACTTTTATCCTTTATAGTGAGACAATTTTGAACCTGACATAATAACCTGGCATGACACAACATGACTTAAATGGGTTGGGGTTGGAATCAGGTTGTGTAATCTAACACCGGATGATATTTAGGTTGGGTTCCGGCTAACCATTCCTAACCCTTCTAACTTGCAGGTGTGGTTTCGCCGAGTTTAAGCCAGACAGATTTCTATTCAACCTTCCATAAAACGCCAAAACGAAGGAAGGTCTCAAAGAAAGAGTGGGAGGAGTCAAAGATGGAGTTGACGCGACAGGCAATTGGGGATCTGGCGGCATCACCGGAGTTCGTGGGGTGGATGATTGAAAACGCTGACAAGATAAAATTCCACCCTGGTGATGAGAGCTCGGACAGGACAGTTGAGAGTGCCTCGGATTCCACCGAGGAGAACGACGCTGAAAGTGGGAACCGGCTCAGTGGCTTTTGGAGGTGGTGACAGTGTTGCATTTCTGTAGGTAGTGTGTACAGATTTTACAGCGGGGATCTGGCGTCATCACCTGGAGGTTTGTTCTAACCTTTTTTATTTGGAAGGAAATATGCAGATGACAGATAGATGCTTGTGTTTGTGGACATTAATCTCCAGTTGTGCAAATTTGCAGCATCAAAATGGGAGGACATGAGGCTTCTTACATCTTGTCAAGAGTGATTTTTCATGTTTCAATTTGACTCTCATTTGCTCTTTGTCATGGAAGAAAATTGCTCTCATACCTGTTGATGTGGATGAAATATGATAAAGAACAGGAACATACATGGACACCACTATTTTTATAAGTTTCACTAATTGATGAGAATAATCAAAAGGGGATAATCTTGGATCCTTTACAAGGGATGGTTTCTTACAATCATTCCACACTTTTCAATAATATGAGAATAAAGTATCTATAATAAGTTTTTATCACATGAAAGAATGATCTACCCTTTCACAAAATGCTTTGGATCAAATAATAAAGTATGCATTTTGTTCTCACTCAAAGTTGTATTTTCTTCCATGAATGCTCTTTGCAAAAATTCAAGGTCTCTTGATTTTAAGGAAAAAATCTATCTTTAGCTCAAACAATTGTGTGATCTTCATCGTGACAACTTGGTGATTGCAGGGGCCTGAACCCTTCTAGCTTGTTCATTTGTGTGTTTTTTGAGTTTGAGGTGCTTGGAGGAAACCTAAGGCTGGTCTCTTCTAGCTTGTTCATTTGTGTGTTTTTGGAGTTTGAGGTGCATGGAGGAAACCTAAGGTTGGTCTGATGGAGTTTGAGAGTTGAGATCTAGAAGTAGGAGAAGTTCACGATGCGAGAGCAGTTCGCAAGAAGGGAAGTTCACAGGGTGTGATTCAGGACATGAACCGTCGGTTCATGATGTGAAAGGGGGAAGATCGATTTTGTTGACTCTGTCCCCAAAATCTCAAGATGTGAACATGAAGTCCACAATGTGAATTGATCCGGGTTTATTGGATCGAGGTGACACATGTTTCGGCGAGTCTTAAAGCTTGAGCCATTCACGATGTAAATGACCCATTCACGTCGTGAATCTGCATTTAACAGTGTGCTTATAAATCTAATCCCACCCTCAATTTTCCGAGACCCTCCAAATTTTCCTAAACCCTCGGTGAGCTCTCTCAAGGAGCTTCAAAGCCCTTCTGATAGGGATTGATCCCTGGCTTCTCGAGTTCGATCTGTGGTGATTTGATGTGAATTTTCCCTCTTTCTCTTGTGGTTTCTTTTCTGATCAGTTTTGTTTCCTCCTATTCTATCTTGCCATGTTATGACAGATGATATCCTTGTTCTTATGGGGCTCTTTTGAAAGTCTTGAGGTAAGAGATTCGTTGCTTCTCCTTGTTTTTATGTGCAATCGTAAGTTTATCATACTTAATCCCTTTGAATGGCGGTGGAATTAACCACAATAAAGATTAAACCAGATTAAAGAATGAACCTTGGCTCGGGTTGTTAGTGATCACATGTGTTTTCACCACGATAACAATTTGTCTTTTGTTTTACTAGATAATGTGCTATCTATGTTTATGCCTTGGTTAACATGATTGGTTATGCTATGGTTTAACATGTTTGAAACGATGAAAATGGCTAAAGAGCGTAAAGCTAGTAATGCTTGTTGATGAAATAATATAGGCATGTTAATGGAATTGTTCTTCCTTAAAGTTTGTTGAAATTGAAAGTTATGCTTGAAAGCATGTTGGGTTAATCCAAGATAATGAACTGGTTGTTTGATAAAGATAAATGTTTGGGGCCGAGCATGATCGTTTACTTATGAACGCTGGAAGCCTTGATTTTGGGGCCTAGTTGCCCTGTTGACAGCTTGTTGTTGCTTGATGCCTTGTGTGTTTTCTTTGGATATGAGTTTTGCGATGCGATGTGATGTGAGTCTGAGATGACTGATGGTTTGATGAGATTTGGGCGGGGAGGCCCGGGTTTGTGGTAGCGGTTGACGCCTGAGATGGCAGGATGCATGGCGATATGCATGGTGGTGTTGGGGATGACACCGTGACTGATGGAAATAGGTTGAAGTTGGGCTTACCCGTTGTTATGTTGAAAGCCGCGATGCTTGCTTGTTAATATATCTGCTTAGAGGTTGGATGACTAGGTTGCTTGTTTTCACATTCCTTTCCCCACAACTTGAGACAGCTGGTTGTGCTTGGTTTATACATATCTTTTATGATAACTTAGGATGAGTCCTAGAGTACCAGAAATTATGGAATGATAATGCACTAAATGTTTTAACCCATGAGGTTGGTGGCTTGTTGGAATGCAAATGATAATAATCTTGAGAAACCGTGAGATCAGTTGGATTATGCCTGACAGGCATGGACTTCGATTGGTTGTTATCTTGGAAATGAACTAATGTTAATTAATGGATAATGAATTAATTAACGAAATGTGAAATCTTTAATGAAAGGAAATAATTAAATGAAGTTCCTTGAATTATTGTGTGTTTATAAGATATCTAGTCCTTAACATTGACATTCAGACGTCTGAGTGACGATAACAACAATTGAGTCTAGGATAAGGTAGTTTCCCATTGTGTGGTTGTGAGCTATATATTTTGTATGTTATGTGTTTTCATACGCCACCCCACCCATGTCAGCAGGGTGACTGACACCCAGTGGACTTTGAGAGTGTGTTTTCCCCAACATCCAGGTTGTTGAGGAATGGATGGATGACTACCCCCTCTTGCCTTGCTCTCTTATCGTGATAGTATCATGTGCTGGTATACCCGACAATTACATTTCTGATATATGTGTGTAAATGGCTATAACGAATTGTGGTTATTTCACACACATGTATCTTCAGATATAGCATCCTAAGGATTATTATAGGTATACCGTGAATGAGATGTGATGACTTGAGGTATAATACTCGATATACAAGCTGCTGTGGTTCCCAGAACATACTCGGTTACTATTTGGAAATGTGGCATGAGATGATGAGTTGATGTGATGCATGAGATGCATGTTATGATATAGTTGCCCATGTGTCTTCGAGCAGACTTACTTTTCGAGAGAGATGATTCAAGATGTATGATGTTGGGGAAGAGAAGCAAACCATCAGGGAAGTGGTAGTGGGATACCTTTTTGATTTATGTTGGATATTATATGTATACATGCATGTGATACTTGGTGAAAGATAACTACGGTGAGCCCGAAAAATTATCATACCTATTTAGGTGACGAGTTAGGTTCACTTGTTTATTCACCAGCCTTTAATATGCTTTCTTTATCTTTTTCACAAGAGGCTCTAGGTGGATCCTACTGAGTATATATGCTATGCTCACCCCACGTATATATATAGACTATTTTTCAGGACCTCAGGAGCTGGTTGATGATCATACTGGACATTACTTGCTCATGGAGTTGTTCAAGAGTTGTTTGGGCTTCAAGGTTGCTGTAGAGGACTTCCTTTTGGTACTTGTATTTCCTTTTTAGTTGTTCAGTTGTATGAAATTACATGCATGTATTGATATCTCTCTTACTTTTGTTATGTGTAGGTGTTGTTGGGGGTTTCTATCTTATCTCTTGTCTCAAATCTTAGAGGGAAATACCTCCCATTTGTGTGTATGATATACCTTCAGTGTTTGTCACCAACCTATGGCCTATTGGTGGTGGACTCCAGGCATCATTATCTCTCTTCTCTCATTGTTGGCCTAGGAGGGGTACCTTTGGGGGGAGAGGGTCATGATAGAGTGGTATCAGAGGTTCAAGTTGAGGGATAGGATGAAGTTCAGAGGTATGAACATGTGAGAATTGTCTGGGTTGGTAGGGAAACAATGTCAATTGAGTTTAATAAGCGATGTAAACAAGGGAGGCCGTCTTGAACACAAATATTTAGGCCCCCCTGTGATCCATTGCACAAAATTTTAAGTTTACTGAACATACTAAGCGAAGTGATACTGGTTGAGGGGTAGATACCTAGGAAAGGATTGTGCATCATTCTTCTTTTTTCTTGCATTTGAAATGGGGAAACCTTTGGATTAGGTTGAATCGTAATAAATAAAAAATCTTAAATATTCCATATTCCAGGTTTAGGGGTTCCTAATAGTTTTTTCTTTTTACAGGAACGACTCAAGGTTGGCGTCATCATCAGGTTCGTGCCAGATATGTTTAGCCAAACATGCTAGCAGATCACCACACAGTAGAGGGCGACGCCGATGACACTTGGAGGAGGACACTTTGAGAGTTTTAGTTACAGATTCTGTAGAAATACGAGGTCCCTATTTCAAAATCAATGACAGAGGATTGGTTGGAGGAGGTGGTGATAACCTTTAGTTTGATCCATGCTCAGAAGGAGCACTGGGTTTCATTGGCAGTGATGCTGCTGCATGGGGTAGCCAGACAGTGGTGGTTCTTGTTCCTCAGGGATTATGAGGAGTCAACAATCTTGTGGGAAAAGCTTTGAGACCAGTTTTGAGCCAAGTTTCTTTCTTAAACCGTGAATGTGACCAGTCTCTAGGAGCTGCTTACCTTTTGACAGAGGAGTTCCCACATGCAAGAGTTTGAGAATTGTTTCAGGACCCTTCCTCAATATGCTTCATACCTATTTCCATATGTGTAGGCCATAACAAGGCATTTCAAGGAGGATTTTCATCTAGATATCTAGTACTTGGTCACCCTGTTTATGCTTTCAACGTATCTTGAGGTGGTGATGAGAGTATAGGTCATTGAGAGGACACTGACTAGGACTATATCGCCATGAGAGGGGAGTTGTCAGGATTCCCCACATAGTATAGTTGTGGTTTAGGGTTCCCAGTTGTCTTTACAAAAGATATTTCAAATAACCGGGGGTAAGTCCCATCCCTCATCATCCCATTTATCTAGGGGTGGCGGCTCTTAGTCCCCTTCCAAGGGATCAAACACATGTTTTTCTTATGGAGGACATGATTATTAATGACAAGAGTGACTGGCCTTTCTAAGTAGGTAGCATTTGATAAGTGTCATACTTCAGGTTCCTTAGTTGAGGAAGTTTCAACCGAGGAAACATCAGCAGGGTGCTCCAACTTTGGATCAGTAGAGGGGAGACGGGGCAGATAGAGGGAAGCTCCATGATGCTCATTATCCTTAGAGAGAAGAGGGTGGCTATTGAGGTGGTCATCATCATAGATGCTATGGAGCAGGCTGTGGTTACTTGCGTGCTTTGGAGTTGCTAGCGCTAGGTGAGCCAAACGTTGTTCTAGGTACCATTTTCTTATTTTCTACTTAGGTGCATGTTTTGTTTGATTCAAAAGCTATGAATTCTCTTTCATATCACTTGGATCAGTTCATTCCTTGGGATTTTAGGTTGTGAGGCTTCCAGTGCCCTTGGTGTTGACTACACCAGTTGAAGGTTGAACTTATCTTTATGAAGTATGTAGAGACCATGAGCTAGTGCTGTGGTAGTACCACTCATGGAGAGACTTCCTATGGTTACATATACAACCTTAAGACATCATCCTTGACATGGATTTACTGTATTTGATGTAGGATATTGTGGATTACTTCATGAGGTAGATCATGTTCTATAATGCTAATGGAGAGTCTGCCATGTTCGTTGTCAAGTGAGCCCCTTGGATGGGTCAGAGGTGTGTTCCTTCCTTATCTTCCTTGATGGTTGAGTTGATGCTAAGTTCATTGTAGGTTCATTTGATGATGTTTCACAGATATTTGGAAGAGTATATTAATGTATTTCCTGAGGAGGTTGTGGAATTACCCTCTCAATGGGAGATCGAGTTTGGGATATCGCTACAACTAAGTTCTTCTCCGATCTTGATGTCTCCAAATAGGATGCTACTTTCTGAGTTGCGAGAGTTACAGGTATATATCATTGATCTTTTGTAGTGGGGTTTTGTTCATCCAAGCGTTTCACCTTGGGGTGCTTCGGTCTTGTTCGTAAAGAAGGACGATAGAAGTATACATCTTAGTATCAATTATCATTGATTGAATCTGGTGATGGTAAAGAACCACCAGCATCTTCCATGAATTGATGATTTATTCGATCATCTAAAAGGATCTAGTCAGTTCTCGAATATTGACTTGCAACCGAGATATCATCAGATGAGGGTGACAGATGATGATATACTAAAGACTGTTTTCCAATGTTGTTATAAGAATTATGATTTCTTTGTGATGTTTTTAAATGCGACAAATGCTCTAACCATGTTCATGGGTTTAATGAACATATTATTTTGAGAGTTCTTGGATCAATTCATGATAGTTTTCATCGATGAAATCCTTGTGTACTCCACATCTGAGGTGGAGAACGCAAAACATATGTGG
This sequence comes from Viscum album, assembly GCA_963277665.1. Taxonomy (NCBI): domain Eukaryota; kingdom Viridiplantae; phylum Streptophyta; class Magnoliopsida; order Santalales; family Viscaceae; genus Viscum; species Viscum album. The sequence goes on from OY728122.1 coordinate 1,911,717,191, forward strand.
ATAGTTTTGGGAGTTCTTCATTTACAATAGCTATTCAGGAAGCTATCTAAGTGTGAATTTTGGGCTCATGAGGTTCGTTTCTTGGGTTATGTCATGTCCCAGTGTGGAGTAGTCATGAATCCTTCAAAGACCGAGGTAGTTGTTTCTTAGGCAGCCCCCGAGATAGTTGCAAAGATACAAAGTTTCCTCAGTCTTGAAGGCTATTATAGGAGGTTCATACCCAAATCTTCTCAGATTATAAATCCTTTAATATACTTTACTAGAAAATAATAAGACATTCTTGTGGACTGATCAGTGTCAGGCATATTTTGAGTATCTAATTAAGAAGTTGGTTATTGCTCAAGTTCTTTATTTTTTAGAAGGAGTTCAGCTTGATGTTTTTTGTGATGATTTGTGTCTTGTCTTGGGTTGTTTCTTGATGCATCATGGATCAATTGTTTCTTATGGTTCGTGATAGTTATGTCCTCATGAATGTAACTATACCAACTGTGATCTCGAGTTGGTAGTAGTTGTATTTGACTTGAAGTTGTGGTGAAATTACCTCATTAACGATCACTTTGTGGTTTTCATCGACCAAAAGAGCCCGATGTATGTATTTTCTTGGAAAGTCCTAAACTTTTGACAATGATAGTGGATGAAATTATTACAGGACTATGAATTTGAGATTTCATATACACTGATCAAGGGTAATGTTGTAGCTGATGCACTGAGCAGGAAGTCACACAATGATGTTGTGTGTGAATCTAGAGATTCTTAGAGAGTGATGAAAGAACTCTCCACATTGCATCTTGATATGGGGGGAATTGGTGGCAGATGATGCCTTTTTCAGATGATAGTGCATTCATCTTTGGTGTAGTAGGTGGAGGAGTCCCAATTGGGGGATTTTGAGGTGGAGGTCTAGAGAGACCGAGTTTTTAGTGGTGATGCCCATGATAAATGATTTGAGGATGAACAACATCAGGTGTTGTTCTAGAGGAGGATTTTTGTTCCTTCGATGATGTGTGAGGTGGTTCTCCATGAGTTCCACATATCACCCTTAGTAGTACATCCTGATGTGACAAAGATGTATCGTGCTTTGAGAGGATAATTTTGGTGTCCTGAGTTTAAAAATTTAGTTGTAGATTTCACTACAAGAAAATCACCGCATAATAGCAATTTCAAAAAACCGCCGCTAAATTGGGTGTAAAAAACCAATACGTGGCAGTTTCTTCAATATAGCGGCGGTTTTCATTAAGTTTCATAGAAAACTTTTTAGCGGTGGTTTTGTGAGGTTTTAGCGGCAATTTCTAGGGAAAAAATTCGAACTTTTTTAGCGGTGGTTTTATCCACCGTTAAAAAAAATCCAATTTCCCCTGGGAAAACCGCCTCTAAAACCCCAAAACCACCGCTAAAATACATGCACTGTATAATTTATCATCGGTTTAAACCGTCGGTAATAATAGGCTACCACATTTTAGCAGCGGTTTAAACTGCCGCTAAATAATCGCAATTTACTTAGCGGCTATTTAAACTGCTGCTAATTGTATATTTACAAATAAAAAACTACTGCTTGTTCTGCAGCCCCAGTACCAGTACCCTGAAAAAAAAAACCATGTACAGAGTTTATATAATAGAATAATATAATCCATCTAATAGTATTTAGTAATCAACCATCTAAAATACTAATATACACATCCTAACATAACTAAAATTAAAATATGTTTGGTGACTACTCTTCCACACATGATACATAAACAAAATATTTCTGGTGACTACTCTGTGCCATACATGATACATAAACAAACCAACTATTTCCAAATTTGTCCAACATATCAAAAAAACCACCAATCACTATTTGATGATGAATACAACTCCTCACCCTCTCCACCTCTATCTCTACTTCATGGTATAAGCACATGTAAGACAATTATATTGAAAATTAAATAATGTTGTATATTTTTATTTAAACTCAAAACCAATAAATTTTTACAAACTAAATGATTTTAAATTTTTGTGATTTACCTGCTCACCACCACCTATCATCGATGCAATATCACTTGGGACAGATCCAATCATCTTTTGATATAAATCAATCAATGATTTCTGCAAAGCAGATATCTGAGTCCCCTGATCCTCAATTTTGTTTTACATTGAAACAAAATCTCTCTGAGCATCTAGGGATAGGGAGTGAATATAACCAGGATTAGATGCAGCATCAATCCCCAATGGTCTTCCAAATACCTCAGATGGTATGGGTCCCATACCCATCCCGCACACTCGACCATGATGCTCCTTCCCAAGCACTTGACCAACTGGGTCAGTCTGGGAGACTGAGTAGGACTGCGTGAGATTGGCATCCCATAGTTCTTTAATTTTTACCTATAAGTCAAATATCAGTCATATTATAAGCAATATATATTAACATAGTGACAAATTAAAATAAGTTATTATAATGAAAAATTAATTCATACCCCAACTTATTTGGTAGACTCATTAACAAAACTTTCATTGTATTTTTTATGAACATCCAACCACAATTTTGTTAGGGATGCTGGGTGCCCTAAATTCTGTGACTGCATTAAACAAAGATAAATAAAAAATTATAATATATTAATCATATAATATTTTATTATAAATATTTAAACTAATGAAAAGATTACCACAGTCGATTAGATTCTAGAAAAACTCTTTGACACCGCAGTGTGAGAGATGTTTTTCTTAGACCGGCTCGATGCATTCTTCCTTGAAAGATCATGAAATAAATAAAATTTAATTTAATAGTGATGTATGAAATTTCATCTCCTTTTACTATACATGTATAAATGTAAAATGAGATTAATATAATAATATATATTTAAATACCATCTGCTTCTCATCATGATGTCTGTCAACAAAAACTTTCCATTGCTCTTTGGGTACCCCATTGGGTACCTTTTCATACACATGTTGGGTGCTCAATGAAGTATCGTTGACATCACCCCACAATCTCCATTTAAATTCTTTCAATTTCTTGCCCAGATTTTTCAATGTCCACTTTCATGCTAGCACATCAGCAACCGTAAAGTAGAAAAACATCTGTACACAGAAATTAATTTTGAAAATATTATAATTTAATAACATAATGACATTGAATTACTCCATAATGTATTAGAATTAACTTTATTTTTGAATAAAAAATTTCATTTTTTCAAGTTGAAGGCATATGCCTCCAATCATCATAAGTAATAGGAAGGGAAACTGGCTCCATGACCAGTTGACCCAAAATCTGGCCAAGTATTCCTGCGGCGTCATCTGTAGGGACCCCATAAGAATCAAATGGGACAACTATCTTCTCTCCGATCAGATTCCACACATCTAAACTTTTCATATTTTTCTCCACACTTGCATTGTTTCCATCTTTTATGAACAAACAGTTAGTATAAAAAAAGTGAAATAAATTTATTCATATTAAAATTTATATCAATAACCGTCACCCTCCAGTATCCCCGCGAAGAACTAGAAGTGGAGCCCCGCTCTCTCACTGCTGAGTCTTCTGAAGGGGAAGGCATCACCTGAGCTACTGAAGGGATGCTCACGGAGGGTGTGAGAGATGGTGCAGGGGGGAAAGTGGATGGTGTCTCAGATGCTGTAGAGAGGGAGATAAATGGACCATCATCTATCGGTGTGGTCGATGAAACAATGTGACGCTTACTCCTTGGAATTCCTATCATTTAATCAAATAAAATTAAGTTCAGAACATATATTTCAAAAAAAAAATCAGTAATTTTTTTTAAAATGATAACATATGCACAATACTAATAAAAAAAAATAACCATGATAATTAATGACTGCACAAATTACATAAGTGGCTGATAAATGAATAGATAACTGTATATACAATCATTTTCCCTTAAATCATGTCAGTTTCCTGCTCCATTACTTCATCCACTTCATCCACCCTTCCAAGACTAATAATTTCAATATCATGATGGATAAATAAGTCTGCTTCTTGCTATTGATGAGATTCAATATCAGAGGTCAAATATCCCACTTCATCACACATATCATACAAATCTCTTTGTTTTATGTGAGCAACTACACTCCACCCTTCATCCACAACATCTTACACATAATATATCATTTTCACTTGCGATGATAAGATACATCGATCATGTAGTTCATGGTCACCAACATCCATCAAGAAAGAGAAGCTCGCAGTAGTAAATTGCAAGGAATATTTTTTAACACCTCTAATAATATCGACCCAATTGCATTTGAATAAAACAACTTAAAAATTCCCATGGTAGTTTAATTTGATAATATTAGTCAACTTTCCATAGTATCCCACTTCAGAAAATGTAAATATACCGCTATTTTGTGTTTTTAAACCCTCTTCTCGATCAACTGTATGAAATCTTAAGCTATTCACGTTGTAAGTGTTGAATTTTCTAACATGTTTTATAGAACCTCGAGCAAGAAACTTCAAATATTCTGATAACTCTACTTGAGTATCACTATTCATGATATAAAAAAAGAAATATACATTATTAGATTTACAAAATATATGTGTCAACCTAATATCCATATTTATTTCAATATTTACGAACTTACACGTCGTGCAAACCATTCTACAAGACCTTTATTAACAGATTTTGTTATATCTTTCTCATTTCTTGTTTAGCCTCTCATTCGTCTCTTTGTTTGTATTCTCAACTCTTCAATAAATGGAAATTCAATTTGACTATTCAGCAGCACATATCTATGTGCCTGTAATAATCTAATTTCTGTAAGTGTAACATTTGAGGTCATCCCAACTGATCGTCTAATAACAGGAAATATTTTTGATTTCCCATGTATTTGAGATTTAGTCGGTGTGTCATCAACACTTCCAACTCGATTAAATCTTATCTCAATATCATCCAAGTATCTAGAACAAAAGGTAAGACACTCCTCTGCTAAATAACCTTTAGAAATAGAGCCTTATGGTTGAGCTTTATTTCTCACATATGATTTCAAATGTAAAGATATCTATGAAATAAAATAAAAAAAACATAATTATATCTTTAATTAAGTTCCAAGAATTGTTTACCTAACTGAAAAACATATAAATAAAGTACCTCTCAATTGGATACATCCATCGATAATGTACAGGGCCTCCTAATTTAGCTTTCTCAACAAAATGCACAGTTAAATGTATCATGATAGTAAAAAAAAAATGGAGGAAAGATCATCTCCATTGAAAAAAAGTGTAAATAAAAATCTATCCTAAAGGTTTTCAAGCTCAAATGGATGTAGATATTTCTCACATAGTTTTCTGAAAAATGTGTAGAATTTAAGTACAACAACAATAACCTTTTTAGGTAATAATGTATGCAATGCCAATGGTAGTAACTACTGTAACAAAATATGTGAATCATGAATTTTAAATCCATGTAACCTATGATGCTTTAAGTCAACACACCTTGAGATGTTATTTTAATACCCATCAGATACCTTCACAAGTTTTAAAATTCAAAGGAATGTATCTTTATCCCTATTTTTCATTGAAAAAATTTCTAGAGCATACTTTTCATTCTCATATGGCTAGAGATCATGCTTTATGTTCATTGCTTGTTAGTATTTATGAGCATTGAGACGATCCTTTGACTTTCCATGCTCATTAAGTAATGTGAAGATCAAATTATCACAAAAATTCTTCTCAATATGAATCACATAAAGATTATGCCACAATAAATTAAATTTCTAATACATAAGTTTGAAGAATATGCTTTATTTATTCCATTGTTGTGTTCCGATTTCACTTGATGATGCACTTAGAACTTGTTTTCCACTACCATTCAAGTGATTCACCTTCCCAAATTCTGTTTCCACATTTTAAAGTTGTTCCAATATTTCAGAACCTGTTAAAAACTTTGGAGGTGGTCTACGATCAATGAAACCATTGAATTTTGACTTGTTCAGTCGAAATCTATGAGATGGATCGAGAAATCTTCGATGGCACAAGAAGCACCATTTTCTACTACGAGGTATCCATTTGGGCTCAAAATCAAAGTTACAAATAGGACAAGCCAAACCCATATAAGTGTTCCAACCAGATAAATTCCCATGTCCAGGGAAGTCACTAATGGTCCACATTATAGCTGCTTTCATTTTGAACATTGTTTTAGAAGAAGCATTATATGTCTCAACACTGTTGCTCCATAAATCATGTAATTCTTCAATTAAAGGCTACAAGTATATATCAATATCATTTCTAGGAATTTCTTTTTCAGGAATAATCATCTAAATGATAAATGATGTTTGTTTCATACACATCCACGAAGGCAGATTATAAGGGATCAAAACAACTAGCCAAATGATATAATTGGTACTCAAAGTCCCAAATGAGTTAAATCCATTAGAATCCAATCCCAATCGAACATACCTAGGATCATATGAAAAATCAGGATGTAATGAATCAAATGTATTCCACGATTTTAAATCTCGTGGATGTCGCATTAACCCATCATTGTTATTATCTACATAATTCCACTTCATGTGTTCGGTGGTTTTCGATTACATGAATAATATTTACAATCGAGGATTTAAAGAAAAGTAACATAAAACCTTTGTAGGTGTATTCCTTTTCTTCTTCTTCATGGTAGTATATTGATTCAGACTTCCAACATCACCCATTGACTGCCATCTAGAAGAAGAACATTTTTTGCAATCTTGTATGCTTGAATCCTCTCGCTAATAAAGCATACAATCATTGGGACACACATTTATTTTTGTATAATTTAGAACAAGCCTGTTAACAACTTTTTTCATATCATAAAAAGGCTCGGGGATGTTTGCTTTAGGAAATTCATCACATAATAATTACAATATCATGGACATCTCCTTATTTGTAATTCCACATATGCATTTGATATGGTAGAACTTTAGCAGAAAATAAAGTTTTGGATATTTCAAACATCCACTATACAACTCTTGATTTCCATCGTCAACTAAACCATGAAACAAATTTTTCTCAGTGAAGTTTTCTCTTACATTATTCTCTATAGAATCAAGAGGAGGATCCAATGATATGTTACAATCTTGATCTGGTTGGCCTATAGTATCAAAAACATCACCTGTCACATTGCTATTTGTAGCACCCTTAACTAGTTATTCTGATATGTTTTGATGTTGATGTTGGTGTCTTACAATTCCTAATTCATCATTTATAAGGTTTTTCATTTTATTTTCCATTGTTAACGAAGTTGGGAGCTCAATCTATGGATTAACATAAGTGCTCAACCTTTCTGCAACATTCGATTATCCATGCCAAATCAAACACAAATATTGAGCAGTGAATTGCTTCAATATCAAGTGTTCATAAACTTCATCAACCATCTTCTAAATTTACATTTAGGACATGGATATCTTATTCTCCCATCAACGGATCGATTGGAAATTTCAAAATCTAAAAACTCCTCCAAACCTTTAGAATACTGAGGTGTATTCCTCAGTAATGTGATCATGATTTTATCCATATATATCACAATGTACCTATAGATTATTAAAAAAAAATTAAAACACATAACTATTACTAAATAGGAAAATAGATTCATACATACAGTTTAAAAAAATATGAATATATTAAATAAGGTTTTCTTATATAAATAAATAAATAAATAAATAAATAAATTCTATATATAAGTGGATGTATTGAAACCATATTTTCTAAATTTCATGATGGATGTAAAAATATATAGGATAGTCCTATGATCTTTAGTGGAAATATAAATTCAGGTATCTCTATGTCATAGTGACAGTGTTATGTTTTAAGAGGATTCCATGCCCATTTATTTGAAAAAAGAAAATGTGCAACATCATGTCCATTAATTAATTTTTGACAATATGGGACATCATGACCATTAATTTTGAATAACATAGAGGAATGTCATGTATAAAGTCTCTAAATAAATAATATAAAGTATCATTTCCGTTAATTACAATTAGAAATAAGGAACATCATGTTTGTATATTCCAAGTGAACATTAATGAATGTCATGTCCTTACAATAATAATAAAAATAAGTAATTTCATGTACATTATAGATGTTATTAATGATGTAATCACATCCCTTCCAAACTACATTCAAGGATAAAAAATAACACTCAATCCATTATTCAATTAATTTAATCATTTAATCCCTATAGTTTCTAAATAATATGAAGGGACATGGTGTATAATCTATTCCACTACATCATTTTAGTAACTCACTTTATCAAAGTTCACTAGATAAATTGAATCCTAAAATGACTTAGTGGTGCTTAGGTCACAAAGGTAACATAAGTATTTAAGGAATGTAGTAAAACTAACCCATGTGGTGGTTTGGTTGAGTTAATCAACCTCCAACCGGATATCTAGGTCTCATATCTTGTCTAGAATTGAATTCCAACAATTAATTTTTGGGTTTATCTATTTTAGGAGAAACGTAGGGAAAGTATGTAATATGGCACAACAAAAACCTAATATAAAAACCCAAACAATTTATGTAAAAGTATGGTACTAACAACCTTATACCACCCAAGGAATTATCACATTTACCTTTATATTCATGATATAAAATAATGTATGCATAAAACTAGTGGGTGTATATACAGAGTGAGAAATCTCCCCGTATGATAAAACCATGAAACTACAAAACTTATTTTACCAAAAAACACATAACACTAGTTTGAAACATAATTATAAAATATATTTTTCTCATACATGAATAAAAAAAATAATATCTATTATTTTTAAAACAAATACAAATAATTTGAAAAGAAAAAATGAATGGTACATGTAAAAATATGCAACGAATCATAAGATATTGGCATTTCAAGGTAACCTAAAGTAATAAGCAATCAAGAGTTGAACATTATCAAACAGGGGACATAAAACCTGAGTCTAATGGGATAATCTATAACCTACCTTATGGATCACACTCGACATAATATAACCTAGAAATACTAAAACCCCAACTTACCCTCAAGGACTTGTTGAGAAACAACCCCCTTGACAATGAATGAACAAAACCTAGGGCACTATCCATTGCTTAATATAAGATATAATATCACATATTCTCATTTCCCATATGAATATCCAATGATCCGATGTGAATCTAGAAAAATTATGAATCTCATAACATAAACCATCAATATACCAATTTTAAAAAATTAAATCAGTCTCACAAAGCGTATCACATTATACCTAGCAGAGTGAGGCGCGATGAGGGACCGCGAGCCGAGGGGCGATGAGGGTCAGCGAGGAACAGAGAGGCAAGGTGAGGGGTGGAAATTGGTGGCGATGGTGGTGACGAGTCTGGCACAACGACGGTCGGCGGAGATCAGCGATGTGAGGGAGTAGGGATTCGGTGGAGTCGCGGGGTCGGGGGGTCAGCTGTGTCAAGGGAGAGGGAGAGTCAACTGTTAAAAAATGTAATTATTTAGTGGAAGTTTATAAAAAACCGCTACATAATTTAAAAAAAAAATATTAGTGGCAGTTTAGTAAACCGCCGCTAATAAATCACTGCTAAATACTCATTTTGTTATAGTGGTTTGTGTCTCGATGTCTAGTCTTCCAAAAGGTGAAGGCTGAAAACCATGTTCCTGGTGGTTTTCTCTAACCATTATACATTCTTAAATGTAAGTGATAGGATATTTCAATGGCCTTCATCACTTATTTTCCTTTATCTCAGGGAGGATATACTTCTATATGGGTGATAGTGGACCGCTTGACAAATTCAGCTCATTTCTTAGCCAACAAAGAGTCAAGATCAGTGGAAGTTTTGTTGAGGTGGTATCTGGTGGAGGTGGTGAGACTCCATGGAGTCCCAAGGAATATTATATCTAATCATGATTCTCATTTCACCTCCAAGGTGTGGAGAGGTCTCTAGTATGATTTTGGCTCTTAGTTGCACCTTAGAACTACTTTTCACCCGTAAACAGATGATCAGATAGAGCAGACTATCTAGACTCTTGAAGACATGTTGTGTTATTTTGTCCTATATTTTTTAGGTCCATGTATGAGGCACCTACATTTGGTTGAGTTTTCTTAGAATAATAGTTTTCACTCCACCATTGGTATGACATGGTTTGAGGCTTTGTATGGATGAATTTACCATTCTCTGTTGTGGTAGACTGGGGTCAAATAATCAGTAATTATCAAGATGGAATTAGTGAAGAGCATGATAGATATGGTTCATGTGATTCTTGAGAGGATGAGAACAACACAAGATCATCAAAAGTCCTATGCTGACCATAGAAGGAGACCTTTGGAGTTTGATGTTGAGGACCATGTTTTCTTGAAGGAATTATATTTCTATGAGAAACTATGATTTGGACATGGGAGTAAGATTTATCCCTAGTTTTTTGGGCCTTTCGAGGTGTTGGATCAAGTTGGAGATGTTGTGTATCAAATTGCACTCCCCCCATAGACGATTTGGATACATGATGTCTTCCATGTGTCTCAAATTCACTGTTATCTTCATGATGACTCTCACATCATTAATTGGGGAGAGATCGATGTTGATAGTGATACGACCTTAAAGGAGAATCACATGGAGATCTAGAACTTCCAGGAAAAGGTGTTATGTGGGTGTGTTGTTCCCTTGGTTTGTGTCTTGTGGCGTTATAGTGGCATGTAGGAGAGCACCTGGTAACATGAGTTCCATATGAAAACTCAGTATCCTGATGTTTTTAATGTTTATATCTTCTCTTATAGTGATGCTTGTTTTTTGGTTGTTTCCCTTTATATGGATTATGAGATGGTTTTCTAGTCTTCTATGTTGTATTTGTGTCTTTACTCTTGTTTGCGAGGTATCTCCCCCATGAGAGTATTTGAGAATTGGTTGTTGGTCCTACGTAGTTTTTCACCTTGTTCCTATGAGTGAGGTAGTTGATCTTGTCAAAACCCCTCCCTCCAAGGATACAAAAATGAGGGGAGAGAGATAATAACCCCTTCTCCTGCCTCCAGTAGGTCCCAGGTTGGTGACTAGCACCAAGGTTATAAAAATATCATTAAATGAGAGGCATTACCCACAATAATAAAGTAGTATCGGGAGATAAAATGAATCATCCACAAACAACTACAATACATAATATAAAATAAACCCAAACCATCCCATAATGAATGTATAAATGAAACATATACAATAAAAGTCTCTAAAGTAAATACCCAAAAGTAAAGCTAAAGCAGCAACATAACAACTGTCAAGGATCCGAGCTAGTAATGTCCAGAACAGTCCATGTAATCCTCCTAGAAACCTGAAAACAGTTTTATATATTTAGGGTGATCATACAAGTATACTCAGTAGGAAAACCAAAGACTATCATTCACATGTGAAAGAAGCATACTAATCCACCCATGAAAAAACAACAGAACCAAACATCACCTATAAAGGTATACTAACCATCCCAACCTCACCAAGGAACACTCATCAAGTAACGTAAGCCAAGTAATATAATATAACAAGAATCACATAGATAAGGGTACCCCAAACCACTTTCCCACTAGTATGACACCCTCACACCCGAATGTAGTACATCTTGGTGCTCCCATATCTTCCGTATATCACACTTCCCAAAAGCATAGTCACAACACACCTCACCCAAAGACACATGGGCTTGCCACCCCACAAGTATGGCCACGTCACATCATGCTTGAAAACACCTGGGCCACAACACAACCACTACCATAACCAAAGTAGTAGGGTATCATGAACATGTAGTACATAAACCTTGTGCCCTCATCCTACCATGAACGATCCCCACCAGAAGCCACCCCACAAGCACAGTCACATATCACCCAAAAAAACCTGGGCTATCACAAACACCATCTAATGTACTAATAGACCTATGACCATCACAACCTATGAAATACCCACCTCACCTAGAAGAGAGAGTGAGAAAGAGTGGATACTCAGCCATCCATAATCTTCACCGGATATCGAGAAAACACTCCCCACATGACTATGTGGGTGCCGTCACGTAGTGCTCAACGTGGGTGGGGTGCTTATAGAAATCATAAGAATATACAAGTATATATATATATATAGTATCAAACACTTAATCACAACCTATGGGTTCATAAACAAACTAACCAACTCACAACAACATCACTTTTTCTACCACCTCTAAATGCATAATACCACACAACAAGCCATGATCCACATTCACATTTCCAACCAATTTCATTTAATTATCTCATTATTTTAATTATTTAGCATCAACCATGTGACATCCCGGACCCGGATGCCCCTCAACCCGAGCCCCGAGCCCGGTTGGACACATAACCCCTGGCTCGTCTCCCCATAGGCTAGGGGCTGCCGACTAGCAGCGAGGGTGTAATGGTAAGTTAGTGGGGAGACTATACCCCCATGTCAGAGTACACAACAGAATAGCAGCAAAGTAATAGAATAGCGGAAGCACAAACAATGGACAAGAAGGAGAAAAGGGGAAACATACAAACTAAACAACAGAAGTAAAGTAACCTTGTATAACATACAAAAGCCTCATAGGCAGTGTATGATACAATATGGATGCATGGCATGCTGATACAAAAGTAAAAAAAGACTGGCATGCTAAAAGCAGTACAAAAGGAACAAAAGGTAGCCCACGATCATCCCTAGCCAAGCTCGGTCCTCTGCTCTGGAACTCCAGCTAGACTGTACAAGTATCAACCACCTGCAGCTGGGGCCTTTCCCCTACTAGTACCTGCGGCATTAAAGTCTACACAGGTGTCCAGAAGGCCGCCTGGGTAGGGTGTGAGACAAGTCTCAGTAGGCCACCACCAACGATGTCTACGTGTAATCCAAATAGGTGTTAGTAGTAATAGTGAGTGAGATACTGCAAGTAAAGAAAAGTAAATAAACAACCCACCCGCTCAGGTTCTGGAAGGACACCTGGAGGGTCTACCTGCTTCATCTCATAGTTGGAAATCTGAACAAGTCACCAGGGTATAAGTACATACATATAGGTTATCACCGGCATGAGGTAAGAATTCCTCTTGTCCATGCTTCTCTCATACGTATAATCGTTACTGACATGAGGTAAGAATGCCTCTCGTCCACAAACACCGTAACTGGCGTGGGGTATAAATGCCTCCCATCTGTCAAGGTTATATAGGCACGAGGTATAAATGCCTCTCGTCCTTAAGCACTGTAGTTGGCGTGGGGTAGAAATGCATCCCACCCATAAAGGCTATATAGGCATGAGGTATAAATGCCTCTCATCCTGTTTCATAGAGTTTCATCTAGCATGGGGTAAGAATGCCTCCCGCCCAACATGGGTTATCACAAGCATGTCAACACATCAAATCATAACCATTCACATCACAATGTATAAGGCATTACACCTTATATCATATCATGTTAACAAATCATGGAATACATACACTTCAATTCATTCAAGGGGTTCAAGCCATCTAATCCTAGCCAACCTCTAATCAGGTCATCTCATTTGCCTAACATGGAAAATGTCCTTTCAAGTCATATCATTAAGGTTCAAAGTTGAGAAAGGGGTAAAACTCAAGGAATAACACCTATGGTTGACCACTCCCAGTCCATACCTCCTCTAAATTCCCTAAAAAGGTTATATTCATCAATCCCATCCCACACGGGTCATTTAGATAGTAAGCGGTCAATATAAATAAGGGGTTTAGGGAAATACAACCCCCGACATGATGTTATAAACCCAAAGCGATGGAAAACCCAAAAGGAGAACACATGACCACCTACCTTAGGGATGTATATATAGGCTCTCTTGATATCAACCTCAGATTTTCAAAAGGTTGGAAGAGATCTAAGTTTTAGTCCAAAGCCCTGAAAATAGGGCATATGAGCTTGAATCAAAATAACACAACGGTAGGAAAGATTTGCCAAGGAGAAAGGGGTGTGTGAGGTTAGCCTTTACCAAGGGTGATCCAACGCCTTCGACAGATCAAAGAACAGACACCGGGGGAAGAAACGAAAAGAGAAAGAGTGAGGAGAGGGTTTGGAGCTCAAAAGAGGGATCCCCTCTAGTTCTGTCCGCGGGAAGAAGAAAGAAAGGCTTAAGGAATTAAAATAGAATTAAGGGAAAAATTTTAAATTTTACTCAGATCAGGGTCACACGGTTTAGGCGCACGGTTTACCAAACCATGCACACCTCACTGCCTCCCAGAAAAAAGCTGCATGGCCGTGCGACTTTACTATTCATGTCATGCGCAAACCGTGCGCCTCAGTCTGCAACTCCAAATCTCAAACTCCCAGGCTCCGAACAAGCCCCGGATACTCCCCGAACCTTCCTTAGGATGTTACACACATTAAGAAATATTAAAGGAAATATTTGAAAGCAAAACTAACTATCCGTACCTTTGACAAAGAGTCGGGTCGTTACAACCTCCCCTCCTTAAAGCAACTCGTCCCCGAGTTGGCCTTCCGAGGGTAAAGAGGTGTCACCAGCAAAAAGATCCGGCCATTGAGATTTTATATCAGCCTCCCGCTCCCAAGTCTCATCCTGTACCTGATCGTGTTTCCATAACACCCGTACAAGAGGAACGGACCTGCCTTAGAGTGTCTTCACGCTCCGGTCGATAATCCACATCGGATACTCCTCGAAGGAAGAATCCATATCCACTTCAACCTCATCAGGATGAAAAACATGAGTCAGATCTGAAAAGTACCAGCGAAGCTGAGATACATGAAAAACATTATGCATGGCCTGATATCTCTGCGGAAGTGCAAGCTAGTAAGCTACTGGTCCGATCCACTTCACCACCTCAAAGGGTCCTACGAACCTCGACGAAAGCTTACCCTGCTTTCAAATACGTCTCTTCCCCAACCTGGGTGAGACCTTCAAGAAAACCCGGTTCAGAACCTCGAACTCAAGAGGTCACTGGTGCTTGTTAGCATAGGACTGCTTTCTAGACTAAAGACGTGGTCCTAGAACAACTGCCTCCCCTACTTCAAGCCAACACAAAGGCGATCGACAAGGCCTACCATATAAGGCTTCATAGGGAGCCATCTTAATGGTAGCCTGGAAGCTATTGTTATAACAGAACTCAAAAAGAGGAATGTGTTTCTCCCATGAACCTCCAAAATTGAGAACACATGCACGTAACATGTCCTCTAGTACCTGTATAATCCGCTCAGTCTCTCCATCAGTCTGCGGGTGATAGACCGTGCTCAGTAGTACCTGCGTACCCAAGGCCTTCTGTAAACCCTGCCAGAACTGAGATATAAAGAGAGGATCTCTATCCGAGACAACCAAATGAGGTTCTCCATGAAGGCATACTATTTCCTTAACATACATCCTTCCCAAGTCATCAACAGTGAAGGTCTCCCACACTGGTAAGAAATGCGCGACCTTCATCAGACGGTCGATGATAACCCATACTGCATCATTGCCACAAGGTGAACTAGGTAATGAAGTTACAAAGTCCATAGAAACATCATCCCATTTCCACTCTGGAATGTACAATGGCTGCAAAATCCCATCCAGATGCTGATGTTCCGCCTTCACCTGCTGACAGGTGGAACAACACGTGATGAAACCGACTATCTCCTGCTTCATGCTAGGCCACCAATACTATTGTCGCAAATCACGATACATTTTGGTGATTCCAGGGTGAACTGCCCAAGCTGAGGCATGGAAATCCCTCATCAGCTCCTCTCTGATGTCTGCTGGGACCCATACACGCCCACGTAACAATAAAGTATCACCCTCATCCATGGTCCAATCTGTAGAGGCATCATCATTGACACTCTCTCGTAGAACAAGGCCTTCCGGATCTGATAACTTTCTTGCCCTGACCCGTTCCAAAAGAGTAGATGTCACTGCTAAGGATGAGAGAATAGTATGACCCTAATCTTCCTAAACCTCAATGTGCATATCTGAAAATAGGGCCATTAGTTTCCACTCCTCATTATCTTCCCGAACCACTTGTGATTGAGTTTTCTGACTTAGCGCATTAGATACTGAATTTCCTTTCTCAGGAGTGTAGGCCAGTTCTAAATCAAAAGATTGTAGGTACTCGACCCACCCGTGCTGCCTAAGATTCAGATCTCGCTGAGTGAAGATATACTTGAGGCTTTTGTGATCAGTGAATACCACAAAACGCTCTCCCAACAAATAGTGTCTCCAACAACATAAGGCATAAACAACCACTGCGAGCTCGAGGTCGTGCATCGGATAATTCTGTTCATGAAGCTTTAACTGACGAGAACCATACATAATGACTCACTCGTCCTGCATCAAGATAGATCCAAGCCCGATACCTGACGCGTCACAATAGACCGTATAAGCCCTGCCCGGCTTCAGCAAGATCAGTATTGGCACCGAAGTTAGTCCGCCCTTCAGTTCCTGAAAAGCTGTTTCACAAGGTTCTGACCACTCGAATCTCACCCCCTTTTTGGTTAAATCTATAAGCGGTGCTTCTAGGTGTGAAAATCCCTGAATGAACCACCTATAATATCCAGCAAGCCCCAAGAAACTCCTGATGTCAAAGATGTTCTTGGGATGCTCCCAAGAGACTACAACACTCACCTTCTCAGGGTCAACTGAAACTCTAGACTCAGAAATAATGTGACCCATGAAGTGAACCTTATTTATCCAAAAGTGGAATTTATTGAGCTTAGCATAAATCTGATGCTCTCTTAGTGTATTCAGCATGATCTCAAGACGGGTTGCATGGTCGTGTCTCGAGAATGAATAGAATAATATGTCATCCATAAATAAAACCACAAAAGAATCAAGGTAAGGGTGAAAAATCTGATTCATAAGAGCCATAAACACTGCAGGTGCATTCGTAAGCCCAAACAGAATGACTAGGTACTCATAGAGACCATACCTACTCCTGAACGCTGTGCGAGGTATGTACGAAGTCCTAACCCACACCTGGTGATAGCCGAACTCAAATCTATCTTTGAAAACACCTTCGATCCTCAGAGCTGATCGAAGAGGTCTTCAATTCAAGGTAAAGGATATCGATTCTTAATCGTCAGCTGATTTAACTTACGGTAATCCATGCAAAGACGAAGGGTACCATCTGCCTTTTGGCAAAGAGGACCGACGATCCCTAAGGAGAGGTACTGGGACGTATAAAGCCTTTTTCTTCTAGGTCCTCCAGCTGACTCTTGAGCTCCAAAAGCTCCTTAAGTTCCATCCTATAAGGAGGAATGGTCACTGGTGCTGCTCCTGGTACAAGCTCAATGGTAAAATCCACCTCTTGCACTAGAGGTAGACCAGAGAAGTCATCAGGAAATACATCTCTAAAGCACTCCACTACAGGAGGATAAGCAGTGGATTTTAACCCTTGGTCATCGAGATAAAGACTAAAAACCTGTGCCGTGACACCACCCAACTTCTGCTATTCGGGTCTTTCTCAAGTCGCACTAATATCCCATTATCCCTTATGCACATGCGTGTCGCCCTCTGGTGACGTAAACGTCACCCTCCGACGATAGCAGTCAATCCGGGCTCTATAGGGAACTAACCAATCCATCCCAACTATTACATCAAAATTTTTCATATCCAGAACATACAGGTTCCACACAAAAAGGTAACCACCCACCTTGAGGGGACAATTCTGACAATGACGAACGCACTCTGAACGGATACCTAACGGGGTATCTAGCGTAATCACACCGTGATATGACTCAACATCGAGGCCCAAACTCTCCGCTCGAGAGGCGTCTCGAGATGTTCAAAGATGGTCAGAATAGCCTCCAACCAGGGCTCCGCAGCAAAAGGTCCGCCATCTCCTGTAAAAGTAGGAGGATGCTGCGACTGAAACTCGCGGGTCAACTCTGCCATACTCGGGGGAGGTCACACTCCACCTTGCACACTCTGCATCAAATGAAAAAATCTCTCATGGAGCTAGGCATCAGTACCCATCTCAGGAATAAAAAGAGGAGCCACGGGTGGCTCGACTGGAAGATCAACGGGCGGCTCAGGGCCCGCCACATCAGGAACATGATCGTCACTGACTTTAGCATGCACAACTCGAGGACGTATCAGAGGCATACTGTTACAATTCCAAACGAACATCTTAAAAGAAGAAACCAACAAATTAAATGTTGAAATC
The DNA here is from genome assembly GCA_963277665.1 of Viscum album. Taxonomy (NCBI): domain Eukaryota; kingdom Viridiplantae; phylum Streptophyta; class Magnoliopsida; order Santalales; family Viscaceae; genus Viscum; species Viscum album. The sequence goes on from OY728122.1 coordinate 1,911,735,227, forward strand.
TAGAATCTAGGACATGTACTAAGCCTTCCTACCCCTAAGATCACCTATCCACACCCATAGGAATCCTTAGAAAAACCCACAACTGTTCAAATTTAACTTAATCCAGTGATATGGAATTTCCCAGCCCATAAGGGCCCATACTCCTCATGACCTGAAAGATGACACACACTTGGATGTCATTTCCCATTTACTTGTTCTAATTAAGAGTTTGAATTTCCTTTTAAGCAAATGATTGGTTTTGTTGTAATGTCATTTTCTGATCTATAAGGGCCCATACACCTTATGAACCAAAGAGTGACACACGCTAAAGCCACATCATTCCTCAATTCACAACCTGCAAGAATCGTTAGCACAATTGCACACATATTAACCAGGCATAGAAATAAACAACAGACAATGCTCACTGAAAATTTAAATGTGGCATGGAAAGATGCATGGCCTAATCATATTGCGCCTATTGTGATGCATGTTCTAATGTAGAACCCTCATTTCATCAGGTCGAACCTTGAATCCAAATTCCAACATTTCAAATCTCAATAAAATCAAAAAACATGTGAAACACCCAATGGTGAAACGATATCAACAGTAAATAGCAGAATCAATAACAACATAAAATAGGAAACTTGGTCTTTCCCCCGTACATGGGTTCACGACGCCCAAGCACGGCTTATAACCAAGTCCCTAAGCGTTCCCATTCTCCAAGTCTATTGTCTCAAAATAGTAAATAAAGAAAGAAAGACCCTTTGATACCACTTTGTGACATCCCGGAACTGGCTGCCCCTCAACCCGAGCCCCGAGCCCGGTTGGCCACATAACCCCTGGCTCATCTCCCCATAGGCCAGGGGCTGCCGACTAGCAGTGGGGGTGTAATGGTAAGTTAGTGGGGAGACTGTACCCCCATGTCAGAGTACACAGTGGAATAGAATCAAAGTAATAGAATAGCAGAAGCACAAACAATGGACAAGAAGGAGAAAAGGGGAAACATACAAACCAAAAAACAGAAGTAAAGTAACCTTGTATAACATACAAAAGCCTCATAGGCAGTGTCTGATACAATATGGATGCATGGCATGCTGATACAAAAGTAAACAAAAGACTGGCATGCTACAAGCAGTACAAAAGGAACAAAAGGTAGCCCACGAGCATCCCTAGCCAAGCTCGGTCCTCTTCTCTGGAACTCTAGCTAGAATGTACAAGTATCAACCACCTGCAGCTGGGGCCTTTCCCCTACTAGTACCTGTGGCAGTAAAGTATACATGGGTGCCCAGGAGGCCTCCCAGGTAGGGTGTGAGACAGGTCTCATTAGGCCACCACCAATGATGTCTACATGTAATCCAAATAGGTGTTCATAGTAATAGTGAGTGAGATACTGCAAGTAAAGCAATGTAAATAAACAACCCTCCCGCTCAGGTTCCAGAAGGACACGTGGCGGGTCTACCTGCTTCAGCTCATGGCTGGAAATCTGAACAAGTCACCAGAGTATAAGTACATACATATAGGTTATCACTGGATTGAGGTAAGCATGCCTCTTTTCCATGCTTCTCTCATATGTATAATCGTTACTAGCACGAGGTAAGAATGCCTCTCGTCCATAAGCACTGTAACTGGCGTGGGGTAGAAATGCCTCCCACCCATCAAGGTTATATAGGCACGAGGTATAAATGCCTCTCGTCCTCAAGCACTGTAGTTAGAGTGGGGTAGAAATGCCTCCCACCCATAAAGGTTATATAGGCACGAGGTATAAATGCCTCTCGTCATGTTTCACAGAGTTTCATCTGGCACAGGGTAAGAATGCCTCCCGCCCAACATGGGTTATCACAAGCATGTCAACATAGAATAGCATAACCATTCAAATAACAATGTATAAGGAATTACATCTTATATCATATCACGTTAACAAAGCATGGCATACATACACTTCAATTCATTCAAGGGGTTCAAGCTATCTCATACTAGCCAACCTCTAATCAGGTCATCTCATTTTCCTAACATGGAAAATGTCCTTTCAAGTCATATCGTTAAGGTTCAAAGTTGAGAAAGGGGAAAAAATCAAGGAATAACACCTATGGTTAACCACTCCCGGTCCATACCTCTTCTAAACGCCCTAACAAGGTTATATTCATCAATCCCATCCCACACGGGTCATTTAGATAGTAAACGCTCAATATAAATAAGGGGTTTGGGGAAAGACAACCCCCGACACAATGTTATAAACCCAAAGCAATGGAAAACCCAAAAGGAGAACACATGACCACCTACCTTAGGTCTGTAGACATAGGCTCGCTTGATATCGACCTCAGATTTGCAACAGGTTGGAAGAGATCTAAGTTTTAGTCCAAAGCCCTGAAAATAGGGCATATGAGCTTGCATCAAAATAACACAACAGTAGGAAATATTTTACGAGGAGGAAGGGGTGCGTGAGGTTAGCCTTACCAAGGGTGATCCAATGCCTTTGACGGATCGAAGAACGGACACCGGGGGAAGAAATGGCAAGAGAAAGAGTGAGGAGAGGGTTTGGAGCTCAAAAGAGGGATCCCCTATGGTTTTGTCCATGGGAAGAAAAAAGAAAGGCTTAAGGAATTAAAATAGAATTAAGGAAAAAATTGTAAATTTTACCCAGATCAGGGTCACATGGTTTAGGCACACGATTTACCAAACCGTACGCAAACCGTGCGCACCTCACTGCCTCCCATACAAAAGCTGCATGGCCGTGCGACTTTACTATTCATGTCATGCGCAAACCGTGCGCCTTAGTCTGCAACTCCAAATCTCAAACTTCCGGGCTCCGAACAAGCCCCAGACACTCCCCGAACCTTCCTTAGGATGTTACACACATTAATAAAGCTTAAAAGAAATATTTTAAAGTAAAACTAACTATCCATACCTTTGCCAAAGAGTTGGGTCGTTACAAACCACATTTAACCACACAACCCACCATTTAATTATTCATTAGCCATTTCATCCCATTAACCAAACCAACCCATTTAATTTCAATCATTATTAATAATTTATTCCATCACTATTTGGGCATCTAGCAAAAATCAACCATCACCTCACCACCCTAAAAGCATGGACAACAAAACACCTTGCTACCCCAAAAGAATAGTCCACAAACCACCTATCTGCCCTAAAAGCATGGACAAAAAAACCAACTCACCACCCCAAAAGCACGCCCCACAGACCATCATCCCCACATTCCCTAACCACACATCATTGTCCCAAAAGAATATACAAACATCACAATACATCAAGATCATTTTATAGATTTACAAAGGTTATTTTAACACATTTCACTTTATTTTAGGGATGTTATCACATAATACATAATCCTGGGGAAACCATTTCATTAGAAAAATATAAGTGGTTAATAAATTTTCATTTTTGGGTGATATCACAACAATCACAACCAAAGCAGCAATCACAACACATATATCCAGCGCAAACAAACCCCCCAACAGGCATAATTTTCAGCGATACCACAAGCTTGTACAATCCATAATATCATAATAATACCAAAGCTATAAAAGAATGAAAATCAAATCCCTTTTTCCCTTTTCAATTTCAATTAACAAATTATTTATCTTTAATTAATCCTACAAAACCATAACCCATATATAAACAAAAGAAAACCCATCCTTCATGATACATAATAAAGAAAAACGAGGGAATCCCTACCTCAAAGAAGCTTTGCAACTATTTGCTCATCATAGGGCAAAGAAAAAGTGACCAAAACCACAATCACACCATAAGAAACTGTGTTTCAACCTACATTGCACCTAAATACCATCAAAACTCATCCAAAAAACACTACATAAAACAAATCACACCACCTTAGAAAAAATACAAAGAAGAATGGGATAAAACCATCCAAGAAGAAGGAAGATGTTATCAAAACTTTCCAACAAATAACCACCGTGACCAAAAGATCAAAGAGGGCAGAATAGGGCTTGAATAACTCCTCAGGGCACCTAGGGTTTGACCAAAATGAGAGGGAGAAGAATCCATGGATTAATGAATGAAAATTAATCCAAAAAAGAACTTTTAAAACTTCACCGCATTGGGGATTTAAATGACTTGTAATACCCTTTCACGTTGTGTAATAGTTGGGGTTCAGTTTCACTGAAAAACATGTTTCCTTTTCATTATTCAACCCCAAAAAATATGCACATCATGAAACGGACTTGGAAAAGCCATGGAACCAACTTTCACATCATGTAATACACTTACATGACATGTATATCTTGTAGTATCTCTGCTACAACTCCAGCCTTGACAAAAAACTCCTAGAACCTACCTCAAACACCTCTAACTATCAAAACCAGCAAAGTAATGGATCAGGAAGGCATGGACTATTACATAATATATCTCTCAAATAATTATCTCCCTCAAGAACCCAAAACCAAGCCCATAAGGAAAGGTGTACAAACAACCACCCTGTGAGATACCTCTCAAGGATATTGTCATACTTCAGATGCTACTACCAGCCAAACACACCAACCCAAATGACCTCAAAACACACTTTACAACCACATAAACAAAAAACCAAAACCACAAACCATATCCTCTCACACAACCACACTTCTACACAACCATTGCAGAACCATCTCAACCTCCACAAAACCCAAACCAACAACCACCACAACCAACAAACTACACCGTCTTGAATATAAAAATTAGGGAATTACATCCTCCATGTCAAGATACTATCCACATTGGGAGGCACTGACTCACCCACATAGGTTTAATCACATCACAGTTAATGCATCTCAACTAGGAATTAGGACCTCCCCTTTTCATATGTCAGGACTTCATCACACACATCACACTACACACATTACAAAGTAGGGAAAAAAAATAATCTCATAAAACAAAAAGGTCTCAAACATCACATAAAAATGAAAAATAGAGAAAATTAAAACTCAAAAAAACTCAAGGTACTAGTAACACATCTGTGCCTCTCACTCCCAAGTACTCTCTTCCAGGCCACCATGCCTCCACAACACAAGAACCAAGGAAATGGTCTGTCCACACAATGCCTTTTTATGAAGATCCTAGATCTTTACTAGTTGCTCCATGAAAATCGCGTTATCTTCGATATCAAACTCTCCCTATTCAATGAAATGAGAGTCATCCTGAAGATACTGGTGAATCTGAGAGATTTGGAAGAAGTTGTGGATCCTTTCCAATTGTGGTGGTAACGCTAACCGATACGCCACCTCACCAACTCACCCCAACACCTCAAAGGGACCAAAAAACCTAGGAGAAAGCTTAATCCATCTACCAAACCTCCACTTACCATGTTGAGGGGAAACCTTCAAGAACACATGATCTCTAACCTCAAATGCCAAGCTACTTCTTTTTTGATTGGCATGAGACTTCTTTCAGTCTTGTGCTACTTTCATCTTCTTAAAAACAAGGTGAACTTTATCTATCATCCTTTGCACCGCATTGGGGCCAAGAATGACTATCTCCCCAACCCCCATCTATCACAATGGTGAATGATAAAGTCTCCCATAAAAATCCTCAAATAGATCCATGATTACGGAAGACTGATAGCTATTATTATAAGCGAGCTCTACCAAAGGTAGGATTCATACCCAAGATCCACCAAAGTACAAGATGCATGCCCACAACATATCCTCCAATGTCTGGATAGTCTGTTCTATCTTACCATCTATATAAATGTGTAAAGTAGTGGAAAGGCCTAACTGAGTTCCAAAATCATGCAAAAATCTCCTCCAGAATTGTGAGAAAAAATGTGTGTCCCAATCTGAGACAATGGACCTTGGAACTCCATGAAACCGCACCACATCATCCACGTACCTCTTAGCTAAAGCATCCACTATTCCTGAATCTTTGATCACCAAGAAGTGGGATGATTTCATAAACTGATCCATGAACACACAGATAACATCACAATCTCCCCAAGATCTGGGTAAACCTATGATCAAATCCATCGATATGTCATCCCATTTCCACTTAGGAACAACCAAGGGATGTAACAAACCACCAGGAACACAATGCTCAACCTTTACCTACTGTAAAACCAATAAATTTTCCACAAAATCCACCACTACCTATTTCATACTAGGCCCAAAAAAATGCATCTTAAATCCATGGTACATCTTGGAAACTTCTGGGTGTACCGCCAAAGGTGAGTTATAAAACTCAAGGAAGACTCCCCCACACATCGTTTCCGGAACAAACAACCTCCCACAAAGAAAAATCCAGTTCCAAACATCCTCCAACCATCCCTATAGAGCATCACCATAGTCAAAATGATCTCACATCACCTATGACTTTGAGTCTCCCAACTGATACTCCTCCAATTGATGCATCATAGAAGACTGTTCTATCATCTGAAACAAACAACCTCTTCCATCAACCACATTTGCATCTAAGTGAAAGACTACCAACTCCTCCATTTCTCTCTAAACATACCTAGATTCCGAAACAACACCCTTCCATGAATTACTATTAAAAGCGTTGGCCACAACATTCCATATTCCCAAGGTGTAGGAGATCTCAAAATCATAATCCTAGAGAAATTCAATCCACCTCCATTGCCGCAAGTTCAAATCATGCTGAGAAAAGATATACCTCAAACTATTGTGATCTATAAAGACCATAAATTTCTCCCTAATGAGGTAATGATGCCACAAATTTAGTGCAACAAAATCACTTATAGCTCTAGATCAAGGGTGGAGTAGTTATTCTCATGGGAATATAACTTCCAACACCCATAAGAGATCACCGACCACTATAACATCAACACACATCCCAATCCTAGATGAGAAGTGTTACAAAACACTTAAAAAATAACCCCCTCAGTAATCAGAGCACTAGATCACTAACTAACTTCCCCTTTGGGTAACCGAATTCTATTTCGTACTGATCACTCCATAAAATATCCCAATCATTTCTAGTCAAAGCTGTCAATGGGGTTGTGACTCAAGAGAAATTAGGTACAAACCTCTAATAATAGCCTGCGAGACTAAGAAAACTATGAACCTCTACCACATTATTGGGTGATTCCTAAGAAACAAATGATTCAAACTTTGACAGGTCTACTTCCACACCCTAATAAGACACCACATGCCTAAGGAAACACACCTCTTGTGTCCAAAACTCACACTTGAGAAACTTTCCATAGAACTGGTGGTGTTGAATAACTCTCAAGATAGTTCTGAGATGATCGACATGATCCTCCACTGAATTATTGTAGATCAAGATATAATTGATGAATATGATGATGAACTGATCTAAGAACTCATGGAATAAGGAGTTCATAATTCCCATAAACACAATCAGAATGTTTGTAACACCGAACGACATAACTACAAACTTGAAATTCCCTTACCTATATTTGAAGTTAGTCATCAGGATATCACCCTCATTAAACCTCAACTAGTGATATTCAGACTGCAAATAGATCTTAGAAAACCAACCTGCCCCTATCAATTGGTCAGAAAGATTGTCCATCCTTGGAAGAGGGTAATAGTTTTTGACCGTCACCTGATTCAACCTCCGGCAGTCTATGCACAACCTCAGACTACCACCCACCATCTTTGATAACAACACTGGATCACCCCACGATGAAACATTGGGCTAGATAAAATCCTTATGTATCAGACCATTTATCTAAATCCTTAACTCCTATAACTCAGAAAGTGCCATTTGATAAGGATCTATTGAAATCAGAGAAGCATCGGGCTACAAGACTATCCCAAACTCAACATCATGTCAAGGGGGTAATGTTACAACCTCCTTGGAAAAAACATCTAGGAACTACCCAATGAACTCGGGAACCTTTACCATCTCAGTATCCACTGTTTACACCAACAACATAGCCAAAAAAGAATGGAGGGGCTCCACACACCGACTGCCCACTTGAAAACCCCGCTTGCCAACCAAAACCACATGTTGGCCATCCACATATGAAAAAATGACTCTCCTATGGAAGAAGTTGATAACAGAACATAAATAATACAACCAGTTGTTTCCAAGGATGACATATTATGGATGTATCTATAGCAATAAAAGATCCTTGTGGGACTGATACATCCCCATCATCATCTTACAACCACAACACACATCAAACAAGCCGTCATGACCTTAGATTGGCATGGTTAACACCAGGGCACAAGAAGCCTCTCTACATATCATCCCAGATCATGGAATAGAGAGGGTGAAAAAAAGGAGTGCGAAGATCCTGAATCAAACAAGGCACAAATAAGGGTACTAAATGAACTGATCATATCTCTAATGATCTCTGTCCCCTAGGGAACTACGGCCTCCACTGCGTGCAACTGACCACAACCAGCTCCTATACCTATCTAACAATGAACACCTCCATGTAAATTCTTAGTTTGTAGTCCCTAAATGTGAGGAACATTCTAAGGTTGGCCTCTAACTACTCCATCTCCCCTTGGAGGAGCAAAAACCAACTACCCCTACTACTGAAACATCCTCACTAGAAACTGATGATGAGGCTAACACCGAACCCATCCACCTCCACCAAATTGAGCTCTGGGAACCACTGGGCACTAGTTCTAGAAATGTCCATGAACCCCACACCCAAAGCACATTGGTATAAAACTCATAGGAAAATCACAAAAACCACTTGTACTAGAAAGTTAGAAAGGAAGCTGCTGAGGCCGACTCCCCACTGGTCAAAACCTCAATGGTCCTGGTGGCCGAGACTTTCCACTAACAAATATTCTTCTCAAGTAACCCTACTAATTTCCATCCCATGGAAAAAATCCTTGCAAGTGAAACTACTTGATAACTTATGCCTTATTATGAACCTCCAGATAGATCGACAATGTAAACAGAGTAATTGTATACTAGATAGAAGGACAGAGGGACTCCTCAAGATGTCTCGCACGAGACTCCTCATTTTGAAAAATATATGGGAAAAAATTAAGAAGGTACTTGAACATGATTCCTAGCTCCCAAAATGACATGATCACCTGATAAAGAGAAAGAATCCCTTGCCTCTTTACTACCTTCATGGTCGATGAAAGGAACTCTACTCGAAACTCCTTCTTGAAGTCGAATAAAAAAAAGTTTGCCTCCTTATGATCTCCCAGATGAAACTTCCACCACTAACACACAACTCCCCACATATAATTGACTACCAAAGGGACCCAATACTCTATCGAGGCCTATATCAAACTGAAATAAATCTCAAGCTCCTATATCTAGCTCTCTATCTACAAATATGAAACACTACCCTCGTACTTCCCCAAATCCTACCACTGTAAGGCAATCAACACCATATTATAATCCTCACCCTCCTATATAAAATTAACCCTATAGTGATCAACTAGATCAACCTTTTTAACCTTAACTTCCCGAACCACATGTGGAAGATGAACAGGAGCCATAACTATAAGGAAAAAAAGAACTTCCTATGCCCAGTAGTATGAATTTTTTATTTTTATTTATTTTAATTAACTTTATTCATTTTAAAATTTACAAAAAAAATAATTAAAATAAGAACACAAGTCATCATGATGCATGTAACTTTCCTAGGCCTCTACCCTACAAGCAGGTCTATCTCACTTGGCCATTAAATAAGCTCAAAGTCCAAGCACTGGATCACGGGGGGCCTTAAAATCCCATGTCCTAGCTGATAACCCTGACCTATGTCATGTACCAAGATAAAATGGAACTATTTCCATACCAACCCATGCAATTATCACTGTGCCTAACTCCAAATATAATCCTATCTCTCAACCACCGCCTTTGATACCATAATGTCATGGCCCCATCCTTCCACTACAAGAAAACCACTACATAGAGGTGGTTTTAGTTAAGTTTCATAGAAAACTTTTTAGTGGTAGTTTTGTGAGGTTTTAGTGTCATTTTTAACCGCCGTTAAAAAAAATAAAATTTTCCCTGTGAAAACCGTCGCTAAAACTACAAAACCGCCGCTAAAATACATGCACTGTATAATTTAGCGGTGGTTTAAACCGTCGACAATAATAGGCCACCACATTTTAGCAGTAGTTTAAACTGCTGCTAAATATTCTCCATTTACTTAGTGGTGGTTTAAACCACCACTAACTGTATATTTATAAATAAAAAACTGCTGCTTGTTCTGCAGCCCCAGTACCAGTACCCTGAAAAAAAAAACAATGTGAAGAGTTTATATAACAGAATAATATAATCCATCTAACAATATTCAGTAATCAACCATCTAAAATACTAATATACACATCCTAACATAACTAAAATGAAAATATGTTTGGTGACTACTCTTCCACACATGATACATAAACAAAATATGTTTGGTGACTAATCTGTGCCATACATGATACATAAACAAACCAACTATTTCCAAATTTGTCCAAAATATCAAAAAAACCACTAATAATTTTTTGATGATGAATACAACTCCTCACCCTCTCCACCTCCATCACTACTTCATAGTATCAGCACTTGTAAGACAATTATATTTAAAATTAAATACTGTTGTATATTTCTATTTAATCTCAAAACCAATAAATGTTTACAAACTAAATGATTTTTAATTTCTGTGATTTACCTACTCACCACCACCCATCATTTATGAAATATCACTTGGGATATATCTGGTCATATTTTGATATAAATCAATCAATGCTTTCGGAAAAGCAGATATCTGAGTCCCCTAATCCTCAATTTTGTTTGTATTGAAACAAAATATCTCTGAGCATCTTGGGATAGGGAGTGACTACAACCAAGAGTAGATGCACCATCAATCCCCAATGGTATGCCAAAGGCCTCAGATGGTATGGGTCCCATACCCATCCTGCGCACTCAACCAAGATGCTCCTTCACAAGCACTTGACCAAGTATATTAGTCTGGGAGACTGAGTAGAACTACGTGGGATTGACATCCCATAGTTCTTTAATTTTTACCTATAAATCAAATATTAGTCATATTATAAGCCATATATATTATCATAGTGACAAATAAAAATAAGTTATTATAATGAAAAATGAATTCATACCCCAACTTCTTTGGCATACTCATTAACAAAACATCCATCGAATTTTTTATGAACATCCAACCACAATTCTGTTCAAGATGCTGGGTGCCTTAAACTCTCTGACTGCATTAAACAAATATAAATCAACAATTATAATATATTAAATAGATAATATTTTATTATAAATATTGAAACTAATGAAAATATTACCATATCCAATCGTCTTCTAGAAAAACTCTTTGACCCCGCAGTGTAAGGGATGATTTTCTTAGATCGGCTTGATGGATTTTTCTTTGAAAGATCCTGAAATAAATAAAATGTAATTTAATTTTAATGTATTAAATGTCATTTCCTTTTAATATACATGTATACATGAATAATTATATTAATATAATAATATATATATTTAAATACCATCTTCTTCTCATCACGATGTCTGTCAACAAAAACTTTCCATTACTCTTTGGGTACCCTATTAGGTACCTTGTCATACACCTGTTGGGTGTTCAATGAAGTATCGTTGACATCGCCCCAAAATCTCTATTTAAAGTCTTTCCATTTCTTACCCAGAATTTTCAATGTCCACTTTTGTGCTAGCACATCAGTAACCGTAAAGTGGAAAAACATCTGTACACAGAAATTCATTTTGAAAATATTATAATTTAATAACATAATGACATTGAATTAAACCATAATTTATTAAAATAACCTTTATTTGTGAATTAAAAACTTCATTTTTCCATGTTCAAGGCATATGCCTCCAATCATCATAAGTAATAGGAATGGAAACCAGCTCCGCGACCAGCTGACCCAAAATATGGCCAAGTATTCACCGCAACATCATCTATAGGGACCCATTAATAATACAATGGGACAACTATCTTCTCTCCGATCAGATTCCACACATTGGAACTTTTTATATTTTTCTCCATACTTGCATTGTTTCCATATTTTATGAACAAACAGTTAGTATAAAAAAAGTGAAATAAATTTATTCATATAAAAATTTCTACCTATAACTGTCACCCTTCAGTATCCCTGTGAAGAACTAGAAGTGGTGCCTCTCTCTCTCACCACTAAGGCTCCTGAAGGGGAAGACGTCGCCTGAGCTACTGAAGGGACGCTCATAGAGGGTTTGAGAGACGGTGTAGGAGGGAAAGCAAATGATGTCTCACATCCTATAGAGAGGGAGGCAGATAGATCATCGTCTATTGGTGTGGTCGATGAAACAATGTGACGCTTCCTCCTTTACATTCCTATCATTTAATCAAATAAAATTAAGTTCAAAACATATATTTCAAAAAATTTATGCAGGAAAAAAAAAATTAAAAATGATAACATATGCATAGTACTAACAAACAAAATATACATAATAATGATAACGAATGATTGCACAAATGACATAAGTGGAAGATAAATGAATGTATCACTATACATACAATCATTTTCCACTTCAATCATGTCGGTTTCCTAAACCATTACTTCATCCACTTCATCCACCCTTGAAAGACTAATATTTTGAATATCATGATGGAAAAATAAGTCTTCTTCTTTCTGTTTATGAGATTCAATGTTAGAGGTAAAATCTTCCACTTTATCACCCATATAATACAAATATCTTTGTTTTACATGAGAAACTACACTCCAACTTTCATCCAAAACATATTCCACATAATATAATATTTTCACTTGTGATGATAAGATATATGGATCATGTAGTTCATGGTCACCAACATCCATAAAGAAAGAGAATTTCATAGTAGTAAATTTCAAGGAATCTCTTTTAACACATCTGATAATATCGACCCAATTTCATTTGAATAAAACAACTAAAAAATGACCATGGTAGTTTAATTCGATAATATCAGTCAAATTTCAATAGTATCCCACTTCAGGGAGAACCATCATAGCAAGAACCCGGAACCTACTGGCCAATTGGGAATCCTTCCTCAGCATCCATAAAGATTCCCCCTCACTTCAGCTTCTTCAAATTTCATTACCAGTAACCCTCACCCACTCCGTGACTCAGGGGAACTGGGTGCGATGGATCCCTCTATCAGATGGGTTCAAGCTTAACACGAATGGGTCCTGCATCTCGACTGTCATCCATAGAGGAGGATTGGTTAGGGACTATAGTGATAGTGTTGTTCTGGGCTTCACGACTCATTATAGAAATGGAAACTCCCTCCAGGATGAGGCGAAGGCTGTTTTGACTGGTATCTCCCTTTGTATGCAACAAAACATCAGGATATCCCAGGTGGAAATAGACTCTTAGGTGGTTTATGATGCCTTTCAAGGGAAATGTCTCATTCCATGGTCGATTACATACACCATCAGGAAGTGCCAATCTCTCATTAACAACAACATAAAGGTCACACACACTTGGCGGGAGGGGAACAAAGTAGCGGATCATCTTACTTCCCAGGCAAATCAAACTTTCAAAGTTACCTGCCTCAATAACATCTCTTTCCTAAAACCTGATGGGGTGAACCTAATATGAGGGGATACCCTTGGATTGCATTATTATAGGCATCCTTATCCTAGGATGGCATGGGGGTCTTGTACTCTTCAAAGGAATAAAAAAATAAACAATTATGATGATGATGAAGCCATTCATGTTGTAAGAGTTGATTTTTTTAGCTTGTTTTATAGGACCTTGAGCAAGAAACTCTATTCGAGTATAAGTATTCATGATCTAAAAACATAAATATACATTATTATATTTACAAAATATATATTTCAACCTAATATCCGTATTTATTTCAATATTTATGAACTTACACATCGTGAAAACCACTCTACAATCTCTTTATTAACAGATTTTGTTATATCTTTCTCATTTCTTGTTCGGACTCTCATTCGTCTCTTTTTTTGTATTCTCAAATATTTAATAAAAAGATCTATAATTTTACAATTCAACAACACGTATCTATGTGCCTGTAATAATACCATTTCTGTAAGTATAACATTTGAGGTCCTCCCAACTGATCAGGCAATAACATGAAATATTTTTTATTTCCCAGGTATTTGATATTCAGTCAATGTGTCATCAACACATAAAACTTGATTAAATATTGTCTCAATATCATCCAAGTATCTAGAAAAAAGGTAAGACACTCCTCTTCCAAATATCCTTCAGAAATAGAGCCTTTTAGTTGAGATTTATTTCTCACGTATGATTTCAAATGCCCAATGTATCTATGAAATAAAACAAAAAAAACTTAAATATGTCTTTAATTAAGTTCCAAGAATTGGTTAGTTAACTTAAAAACATATAAATAAATTACCTCTCAATTGAATACATCCCTCGATAATGTACGGGGCCTCCTAATTTAGATTCCTAAACCAAATGCACAGTTAAATTAATTATGACAATAAAAAATGATGGAGGAAAGATCATATCTATTGCGCAAAGTATCAATACAAATACCTCCTAAAGGTTTTGAAGCTCAAATGGATGTAGATATTTCTGACATAGTTGTCTGAAAAATGTGCATAATTGGAGTACTACAATAGTAACATTTTCAGGTAATAATGTACGCAATTCCAATGGTAGTAACTGTTGTAACAAAATATGTGAATCGTGACTTTTCAATCCATGTAACCTATGATTATTTAAGTCAACACACCTTGAGATGTTACTTGAATAACCATTAGATACCTTCACATGTTTTAAAATTCTAAGGAATATATCTTTATCCCTATTTTTCATTGCAAAAATTTCCGGATCATACTTTTCATTCTCATATGGCCAAAGATCACGCTTATGTTCATTGCTTGCAGTCTTTCCCAGCATTGAGATGATCCTTCGAATTTCCATGATCATTAAGAAATTTCAAGATCAAATTATCACAAACATTATTCTCAATATGTATCACATCAAGATTATGCCACAACAAATTAAATTCCCAATACGGAAGTTTGAAGAATATGCTTTTTTTTCTTCCATTGTTGCGTTTCGATTTCACTTGACGATGCACTTCGAACTTGTTTCCTACTATCATTCAAATTATGCACCTTCCCAAATTTTTTCTCCACACTTCCAAGTTGTTCCAATATTTCAGAACCAGTTAACAACTTTTGAGGTGGTCTACGATCAATGAAACCATTGAATTTTGACTTGTTCATCCAATATCTATGAGATGGATCGAGAAATATTAGATGGAACAAAAAGAACCATTTTCTACTACGAGGTATCCATTTGGGATCAAAATAAAAGTTACAAATAGGACAAGAAAAACCCATATAAGTGTTCCGACCAGATAAATTCCTCAGTCCAGGAAAGTCACTAATGGTCCACATTAGAGCTGCTTGCATTTTGAACATTGTTTTAGAAGAATCATCATATGTCTCAACACCGTTGCTCCATAACTCCTATAATTATTCAATTAAATGTTGAAAGTATATATAAATATCATTTCTAGGAATTTTTTTCTAGGAATAATCATCGAAATGATAAATTATGTTTGTTGCATACACATCCACGGAGCCTGATTGTAAGGGATCAAAACAACTGTCCAAATGCTATAACTAGTACTCAAAGTCCCAAATGGGTTAAATCCATCAGAAGCCAATCCCAATCAAACATTCCTAGGATCATATGAGAAATAAAGATGTAATGAATCAAATGTCTTCCATGATTGTGAATCTCATGGATGTCTCATTAATCCATCATTGTTATTATCTACAGAATGCCACTTCATGTGTTCAGTGGTTTTCGATGACATGAATAATCTTTTCAATCGAGAATTTAAAGGAATGTAATGTAAAACCTTTGTAGGTGTGTTCCTTTTATTCTTATTCATGTTATTATGTTGATTCAGACTTCCAACATCACCCATTGACTGCCATCTAGAAGAAGAACATTTTTTTGCAATCCTGTCTACTTGAATCCTCTCGACAATAAAGCATACAATCATTTGGACACAAATGTATTTTTTTATAATTCAGACCAATTCTATTAACATTTTTTTTTCATATCATAAAAATACTCGAGGATGTTTGCTTCAGTAAATTCATCACACAACAATTCCAATATCATGGACATTTCCTTATTTGTAATTCCACATAGGCATTTGATATGGTACAACTTTAGTAGAAAAGAATGTTTTGAATATTTCAAACATCCACTATACAACTCTTGATTTCCATCATCGACTAAACCATGAAACACATTTTTCTTAGTGAAGTTTTATCTTACATTAGTCTCCACAGAATCAAGAGGAGTATCCAATGATATGTTACAATCTTGATCTGGTTAGCCTACAGTCTCAAAAACATCACTTGTCACATTACTATTTATAACACCCTCAACTGGTTGTTATGATATGTTTTGATGTTGATGTTGGTGTCTTGAAATTCCTAATGTATCATTTATAAGGTTTTTCATTTCATTTTCCATTTTTGACGAAGTTGGGAGCTCATTATGTGGATTGACATCAGTGCTCAACCTTTCTGTAACGTTCGATTCTCCATGACAAATCCAACAAAAATATTAAGTAGGGAATTACTTCAATATAAAGTGTTCAAAAACTTTATCTCTATTCAACCATCTTCTAAATTTACATTTAGGACATGGACATATTATTCTCCCATTAACGGATCAATTAGAAATAGAAAAATCTAAGAACTCCTCCAAACCCTTATCATACTAAGTTGTGTTCCTCGGTAATGTGATCCAACTTTTATCCATATATATCACAATGTACCTACAGATTATTAAAAAAAATTAAAACACATAACAATTTCTAAATAGGAAAATAGATTCATATATATAGCTTTAAAAAATATTAATATATTAAATAAGTTTTTCCTATATAAATAAATAAACTCCATATATAAGGGGATGTATTTAAACCATATTTTTCACATTTCATGATGGATGTAAAACTATATAGGATAGTATCATGATCTTTAGTGGAAATATAAATTCAGGTATCTCTATGTCATAGTGATAGTGTTGTGTTCTAAGAGGATGCGATTCCCGTTTATTTGAAAAAGGAAAATGTGTAACATCATGTCCATTAATTAATTTTTGACAATATGTGACATCATAACCATTAATTATGAATAACATAGAGGACTGTCATGTATAGTGAATCCAAATAAATAATATAAAGTATCATTTCTGTTAATTAAAATTAGAAATAAGGAACATCATTTCTGTATATTCCAAGTGAACATTAATGAATGTCATGTCCTTAAAATAATAATAAAAGTAAATAATTTCATTTACATTATAGATGTTATTAATGATGTAATCACATCCATTCCAAACTACATTCAAGGATAAAAAATAACACTCAATCTATTATTCAATTAATTTAATCATTTAATCCATATAGTTTCTAAATAATATGAAGGGACATGGTGTATAATCTATTCCACTACATCATTTTATTAACTCACTTTATCAAAGTTCACTAGCTAAATTGAATCCTAAAATGACTTAGTGGTGCTTAGGTCACAAAGGAAACATAAGTCATTAATGAATGTAGTGAAATTGACCCATGTGGTGGTTTGGTAGAATTAATCAACCACCAACCGGATATCTAGGTCTCATATCTTGTCTAGAATTGAATTCCAACAATTAATTTTTGGGTTTATCTATTTTAGGAGAAACGTAGGGAAAATATGTAATATGGAACAATAAAAACCTAATATAAAAACCCAAACAATTTATGTAAAAGTATGATACCAACAACCTTATACCACCCAAGGAATTATCACATTTACCTTTATATTCATGATATAAAATAATTTATGCATAAAACTAGTGGGTGTATATACAGAGTGAGAAATCACCCCGTATGATAAAACCATGAAACTACAAAACTTTTTCTACCAATAAATACATAACACTAGTTTGAAACATAATTATAAAATATATTTTTCTCATACATGAATAATAAAACAAATAATTTCTATTATTTTTTTAAAAAATAAAAATAATTTGAAAAGAAAAAATGAATGGTACATGTAAAAATATGTAAAGAATCATAAGATATTGGCATTTCAAGGTAACCTAAAGTAATAATCAATCAAGAGTTGAACATTATCAAACACGGGACATCAAACTTGAGTCTAATGGGATAACCTATAACCTACCTTGTGGATCACAGCCGACATAATATAATCTATAAATACTAAAACCCCAACTTACCCTCAGGGACTTTTTGAACAATAACCCCCTTGATAATGAATGAAAAAAACCTAAGGAACTATCCATCGATTAATCTAAGATATAGTATCACATATTATCATTTACCATATGAATACCTAATGATCTGATGTGGATCTAGTAAAATTATGAATCTCATAACATAAACCATCAATATACCAATTTCAAAAAATTAAATCCATCTCACAAAGAGTATCGCATCATACCTAGTGAGTCAAGGCATGATGAGGGACTGCGATCTGAGTGGTGGTGAGGGTCGGCGGAGAACAGAGAGGTGAGGCGAGGGGTGGCGATTGGCAGCGATGATGATGACAAGGCTGGCATGATGACGGTCGGTGGAGATCGGCGATGGGAGGGAGTTGGGTTTTGGGGGGAGTCACGAGGTTGGGGGGTCGGCTATTTCAGGGGAGGGGGAGAATCGACTATTAAAAAAATGTAATTATTTAGTGATGGTTTATAAAAAACCACCACATATTTTTTTAAAAAAAATATTAGTAGCGGTTTAGTAAACCGCCGCTAATAAACCGCCGCTAAATACTCAATTTATTATAGTGTTCGAGAGATACTACAATGAGGGGGGATATATAATGAACCCTAAGTCCCACCTCTATTAGGCCCTAGGTTGGATACTAGCACCGAGGGTATACAAATATCATGAAATGGGAGGCATTACCCTCTATAATAAAGTAGGATTAGAATATAAGATGAATCATCCAAAAAAAAGTCCAAGACATAATATAAAATAAACCCAAACCTTCCCCAAATGCATGTATAAATGAAATAGATACAATAAAAGTATACAAAGTAAATACTCAAAAGTAAATCTAAAGCAGTGACACAACAACTGTTAGGGATCCGATCTAGCAATGTCCAGTACAGTTTACGCAATCCTCCTGGAAACCTGAAAATAGTTTTATATATGTAGGGTGAACATACAAGTATGCTCAGTAGGAAAACCAAATCCTTTAGTGCACATGTGAAAGAATAATACTAATACATCTGTGAGAAAATAGTAGAACCAGACAACACCTATAAATGTATACTAACATCCCAACCTAACCAAGGCATGCTCACTAAATACCACAATCCAAGTAATATAATATAATAAGAATCACATCGATAAGGGTACCCCACACCACTTTCCCAATCGTATGCTACTCTCACACCCCAACATCGTACATCTTATCACTCCCATATCTTCTGTATATCACACCGACCCACAAGCACCGTCACAACACACCTTTCCCAAAGATACCTGGGCTCGCAACCCCACAAGCATGACCACATCATATCTTGCCTGAAAATACCTGGGCCACAACACAACCATTTCCATAACCTGAGTATTAGGGTATTGTGAACATGTATAAGATTAACCTTGTTCCCTCCTCCTACCATGTACGAACCCCACCAGAAGCCTCCCCATAAGCATAGTCATATCACATCTCGCCCAAAAAAACCTGGTCTACTACCCCACAAGCACGATCACATCTCACTCGAAAACACATGGGCTATCACAACCACCATCTAATGCACTAAAAGACCTCCAACCATCAAAACCTATGAAATACCTACCTCTACTAGATGAGAGAGTGGGAAAGAGTGGGTACCCGATCATCCTCACTCCTCATCAGATGTCAGGAAAACACCACCCACGTGACTATGTGGGTGTCGACATGTAGTGCTCGACGTGGGTGGGGTGAATATAGAAATCACAATAATATACAGGTATATATATATATATACATGGTATAAAACACTCAAGTACAACCTATGGTTTCACAAATAAACCAACTCACAACATTGTCACTTTTTCTACCACCTCTTAATGCATAACACCACACAACAAGCCACAAGCCACATTCAAATTTCCAACCAATTTCATTTAATCATCTCATTATTTTAATTATTTAACATAAAAAACATTTAACCAAACAAACCACCATTTAATTATTCATTAACCATTGCCATCCCATTAAACAAACCAACCCATGTCATTTCAATAATTATTAATCATGTATTCCATCACTACTTGGGAATATAGCACAAAGAAACCAGCACCTCACCACCCCAAAAGCATGAAAAACAAACCACCCCACCAACCTAAAAGAACGGCCCACAAACCAACTCATTTCCCCAAAATCACGACCCACAAACTACCTCTATGCCTCAAAAGCGCGACCCACAAACCACCTCGCCACCCCAAAATCATGGCCCACAGACCATCATACCCACTTTCCCCAACCACACATCGCCATTCCAAAAGTACGACCAAATATTGAAACACATCAAGATCATTTTATAGATTTAAAAAGGGTCTTTTAGCACATTTTACTTTATTTTAGGGGTGTTATCACACAATCCATAATCCTGGGGCAACCATTTCATTAGCCAAATATAAGTGGTTAATAAATTTCCATTTTAGCATGATATCACTACAATAAAAACAAAAGTATCAATCAAAACACATATATACATTGTAAACAAATCCCCCAACAACCATAATTTTCAGTGGGGCCACAAGCCCATACAATCCAAAATATCACAATAATATCAAAACTGTAAAAGCATGTGAATAAAACCCCCCTTTTCCCCTTTCAATTTCAATTAAACAATTCTTTATATTTGACTAAGACAACACAAACATAACACATAGATAAAAAAACCCTCCCACATGATACATAATAAAGAGAAACAAGAGAATCCCTACCTCAAATAATATTTACAACTTGTTTCACACCATTGGGTGAAGAAGAAGTGCCCACAACCATAACCGCACCACAAAAAACCATGGATTAACCTACACTGCACCCAAAGACCATCAAAACACATCCCAAACACACTACAAAAACCAAACCGCACCACCGTAGCAAATCTATGAAGAAGAATAGGAGAAAACCATCCAATAAGAAGAAGGGATTACCATATATTTCCAACAAAAAACCATCAGGACCAATAGATCAAAGAGGGTGGAAGGGGGATTGAAGAACTCCTCAACATTCCTAGGATTCTACAAAAAATTAGAGGAATAAGAATCCATGACTAAATGAATGAAAATTCATCCAGAAAATAACTTTTAAAACTGCACTGCATCAGGGATTTACATGATGTGTAATACCCTTTCTTGCTGTGTAATCCTCAGGGTTTGGTTTCACTAGAAAAAAATCACCTTTTCATTATTTAACCCAAAAAATATAAACCTCATGAACCAGACCCATACAAGATTTGAAACCAACTTTCACATCCTTTAATACACTTACATGGTGTGTATTTCTTACAACAACTCTACTACAACTCCAGCCTCCATAGAAAACTCACAAAACCTCCCTGAAACACCTATAACTATAAAAAATAGAAAAGTAATGGACCAGGAAGGCACCAACTATTATAGATATTTTTTATGGAAATATTCTTAATAGGTATCACATAGGGTGTCAAAAATACTTCTGGTTGTTTCATATACACATCTTCACAAAGGTTTATGTTAAGGAAATCAATTTTGACATCCATCTACAAAATCTCATAGTCATGGAAGGCTACTATAACAAGTATAATTATGATGGATTTAAACATGAAAACTAGAGAAAAGGTTTCTTCATAGAAAATTCCTTAACGTTGTATGAACCCTTAGACACTAGCTATGCTCTATATGTACTAACCTGACCTTCCATGTTTATATTTCTCTTGAATACCCATTTACACCCAACATGCTTTACATATGCTAGAAGATCGATCATAACCCAAACATGGTTATGATATATGGAATCCATCTTAGAATTCATGGATTCCTTCCATATTGAAAATTCTAAGCTCTCTACTACCTCCTTGTAGGTGATAGGTTAATTATTGAAAACCAATAACAAATCACCATAACCAAAGACTAGAAAATTGTATCTTTCTGGTTCTCTTACCTCTTTAGTTATCCTACATAGTACTTGTGTTTTAAGAACAAATTCTTCCATAGGGACTTGTGGAATCTATTCTTATACCAGCACTTGTGTATATTGATCATCAACTTAATTGAATTCAATATTTCTCCCACTATTCTCTTTGAGGATGTGCTCCCTCTCAAGGAATACAACTTTCCTAATAACTATAAATTTTTTATCTGAGGGATAATATAGGTAATATCCCCTTGTTTCCTTGGGGTAAACTATAAAGATACACTTAATGCCTTAGGGTTTCAGTTTTTTGATTGAGTTATCCTTAATAAACACCTCACACCCCATGCATGAATATGTGATTTTTTTTTTCTTTCCACTCCATAACTCAAAGGGAATATTTTTTCCACTTTATTTGATAATTTATTTAGTATGTATGATTTAGTGTGTAATGTGTATCCCCAAAAGGATATTGTAATACTTGAATGACTAATTATATACCTTACCATGTTGAGTAAGGTATGGTTCCTGCTTTTACTAACACCATTCCACTGTGGTGTATAAGGTGGAGTGATTTGAGATAAACTTCAATACTCCCATAGAAAGTCGATAAAATATTGGTTAAGATATTCACCACCATGATCCGATCAAAGTTTCTTTATATTCTTACCAAGATTATTATCAAATTTATTCTTGAACTCTTTGAACCTATCAAAGGATTTAGACTTATACCTCATCAAGTAGATGTAACTGTACCTACTCAAGTCATTAGTAAAATTAATAAAGTATGAGAATCCACCTATACTTTCTACTTGAAAAGGTCTGCACACATCAGTGTATACCAATTATAGAAGCTATATTTTCCTTTAAACTTGACCACTAAATGGTGGTTTGGTCAACTTACCTTGTAAAGAAGCATGACATCTTTCAAGTGGTTTAAGATCAAAAGAGTCTATGGAACCATCTTGATAGAGATTTTTCAAGGGCTTCTCATTTACGTGATCATGACTATGATTCCATAAATGGGTGTGAAATGAGTGGCGTGAATTTGATTCATTACCAATTTACAATATTTGGTTTTTTTAATTTTATACATAAAGACCATTATTTAACTATGCCATACCATAACATATTCTATATTTATAAAAGCATCAAATCATATTTAAAAAACTGAAAATAAATCTATCCATGTATAAATAAGAAAAAAATGATGTTCTTGGTAACACTAGGCACATAATAAAAGATATTTAAAACCAAAATCAACCCTGTCTTCAATGTGAGGTGGTAGTCTCCAATGGCTAGAGCAGCTAACCTTGCTCCATTAGCAATCCATAGATCCACCTTGCCTCTAACAACCTTCCAAAATCTACTTGGTTCCTATATTTAGATAAAAGTGTAATCACCACATCTAGTATCTAATACCTAACTTGTAGATAAAGAAATATTATAGTTGATAACGAATACACCATAAGCTTCCCCTTGCTTCTTTGGCAGGGTGCAGTTCCTCTTCCAGTTTCCTTGCTTGCCACATGAAAAACACACTGAGTTCTTTTCCTTTACTTGTTGCTGTATCTTATTTTTCTTGGGAGGCCAATGATCTGGATCCTTAGACTTAGAATGAGTATTCAAACCCTTTTACCTATCCTTACTTTTCTTATTTACCATAAGGATCATGATTTTTTCATGCCCCATGTCTTTATCAACTTGGTGAATAATAGTAATAAGTTATGAAATATTCTTCTCACTATTTCTCATATTATAATTCACAATAAAACTGGATAAGGTTAGAGGTAGTGAAGATGAAATGTGATTTGTGTGCAACTCATCAGGGATATTAAACCCCAAGATGTATAAACATTCTATATAGCCAATAATCTCGACTATATGAGGCCCAAATGGTGCCGACTCTCCTAGGATGCATGTGAAAAGCGCATTGGAGATCTCATACCTTTATTCTCCCACCTTCTCTTAATAAATATCATAAAGGTGAGAAATGATGCTATATGTATCCATATCCTCATATTTATTTAATATCTTAGTATACATTGAGTATAACATGAAGCATTGGAAATCCATTACATCATCCACTTGTTTCATATAGAGAGATTCTTCTTTATTACTGGCCTCTTTCACAAGATACTTAGGAAGTGGGGTTTACAGTACGTATAATTTCCGTTAATGTGTAGTATAATGTGTATGTGCCTATACCATTCCTATAAATTCATTCAAGTGAGAAGGTTATACTTCTCTAGTATATATCACATTGGTATTTTTGAACTCATGTGGTTTTCCATTTCTACAAAAAATTATGATCAAATAATTATTACTTGATTACCAAATTTGATTAAAAATTTTCAATTAAATATTATTAATCTACCAATATTTTTTCAAAGCCTAATACCCATCACCATTAGTTTCAGAATACATTGTTGTGCAAATATTATAGTAGTAAGGACCAATAATCCCCTTCTCATAACCTAGACTTTGGACTGAAAAGTTATTTGAAGGGTTTTAGGTAGGCGTGACTTTCCAACTGCATTAACTCAAAATTCCTTGATCTATTGAGTCGACTACCCAATCCTAAAATATTGGATAAATATTTCCTCAACCCTTTCCTCTAAGTTAAACCAATTCCTACTTGGAAAATCAACCCTTAATGTGGACCAAGTTAATCCAACCCAAAAGTTCATGCTAAAAGTTCCCCAATAATTGAAAGCATACCGAATTGGGCTGGTCAAGCACTTTGAACTATAATTTTGAATTCTAATATAAGTAATGAAAGGCTATGATGACTTAATATTTTAGTAGAGGTATTTTTATCCTTACGTGCAAAGTACCATTTTATCATATCATATTCCTTGTTAATATTAAGTGGATTTACTCAAGTGATTAACCATGTCTGATAAAATTTACGCATAATCTAGTTTTATTTTATTCCATATTTAATTCATGTTAATTAATTTATTAAGTTATTATGTAAAATCTAAAAACATAAATAATCAACCATGCAACTTACAAAAATAAAATATGAGTGGCATGATCATGAGATTCCCTAATATTTAATTTATCTAGTGGATGATAAACTAACCCTTGACTATAGGGGAAAAAACCTTCAACTGTAGTTTGGTTTGTGTTGAAACATTCCACCTTGGTTCATATGTATCACCTCAATTGGTTTCACATCAGATATAGGACTCGGACCGCTGCCTCTCACATGGTATCCCCATCCTTACATAAGATTTTACTCACACACAGGTGAGGGGATCCAATGAATTGTATAAAGTGGGTTTACATTAAAAAACTACAGACACATATTACATTGTTTTAAATTAATAAAAATAATAAATTAAAAAAAATTAATCACATAAAAGGTCTATTATAATCTCATGATTATCCACATATCATGCAAAAAACATACATTTTCAATTTATCCTTCAATTACTTCAATTAATTATTTAATTAAGATAAAGTGATATGAATTAATCCAATTAATTAAATTTATATTAATACCATCCTAGAATCCTTAAAATTCCATCATTCGTAATTTTAAACAAATTAAACAAATTAATTTTATTTAAAATTAATAGATTACACAAGTGTACTTGGATGCAACGACATGAACTTGTCCAAACTACCTGACATGATACTTGTGCATGTGTATTCCCTTGTAATCCAAAACACATTATATGATTGGAAATTAAATTCTATGTACTATCAAACAAATTAAAAATGAAACACATGTGAATTACACTTCATGTGATTCCCTTTATGCACACATATTAAACTTTAAGAAAATACCATACATACCTTTTAGTTTTATAATTTAACATGGAAATTAATTTAATATATAATTGAAAACCCCTTAACATGGTGGGTACTATAAAATAAATTAAACATGGAACACATGTGAATAGGTATAATCATATAATCAATTATTATCTCCATGTTAAATTGAGAATATGGGATGCAGTAGACTATATAGCATGTATTGTCTTCTTCTTGTGTTCATGACACATGCCTAAGGACTGGGTGTGTCACCTATCATAGATGTGTATGAGGTACATGACTTGTTATCTTCTTACAAAACATGTGGCATCATAGTTTCATGGTTTTTTATTCCCTATTTTGTGTAGAAAATACATGACCCACTTGGGAACCCTTGTGTTCTCCATTATAAATAAATGAGGACTACACGATGTGTAATCATGTTACATGACATGTGGTGCTTTAAATCGTACACCTTCCTGCCTAGATATATATGATAATTTTCTTTTATCATACCACTAATCTGATTCCATTAGAATAATTCAATTTTATCATGATATATAGACAAGATACATAGGTACACAACGTGCGCTTTTGGGGTACATTTAGTGTACACTAGTGTTGTCCAGAAAAAACCTTTGGAATTTTCAGATGGTGTTTTTGGATGTTTCTTCATTTTAATTTTATCCATTTACTGGTTATATTAGTGAGAAAAAAGAAAGGGAATATAAGGCAATGTTCATATTTAAATAATGAATCAATATGAAGTAAAATAAATTGAAAACTCATACAAACAATCAAAGATAAATAAATAATTATAAATTAACCATGTAACCCCTTTGAGACAACTTGTAGGTTCTAGGCGTAGTGGAAGAACCTGTATGGAATGAATAACTCAATTTTTTAGTCTTAATATATTAATAATCATTTCTATACATGAATAATGGAATCATAACCAATGGATTTTAATCGTAGATTACTCGACTTGAACGATGAAACTAAAATAGGATGATCTTCACATGGAATTTATAATTAATTTATGATAAGACATAGAATTACCTAAACTTGTAACTCTTTCTTCATTGATGACCCAATTAACACAATCTCATCACACCATTGTTGTGATATAGGATCCAAGTGTAAAATCCATATAGTAGTGATCTACACATGCACCAGAATCTTTGAACTTCATGGTAGAATTTTCGGGTGCTAGCACAATCAATCCTGATTGCTTGCGTTGTTCATGATTGATCGTAAAAAAATAATCTTCAAATAAATCTTAGTTTTCTCTCGATGTATCAAGTGATGAGGATAGTAGATCACTATAGATCTCTCTATAGGTATTGAAATATCTTCTCTCTATTCATTGTGCACAACAAGTGTGTTTTTATAAAGTGATAGAATTAGATATTTATTATGGTAGGTTTAGGGTTAAAAATTAGCACATAGAATCCTTTCCAATTATATAATTCTCAATTGACCCCATGTTTAATAATAATAATAAAAATATTATTATTAATCATTTGACATGTGTGAAAATTTAAGAATATATAAATAAACACCATTTAAATCATTTCCAAATAAACCATTTAAACTCAGTCCGCTCATCCTTTTCAACATTCATCAAACCTTAAATAACAACTATTTTTTTATTAAATAAATATCATTGCATTATTCATTGATAAATATAAAAATATTATATTATATAAACCTTGAAAATAAATATTTATTATTATTTAAATCATTTAATCTTTTGGATAACTTGTGATTAAACCTTGATAATCAACCAAAACAGAAGAAATATTAAAATACTAAGTATGAATAAAATATTATTCTAACTTGTTAAATTAAACGATGAGTTTAACTAAGATTGTAGATAAACTTAGAATGTTACCTTGTAGGAATCTTTCTTAGTGACATTAGATGGAACTGTATAAAGTCCAAGGTTAGCATCTAACCACACACAATCACCCATAGAGAAAGAAACAAATGTTGCAATGAAATATAACCTCCTACAAATGCTTAGTGTGTTACATAATCCCTTTATCATGATATTTATAATTATATGGGTTTCATACTGGTGTCATAAACCTATTTTCTCGATGTCACTTTCTTTGACTTTCCAAAACACGCACATAAAAAAACATGTCCATAGATTTATATAGGTAGTTCCATTCCATTTAAAGGTCCTAAGATATCAACCTCTATTAAGGGATGAAAGAGATAAATCCTTTCTCACATTATCAATTAATGAAATATCACTCATGACTCACCCAACGTATCCTACTTTTTCATGAGCATATGTCATGATAGTTTTCATCAATACATAAAAGTATGTGACTAATGATATTAACTAATAATATTATTAAATTATAAGGATCAATATACACATTCATAGATATAAACATCTAATGATACTTATAAATGAGGATTTCCTATTGGCAGGTCTGTTCTCATAATCTCCCTTATTGATGATTACCAAGGGAGAACACCATGAGAAGTTTTCTCAATGTATTATGATCCTCTTACCCCTGATATCCTATATTTATTATGTCCCATTTGACAAAATAATCTAGACATGGAATATGGGTTTAAGTAATATTTTCATAAAATCTAAATCATATCATCATAGTGGGGAAATAATATGTACTTTTGACGTGGAAAGTATCCTTTGGACATTATCACATACTATGTCATGTAGAGGAAAAATCATGATGTGATAAGAAACTTCATTAATATCCAAGATAATGAATACATGTAATCTTCAATTACTTTGAAGTTGGTTCTAGGGAACTGGCTCCAACATCCTGAATAACTTGCACATGCTCTATCATATCCTTCACCATATATTGACCAATAACAATGGCCTCACCAACCTCAACCCAACACAATGATGAATGTCATAGTCACCCATATGATGCCTCATAAAGTTTCATACTAATCAAGGTATGAAAGTTATTAATATTGATGGATATGTTCCCTAAATACATAAAACATATGATGTTCTTGGATATATCATATTATACAATAAGGGTATAACATATAACACAATATTTATGCCACTACCACGAATTATTGAATTGGATGACTTGGGAATATTGTAGTGCACTTGATTATATTATATGATTCACATTGCACCCTATGATTCATTAGGAAATTGAATGATAAACATTATCATTAGGGTGATCTTCCAGGCAGAAAATTATTTACTATTAAACTTTTATAAGATGAAACATTGTGAGAATGAATGATGTATTTATGAGATGAATGCATGAATGAAAAAATCTTTACTCATGTGTTTTGTAATGCATGATTAAATTCCATGGTATATTAGGAATGTTCTAAGGGCCATATAAAGAGTCTTATTCCATATAGATGGCTTCTCAAACAAATTTCAATACTTTTTTGATTATCTCTCTCTATGTAGCTCTCTTATTATTCTTATTTTTACATGAGAGGCACTTTCATGCCTTGGAGTGATGGAGTATCCTGCCTGAACATTGGTCGATTCATTCAGGCCATGGATATACTATGGAAGAGTGAGTATGATGGATTCCTCTGAAGAATCTTCATTAATAACTTACATGGAATAAATGAGTAGTTACCATCGATGATGTAAGGTATACACACTTATTAATCATTTTATTTGTACATGGTTTCAGTTTCATGCATGGTAGATCATGGGAATGAGTTTTTTATTGTTTCTGATGCATTGATCAAGTGTTAATTGATTTATAGAAACCCATCAGTGGTATCATATCCATACCATGATATTTGATTCTCGAAATCATATTTTGAAAATGAATATTATTAATATCATATAATTTTTTTATAAACCATTGTGAAATAAGATAGAAATTTTGTACTGCGGTCGACCATATGATATGGGATTTCATAATATGTAATATAATATTTATACTATGTCTTATCCTTTGATATATGATATTTTAACCTATTTCATGGTCACTATATATGATATGGGATATCGTAACTGGTGACTCAATGCAAATCCTCTGGATTTCACTATATCATAGTGTATAATATGGGATATCCTATAATGTGATGAAAACAACCCATGGATAAAAACAACACATTGTATTATAAACGCGATAGGATGCATATCATAAAATATGATTCACTTATTGATGATATATATATTGTAGATCACATATTATCTATTGTAAAATATGATTAATAATAGAGGTAACCCATAGATTATGATTTGAAAATTTCATTAAATACCTTGTTAAATCTAAGTCATTTTTTTATTTTGAATAATAAAAACTTTTAAGTGTTAAAGTGGGAACCCTCACACATCAACCATCCAAATATAGATCCACCAAAATATTATATAAAATCAGTAAACCAATCATCCCATTACAAATTCAAAATTTAAATAAAAATAAAAACCAAAACAACCATGCCATGTAGATCTCCCTTGATCCCAACACTATCACCCAACCTCGAAACACACTCTCAAAGATGCATGTACTCTTTCCTTTTATAATCACCGATCATTATCTAGATGGATCACCATTGTAACGACCTGAACTATTATGGATACAATTCACCTTTTTGATTTAATTAAATGTATTATGGTTATAGAAAACACATGAAATTATTTTGTTTTATCATATCCAATTGGATTTAAATTACCATTAAGTATCTTTACCATTGATAATATAGCCACTGAATAGTGATCACATTACTAGTATAAATATAGGGTTTTAACAAATCCATTTGTCATAGATAAAAGAGGTGATGGACTCAACTAGTAGGATCATACCCTATGAAGCCCATTTATCAGAGCTTCCAAGGGAGATAGAATTTCTAGGATTTTACCTAGACCAATACCAAGATGAGATCCAACAACTTATGCATGAGTAAAACCATTTACAGGAAAATTTCAAGCTCATTGAGATCATGTCCCAAACCATGTTTGCCAAACGACCCCATGGAAGCCCCACCATCACACAATTTACTATTAGGGCGTACACTAGTGTATTAATGGTATATTTTTCAAGACCCTAGAAATAGGAATATGTAAATTATTTTTTATATAATAATAAATATATTTTAGTCCTATTATTGTTACTTTATAAATGTTTTTTATTTTTGATTCAATAAAGCACAAATTGTATTTTTGGTTAATATTCAAATTCAATTAATTAATTAATGTATTTTTTAAATAAATAATATTTTAATAAAATATTATTATTAAATAACTTTTATTAAATATAAATGATCATATAATTTTTATGAAGTCAAATGTAATTTTTATAAGGGTTCAAAAAATGTTATTGTCAAAACCCATCATTTTCAATAAATGTCAGTTTTTATTTTAAAATTTAAAATTAAATATTTAGAAAATTATTTAGGTAAAATTAATATTATTTTTTGAATTAGGACATCGAATTTATCTAACAGTGATTTTTTCATAATTTTCTGAGATAGTCAAATTTTTATGTAAAAATTAAATACCGTATAAGTATACGGTGTGTTTTATGACATCATAATGACCTAATAGTGATGTAATAAATACTATAAAAGGTATTATAAAAAAATATATGTTTCCTATTTAAAATAATTTAATTTTATGTTTATTTTATTTATTTTATAAATACTTAATGAATCCTCCAAGACTTAAAATATATCTTAAGATTTTAAAATCATTTATTTAAGAGTGTGTCTCACCTCCACATAAGAAAGGGAATTATTTTATTATATTCAGACCATTGCATTATAAAATAATTTAAAACAATCCCATTTGGCAGAAAAAATGGAAAAAACCATGGAATGGTTTGTAGTTTTGAATATTTTATTATGTAGAGTCCAAAACCTAAATAATAAAGAAATCCCCATCATTTCCTATATAAACCCACCCAATATCCCATTTATCTTCACTCAAAATCCTTGGATCATGACCAAACTATTCCCTATACTCCTTATATTCCTCCCAAGGCTACCCAAATCTTTCAAGAAGCCCTTACCAATCCTTTGGAGTCAAACACTCAAGTAAGGGAACCTCATCTTCTACTCTCCTATTTTATCAAGCACTCCTTTTATGTCATATCTTTTAATTTAAATTTTCATATGTTGAGACATGTTCTTATATATCCCCATTACTTTAAATTTTATTTATAAATTATTATAACCCCTTTCACTCTCATTTATCCCTCTTATGAACTTTTATGTACACCCGTTACCATACCGAAATTTTGTAAGAGATTCATCTCCTCTCCTTTCAATTCAAGAACTTCATTTGGAATTCGTACTTTTTATATCAATTGATTATATCTAAATTAATTTATTAATACAACCTTACCATGAAATGATTTTTATTTTAATTATATATTATTTATACTCTCTCATTTTTACCATTTCCTAAGTCGTTACTATGCCTAAATTCCGTAAATGAACCTTATCTTCCACTATCCTCTTTTATCAAGAACTCCTTTTAATGTCATGTCTTTTAATTTAAATTTTTTATTTTGGGATATTTTATTAAATATCCCCATTAATTTCCATTTTATTTATAAATTATGAGATCCCTTTCAATATCATTTATCCCTCTTATGACCCTTTATGCACACCCGTTACCATGCCAAAATTTTGTAAGGGTTCTTTCCTTTCTCCTATTTCTTCAAGTTTCTTTATCATGTTACTCCTTCTAATTAAAATTAATTATGATGGGGAATTTATTTACATGTAAATATTACCATAATTTTCATGTCTAAATTATTAGATACCCCTTTCTCTCTCATAAACCCATTTTATGAATTTTTATATGACGTTGTTATGCTACCGAAATTGCACCATAATTTCTATGGAAAAATAATTGTATAGGGAATACCATACCCATTTTTCTATCAAGGGTATTCACATTTATGAACATATAATTATTTATTAGAGACTTTAATGTATTTATTCCATATTCCTTGATCGTGGAATAAATTATGATGATGAATGCATCCATGTTTTATGATCTATGTGGCACAATTAAGCATGAGAATGAAATGAAAGTGATGGGTGCATCCGGAATTATATAGCACTCCAATGCATTGGGTAATGGTTAGTATCATGATAAATCATGTTGGGATAGTGGCTTTACCTAATTCCTTTATGATACTTTTTCCACCATGATTTATTTGTGGGTTTAGCCTTGAACTATGTTTATAATGCAATGTTTTAAGTTGTTTCCACATTTCACATGTTATGATTATCATGATATATCATGCCTTATTATCCATGTTCCTTTTATACTCGATTGACATGACTATTATCTAACATGTACTGTATTATTCATGTTATGCCTTGTTTATCCCTTATTGGGCTTTATATCTCACCCATTTCTTATGATTTTACCTAGAATATCCCAATAAGTTTTAAGTTTGTTGGAATATTATGATCATGTCAAGGATGTTTTCAATAATGTTGTTGTATCCCATGTTCAAGATGTTATGTTTTGTAGCTAATTACCAAATAAACTAGACCTATAAATATTCTAGGTTATATAATGTGTACTTTTATATAATAAAACATTTTTAAATATGAAATAAAGAGCAGGGTTGTTATAACCATCACCAATAACCACCATCGTCGTCGTCTCCACACCACTAGAATCGCTATCACCAGCTTGAAAGATCTATTTAGAGATACAACATCATCCAAATTTTTCTTATAAAACCATAAAATAACATAAAAAAACTATAGTATCCTCTTAAAATAATCAATGATTTCCAGTAGTTGATCATCACTGCAGACCATTGCAAGGACCACCCATCACTACCGTTTTCTGAAGAAGATTCTAATAGAAAAACCTCTAGAAACAATACCACCAGGAATATGAGACCTTCAATCGCATCATCAAAACTGTAGTGACAAAAAAACACCAGATCATAAACATTGACCATAATATTATTGTTCATATTAAATGGAAAGAGTGTGGGGGGATAAATTTACCTTTTAAAATTAATGAAAATATAAAAGATAAAATCAAAATTAAATGATTTTTAAAAGATAAAGAAATAAAGAAATAATTTCGATAAAGTGATGAATTTATAAATTCAATCCAAATTATGAAATAATTTTCAAAAATTATGTGAGTAAGCACAAATTTTTTTCTAATTTAATTTTTTCAATTATGTATATCGATGACGAATGATGCAATGTATAAATTAAAAGAGATAACAAACACAATTTGATAAAGGAATTCAATAATAGATTGGTGTGATACACTATATATACTCCCCTTAGGTTTACATGTTTATGTTGTTAATTACTTGATCTTAAAGGTAATTAAGAAACATTTACCTTATAATTATGATTTGTGAGCACACTCTTGAGTTTCATCAGTAGCCAAGGAACCCATTTCTAACTTTTGCAGAGTGAAAACTTGTTGAAGAAGGCAATGAGAATAGAGAGGTTTTCTTGAGAAATAATATTATAGTTATGATTCCTAATATATTAAGAATATGTTTACAAATTAAGATGAGAGACTAATATAAAGTATTTAGTAGGAGACCCTTTGATATTAATAGAGAAATGATATTGGCTCTTTAAGAGGATTTTCTAGAGATTCTCTTTTGAATCAAGGATCAAATATGTATTATTGGTAAACAATAGATATTATAAGATAAAAAATAACTCCTTTTATAGGTTATAAAAGTTATAGTAATATTATGGAATTCTATGGGCGTATTGAAATTGAAGAATACCACAATTATGGAATTTTGACCATCATTAAACGAATCCATAGACTAGATGTACTGATGCCACTGGCTACTTGGTGAACCTCATCGGTTGGAAAATGGACTCATGGAGGCTAAGGGAGATTCTTCCATAACCACCATATGTCCTATGGGATTCCACCGGCTAGATGGTGAGCCTTATACTCCAATAATGTTGCTGTCCATAAGGCATCTGATGGCCAGAGCCCTGTACTAGCTATCCAATGCTACCTGCTGGTTTGAGGACACCTCCTTTGTGACACCCAAGATTAAATTATATTAATTGAACATTATATTTTAATAAAAATATAATAAAATAAATATTTCAATAATTATTAGTACAAAAATTCTAATTTTATAGGATAAATATTGATTTTGAAATTATTAAGTAAAAATAAGCATATAAAGAATTTTTGAAAATTTCCCTTATAAATAATATTTTATGAATAATTGAAAATGAAGTATTTAAATATTAAAACTTTTATTTATAATAATGTTTTATAATATATATTATTAACAATGTATTTATTATCAATTTGATATAAATAATGATAATATCATTTGTAGGTAAAAATAAATATTTTTCAGAAAAGTGTTTTTAAATGAATAATGTATTTACATTTTAATTAATTAAAAAAATATTTAATAATTAATGATTTAAATTAAATTAAATTATTATTTATCTAAAAATATGAATTTAAATCCATATAATTGTGATTACTAGTCATATAGTTAATGTAAGATCATCTTATGCTTGGAAAATGCATTTCTTGAAAAATTGTTTTTCATCATGTTTTGTGTGTTTATTTTTAAATTAAATTATTCTAAATTAGTTAATTGAATTTGATAATATGAATTAAATATTTGGAATAAAAATAATTAATATTAGGTAATAAGTTTAACTTAACTTTTGGTCATATTGAATAGTAAAAATAGTAAAAATTGGTTACCACTGTTACGGTCAAAATGGGGTTACTATGGGTTAATCTAAAATGATAAGGGTTGAAATGATCTAAAAAATTTCCTAAAAATAATTTTTTATTATATTTATAAATTTAACTTATAAAATTATAATATGAGTCATTTTTCATCCATTTTTATAAGAAAGTGACTTAATAATATTTTAAAACTTTGAAAAATTACAAGTGTGCCACCCACCTCAATTATAAAAGGGAACCTACTCCCCTCACTTTCAAACACCTCTTGAGAAATTTATCTTGAAAAAAAACCAGATAAAATATCTCTAAAACATCTTTATACATGTTATAGTGAGGATTTTATTCCCAAAATACTAACCCTATAGTCCTTAATATTAGATCCAAAGGAGGTTTCTCTACGAGAAGGTAATCGTCTTAATGAATCTTTTTCCTTTTTTACTTCTTATTTTAACACATTAAAATATGTAATAAAAATTACAATATAATAATATAATTATCTATTATATAAAATTATGTTATTATGTTAATGAAATAATATTTATTCACCTCATTTTTTATCAAATGAAAAACAAAACCATCGCTCGTGTGTACGGAGGATTACCGCCTCACGAACCGATGTAATTTGTTTTCTATCACCAAATCACATGTAAATTAATAATTATGGAACCAATGAATATATAATAAAATTATGATATAATATTTATTCTTTAAATTTAATATATCATCTACTTCCTTACCCTTTCACCCATTAATAATTGATAACGTCGCTCGTGAATACGTACGACCTACCGTCGCCACGAAGCGATGCGATTCATTTTCGATGTCCATCTTTCAAGAATGATTCTAAAAATTTATATAATAAATAAATATTATATTTATAAAATTAATATAATTATGTATATGATTAATAAATAACCTATAAACAAGAACCATAAAATTTGTGATGAAACATACATGAGAAAACTAAGCAGTTAACACCCAAAACGATAATAATAATGAATGATTATAGATGAATGAGTGATAATATGTTATAAGTGGACAATATATGATATTATAAATATAAATATTTTTATATAATAAATTAATTTTTTAAAACCATTATACAGTAGGATAAATCACATTCAACAAAGTGGAATAGTGAGGTAAAGGATTTCATCTCAATTTCCACTTCATTGAGACATATTTGGTATTATGCACCTATTTACTTTTATGTGGTGTACATATTTCCAATTTTATATATTTGAAATGAATATATTTTTATTAATTATGATTTATGTTTAAATTCAAGTTACTCTTTCAAGGGGTTATAATTTAAAAGTTACCAAAGAGGTAAGAATTTATTTTTATTATCTCATTTATCTAGGGTGACTTATATTTTTCATTGGAGGAATATTATAATATATTATTAACAAAATATATTTATTTTCATAACATATATATATATATTTAAGTATTTTCCATATTTTATTCTAACTTTTCCTTTATTTTGAACTTGAATGATGAAAATAAACGTTTAAAAGAAAAGATGATCTTATTTCACTTTTTTATTAGATATATTTTTCTTCCTTGCCCATATTTTTAAAAATTATTTTACAAAATTAATTTTTGTTTTCAAAAATCATTTATTAAGAACATTTTAGGTTACCCTTGAATTATTACAAGGTTTTAAATGAATATTTGTAATGATTTTTGAAAGTTTTATTTTCAACATTATTTCTAAAAAGTTAAAAGGAATTTTTCTTTTTAACTTATACAGTGTTAACATATTTTCCTATTGCCATAAATGTTTATGATATTTAGATTCTTCTATAAGTTTTTAATGGTTTTAAAAATAAAAATATTTAATGAAAACTTATTTTAATGTTTCAATTCCATTTTATTTTATTCTAAAAAATATATGTAATTATTATAAAACCTATAATTTTAATGAATTGATATCTTATAATTTTTTTGTTCATTAACTTTCTATTGAAAAATTCACTTTATTATGATAATTTTTAATTTAAAATTAAATATTTATTAAATAAAAATATTATTTGTATCATGGATATTATTATTTCATAAACCATATACCATTTAAAAAAATTGAAGTTTTATTATGAAAGTTATTTGATCGACTGAGGAAATATTGGTATTTCATATCCATTAATCAATAAGGATATTTTTTGATAAGTAATATTGCTTATAAATTAAATTGAACATTAAATATATAAGGAATTCATTGGACATGTAGTGATGGGTGGGACCCAAAATTATATATCCCCTTAATGCATCGAAAGGTCTCATGAGACAAACTAGTTAACCAAAAGTATTAAATGTGTTTCTGGTGTATACATGCCCATTGTTTAAACTATATTGGTGTAAGGAATTGATGGTAAATATATCATGATGTCTGAGATCATTACTTCCAATATTATGTATTTAATTCATTGATAATTTAGTTATTATTATCCATGAGATTTATGCAATGATATTATATATAGATGCATTTAATGCTTAAGTTTTTGATTAAATGGTGTATGTTTTCAGTTATCTAACATGCCATATTTATTATACCTTATTTACTCATGATATATTCCACTATAAATAACCCTTATCGAGAATTTTATCTCACCCTTATTTTTTTCCTTTCCCTCGGATATGAAGAATAAATATTTGAATGAGTTTCAAGGATGTAGAAAATTTTATTTTGTTATATTTTATATTTTATTTCCAATATAATAAGGTAAGAATGTTTGTATATAGTTCTTAAAGACCACTAAAATTATATATTCTTGGTGATTTTATATCTTGTATCTTATTGTAATATAATAATGTAGACACCGAATCTGGGTTACTAGAGTTAGGGTTGTTACAGTTAGTATTAAAGGAATATTAATAGAAACCTTGGGAAGTAGATTTAGGAAAACATGGGTTATGGAACATAACCCTATGAAAGTATTTGAGGATATGTTATATTATAAGAAAATGTCATAAATTTCTGGTAAGTTTGAGATTATGTTATTTTCCAAGCAATACATCCTTATCTGGATACTATAAGTGGACGTGGTTTTGACATAGATGCATCTAGGGGTAATAACTTTGAAAAGAGTTGGTCGAGTATATATCAATAATAAATCTAGTTCATTATGAATGAAACCTTAATACAAAACTATTTTTAAACTCCTGGGGGGATATTATTGGATTAATTGACATTTTATTTACAAACAATTATGAAATATTTTAAATTTTTTTTATGATTTAAATATATTCTCAATGAAACCAAGTTTATGATTTTGAGATTAACAATGTATGGTTTCTTAATTCATGTTAAATGTTACACTATATTTAGAATTATATATTATGATTCATAATGATATGAGATAATTCAGTATATTATATTGTTTAGAAATGGTTCATGGTAGAAATAATAATATTAATACTCGTGGAAAACATAAAACTTTTATTACTAAGAAAACCAATACAACTAGTATTAGAGTTGAGAAGATCATTTCCATATTAGGGAATATTAAATAGTCTATGAATAATAAAATTGTACATATAGAAAAACATTATGTTCCATGAAATGATACACCTATATTGGATCATTTTATGCAATAGAATCCTCCATATTTTAGTGGAACTAATAATCTAGTGGTAGCTGAGAAATAGATTAAGTCCCTTGAAAAAATATTTATGGACTTAGGATGAGATAAAAGGGAAAAAGTTATACTTTAAGTATAATGTCTTAAAGGTGATTCTGATCAATGGTGGTCATTGATCTAAAATACTAATGAGGAATAAGAAATAGAACACATGGAATGAAGATATTTTAAAGTAATATTTTCAATAAACATTTCCCGCACAAGAAATAAACTGAAATGAAGAGAAAGTTCCTCATATTAAATAAGAAGGAAGAGTAAAGTGTTATGGAGTATGATGATAAATTTAAAAAACTATCTAGGTATTCTATGGATTACATATCTAATATGGAAATCAAGGTTGACTATTTCATTGATGGCTTAATTTAAGCCTCTGGAGGGAATTTTTTTCTCAAACATTTTAATCATATGATGAAATAATATTACGTGCCATCAAAACAAAAAAAAAAATTTATAGATCATCTATATTAAAGGGAAATAAATAAAATAGGAGGTCATATGACCACTAATAAAATGGGAATATGTCAAAGACTAAGAAAAAAACAATTTCCATCATGTGAACATTGTGGAAAGAAATATCTTGAAAAATGATTGAAGGGCATGTGATTTTGTTACAAGTGCAAATATAAGGGATCTATGGATAATTAATGTAAGGGAAACAAAGATACCAATACTTTATAGTGGTTAAAATGTAAATAAATGGGGTATTATTCAGACCAATTTCACAAGCATTAAAGGAACTTACCGTAGAAGCGGCTAAGGGGATAAGGCCAAACTTATACGACCACCACAGTTGAGTTTGAAGTTCCTAAATATATGGTGGTAGGTACTTTAATAATATTATCAGATTTAGATAATTATTTATTTGATTTTGGATCTTCTCACTTTTTTATATCTTCCATTTTTTCTAAGAAAATTAGATATTTCCCTAGTATTTTAAGAAAGAAGTTTTCAGTCAAGACTCCTAGTGAAAATATCACCACAATAAGGATGTTTCAGTTAGTTCCCATTATGACACATAATCATGCCCTATTTATATATTTTATTATTATTACTTGAATTTGATATAATCATTGGTATGGACTGGATTTCAAAATAAAATGGATTTGTTTTGAAAAGAGAAGGAAATTACAATTCGTGATGAAGATGTGGAATTCCATATTTTTAGAGAGGATAATTCATTATCTAGGACATTTCTAGATCCACCTCTAGTATCTCTTATAAATTAAATTTATGGGAAATAAGAGTAGTAATAATCTATAGATGAAAAAGTTAATCTTTAAATTGAGGATGTACCTATTTTACATGAATACATTGATGTGTTTCTTAAGGAATTACTGGGACATACCCCAGATTGTGAATTTGAGTTTTACATTAATTTAATCCCTAATTTAAGGCATATATCAAATATTATCTATAGAATATCCATTATGGTATCAATGGAGTTGAATAAAACACTAGAGGAGTTGTGTGATAAGAGATTTATACACCCTAGTGTTTCACCTTGGGGAGACCATGTTCTTTTTTATGAAGAAAGATGGATATATGAGGCTTTGTATTGATTAAAGGGAAATAAATTATATTAAAATAAATAAAACACACCATCTACCTCACATTGATGAATTATTCGATGAACTTCATAGAGCTCAATATTTTTTTAAATATTGAACTTAATTCTGGGTATCATCAATTGTGATTAAAGAAGGAAGTTATTCCGAAGACATCATTTCATAAAAGGTATAGACATTATGATTTTACACTAATACCTTTTGGATTGACTAATACACCCTTTATTTTTATGTATTTAATGAACAAAGCATTTAATGAATATCTTGATAATTTTATTGTGGTATTTATTGAAGATATCTTGGTGTACTCTAAAATCTACGAGGACTATGATAATAATTTGTGGATTATTATTGAGAATATTATATAAAAAGAGTTATATAATAAATTTAGAAAGTGTGAATTCTAGATTCATAATGCTTATCTTCTTGGGAATATTATCTCCAAGGATGGAATCTTAGTTGATCCTGTGAAGACAAAGGAAGTCAAAGATTGTCTTACTATAATAAACATAACCAAGGTACATAGTTTCATTGGATTGGAAGGTTACTATCAGTGATTTGTTTAAAATTTTACTTGATTGGATAACATGTTAAACAATCTTAAATTTAAAGGGATTAAGTTCACATGAAACAAGGAATGTGAAAAATGTTTTGAATAATTGAAGGGGAGATTGGTCAATGACCTGATTTTGAATCTACCATCAGGAAATGATAGATTTCTTATATATAGTGTTTCATAAAAAAATGGAATTGGTTGTGTTCATATGTAAAATGATAAAGTTATTTAATATGTATCAATGTTGTTAAATAATCTTGAAAAGAAATATCCAACACACTACTAGAATATTGGGCATTGAAGCCCCCTGACACGGGCGACTGCCTTTGGTGGTCGCTGTAGGTACCCAATAGCGACAACCAATGGTGATCACTGCCCTTTGTAAAACAAACTTAGGGATTCGGTGCCCCCCACCGTTGCCCTCGACCTAGCCTACCCCCTGTCACCGCCCTCCCCACGCACCCTCCCCCGCCGACCTGCCTCACCGCGCGCCCCGCCGCCCTCCACCGCTCGCCACCGTCGCCGCCCTCGTCAGCCTCCGCCCTCCGCGCGCCCTCCTCCCTCTGCCCTCCTACTCCGGCCGCCCTCCGCCCTCCAACCGCCCTCCGCTCCCCTCCGGCGTCCCTCCGCCCCCTCTGTCTCCTACCCCTCTGACCTCCGGCCTCCGCCCTCGGCCCTCGGCCCTCCGCCCCCTCAGCCCTCCCCCCCTCGGACGGTCCTCGCACCCCGGACACCCCCCCACACCCCAGACAGCCCCCCTCACCTCGGACAGCCCCCCCGCACCCCGGACAGCCCCCCCGCACCCCGGACAGGGCCCCTGCACCCCGGAAAGGCCCCCCCGCACCCCGGACAACCCCCCACCCCAAACAGCCCCCCACACCCCGGACAGCCCCCCCGCACCCCGGACACCCCTCCCCGCACCCCGGATAGCCCCCCCACACCCCAGACATCCCCTCGCACCCCATACACCCCCCCCCGCACCCCGGACATACCCCCCGCACCCTGTACAGCCCCCCCGCACCCCAGACAGTTCCCCCACGCCCAAACACCCCTTCCCGCACCTCGGACAGCCCCCCGCACCCCGGACAACCCCCCTGCACCCCAGACACCCCTCCCCGCACCCCGGATAGCCCCCCCACCCCGGACATCCCCCCTCACTTCCCATCCCCCGTCCCCTCAACGCCTCCTCTCTCCCGGCTCCCCACCACCGCCGCCACCCGTCCCCTCCCTCGCCGCACCGCCTTTGGCTCCGGCTCCCCTTTGCTGCCTCTCCTCTCCCTCGCAGCACTGCCTTCAGCTCCACTCCCTTCCAAGTTTGTAGCGCAATCAGGTATGACATGGGCTTTCACTTACATTATTATATTATCAATGGTTCATAAACAAATGATTAGTATTTATTTTAAATATAGTTGATTTGAAAAATGAAAATGTAATAAGTATTGTGTAAATGTTTATTATACAGATATTATTATGGATAAGAGTTGGTTTGATCTTCCAAATCGAATGTCTAGAGAATATTTCAATGGAATTATGCAGTTTATTGACTTCACTAGAGGATTTGAAAGTGACTATATTAGTTTTCCATGTAAAAAATGTGCTAACAGATATCAATTCACACGAGATACTGTGAGGGAGCACCAATTCTTTAATGGATTTCTGAAAAATTATAAGAGTTGGACTCGTCATGGAGAAGAATATGTTCATTGTCAAAATACAGATGCAGCTCAGATGGATGTTGATGCAAGGATGAATGATCCAATGCATGAAATTCTTACTAAAATGGTACGTGGGTTTGATCCTGAAGGCATTGACATCCAGAATCTTGAGACCAGTGAGATAAATCTTCGCTCTGGTGCATATCGTGATTCGAGGAGGTTTTATGAAGCACTTGATGATGCGAAAACAGAATTATATCCTGGATGTACTTCTTACAATAAAACGTCGTTTATCATGGAGTTGTTGCATTTTAAGACTTTGAATAATTGGTCAGACACATCATTCGACATGCTTTTGGTGTTATTGAAAAAAGTTCTTCCTGTCGACGCTAAGATTCCTGAGTCGTATTACTATGCTCATAAGTTGACTGAGAACTTAGGTTTTACATAGGAGACCATATATGCATGTGCAAACAACTGTATGTTTTTTAGAAAGGAAACTTTCCATTTGGATATTTGTACGCTTTGTGGTGCTTCCAGGTGGAAAGAGAACAGGGGAAATAAGACTCATCAAAGTCATATTGCGATACAGGGGAAACTGATTGTCGTAAATCAAATGCATTACTTTCCCCTTAAACCGAGGTTGAAAATATTTTTTATGTCATCTAAAGTTTCTAATTTAATGAGATGGCATGCAGAAAGAGTTCATGAAAGTGATATGTTAACCCACCCGACAGACTCTCATGCATGGAAGGATTTTGATAAGAGACATCCTGACTTTGCTAAAGATGTTCGTAATGTCCGATTGGGATTGGCAGCAGATGGTTTCAATCCATTCAAGTCTATGGTTGGTGCAACTCATAGCACATGGCCCGTGGTGTTGGTTCCATATAATCTTCCTCTGTGGCTTTGTATGAAGCAACAATTTATATTACTTTCCACTCTTATTAATGGACCTAAAAGTCTGGGGGATAAGATTGATGTTTACCTTCAGCCATTGATTGATGAGTTGAATTAATTTTGGGGCGATGGTGTGATGACTTATGACTGCGAAATGAATGAAATGTTCAAACTGCATGATGATTTATTGTGGACAATCAATGACTTCCCAGCTTATACAAATTTATCAGGCTGGAGTACAAAAGGGGAATTTTCTTTCCCTTGTTTCAATAAAAGTAAAAAATCTGTATGGCTTAAACATTCCAAAAAATGGGCATACATGGGTCACAGGCGTTTTCTCCCCCCTCAGCACAGGTTCAGAAAGGACAGAGTGACATTTGATGGTTCTAGAGAGTTCAGCCCAGCACCAAAGATCATGACAGGAGTCGAAATGTTATCGTAAATTGAGGAAGAAAACATCCGCACGGTATATGAAATTCAGGATTTGGTGGCTCCTCCAGTACGTAATATTTGTGCTGCGGGTAGGCAGCGCAGTCACAATTAG
This sequence comes from Viscum album, assembly GCA_963277665.1. Classification (NCBI taxonomy): domain Eukaryota; kingdom Viridiplantae; phylum Streptophyta; class Magnoliopsida; order Santalales; family Viscaceae; genus Viscum; species Viscum album. The sequence goes on from OY728122.1 coordinate 1,911,779,560, forward strand.
AAAAAGAAAATTATTTTTTATAGTCTTCCGTATTGGAAAACTAACATGATGAGGCATAATTTGGATGTCATGCACATTGAAAAAAATGTTTGTGATAACATATTGTGGACCATTTTAGGTGTCAGTGGAAAATCAAAGGACCATGTTAATGCACGCCGTGATTTGGAAGAAATGGGTTTAAGGAAATAGTTGCATTTACAGTTAACTGAGGGAAACAAGGAATATATGCCTACTGCACAGTATACGATGACTACAAAGGAGAAAGAGACATTTCTTTACATTTTGAATATGGTCAAGGTGCCTGATGGTTACTATTCTAATATTTCAAAGTGTGTGAATCTGACGAGCAAGACATTGCAAGGGTTGAAAAGTCATGAAAATCACATACTACTTCAGCAGTTGATTCCAATCGCAATTTGTGACTGTTTATCCCCCAATGTTGTTTAGCCGTTGATTGAGATGAGTAATTTTTTTAGACATATTTGTTTAAGAAATCAACGAATGTGTGATTTAAAAATTTTGCAGGACCGAATTGTACTTACGCTTTGTCACTTTGAGAAACTTCCCCCCCTCATTTTTTGATGTTATGGTCCACTTGATAGTGCACCTAACTGATGAAGTAATGGCTGCTAGTCCAGTGAAATTCAGGTGGATGTATCCTATTGAATGGTATTTGAGTACATTGAAAATATTTGTACGCAATAGAGATCATCCAGAGGAATCAATAGCCGCCAATGGTTACTTGATGGATGAGTGTACTAATTTTTGTGTAGAATATCTCACGGATGTTGAAACAAAATTAGATAATCCCTCTCGGATTCATAATGGTCTAGTTGGAGAAGGAACCACATTTGATATGGACAACATCGAGTGGATACAAGCACATCGATATATCTTGTTCAATACTCCATCAGTTGCACCATTAATGCAGTAAGTATCTTATCAATGTGATTGTATAACTTTTACATGTTTTTTTGCATAAGTTTATCATTTAAACATCACGTTATCATTTGCAGGAAACACATTAATGAGATAAAAGAAGAGATGTATCATGTGACTGAGTTGCAAATTCAACAATCTCATTACGCGTCATTTCATGATTGGTTCAAGGATTATGTATGTATAAATTGATTTTCATTATGAGTGAAGTATTATACTAATTTATTTCTGCATATATCAGTATTGAATTTTATAAATTATGTAGGTTCGTAAGCTAAGGGAGTTAGGGGACCCCATGCTAACTGAAGTTTTTATCCAACTGGATAAGGGTCCATCTATAACGGCTCGTCGTTATAAATCTATTGATGCTAATGGTTTTTGATTTTGCATTAAAGATGTTGACGACAAACGAGCAACACAAAACAGTGGCATCAGTTGTCCATTTGTCGATTATAGTTATTACTATGGTCAATTGATAGACATCATTGAAGTTTTATACACACACGGTTTGAAGTACATATTGTTAAAGTATAATTGGGTTGATCCAGTGCATGGATGTAAAGTCGATCGATATCAATTTTCATTGGTTAATTTTAACTATATGTTATACAGAAATAATGAATGAGTTGAGAATGAACCTTTAATTTTGACATCACAAGAGGAATAAGTATTCTTCATTACTTTTCCTTCGGATCCAAGTTGGAAAGTTGTTGTCAAAATGTCTCAGCGAGGAGTGTTTTTATTTGAAGAAGATGAACCCGAGACTATTCCGTTTTTTTACCAACAGATTGATCAACATACCATAGTTCAACGTGAAGAAGATATTTATTGGTTTAGAGCGGCTGTTGAAGGAGAAACAGTCGATTTGCATGCTTAATAAAAGGTATAATTGTTTTCCCGCTATTCAGTATTGAATTTCCTAGGATATCATAAATTATCTAACCATTTTATAAATCCTTGTAAGTTTTAATCCTCACTTTTGGAAGTTTATTCAGTTATAAATATTTAGGGTGATTTTACTCTTGTTTTATTGATGTTATTGTCGGTGTATCTTCCCTTTGAGGTATTCTTCATCTGGTTCATGTGATGCTTGAATTTTTATTAATTCTATCTGAAATTTGGCTATGCATTGACTGGTTTTGTACATAATTTGTATATCTGTTTTGTTAACTTTCTGATTTTTTAAAATTCATTCACAAATAATTATTCAATCCATTTTTTGTTTGATTAACAATTTTACAAGTTTTATTTTTAAGAACAATCCAATTTATCTTTTAGACACTTTGGATAGTCCCCTTACTAATGATTTCTATGACTGTAGGCATGTCAGGGGAAGAGGCAGCAGACCCACATCATCCATCTGAGGCATCTATGACTCAGGGTCAAGGTATGTTTGAATTTCATTGTCTCTATTTTTTATGTAATTGATAAACACACACACACACACACACACACATATATATTTATAACATCTGTCAAATTATATATAAAATTTCAACAAGATCAGACTAGATTTCTTCTTCCTCTCACAAGAGAGGCCCCAGTCATGGCATTTTATCATGGGATTCCGACACGACGATTGATGTTTCATTTGATGAGGTATTTCATCCTATGGGACTGAATTCCCCTGCATTTATTCGTCAGCTAGGTCATATCATACGTGACCCACATCAATTTCCATTGACCACGCGTGACTGGGATTCTATCCTTCAGGACGCATTAGATCGTCTTTGGAGGGAGGTTCTGGTAAGAAGACCATTTTACTTTATTCTCTATGTATAAACAATACTAATATGTGTGATTTTTTTCTTTATAGAAAAATTTGAAAGTATTCCCTGAAGAGTTTCGGCCCGTGTGTATGAGAAAATTCCGTAAGATGTGGAAAGACTATAAAGGCAAAGTGAAGAGGGACCACTGGGTACCAAATGTGGGTGCCCTAGATATTATGGAAAAAGTCCCGAGAGGTGTCCTCCCGGCTCAATGGCATGACTTGGTTTCATATTGGTCTACTGAGGGTGTTGAGGGTTGTATATTTATTTTGGTGTATATATATTTTCAATAATGTGTGATTTGTTTGAAATTTGAATGAATTGAATGTAGGAGGTGTCAGCACGCTATTTTGAGAATCGAGCGTTGCAGGGACCACCTCACAGGATTGGGAATCGTCACGTGTCTCAGATCCGACATGAGGTATTTATTATTCATTTTTTAATTTATTAATTAATATGGTTTTGTGTTTATATTCTATTCATATACAGTTTCGGGAGCAAGGTGCAGCGACTGATAAAATGTCGGTGTGGATGAGGACTCGTGATCACAATGATTCAGAGGCTGCAGCATTGATAGTAAGTGCTCGTACTTACCAATACTTACATAAATCTGTATGTTAACATATATATATATATGTATATATATTTAAATATTTCACATTCTCAATTTGAAGCTGAGTTAGAACATCTGCTAGAGGACCAGCGACAACTTCTCATGTGAAGGGATGAGATATTTCATTGCATTATTGGTCGGGACGAGCGTGGATATAGTTTGACCTATGGAACAATGATTCCTTGTTCTGTAGTGTCATGCGCTGTGGTTGTTGGTCTTGCTGTTGCTCAGATGACACAGTTGTTGTCATATTTCGAGGCACGACTGCACGCTTCCGAGGAGGAAAATGCGCAATTGACCGCTGAGGTTAGAACACTGCGGGAATATGTGCGTCCAGGTGATGGTGCAGGGGATCATACGACGCAGGTTTATACTGTATTTATTTATTTAATTTAAATTATTTTTGTTATGAAAATATTCATAATGTTTATTTGTTGTAGGCCCTTGGCCCACCGGATGGAGGTAGCAGTGATGACCACGCGTGACGCATCATATTCAAGGGGTGTGATTTTGTTTTTACTGGTGGGGTTGTTATTGATGTATTAGTTGGGTTTCTAGTGAGTTTTTTTGTGATTTGTGGGTATCATGTTGGTCTGACGCAATGTTTGTATTATGAAATGTGATATTACCTTTGAAATTATTTTATAAATGAAGTACATTGGAGCCTTTGTTGCCAAGGTGTAGGGTTTAGTATTGGGTCTTTTAATTTAAAATGATATATCCTTCTATGTTTTATTTTAAATTGAGTATACAGAGACTATTTAACAATGTATTGTTATCGAAAACTAGGGTGGAATCCGATTGATCCTATTTAGACCATACCCTACACCCCCAACCCCGGACAACCCCCCCACCCCCGTACAGCCCCCACCCCGGATAGCCCCCCCCGCACCCCCATACAGTCCCCCCCACCCCGCAACCCCCCGGACAGCCCCCCACCCCGGACAACACCCCACCCCCGTACAGCCCCCCCCACCCCGGACAGCCCCCACGCACCCCCGTACAACCCCCCCGCACCCCCCGGACAGCCCAACCCACCCCGGACAGCCCCCACCCCAGACAACCCCCACCCCGAACAGCCCCCCACACCCCCGTACAACCCACCCTGCACCCCCGGACAGGCCCCCCGCACCCCCGTACAGCCCCCAGCCCTAGACAGCCCCCCCACCCCCGTACAGCCACCCCGCCCCGGAAAACCCCCCGGCACCCCCGTACAACCCCCCCACCCCGCACCCCTCCGGACAACCCCCCCCACCCCGGACAACACCCCCACCCCCGTACAGCCCCCCGCCCCGGACAACCCTCCCACACCCCTGTACAGCCCCCCGCACCCCCCGGACAGCCCCACCTGCCCCGGAAAACCCCCACCCTCGGACAACCCCCCCACCCCGGACATCCCCCCCACACCCCCGTACAGCCCACCCTACACCCCCGGACAGCCCCCCCCCCACACCCCCGGACAGTCCCCCCCACCCCGGACAGCACCCCCACCCCCGTACATCCCCCCCACCCCGGAACCCCCCCCCCCCCCCCCCCCCGCACCCCTGTACAGCCCCCCCGCACCCCCCGGACAACACCACCCACCCTGGACAGCCCCCCCACCCCGAACAGCCCCCCACCCCAGACAGCCCCCCACCCCCGTACAACCCACCCTCCACCCCCAGACAGCCCCCACACCCTCGTACAACCCCCCCGCCCCGAACACCCCCCCACCTCGCACCCCTCGGACAACCCCCCCACCCCGGACAGCCCCCCCACACCCCCGGACAGCCCCACCCACCCCAGACATCCCCCCACCCCCAGACAGCCCCCACCCACCCCAGGCATCCACCACACCCCCGTACAACCCCCCACACCCCCGGAAATCCCCCCTCGCACCCCCAGATAGCACCCCCCACCCCTGGACAGCACCCCCCACCCCGGACAGCCCACCCCACCCCGCACCCCCCGGACAGCCCCCCCCCACCTTGGACACCCCCACCCCAGACAACCCCCGCACCCCCGGACATCCCCCCCCGCACCCCCGAAAAGCCCCCCCGTACCCCCCGGATAGCCCCACCCACCCTGACAGCCCCCCACCCTCAGACAGCCCCACCCACCCCGAACAGCCCCCACACCCCCGTACAGCCCACCCTGCACCCCCGGAGAGCCCCCCGCACCCCTGGACATCACCCCCACCCCGGACAGCCCCCCCACCCCCGTACAACCCCCCCACCCCGGACATCCCCCCACCCCGTACAGCGCCCCCCGCACCCCCCGGACATCCCCACCCACCCCGGACAGCACCCCCCACCCCCGTACAACCCCCCACCCAGGACGCCCCCCGCACCCCCGTACAGCCCCCCCGCACCCCCCAGACAGCCCCACCCACCCTGGAAAACACCCCCACCCCCAGACACCCCCCACCCCCAGACACCCCCCACCCCGGACAGCCCCCCCCCGCACCCCCGTACAACCCACCCCGCACCCCCGTACAACCCACCCGCACCCCCATGGGTGGTCAAATCCACCCGAACAACCTCAAAATGACACGAAATCAGAAGACAACAACCACAGAGTTAATTGTGAAATGGTCAGATAGACGACATGTCAATCGGAGGTGCCGTTTGACCGCGGTGACCGGAAATTCGGTTCTAGAGTCATAAAACACCAAAACGGCGTGTCACGGTCGAATTTAGAGAAAATGTGCTCCGAATGACCTGAAACCGCACAAGAACGATAGGAATATTATTTGTGAGATGTATAAGTATATGACACGTCCATTGGACGTGCGGTGCGCGCGGTATGACCGAATGGGTCATTTTCAGCAGTTCGGCGCGCTCTAAAAGGGCGCGCTGGGTGGTCAAAACTACTTGAACAACCTCAGAATTCCAAGAAATCAAATGAAAACAACCGAATAGTGAATTGTGAAATGGTCGGACAGATGAAACATCAATCAGAGGTTCCGTTTGACCGCAGTTACCGGAAACGCGTTTCCAGAGTCATAAAACACCAAAACGGCGTGTCACGGTCGAATTCAGAGAAAACGTGCTCTGAATGACCGGAAACCACACGAGAATGATAGGAATATTATTTGTGAGATGAAGGAGGAGACGACACATCCATCGGACATGCGGTGCGCGCGGTACGACCGAATGTGTCGTTTTCAGCAGTTCGACGCGCTCTAAAAGGGCGCGCTGGGTGGTCAAAACCACCCGAACAACCTTGGAATGCCAGGAAATCATACGACAACAACCGTGGAGTGAATTGTGAAATGGTCGGACATACAACACGTCAATCGGAGGTTCTGTTTGACCGTGATGACCGGAAATGCGTTTCCGGAGTCATAAAACATCAAAACGGCGTGTCACGGTTGAATTCAGAGAAAACGTGATCTGAATGACCTAAAACCACACGAGAACGATAGGAATATTATGCGTGAGATACAGGAGGAGACGAAACGTCTATCGGACGTGCGATGCATGCGGTACGACCGAATGTGTCGTTTTTAGCAGTTCGACGCGATCTAAAAGGGCGCACTGGGTGGTCAAAACCACCCGAACGACCTCAGAATGCCACGAAATCAGACGGTAATAACCACAAAGTGAATTGTGAAATGGTCGAATAGACGGAACGTCAATCGAAGGTGTCGTTTGACCGCGGTGACTGGAAATGCGTTTCTGGAGTCATAAAACACCAAAACGGCGTGTCACGGTCGAATTCAGAGCAAACATGCTCCGAATGACCTGAAAACTCACAAGAACGATAGGAATATTATGCGTGAGATCAGGAGGAGACAGAACATCCATCGGACGTGTGGTGCGCGCGGTACGACCGAATGTGTCGTTTTCAGCAGTTCAGCGCGATCTAAAATGGCGTACTGGGTGGTCAAAACCACCCGAACGACCTCAGAATGCCACGAAGTCAGACGACAACAACTGAAGAGTGAATTTTGAAATTTTCGGATAGACGGCACATCAACCAGAGTTGACGTTTAACTGCGGTGACCGGAAACGCGTTTTCGAAGTCATAACACACCAAACGACATGTCACGGTCGAATTCAGAGCAAACGTGCTCCGAATGACCTGAAACCACATGAGAACGATAGGAATATTATTCGTGAGATGCAGGAGGAGACGACATGTCCATCAGATGTGCGGTGTGCGCGGTATGACCGAATGTGTCATTTTCAGCAGTTCGACGCGCTCTAAAAGGGGGCGCTGGGTGGTCAAAACCACCCGAACGACCTCAGAATGCCATGAAATCAGACGAAAACAACTACAGAGTGAATTGTAAAATGTTCAAATAGACGGAACGTCAATCGGAGGTTCCGTTTGACCGCGATGACCGGAAATGCGTTTTCGGAGTCATAAAACACCGAAACGGCGTGTCACGGTCGAATTCTGAGAAAACGTGATCCGAATGACCTGAAACCGCACGAGAATGATAGGAATATTATTTGTGAGATGCATGAGGAGAAGGCACGTCCATCGTATGTGCGGTGCGTGCGGTACGACCAAATGTGTCATTTTCAGCAGTTCAGCGCGCTCTAAAAGGGTGCGCTGGGTGGTCAAAACCACCCGAACGACCTCAGAATTCCACGAAATTAGACGACAACAACTGCGGAGTAAATTGTGAAATGTTCGGATAGACGACATGTCAATCGGAGGCGCTGTTTGGCCACGGTGACCGGAAACACATTTCGGGAGTCATAAAACACCAAAACGGCGTGTCACAGTCAAATTCAGAGCAAACGTGCTCCGAATGACCTTAAACCACACTATAATGATAGGAATATTATGCGTGAGATGCAGGAGGAGAAAACACGTCCATCGGATGTGTGGTGCACGCGGTACAACCGAATGTGTCATTTTCAACAGTTCGACGTGATCTAAAAGGGCACGCTGGGTGGTCAAAACCACCCGAACGACCTCGGAATGCCACAAAATCAGACGACAACAACTGTGGAGTTAATTGTAAAATTTTCGGATAGAAGGCACGTCAATCGGAGGTGCCGTTTGACCGCGGTGATTGGAAATGCATTTCCAGAGTCATAAAACACCAAAACAGCGTGTCACAGTCGAATTCACAGCAAAAGTGATATTAATATTATGCGTGAGATGCAGGAGGAGACATCATGTCCATCGGATGTGCGGTGCGTGCGATACGACAAAATGTGTCATTTTTAGCAGTTCGGCGCGATCAAAAAGGGTGCGCTGGGTGGTCAAAACCACCCGAACGACCTCGGAATGCCACAGAATAAGACGAGAATAACTTCAGAGTTAATTGTGAAATGGTTGGATAGACGAAACATCAATCAGAGGTGCTATTTGATCACGGTGACCGGAAACGCGTTTCCGGAGTCATAAAACACCAAAACGGCGTGTCACGGTAAAATTCAGAGAAAACGTACTCTGAATGACCTGAAACCGCACGAGAACGATAGGAATATTATTCTTGAGATGCAGCAGGATAAGGCATAGCCATTGGACGTGCGGTGCGCACGGTACGACCGAATGTGTCATTTTTAGCAGTTCGGCGCGCTCTAAAAGGGCACGCTAGGTGGTCAAAACCACCCGAATGACCTCGGAATGCCACGAAATCAGACGACAACAACCGAGGATTGAATTGTGAAATTTTCAGATAGAAGGAATGTCAATCGGAGGTTCCGTTTGACCGCGGTGACCGAAAACGCGTTTCTGGAGTCATAAAACACCAAAACGGCGTGTCACGGTCGAATTCAGAGAAAACGTGCTCCGAATGACCTGAAACCGCACAAGAACGATAGAAATATTATTCGTGAGATGAAAGAGGAGACGGAACGTCCATCGGATGTGCGGTGCGTGTGGTACGACCGAATGTGTCGTTTTCAGCAGTTCGATGCGCTCTAAAAGGGCGCGCTGGGTGGTCAAAACCACCCGAACGACCTCGAAATACCACGAAATAAGACGACAACAATCGCAGAGTGAATTGTGAAATGTTCGGACATAAGTCACGTCAATCGGAGGTTATGTTTGACCACGGTGACTGGAAACGCATTTTCGGAGTCATAAAACACCAAAACGGCGTCTCACGGTCGAATTCAGAGCAAACGTGCTCCGAATGACCTGAAATCGCACAAGAACGATAGAAATTTTATTTGTGAGATGCATGAGTAGACAGAACGTCCATCTGACATGAGGTGCATGTGGAAAACATTCATTTTAAGACAATAAAAAACACTTTCCTAAACTAAAGCACAAAGACTCCAAAATAAGAAAAACAAATTCAAAAATGTTAACATTTCTTAAATTGGTGGTTTCAAATTATTAGAGCACCCATGAGATGTCAGATTTAATTTTATTATATGTATATAATAACTGAATAAAGATGTCAAATTTATGTTTGTTTTGTTTAGTTTTCTTTGTATCCTATTGTAGGTTTTTAAAGCAGATGGTTGCGGATCGTTGAAGCACGTCTATCATTTATTGTTTATGATGATCTTGATGTTTATTGTGTTTGGATTTGTTTTTCATTTTTGATGATTTATATGCTGCTTTTTTTTATTTTTTATCATGAAATTTTAATTTTTTTTCCAGTGTATCGACCGCCATTGGAGGTCGCTGTAGGCCGAAGTCTCGACCACCTTCAACGACCGCCAATGGCGGTCGCTGTAGGCTAGATTTTCGTCCGGCTTCAGTGACCGCTGTGGTCGCTATAGGCTGAGGTCTCGTCCACCTTCAACGACCGTCATTGGCGGTCGCTGGGCGGTCTCTACAAGCCAATAGAGACCACCAATGGAAGTCGCTATAAGTGGGTTTTTTAGTAGTGACATATGATATTGATTTGGCACCTATTATATTTTCTTTGAAGATATAGAGAAATTATCTTTATAGAAAAATATGTGAGATATAAAAATATTATAAGGCTCTTAAATACATAATTTCATAGAAAAATATCAACATGAGGTAAAGGTGATGAATCAATATACTCAATGATTATGATTTCTCGATACATTAACACCCATGAAAGGAAAATAAGGTATCAGATGCATTAAGTAGGAAAGGTCATGGAGTCTAGAACAAAATAAAGATTGATAGGGATCCAATGTTCATAGATCAGTGAATATGGATATGTGAATATTAATGAAGGGAAAAAAATAACTAATTTGTCAAATTATTTCCAAACTATCTTTATTATAAAATATAAAAAGTTATCATCTTGATGATGTAAATTTTCAAAAGAAAATTAAAGCCTTGAATGATGGGAAATTGGTAGAATCCATATATGAAGATGAAGTTCTAAAATTTAGAAAGAGTCTATGTGTTCCATATATACTTGAGTTGAAAATGGAATAATTTAATGATTCTCATAAATTTAATTTCTCCATACACCCTAGTAACACTAAGATGTATGAGGATTTAAAGGAAAATTTTCAGTGGGATAATATGAAGAATGAAATTTCTGATTATGTATCAAGATACTTTGTTTATCAATAGGTCAAGGCTAAGAGAAAACATCTCAGAGGAGTCTTATAACCTCTACCCATTCCTATGTTGAGATGTGATGACATTACTATGGACTCTTTAACTATATTACCAAAGAATCCTAGAAATAATGATTCAATATGGGCTATTATTAATCACCTTACCAAATATGAAAATTTCTTTTCTATAATAGGATATTTACTTCTTAAATTCCTTACACAACTCAATATTAATGAAGTTTTATGAATTTATTCCACACCTCTTTAAATTGTTTTTGATCATGATCCATGATTTACATCAAACTTCTGGAAAATTATTTAGAAGGCTCTTGATATTGAGCTTCATTTGAGCATCGCCTATCATTATAAAACTGATGGACAATCCAAAATTACTATTAAAATATTTGAAGACATGTTGAGGTCATTATCACTTGAATTTCAAGGTATGTGTGTTTATTATTTATCATTGGTATATTTTTACTATAAAAATAACTTCCATTCAAGTATTCAAATGGATCCTTATGAAGAATTATATGGAAATATATTCCATACTATAACTTATTAGGATGAAGTTAATGAAAGGAATCTTATAGACCTATAATTTTTTGAGGATACAACGACAATGGTAAATAATATTTAGACTCATATTAAAATGGATCAAAGAAGAAAAAAGTGTTATGATGATAATTGGAGTAAAGGTTTGGAATTTCATTTGGGAGATTAAATGTTCTTAAAAGTACCTCCATGGAATTGTGTTATAAGGTTTGATAAGAAAGAAATACCGAGACCTAGGTGCATTAGACCTTTTGAAATTCTAGAAATAATTGGACTCATGTATTATCATTTAGAAATTCCATTGAGACTCTCTAAAGTACATGATGTGTTCCTTATCTCATTTTTAAGTAAGTATATTCTATACCCAATGTATTTTCCCACCTTTGATGAAATAGAATTGGAACCTGATCTATTTTACTATGAAGATCCAATACAGTTTCTTGACACTAGAGAAAGAGTGTTGTGAAATTGAATGACTTGAATGGTAAGGATACTTCAGAGAAATCATAAATTAGATGAAGAAACATGGTAACCTGAGGATGTTATGAAGAAGAACCACCCTCATTTTTTAGAAAGAAATATCCATGAAAATTTTGAGGACAAAATTTTTTGAGGGAAGAATATAACATCCGAGCCTAAATTATAGTAAGTAAAAATTATATTTTAATAAAACTATAATAAAATGAAAATTTTAATATTTAATGAAACAAAAAATTCTATTTTTATATGATAAATATTGATTTTGAACTTACTAGATCAAAATAAGCCTAAAAGGAATTTTTGGAATTTTTTGTTAGAAATAAATTTTTATGAATATTGAAAAAGTAGTATTTAACTATTCATAATTTTATTTATAATAATGTGTTATAATATATATATTAACTATTTATTTCTTATCAATTTGATATAAATAAAGATAAGATCATTTGGAGGTAAAAGGGATATTTTTTTGATTTTTTTTAAAATGCACAATGTAGTTCCATTTTAATTAATTAAAATAATATTTAATAATGAATTATTTAAATGAAATTTATATATTATATATATAAATACATGAATTTAAATCCATATAATTATTATCACTAGTCATATACTTAATGTAAGATCATCTTATGCTTGAAAAATGCATTTCTTGAAAAACTGTTTTTCATCACATTTTGCGGGTTTATTTTTAAATTAAATTTTAAAAATTATGTGAATTGAATTTTATAAAATAGATTAAATTTTTTGGAATCATAATAGTTAATATCAGGTAATAATTTTAACTTAATTTTTGTTCATAATGAATAGTAAAACAGACAAAATTGGCTGCCACGGTTAAGGTCAAAATGGGTTTAGTAGGGGTTAATCTAAAATTATAATGTTTAAAATGATATAAAAACATGATTAAACATCATTGGTTGATTTTATTTTGGTCTTAACCTTAAATATTTTTTAACATGAGTCATTTTGGAGCCATTTTTCCAAGAAAGTTAATTAATAATATTTTAAAACTTTGAAAAATTACAAGTGTGCTGCCCACATCAATCATAAATGGAAACCTCATACCCTCACTTCATCAGACCTATTGATCCATTTAGCTCAAATGAAACCTAAAATAATATCACCCCAATATCCTTATCTATGTTCTATATGTTTTGGTCTTCCTAAAATACCAACCCTAGGATCCTAAAGAAGATATTCAAAGGAGGTTTCTCTTTGAGCAGGTAACCGTCTTAACAAAAATATTTCTTTTTTACTTCTTCTTTTAACACCTTAAAATATTTCCTAAAAATTAGAATATAATAATACCTTTATCTCACATATACTGATATTTTATTATGTTTATGACATATTATTTTACCATCTCATTCTCCATCAAAGTAGAAACAAAACCATCGCTCATGTGTATGACAGATTACCAACTCTCAAAATGATGCAATTTGTTTTCATCACCAAATCACATGGATAGTCATAATAATGGAATAAATTAATATGTATGATAATTATGAAATAATATTGATTATATAATATAATCTACTTATTTACCCTTTCCCCCATTAATAAATGACAACATCGCTCGTGCGTACGTACGACCTACCGTTGCCATGAAGCAAAACAATTAATTTCCCATGTCCAACTTTCAAGAATGATTATAAAAATGTATATAATAAATAAATATGATATTTATAAAATTAATATCATTATAAATATGATTAATTTATAACCTATTTGTAAGAAATATAATATCCATGATGAAACATACATGATAAAACTAGCAGTTAACACCCAAAACAATAATAATAATGAAATATTATCAATAGATGAGTGGAAAGATGTTTTATGTGGATATTATATGATATTATAAATATAAAAATGGTCTTGTTATAAATTAATAAAAAATTTAAAACTATTATATATTAGGTTAAATCATTTTCAACAAATTAGAAGTGCGAGGTAAGGGATTTCATCTCAATTTCCACTCCATTGAGAAGTATTTAGTATTATGCACCTATTTACTTTTATGTGGTAGATATACTGAAATTTTTATGCCTTTAAAATGAATATATATTTATTAATTATGATTAAAGTTTCAATTTATGTTACTCTTTCAAGGGGTTACAATTTAAAAGTTACCAAAGAGGTAAGAATTTAGTTTACATTCTCATTTTTTGCGGTTGCTTATATTTTTAAGGAATATTATAATCCATCCTTCATAAAATCTATCTATTTTATTATCCTAAATATATTTAAGGAGTTTCAAAATTTTATTCTAATTTTATCTTTCTTTTTAACTTTAATTAAGAAAATAAATGTTTAAAATAAAATCTAATGGTATTTCTCTTTTTGATCTGGTATATTTTTCTTTAATGTCCATATTTTTCAAAATTGTTTTACAAAAGTCCTTTTTATTTTAAAAAATTATTTATTATTAATTTTTTAAGTTACCCTTGAATTTTTACAAGGTTCTAAATTAATATTTTTAATTATTTTTTAAAGGTTAATCTTAAAGTTTATTTATAAAAATTTAAAAATAATATTTATTTTTAACTTATACATTGTTAACAGATTTTCCCGCCACTATAACCATTTAAATAATTTAGATTATTCTATAAGATTTCAATGGTTTTTCAAATAAAAATATTTAATGAAAAATTATTTTAATATTTCACTTCCATTTTATTTTATTATCCAAAATATATGAATTTATTAAAAAAATCTACATTTCTAATGAATTGATATCTTATTAATTTTTTGGTCATTAACTTTATTTTAAAAAATTCACTTTATTGTGATAATTTTTAATTGTACATTACATTCATCTTTAATATATATATTATTTATATCATGAATATTATTACTTCCTAAACTATATACCATTTCTACATATGATGTTTTACTATGATGTCTATTTGATCGACTGGGGAAATCTTGATATTCTATATCCTTTAATCAATACCGATATTTTTTGATAAGGAATATTGTTTATAAATTAATTTTTTCATTTAATATATGAGGAAAAAATTGGAAATTCAATGATGGTTGGGCCTAAAAATTATATATCCTCTTGATGCATCAACAAGTTTCATTAGAAAACCATTTATCCAAACTTATTAAATGGGGTTTTAGTGTATACCTACCCATAGTTTAAACTGTATTGGCATGAGGCCTTGATGGTAAATATATCATGTTGTTTGAGATCATGATATCAAATATTATGCATTTACTTCATTAATAATTACCCCATTATTATCCATGATATTAATTAATTGATTTTATCTATGGATTAGTTTCATTACTAAGTTATTGATTAAACGACATGTGTTTTCAATTATCAAACATGCCATATTAATCATGCCTTAATTACTCTTGACAGATTCTGCTATATGTAAACCTTATTATTCATTTAAGATCATGTTTATTTTTTTAATTTCCCCAAGATTTGAATAATAAATATTTGAATGAGTTTCAAGGATGAAAATGTTTTTGGTTTTGTTATGTTTTATATTTTATTTCCAATGTAATAAGGGAATCGTGTTTATATTTGGTTCTTCAAGACTACTAAGCAGATCAATCCTTGGTGATGCGATCCATTATATCTTATTCCAATTTAATAATGTATACATCGACTCTAGGTTATTATAGTTGTGATTATTACATACTTTTCCTTCTAGATTTCATCCAAACCTTTAAAAGGGGATTCCAACTTTCTTCTAGAATACGATCACATACAATATGACTTCAAGAAGATATTAAAATATACTCAAAGCCTTTGAGATGATAATATAACTTAAACTAGTTTTTATCACTTGATATTAAATATAAAAACTGAAAATTACTTAAATAAAATCATTAGAAACATAGGTGAGTGTTTTTTATCACTAAAACATCAATAGAGAGAGATATAGGTACAAAATTATCCCCCATGATCACAAACACTTATCATAAATATATAAATTAAGAGAAAATTAAGAGTGAAACAAATATTAAAAGTAATTAAAGATATTAAATTACCATATTTAATGTTATCAAGGAGTAAATAAATAAATCCTTTCATTAACAAGATAAATATATTTAACATATATTTCAATAACTCCCCCTTTGTAAAATAATAATTTTTTTATAAATTTCAAGAAACTTCTCCTCCTTTTTAATAAAATTAAAATTTTCCCCCATTATGATTATAAACAATAAGAATAATGAGATGAAGGATAAAATCAATAGATATTGTAAATAATATTTTGAAAAACCTAGAATAGGGATTAAAAATAGAGTTCAATAGATTTTTTTTTGAAAAAGATAAGTAAAAACAAATGATACATGAAAATCTTTGAAAACATTTTTTAGCTTCCAGAATCATCCTAAATATGATAAAGAGATATAGGAAAAGTTAAAAATAATTTTTTAAGAGAAAAATAAAGAATATTTAGAAAAAAGAAGAAAAATTAAATAGAAAAATAAAATAAAGAGTGAAATAATCGAAATAAAGAATAGGTAAAAGAAAAATAAGAGAGAAAGAAATAAAAGAAGAGTAGAAAGAGAAAAAGTTATAGAAAAAAGAATAATAAAGTGAAAAATTTAAATAAATTTTCCAAATCACTCCTTTCATCAAGGAATGATTTTACCTCCATTGATCGATTTCTTTATTTGAATAAGTTCACTTAATGTGGGAGATACCTCAGAAGCATCCTTTGATTTTCATTTTTTCAAATACAACTAAAGTGTATTATTATAGAGACAATTATAGATAAAACCTTTACTCATCATTAATATTCATTTAATAGAGATAATTTTTTAAGTGGAGTTTATACACAATTTATTATATAATTTTTTAAAACAAATTTAGTTTAAAAACTTGTATTAGTATTATAAAAAGTTACTTATTTTAGAAAATATGAATTGGAAATTTTGAAAATAATAGAAAACATTTTAAAAATTAATTTGAAAACAAAATAGCTATATTAAGAAAAAATTTCAAAATAAAAGAGATAAATCTCCCTTTCAAATGATAGCATAAGTGAGATAAATAGAGCATATGCAAGATAAAATAAAATGATAAAACAAAATTTCAAGATTTTAAAAAAGATTTAAAACACGATCAAGATTTAAAAAATATTACTCAAGATAACCACAGGTCAAATGGAAAGTGTCATATTTGAATCATTCCTAATTCACCTATAATTAGATAGAAATGATCAAGTACTGGGGTCTAGTTAAAATATTAGCAAGTTGATATTTTTTCTTAAAAAATTCCAATAAGATATTACATTTTTGGAAGTTATATTCTAATGAAATGGTGCCTAAGGTCAATATTTTTGGTGAGAGAGTGATGAATATGATTTTTAGAGATATTAATATCAAACTTAATAGGGGTGTGGTCATATGTAATCCCAAATTCTAAGAGAGTTTGTTTTATTCATATTATTTGGGTGCAACCACTCCTGATGATTATGTTTTCTACTTCGGCTATAAAAAGATAAATTGAATTTTTCTTATTTCTAATCTATGAGATGAGGGATTTTCCAATTATGGTGGAAAGTATCACTTTTACATTTCTAATCTAGTAAGAATACTCCAAAATAATCATTGAAAAACTAGTTAATTTAAAATAAGTTTCTTTTGTTAAAAACAAACTAATATTTTTAGAACCATTTAAATAAAAAAAATAATTTCAATAGATTTAAGATAATATTCATTTGTATTTGATCTAAAATGAGAACAAAGACAAAAATTGAACATGATTTCAGGATCAGTCTTATTAAGATAAATTAGAAGACTAATCATAATTCTATAAAGCTTTTTGTCAACGGACTTACTGGCTTCATCCAACATATGTTTACAAGTTGTAATAATGGGATTACTAATTTACTTAGTGTGATGTATATTGAATAATTTTAATATTTCATTGGTTTATTTGCCTTATTTTATAAAAATACAATTATTTCTTTGAGAAATTTGAAAATTGAGAAAGAATTTGAGTTTACCCATAAAAATCATTTCAAATTCCTTTTTTGTTAAATAAAATAAATTAAAAACAAATAGATTCATTGTTTGATCCAAAAATCACACCAAAAATATAAATAAAATAATTAATTGATCATTTGAGATGTGTTTTGGAAAAGATATTAATATAATTTTTCCATTTTAAAACCATTTAATAAAATAAAATAAAATAAATATTCATACCAAGCCTGATGGGATTGTTTTAAACCATAAAGATATTTTGTTAATTTGAAAAAATGATTTGGAAAAAATAGGATCTTCAAAACTAGGTGGTTGTTCTACAAAAACTTTATCATTAATAAAAACCTTTAAAAAGTTTCTTTTTACATCCATTTTGAAAGATTTTGAAAATAAGGTGGGAGGTGAATGCTAAAAATATTCTAATATATTCTAACCATGTGATAAGTGCCAAGGTTTCACCATACTTGATTCCTTTTTCTTGGTTATAACCTTAGCTACTAGAATGGTTTTATTTATAGAGATATTATTGAGAACATATAACTTATTCCTAAAAACACATTTAGATCCTATGATAAGATGATCATTAGGTTTTTCCATGAGAGTCTAGAAATCATTAAAATAGAATTTAATTAGTTCATCTTTCATGGTAAGAACCCAAATTTTAAAATTAAGGACATAATTATGGTTTTATAGTTCTACATGAGAGATAAAGTATAAGTGTTCAACCTCATTTAGAACTAATATTCTAGTACTTATTCCCACTTGAAAATCTCTAAATTTTCAAGGGGATAGTATTTAGGGTTTTTCAAAGCTTTAGGTAAATAAATTTAAGGTGATTATTGTTAAAATTTATATTCTTTAGATTAAAAAGGTTCATTTAAAAAACCATTTTCAAAATCATTTTGGGAAGTATATTTTGACTAATTTTCATAAAAAACAACATGGATTGATTTTTCCAATGTTTTAGTCATTTTGTTAAAGACTTGGTATTCCTTTATTGAGTTGGAGTACCCCATAAATATACCTTCATCATATTTTGAATCAAATTTTCCAAAACTTTATTTGGTGTTAAGAATAAAATATTTGAAACTAAAAAATTTAACCAATTTGACTTTAGGTTTTTTATTTTTCCAATGTTTTATAGGGGAATTTTTTAGAAAAGGTATTATAAAAATGTGATTAATGATAAAAAATGTCGTAATCATGATCTAAACCTAAAAATATTGAGGTAAATTAAATTCATTTAAAAGAGTTCAAGAAATTACTTGGATATTTCGATTTCACCTCTATACTACCCTATTTTATTAAAGGGGTTTGAGGAGAAAAAAATAACGATATCCTTGAGAAGAACACAAATCATAAAATTCCTTATTGTTTAGTTATTAATCACAATCACTTAAAATTTAAATAATTTTAAAACCTTTTCATTTCCAATTTTTTTATAAAAGTTGATGAAGTATTTGAAAGATTCACATTTATGAGATAAGAATTAAGCCTAATTTAATGTTGTAAATTCATCAACAATTAAAAAATTATAAGATTTACCTCCTATACTTTAAATTTGAGAAGTTATGAATAAATCAAGATAAAATAATTCAAGATATTTAGAAGAAGAAAAATATTTTTTAGATTTAAAATAATATTTCTACTGGGAACCATATCAGCATGATTCAAAAACCATGTCATCTTTGAAATACAGTTTTGAAAGATCTCATAAAAATTGATAATGGTTGAGTTTTACAAAGGAGTGTGTCCTAAAATGACCAAGACATCTATTATAAATCCATGACTCAATAATTTTTTCACTCAAGCATTTTATGTTTTGAATAGTGGGAGATTTTAAATTGATTGTATAAAAATTTTGAAATCAATAAGTGATAAATAAATTTTTTCCTTTTGAGTTAAAAACTTTTAAAAAATAAATTTTGAAAGAAATTTTAAAACTTATATCACACAATTTAACAATTCTTATAAAATTTTGTTTCATGCCTTTGAAAAAATAAAACATTTCTAACAATAGATAAGTTAGAAAAATTGATGGTACCTTTACCAATTATCTTTAACCTAGAGTTATCATTGAAGGTGACATGACCTCCTTTTATTTTATCAATTTAGTTAAATTCGAAGAGGTCACTACACATGTGTCTTTAAAAACCACTATATTGGTGTAATAATACTTTTTAGTTTTTTTGGAATACATTTTTCTTATAAAATCAAATAACTAATGGTTTTGGTACCCAAATGAACTTGGATCCACTAATGTTATCCAATAAAGATTTAGGAATCCAGATTTTTTTAGCATGAGGATTTCTTTTGGAAATATTGGATTAAATATGGATTTATTTGGGTCTCCCATATTGCACATTCTTGAAATCATGTATATAAATTAAATGAATTATTATTTTACAATAATTTCAATATTTATCTTGTGAAAAAAATTTAATAAAATTAATTTTTGATGGATTTTTTGATGTGATTTCACAATTTAAGAAACCATGAATAACCCATTACTTTCTATGACTTTGAAAGCCCAAAATTTTATTTAGATTTTGTTTACCTTGAGTGAATTTGGAAATAGAAATTTTTAGGTATTTAATGGTAGATTTGAGTTTATTATCATATAGTTGATTATTAACTTTCATAGATAATTCTTCTTTTTCATTTAATAAAAGATATTTTTGTTTTTTTCATTAATCACGTGATTATATTTCTTATCAAGTTTTTTATATACTGAAGAAAATTTATGAAAACCATTTTTGAGTTGATCAAAAGTGTATTTTAGGCCTTCATAATTAATGTGAATTGAGGATAAAGAAGATAAAGAAGAGGGATAATAATTAGGGGAATAAAAATAAGAGGAAATAAGAATAAGGGTAGTAACCTTGATGTCTTCATCAATATGTTCCATAAGGAACATAGGAATTGAGTTACTTAAAGAGGATAAGTAAATTTATTCCATGAATTCATCACTTGCACTCTAGGTTGTGACTTTGAGAGCCTTCTTACCTTATTTCTTTACTATGAATTTCTTTTTATAGATGGGTCACTCCATCTTAATGTGACTTTTTTTATTTCATTTATAGTATGTGACTTCCAATCATAATTTTTTAATTTAACTTATTGGTTCAGTTCTTTTTCTTGAATTATTTTTTCTTATTCTTGGAAATTTTAGAAAATTCATGAAATTTCCTATGGATGAATCACCATTAGTAGCTTTGAAGGTGATGGTTTTATTTTTATATTGTCTTCACTAGCCTCCTTCACAGCTTTTCACTTCATTATAATTTAATATGTTAATAGGGATTCAATTAGTTATTCAACCACCATTTTATTCATATCCTTTTCTTCTTTTATGAATATGAATTTGGGTTCCCAATTAATTGGTAAGACCTAAGGTATCTTTTTTCACTAGGGTTTATATAGATAAATTATCACCAAGAGAATTTCTACCACTGTAAATTTTATTAAATCATGAAAACATACTATTAATGGATTTATTTGGATGCATAGAGAAACTTTCAAAATATTATAGATACATATCCAATATAGTATACTTAACTTTATTCACACCTTATTGTGTGACTTCAAGTAATTTTCATATTACATGGGTGATTTTAAAAAGTAGATATGTGATTAAATTATTTTTGGACAAGACCATAATGGAGAGAATTCATGGATTTTATATTAAGTTCAAAAGAAATAATATATTGAGGATTCCACTTATCCTTTAGTTCTTAGTAGGAATGTATTCATGCATAAGCATTTTATAATCAGGTTAACTTATTCTTCTAAGAAAGTTTGATATATGATTTTTACAATAAGATTAATTTTTTCCATCAAAGAAAGGAGCATGAGTATAAGAGGTAGATTCCATAAAAAATCATACTTTGAAATTGATTATGATTTTGAAAATTATTTAAAAAAAACAAGGATTAAAGAGACCTCCACCACCATTTTTTTTATTAAATAGAAAGGGTGAAATCCTATAAGAGAACATTTAAGGGGGTCTAAAATAATGATGTCCCAAATCATCAACCAGAATAAAGTGCATAACTTCTAGGGGAAATTATCTAATACTTGATAAAATAGTAAGTCAGTTGTTCGGAGATTCTCTAGAAGTAAGAAAATCTGCAACAACATTTACCTCCCTCTAGGTATAAAAAATGGTCATCTGATTATTCATAATATACTTGAATCTCTTGATGGAATATTCAATAGAACAAGGAATAAGACCCTTACCTAAAATTTTATTATAGAGGGTAAGCGCGTGTGTCTCGATCTCCCTAATGGGGATGTTACTCTGATTGAAAATCTTGAGACCTGAGAAAAAATCAAAGGCTTCTGCTTGAAGGGAACCACTGGACCCCAAAAAAGCCGAAAACACAGTAACAACTGAACCTTCAGAGCCTCTGATAATTCCCCCCCTATGCATGGAAATCATACAGCTCGAGACATAAATGTTCATTTTGTACCTTGATAAAGGCAGACTCCATCAGACCTAATTTCCCCAAGCAGTAGGAGCAGAGAAAAGGGAGGTCTGTAGAGGGAGAATAGGCTAGATGGAAAGAGCGTTCACCAGGTCTCAGAACAGCCTGAAAAAAATAAAAAATGCGGTTTCTAATTTTGAAAACAATACCTGAGGTGGATATTGGGATGCACTGGTGTCGCATGTCGTTCCTTAATAACCAGATCATACAGTAACCAATAATGAATATAAGACCTCTACCCTTTCTCTTTGAGCTGGGACTATCCATTGCAAGGAACCAATACTGGAGTAAGAGGTCAGCAGTGAAAACCCGATTGGACCAAACTATCAACTGCCCAAAATAGATCCATATAGCCTTATCCTAATCACTATTAAATAATAAATGAACTGAGGATTCAGTTTTAGGATCCCCACAACAAAATAATTTCAAGGCCAAGCTGACACCTCTGCGCTGGTCATTTTCATCAGAAGTAAGGGCATTGTGCCTGACTCACCAGGCCAAGAAGAGGTATTTGGAAGATATGTTATTACACCAAAACATGTCACCCTATTGATCCATGGAATATGAAATATACTGAATTTTAAAAACGGTTTTGATAGAAAAAATACCAGTCACAGATGTTGTGAAGACACATTTATCCAGATCATCAGAAAATATAATACTTTTGAATAGATTCCTCTGATTTTTATCCAAGGTGGATTGGATGAGAGTGGCGTGATTGAAGGAATCCCTAAAATAGATGTTTGGTGTTAGGAATTAAGGTAAACCAAGTATTTTCCCTGACTAGTTGTGATGCCAAAAGCCGATATCACCTTTTCCAATAACCCACCGCAAGTGCTGATAAAGAAGATGGATATGGGGTTGAATCAAATTTTGTATTTTGGATGATTTGTGAATATAATAACACCCCCAAGGACATAATTATTTTTCTTGTTTCCCCCCCACAAAGTTCTTCCCTCAAGAACCTCCCAATACAACTTGGTATGAAGTCCATTTATCATCCCAGAAACACTCTTTAGGTTAAGCCCCCTTCTTCAATAGGTTTTTACATCTTGGTCAATGAATCCCAATGGAATTTATCTTGAAGATGAACGTACCATAAAAAGGATATCAATATTGACTAAATATTATAGATCTCCTTATTTAGGACCTTGAGAGTGGAAAAGATGTGCATGGGGATAGAAGATAAAACCAAATTAATCAAAACGATCCTCCCTCCGAAGGACAAAAACCTATTTTTCCAATAAGAATGCATCCAATGATATTATCAATAACCATATCAAAATGTTTGATGAGGAGCCTATTGGGAGATACTAGAGTACCCGATTAAGTCATAGGGAAAGAACCATTGTGCATTTCAAGATTTTTTTCCAAATCCTTTATTCAGCTTCCTAAGAATTTATTAAAAGTAAAGAAATGACTCTTCTCATGATTGAAAACTTTACCACTCTAAGAAAAATAAACCTCCAGGACCTCATTACCCCCTGAATAGATCTTCTACTACCATTCACAAATAGGATTTTATCATCCACAAACATAAGGTTAGAGAGACCCCTAAATGAGTGTTTTTTATGGTAGGGGGACACTTTCCCCACAACAATGCCATGATTAAGATAACGGCTTAGAACATCTTGAAAAATGAAAAAAGGATAGGGGGAGATAGGGTTACCTTATCTCTAGCCTCTAACATCTTTAAAAAATTTGAACTATTTACCCATGAAAGAGATAGAGAACCAAGGAGAGATAACACAACGAAAGAGAAGATCCACTTCCCAAGTAGAAAAACCCATGCTCCCAAGAACCTTGATGATGAAACTCCACTGAACCATATAATATTATTTTCTCATGTCAAGCTTAATATCCACATTTATACCAAAAGTTTTCAGATTGATGTCACTAATGGCTTCCCGAGCTAAGAAAATAGTCCCTTGTATAGATCGACCTTTCAAAAAACCACGTTGTGCAGCAACAACCCACCTCAAAAGGAAGGGTCCCAATCTTGAATTAAGAATAACAACCATGGATTAATATAGGGAACATTTCATAGGATAATAGTCCTATAATGATCTAGAGTTTAGGGAGAATTTACCCTGGTAACTAACATAATTTTGGTAGCATGAGCCACATGGGGAAGATGACCCCCTTGGAAGAAGTCTTGTTCTGCACTGATCAGAATCCTTTTCACAGTATCCTAAGAAGACCTATAAAATGAGGTATGAAAAGAATCCAGACTAGGAGCATTGGCAGGGTTAATGGACCAAACCGACTCTCTAATTTTATCCTCCTTTGGGATAACTTTCAAGATTTCATTTTCTGCCTCAGGCACTAAGTAGGGTATAAAATAAAACAACTCAGAGGAACCACTTGGGTGGCCACCTTCCATATGGGGGTTAGGACCTACCATGAGGGATCTAAAGTGGTTATCATCCATGTTTCCAATAATATCTCTATCACTGGTTGGATTAGATGGAAAGATGGGGTGGTGATGGTGGTGGTGGTGTGTGTGTGTGTGGGGGGGGGGGGTGAATTCCATTTAAAAATTAAAGTAAATAGAAAAGATAAATTTAAAATTAATTTTTTTTAAAAAGATAATGCAATAAAGTGATAATTTTGATAAAGTGATGGATTGATAAATTTGATCTGAATTATGAAGTTAATTTTAAAAATGAAAAAGTGAGTAAGTACAGTAGAAAATGGTAGAATAAAATTTATGAAATTATGTGTATCAATGATGAATTATGAAATGCATAAATTAAAAAAGAGAAAAATGTAGTTTGATAAAGGAGTTAAATAATAGATTAGCGCGAGCCCCTAAATTTACTCACATTGGGTCAAGAGTTTTATATTATTACTCCCTTGATCTTGGTGGTGATCAAGAAACACATACATTATAATCATGGTTTGTGAGAACCCTCTTGAGATTTATCAGTATCCAAGGAACCCATCCCTCACTTTTATGGAGTGAGAACCCATTAAAGAATTCGATGATAAGAGGGAGGTTTTATTAAGAAAAACTATTACAATTATACTTTCTAATATTTTGAGATAATGTTTAAAAATTGGGATGATATATTGAGAGAAATAATGTATGAGGAGAGCCTTTTATATTTATGGAGTAATGAGATTGGCTCTTTGAGAGGATCCTATAGAGCCTTTCTTTGGTATCAATGACAAAATATGAATTTTTGGTAACTGGTAGATATTCAATGCCACCAATGACCTCCTTTTATAGGATCCAAAAGGTTTGAGAATATTTCAATTTTTTAGGGAATTGATGCTGAAAGACTAAAATTATAGTATTTGTACCATCATTAAATGAATCATCATACTGACTATCTTGACGCCACTGACTACTTGGGGAACCTCATCGGCTGGTCGGTGGACTTCTGGTGGCTAAGGGAGTATCTTCTATCACCATTTAGAAAATGGGACTCCAACAATAGGATAGTGGTTCTTATGCTATAATAGTATTACTGTCCACATGGTACCAGATGATCGATGACTTACACCGACTATCTAGTGCCACCTTATGGTTCGAGGACACCAACTTGTCCTTCTAGCTTACATATTAATCCTTTAAAATAATATTAATACTTATATAATATCATTTTATTTAATATTACTTTGATAAGTTCTTCAATGATACTGAAATACTTTTACATGATGATCCAACTTAAACTAGTTTTCATCACTTGATATTCAATATAAACATTGAAACTCACTTAAATGAAATTATTAGAAACACATGTTAGTGTATGTGATCATTAAAACACCAAGACAAAGAGAGAGAGATATGTATAACATATATCAACCACTAACTTGAGATTATCCATTAAAGAGTTGGCCTATGAATAAAATCCATACAACCTAAAAGAAAACCACTAAAGAATAAATCCAAATAAAGGGGGATGACCTAAAAACAAGACCTACTGATAATAATACTTTAAATCGATACCGCAAAATTGTCACTAAGAATTGGAAATATGATAATATAAACATCAAATGGATCCAAATTATAGTTTATTCAACTCAAGGATAGAAGATACAAAAATAAAAATCTAAGATAAATCACTTGAAGAGGGGACCTAGATCGATCTGAGCTGTAAATTCCACTTTGGGCTAGAATCTGGATTGACTGAGACTTGGGATGAACTAACATTGGGGCTAATAGAAAAATAAAATCCAAGAGACAAAAAGGGGAGTGAAACCAAGAAAAGGATATCTCATGAGAGCCTAAGGATATGCGAGGTCTAAGGGAGTGAACCAAAATAAGAAAAATTAGATGAATAGAAAGTAGAGATTAAACCTCACTGACTCTTGGGGGAGCCAAGTGAGAAGCGAACCACACTGAATCTAAAATACACAAGCCAATCTCAAGGGTAATGTTGTTCCCTCCAAGAAGTAGTGATAAAGAACCATAGGAAATAGGCATAAAGTAAACCCTAGATACTTTAAAGAGGAATCCTACGGGATAGAGAATTGGCCAAGCAAGCCATCCAAATATCGTTAAATATGATATTAAAGATTTTTTTTAATTTTTAATTATGAATTCATTTTATAATTCATAATTTTTTTATAAATTAAGAAAAAGTTATTTTTATATATTTATAAAATATTTTTAAATTAATTAATTATAAAATATTTATAATTAATTAATTAAATTTTAATGAAACATTTATTAAATAAATATTCCATAATATTAAATATTAATGTTAAATAGATTTTCAAATTATATGGAATGGATTTTAATTTAGATATAAAATGTTTATATGGAAATCATAAGTATAATTTATAAAATGTTTATAAATTACAAAATAAGGAAAAATATGAAGGAGTTTATATTTAAAATTATAAATGGTTCAAATTAAAAATTCTTTATTTAATGAAATCATTTAAACTATATAAAAATTATTTTTTAAAACCGATATGATAAAATTTTAAATAATATAAAATGTGTGATATTTTCAATATTTACATAATATATGAATAGTTAAAATATATAATGTTTATATTCTATATATCATATATTTTAATTAAATTCCATATTAATAATAATATGAAGGAGTTCATATTAGAGATAAATAAAAAATGTGTATATTTATCTAACTATGGAATATACATAGTACATGATTAAATTATAAAGTGTTTATAATAGTTTTATTTATGAAATGTTCATAAATAATTTATCTAAGGTCAAAATTTATGAATTATTAATTTATTTAATTTACTCAGTGATTTATTAATTAATATAATTTTTATATTATAAATATGTTTATGCTTTAGTTTAAATGTTAAATCTCCTCTATAAATTTCCACACATGCATCTAAAGAGTTACATGCTAGGCATGATAATTGATTTAGTTTTATTCTATAATTAATTTATTTTATACTATGTTATGAGATTGAATTAAGAAGTTAATTATAGTTTATAAATAACGGGCATTATAATTTTGACAGGATTGAGATATTTATTGAGTAAATTATCCTTGAGTAGAGGGAATCTGGGTTGGATTTCTCACTGGTCTAGAGGATTATGTATCACCTAGAAAAGTGGGAAATGTTATCTATCACTCCAAGATTACTGTTATGAGTATTTTTGATTTTATATGATTATAATCCTTTACATAAAAGGGTTTCATGTACCTTATACAAGAGATGTATTTGGATATGTATCAATATAGTTGGATTTTAATTTAAGTTAGAAACACAAGCTATGAGTTTTGTAAAGAGTTACACATCAATATGATTCGAACATATTGATTTTTTGGAAGGAATAATATTCTAAACTAAATCACTAGAACCATGAATATATGTAAAGTGAATACACGAGATAATATGGTGTCCCATTTAAAATAATTAGTGTTAGATTACTTCCAATGTGAACACTTTTCAAGACCTCAATCATCTAACTTGGTAGGTCATTCCAAATTTTGGTGTCCCTAGATTATCTTGTGTATCATAAGAAAGAAATTAGTGACCCTAATAGTATTAGGTTCCTATTTTAATAATTTTATTTGGGTTACACTTAGCCATTATACCCTAAAAGTTTTAGTTTAATAGAGGAATATTTTTTATTTTATCCATATAATAGATTAGGCTAGGAGTTATCTACTCAATTATATAATATTAACATATGATATGATTGGGATTATTCCCTACTTAAATAGTTAAGTGGTGATAAAAACACCAAATAAGACTCATTGCTTAGAAAAATTTCGATCATGGTCTACTAATGTTTATGGATAAATTTAAAATTAGTCCTCATTTCAATGAAAGAACATTTAATAAAATTCCATATTAAATATATGTAAAACTAAATACTCATATGATAAAATATTTTCTTGTATATGAATTCTATCATCATCATCAAACTTAACTTTGATCCTAAAAAAGAGGATAATAATATAAGAAACTCCATAGATCATTATAGTGACTTAATGATTTTTCTTAAATGAGTTAGAAAATTATATGTATTAGAGAAACTCCTTAAGATACTTAAGGTTAAAGTTATTAAACACCTAAATATAGATACTTATAAGAAGCATAAAATGATTCACTTAAGGTTTAAAAATAATTAAACGTAAGTTGAACTAATGAGATTTATTCTCCACTCATATAATCAATATTATTAAGCTTGTTAATAACTTTTTAAGACTAAATATATAAAGGGAATCACCATTAGAAATTATATGCCAATGAGAATGAGTTCAAGAAATGTTTACCTATTTTCTAAAAGTATCAAGGATAGAGGAACTAGGTATGTGATGTTTAGATTTTTGTGTTTTGTTGATAGTGTAATAAGATAAATATTTAATATAGAAAATAAGTTTGGATTTTCCACTAGGTGGCCACAGTCATCTAAACCTAAAGTAGGTGTTAAGAATGAGGAGTAATGATTTAGTATGATGAAATTATTTCTGATACCCAAAGGGTTTTTTTGAAACTACCTGGAATATCTATTCCATGTATTGATGTTATAGAAATCATTTATTAAATATTGAAAGGTATATTATACCAACTGTTGTTGAGTGGATCCTTGACACTTTATTTATTATGTTTTGATAATTTATTATCTCTCTTATCTATTGTTTTATTATTGTTTATATTTTATTATTATGTTATTCTCATATTATATGAAAATTATACTATTTTTAGAATAAAATAATGATATAAAATATGATAATTTCATTTAAATTCAAATATCTTATGTATTATGAAGATTTTGGAAGAAAACCTCACATTTAGAAATTTTGTTAAAGTAGAAAACCTTATTCATTTAAAAGAGGTTTTGAATATCTTATGCATAGATGAAAAATTTATATTTAATATTTGGTATAGTAAAAGATGTTATGTATTATTAGAAGATAGAAAATATATTATGTATTGGATAAAGGATCTTGAATATGTAATTTTTATAGAGTACAAAACCTTGAATATGGAAGAATTTTACACATCACAATAGAGCTGAGAAAAATATTAAGTACTGGATTGAGATAAAGGAAAATATCTTACATATAAATCATATTGAGTTTTAAAAAAAATGAAGTTTATTATGTATTCTATGTTAAATATTTTTCTTACATATTAATCAAAAGCTAGATATTTGAAATTTAATAAGTGATTCAGAAGATAGATTCTTACACATTTCAATTCATGGATTTCTATTTACGATATTATTATTTATCATAAGATATGATTGATATTTCATATATTACAATATTAAAATTTAAATAGTGGGAATTTAGAAGGAAATATTCCATATGATTTTTGAGAGTATTTCAAAGTGTTTAAATGCTGATTATTACGGAGTATTCAATTCTCATTATTATGGTTTATTTAATGATGATTTAAAAATTGATTTAAATTTCCTATGTGAAGGAAAACCAATGTGAAGTTTAAGGAAATCCTATATAATGTTTATCACTGATTATTAATGGAAGATCATGGGTATCATAACTATTAGAGTTTTTTGTAACACCCTAAAAATTTATTTTAAAAGAATACTATACTCGATAGCTTTCTTGACATGTAACACCAAGATTTAAGTGAATTGCGATATAAAATAAAAATATTATTATTTAAATTTTAATATTATAACCCTGCCATTAAATATAGGCATGAATAGTATAAAAAATATAAAAAATATGTATAAATGTTTTATATAATTTAAATTTATTGATTAATTAATAAATAATCAATTTTTAGTAAAGTCATTTTATGCTTTAAAAATGTGTTTTTTCAAAAATGGGTTTTATTGATTTTTATGAAATAATATTATACTTAATTTATACCAATTTTATAACTTTTATTTTATAAATAGGATATCATTTTTTAATTTAGAATTTTAATATTATATTAGGGTGATTTTTTGGGAATTTTCTAAAAATATTTATTTTTATGTGAATAGTGAAAAATACTGATTTTTGTAAAACATTCATTTTTTTCATTAAATAAAGTAATTTAAATTTTCCACTATATTTTTAATTTTATATTAAAGTAACATAAGTATCCTTTAATTATAAATAATTTAATTAATTACATAGTAATAAGCATTATACCTGACTTTGGTATAAGTTCATTTTTGGACTTAAAAATTAATTTATCTAAAAACTATTTTTCATTGATTTTTTTGCATTTATATTATAATTGATTTATAAAATTTATTGAAATTGAATCTTTAAAAATGGATTCCATATTTTTAATTATAAGGTTCAAATTTTTTATATAGGTCTCTTTTACTTTTGGTCATTTTGAATAATACAAGTGGTAAATATTTGTCACCTTGGTAAAGGTAAATTAAGCAATTAAGGTTAAAAATAATGTGTTAAGGAATTAAAAATCTATATAAAACTCAATAAATTTATATTTTATGAGTTTAGTTTATCCATACTCATCCAATATTCTAATATATGACAACTTTGTGCCATTTTTATTTGAAAAATACCTTAATATTATTTTATGTAAGATCCCAAACTTGCATGGAGGTACGCCCCAATTTAAATTTTAGTTAAAATTAAATTTTTATGGGTAATTAATTTGTTCTTGGGTATGTGGGAATTTTTGGGGGTGTTCTAAGGGTGTGGGACACAAAAGGAGAAAAGAGGCCAAATAGTGTGCAGCACACAGTTAGTGAAAACCGTGCGCCTGGCGAGGGAAGACGTGCAGCTAGAACTCCTCTAAGATAATGGATTGAACAAAGGAAACACATGGTTTCTCAAACCATGTGAGTTCATTGAGGAAAGCATGCGGCTTGGACCCTCTTGGATAGAGGGATCCACACGGTTTTGGAAAACTTTGTGTCCCTTAAAAAGTTTGAAATTCCCATTTTCCCCCTTAGGATTTAAGGGTTATAACCCAAATTACTTCCCTATTCCTCCTCCAGTAGCTTGGGTGATGAACCAAACCCTTATATACTTCCATGGTATGATTCTTCTTCGATTCTTGGCCGTTTGAATAAAATTTTGGTGCTAATCAAAGATCTGGGTGAGTCTAACCCTCCTCTCCCTTCCTTTTTACAGATTAGGGATTGTAGAATTATTATACTTCTTCTAAAACCCTAAAAAACTAAATTTTATAGAAGATTATAATTTGGTTTTTTAATGGGTGTTTGAGTTCAAACCAAGGGCATAGGTTAAGAAATCATTCATCAAAGGACATGAGGTAGGTGGTCTTAAATATCTTTCCCATAGTCTTGATGTGTTATATGTGTATATAGTTGTGATAATTCACTTCATTACTTTGTCTTGATGTCTTGGGTTAAGAAAAGTAATTTTGGGCCTCAGATTATGGTGAGAGACCCTTCACGGACCCTGTTGGGTTCATTGATGATGTGAGACTAAACCTAGGGATACCCATGGGGTATGCTGCCCCTTGAAAATGGTGAAATAAATTAATAAATGTTGATATAAGGTAAATATGAGAGTGAAGGGGGTTTTAAATTATAATCGGCTATGTGGGCTAGGTTAAAGGGTAAATTGAGTTGAGTCTATATTGGATTTCATGAAATGCCTAAGGGGATTTTGAAATGGTTTAGATAATTCATTTTAAATTTTGATCCAATTATAGTTTTTAAATAAAGAATATTATGTTTTTGAATGTGGGAAATGTTTTAAAAGGAAGATTTGGACTCATGGTGATTTATAAAGTGGTTTTATTTATATATTTCAAATAATGAATTTAATGAGGCCATTGTTCCCATTTTTTCAGAAATTACGTAATGATATTTTATAATGGTTAGAAATGGAAATGAAAGCCTTGGGGCATAGTTTAGTTTTCAAAGAGGAACCATTTTTTAAAGGGGTGGCTTAGAGATGATTTTAAATGGGTATTTTGATTTTTGTGTTATCATGGTTTGTGAAATGAATTTGATGTTTATTGTTAATGAGTTATAATATAGCATAACGGGGTGTTTGACATGGTGGTATATGTGTTAATAGGTTATTCCATGTAAGTGTGATATGTATATTAGTTATGATTGTAAATGATAAATGTGTTTAATGGTTATAGTTTGTGTTTGGTAAATTGTGTTATGGTTAAAGAAGAGTGTGCACATGGATTGGTGGTTTTTGGGGGTATAGACTTGAGGTTCTATACCCATGGGTCGGGTTGTACTAAAGTTCTAAAACCAACCCTATAATGCATGGGTTAGGGAGTCGGACTGAGGCTCTATAACCCTAACAATTACATTTGAGGAGACTACCTGTATTGAGTCTACAAGGTAAGTGTTATGTATTGTATGGTTGGGATTCCAGACTAAGGATCTATGCTTCCCAATGCATAGAAATGGTGTGGTTTGGGATGTTGGAATGAGGCTCTATGATTCGTAAGAACATGGACATGGATTTATTACTAGACCAAGGTATAGGTTATGTTGATAAATTTTGAATAGTGAATTCCCATTGTGCTCAAAATTATGTAACCCCTTATGCTATTTCTTAGGCTTTTGGTGTGACCAGAACTAGTTTAGTTGGTTGGTTTCCCCTAGAAAACTTAATAGTAAAAATAGTTATTTATTTCACTTGGGATATTTTCATACACTATTTTACTGATTGGTTATTTCCTTAGACACCATTGGTGGTGGTCTACTGAGTTGTACTCACACCCTTCTCGGGACACCTTGGAACTTGGGTACCCTAACAAATTTTACTTATTTCTGGCACATGTTCAGGACATGAACCTGGTGTTTGGTTTGTGCATGGGATGATGAGATGGACTATGGGACATAAAGTTTTGGTTAGGGATTGAGTCTAGTCTTGGGATCTTTTAGTAGTTTTGGTTTTGGGATTTTATTTTATGACTACCTGATATGTAGTGTATTCATCATTTTGTTATATAATGGATTATTAGTTTTTATTAGAACTTGACGTATACTATACATTTACTGTTCTTGATAGTTATTTCATAGATTGATACTATTTTTGTGGTGTATTTAATCCAACAAGAGGGTATAGTCTCCCCATGTTTGCTTTCAGACCCGTGATGCTAATCAGCAGTCTCTGGCATACAGAGAGGTGTGCCTGAGGTCATGTGATGACCAGACTCGGGACACCGAATATAGTGGCTAAAGGATTGGAAATGTTATAAAGTGGTATGAGAGGCTGGTGTATTTTTAATAACTATTTGGGTTTATTAGACAAGAGACTAGGATCTTTTCGGGACTTGGTAGTGAGCTGATTCCTGAGTGCTTGCATCCCCACGTATAAGGGAAAACATAAGTTTCCAGGGGTCGAAAATGATGTTATGTTTTGTGATTTTATGGATTTTTGATATTTCCACCTCAAGTGTTTCACTTGGATGTGATGTTATTGATTTTTTAGGTTTTACCTCTTGTCTTGGTATGGAAATATAGGGTGTGTGGGTCTATGCATGTAACACCCTGATATTTTGTCAATTTTTATTTTTTCAAATTAATTTTTATTTTTGATATTTTTCATTTCACGTGACACTAGAAATAGTTCTTTATATATATATATATGTGTATTAAAACACTAAGTCAAACATTACTTTCATATGACATCGACTTAGCTTTCACTACAAGCAATACTGAATTGGCTTGTGCTACATGCAATACCAACTTGGCTTGCACTACACACAACACCGACTTGCCGTACGTTATACACAACACTGAGTTTCTACAAAGCATCATTTTATTATATTTTTAAAAAAATATAATTATAACATAGACATTAAACTTAGTGATATGAATATTAATAACTAATTTTAAAATATTTTTTATAATGGTTTTATAGAAATAAAACATATTGATAATGAAAGATATATTTTTTGGTAAAGTCCTTTATATCTTCAAAAATACAATTTTCTCGAATGAACCAATTTTAATAATAAAATTAATTTTATAAAAATTTATAAATTTAATTTGATAAAATAAAATTCATTTTTAAATTTATAATGTTTAAATTATCTTATGGTGAATTTTGGTGATTTTTCTGAGAAACTTCATTTTTTGATGAATAGTAAAAAATACTGTTTTTTAGTTAAAAACTTCTTTTTCGTTTAAATAATTATTAATGTTAAATTATATTTTAATTTTTAAGGTAATATTAGATCAATTATAAATATATTAATACACTTTAGGTCATTATAATCAATTTCACTTTGAAATTGAATATAAAAACTTAATAAACTTTTGAACTTCTTTCTACTTAAAAAACCCGTAATTTCATCCCATTTGTTGGATTTGAATTAATCTTAATTTTTCTGCTTATGTGAATTGAATTTAGAAAAACAAAAATAAACCGGTTTAATCATTATAATATTTATATTCTAATAATATCAACTTAATTTTTTACCAAAAGGATTAGTAAAATTGATTAAAATTAATCATAACGATTAAGGTCAAATTAAGCTTAATTAGGAACTAAACCTTAATCTTAGGGGACCAAATAAAATATAAACTTGTAAAAAACCCATTGGATATAAATATTTTGGCTATAATCCTTCCATTATTTATTTATGTTTATTTTTTATGGATTTTGTTAGATAAAAACATGTGTGCACCTAACTTGTTTTCAAAAATTCCAAATGAGTCCTTTTCCTTCCCTTTAAAAGGCCACAACCTCTCCCACTTCTTTACACCTATAAAAAATATTATGTTTGGAAAATATCTACCAAATAAAATTCCCAAACCCCCCTCACTCATATAATTTTTCCCTTAGTATAAGGCAATCCAAGGAAGCCTTTTGGCACAGACCAAAATGAGTTACCCAATTAAGAGGTAACGTCTTCTCTCAAGTCCTTTTTTTATTTTCTTTCACCACCCCCTCCAATTTTTTCCATTATTGTATAAAAACACCAGTATAATAAATATAATAGTATGTTTTTATTCTAAGGTATCAACCTACCCTTATACACACCTCCATCTAATGGACATTGAACACACTGTTTATGTGTATGGTGAACTACCACCTCATTAAACAATAATTGTTCAATTTTCTTTACCACATCTCATGGTAAAAATTATTATGGACTATATATTTATATATTTTATACATTATATTTATTAATTATTTATTCTTATTTATTACTTTTACAACTCATATATTTTTTTACCTTCCATTTGGTGTTAATACAATAATTTCGTTTGAGGAAGTGTGGACTGCCGCCCACTCAAAACGATATGATTCATTCATACACTATGTGGATTGTATTAAGTATGTATTTAGTGAATATATAAGACATATATGATACATATACTATAATAATGATATATATACATATATATACATATATGTTTTTTACTTTCTTTCTTTCAACACGACAATTAAACAGAAATAGCGTTCATGCGTATGTACAACCTACCGTCTCTATGAATAGTGTATTTCATTTCATATTTATATATTCTATAGATTATTATAATACAAATATAATTTATATAAATGATATTAATATAATGTTATAAATTATTGAAATCATTCTATAAAGTATAAATACCAAAGATATAACAAATTAACA
Organism: Viscum album; assembly: GCA_963277665.1. Lineage (NCBI taxonomy): Eukaryota > Viridiplantae > Streptophyta > Magnoliopsida > Santalales > Viscaceae > Viscum > Viscum album. The sequence continues at coordinate 1,911,815,783 of OY728122.1, forward strand.
CACATGCGAAGAATAAAGTAAATATTAACTGAACTGAAACCTTAACATAGGATTTTCAAAAAGAGGGTAATATAAGGTCATAATAAAACCAAATATATAATAATATTGTTATATAAAATATTTAAAATAAATTTATATTTATTATACAGGTGGTTTTAATGAGTATGATGAGAGTCAAGACACAAGGTAAGGGGGTTTCATCTCACTTTTTATTTCCGTGAGGTACATGCTATGTTCGCCACTATTTCCTTTTGTATGGTTTATGTACTACCCAAGATTGTATTATATGTATCTTATAATTAAATTTAAGTTTATTAACATATCTATTTTATTATCTTTTCTTCATGGGTATTATTTTCAAAAGTTACCAAATCAGTAAAATAGTTTTGTCTCAATTTTCCTTCTTTGAGTCTCATGTTTTTTTATGCCCCTAAATTATTTTTTGAGGTGTATAAACTTCCATTTTACATGTTATGTGATGAATGTATTTATTTTAATGATATTTTAAGCTTTAAGTAATTTAATTTTCTCACATGGAGAGTATGATATCAAGTAACCAAGTGGTAAGAATTTATCGAAACATTCTCATAGCTTTTCAAGATTGTTAATGATTATACTTATTTGATGAAATATTATGATCCATATCTTAATAAAATTCATGAATTTTCTTCTCCTTTGTTTATTCATAATTTATTCATATATTAGTACAGTTTATTCCACTCTTTGGTACATAATATAGTTAAGAATTTATTTTTTTAAGAAATCCCTACTTTACCATATCTTCGGTCAGAAATCCATGTTCCTTTAAAACTATGTTTTCTAAAATGGGTTTCAAAGAATATTCTAATAATATCCTATAATAATTAAAATAAATTTTTAACCTTTTTATCTTTTACTAAAGTTTTCAAAGTAATCTTCTTGTCTCTTTCCAAATGAGGTATTTTCTAACCCTTTTTCCATGCAAAAGGAATGTTATTTTCACCTCGTACGACATGTACAAATTTATCCACCATCAATCCATTGAAGATTTATTTTCATATTTAAAGGTTAATTTTTAAAATAGTGTTTTTAAAATATATTTTCAAGGAAAATGGTTTTCAAAAGGTTTTCAATACCCATTTATAAGTTTTCAAGGAAAATGATTTTCAAAATGTTTTCAAGATTATTTTATTTGTTTTCAAGGAAAATTATTCTCAAAAATGTTTTCAAGATTATTTTATAAGTTTACAAGGAAAATGGTTTTCAAAAATGTTTTCAAGCTTATTTTATATGTTTTCAATGAAAATGGTTTCCAAAATGTTTTCAATCCTTATTTATAAGTTTTTAAAGTATTTTCAAATAAATGGGTTTTAAAACATTTTCAAGCATTCTTTATAATTTTTTAAAATGTTTTTGAAGAAAAATGTTTTTAAAATGTTTTGAAGCTGATTTTATAAGTTTTCAAGGAAAAATGATTTCAAAATGATTTCAAGTCTTATTTATAAGTTTTCAAAGAATTTTTTAAGAAAATTATTTTTAAATGGTTTTATGTATTAAAAAACATTTTTCAAAGAATAATGTTTATTTTACTCAAGAATAATTTTTGAAATATATTTGAAAATTATTTTTCATCTAGGATGGCGTCCATTTATGTTACTCATGACCTTATAGAAAATGATCTAAAGGTTCAATTCATATCCTTTCTATGAATGGGTTATGATTAATGTCATGGTATTTATGAAACCCATTTATCTTTCAGGGGTTATATGTTTTTGAAATCTGTTTCTCTTTCACGTGTTATACTTTTGATAAAATGATTATGAAACCTATATTTTTCCATAGGTTATGATATGATTACATTTTTATGATACCCATTTTATTTCATTGGTTATGATATAATTATTTATGATATTGTGGCACATGTATTTATGATTTCATTATGAGATGGGTGGGACCTATATCTCCCTCCAATGCATTGGGTAAAGATTTATATCTCATGAGATAGAGTAAGATGGTCTTGGGAATGAACCTTGACTACTAAGATAGTCATGGGAGTGAACCATGACTACCAAGATGGTATTAGAAGTGAAATAATGCTACTAAGATGTCCATGGGAGTGAACTATGACTACCAGGATGGTATGGGGAGTGAACCCATACTACCAAGATGGTATTGGCAGCGATGCCTTGGATACCATGGAAATCATATTATATGCTTATGTGTCTACTAAAATACCATGTTTTATTCATATGTTATGATTTTATGGCTTATGTTCTTTATTTACTTATGATCCATGTCTTATGAACAACCTAATTTATTCCACGGTTTATGTATATGATCTTTGATATGCAGGGTATGATCTTCTATTTTCATGATCATGTTCTCATGACCTTATGCTCATAATTATGCTTACATATCTCACTTATTTACCCTTATGAAGTATTTGAGATCACCCCTTTATTATGTTTCCTTTCCCCAGGTTATGAAGAAGGGTTTTAGGTAGAAGTAATAAAGGTGGAGATCTTTATGATAGAATTTTAAGATATTTCACCCGGATAGAAGATTTTGTTTCCAAGTTTCCAAAGATGCTAAACTATTATAGTACTTAGGCATGTATTATTGAAATGTACTGAATATTAATATAAAATGGTGTAATATCCATGTATGTTAAGCCTGGGTCTCTATAGTTAGTATCAAAGGAAAGGTTTAGTCAACCTTTGGAAACTAGGATGATATAATTTTAGTGAGATCCCTAGGTATATTTCTAGGGATATATCTAGGAATGTCTCTAAGTATAAGTACAAGGATGAGTTAAAATTTAGAAAAATGTCCTAGAATTTTGGTAAAGTATTGAGTGAGTTTTTTCCTAGAAATAAATCCCTGTCTAGATACTACAAGTGGATGTGGCTCTAGCACTGATGTAGCTGGAGGTAAAAACTATGACAAGATGTTTTGGGCCTGACTCAGGGTAATCTAGTACACAACAATATACCTTTCTGCACAACTGGTTTGAAAATCCTAGGCGATATGCATTGGGAATTCACAAAATATTCATGAACCATCATGAAGGATTTAAATATAAGTTGGTTACGAATTAACTAGGATTAACCTAGGGTGTCATAAATTAAGTAATGTGTCATGATTTATACATACTATAAGTAATTATTTTCATGACTATATGATTTTATGTGATGATAAGTAATGCTCACACTATGCTTTTAGTTTTAGTCAATGGTGGGAACTAGATTAACGTTGAATGTGATGGATGATTTTTTGATGAAGAGTCAATTGGTATGATCACTAGAGTGAAAGATGTTGTGATCATGCCTAATCGGTTTTCACAGAACATGATTAACAACGTATACCTTAACCAACTCTCGGACTCACCAAGAAGAGAAAGAAGGAGTTCAATGAGAGTTAGGGTAATAGAGACCATGGAGGAAAGAATATTCAGTTTACTTTGTGTCAATAATGTGGAAAGAATAACCAAATTGAATTTATTAGAGGAACAAGAAGATGTTTTGACTGTGGTAAAGAAGGACACAAAGCAAGTGACTGTAAGGGGGAAAAATGAAGACTTAAATTAATGAAATGGATGAGAATATTGGCCTCCATAATAAATCATTGAAACTTAATTGTTTTAAGTGTGGAATAAACGTTCATTATGTAACTCAATGTCCCAAGAGGAAAGCTCATAAAGAGGATCAATAAGGTGGTATGAGTAATAATTACATTGCTGATGACGAAGAGACTACAAATGAAATGTTAATGGAAGGAAGTATTGTGTAACATGATGAGGTATCCTTGCTAATGGAATAAGGATGAAGTGGGATAATAAAGTTTTTATGTATTTGGATTCAAGAAGTAAGTTATATGTAAGGTGAAATATATAAGGATTGTTCAGTTTATGTTTTTCACTATGGATTTAAAAGAACACATTGAATGGTTCCGATGGAATATATAAGTGATATAATGTCAAGGTGATGTCCATGTAAAACACATGATTAATGGAAATATAACCCTTAATATGTTCCTTATGTTATGATAATGTTGTTTGGATAAAGATATGTGGGATATGAATAAGTAAATTGGAAGGTACTGATTACCTTGGAACTAATTAAGGACATGTTGAAAAGTAGTTCATGATATCATGGATGAAGTTTAAAAATTATTGGATTTATGGAATATATCTAGTAATCTATGGAATAAGGAAGCATGCATGTTTTCTAGAATTATTTATGGTAATTCAGGTTGTTACCATATTCCAAGAGAATTTACCATGAGGGTATCCACATGTTTGGAATGTGACAACTAAGAGCTACTTTGTGATATATGGGGGATCAATGTTGAGCAGATTTCATGACTCTCTTTCTAAAGTTTTGGATTTTCATATTTGATAAGGGTTATAAGGTTAACCATTTATGGAAATATTAAGTTAAACTTTTTATGAAGTTTGTGAGAATAAAGTATTATCTTACCACATGTGTATTTAATAATATTGGATAACCTATTATAAAAACGAGGCATTGATGATTACAGATGCTATATGGGATGTAATATCATGGATATCAGGATCTATTATTGCTTCAAGAATGAAAAATTCACCTTCCTTTTTAGAGAAAGTGGTGAAGTGGATCAAGGAATAACAAAGGGTGAGGTTGTCCTGAAATCATGTAGGTATATCTTTTCATGAAAATTCTTTAACTTTTGGAAAAAGGATCTTGAAACCAAAAATTTTATCATAGTACATCCATTTTCGATGAATCATATGGTCCCTTAGTTCATCACAGATTTATGGATTTATGTTTATTAACTTTATCCTAACCTTTTTCACTATCACTCTCCATCAGAGGTTTATAGTTATATTTTTCTTCCATGTCCATGTTTTCACTTCCCAACCTATGTTATCTTATGTGGAAACCCAATTACATGTTAATTTGAGTAAATGTTATGGTTTAAACTTTCCATATTTAGGAAATTTTTAGTATTCATTTTTACGATGTGGGTTTCTACGAAAGAAACTTTCAAGTATTAAAAATTTGATAACCTAGATGAATTTTAAGGGTGAAATTAATTTTAAGGGGGTAGAATGTAACACCGTAAGATTTTTGAATTATTTTTTTTTCGAATTAATTTATCTTTTTGATATTTTTCATTTCATGTTCCATTGGAAATAGTTATTTATATAAATATATATATTAAAAAACTAAGTCAAACATTCCATTCACACTACATCGACTTGGATTTCGATACATGCAATACCAAATTGGCTTGTGCTACATGCAATACCGACTTGGATTGTACTACACGCAACATTGACTTGGTGTACGTTACACGCAACATCGAGTTTCGATGAAGCATCATTTTATCATATTTTTTTTAAATGATATAAGTGTAACCTAGCCGTTAAACCTAGTGATATGAATATTAATAACTACTTTTCAAATAGTTTTTATAATGGTTTTATAGAAATAAAACATATTGATAATGAAAGATATAATTTTTGGTAAAGTCCTTTTTATGTTTAAAAATAACGTTTTCTAAAATGAATCACTATTAATAATAAAATTAATTTTAGAAAATTTTTAAAATTTAATTTGATAAAATAAATTCCATTTTTGAGTTTATATTGTATAAATTATCTTAGGGTGAATTTTTGAGATTTTTATGAGAAACTTCATTTTTTGATGAATAGTGAAAAATATTACCTTTTAGTTAAGAAATGCCATTTCATTTAAATAATTATTATTGTTAAATTATATTTTAAATTTGTTTTAAGATAAAATTAGATCAATTATACATATATTAATACAATTTAGTTCATTATAATAAATTTCACTTTGAAATTGAATATAAAAACTTAATAAACTTTTGAACTTCTTTCTACTTTAAAAATTTGTAATTTCATCCCATCTGTGGGATTATCATTAATCTTAATTTTTCTGATTCTGTGAATTAAATTTAGAAAAACCAACAGAAAAAATTTTAATCAGTATAATATTTAGAGTCTAATAATATCAACTTAATTTTTGACCAAAAATATTAGTAAAAGTGATTGAGATTAATCATAATGATTAAGGTCAAATTAATCTTAATTAGGGACTAAACCTTAATATTAGGGGCCCAAATGACCTATCCACTTGTGAAAAACCCATTTAATGAACATAGTTAGTCCATAAACCTTACATTATTGATTTATATTTTTTAGTGACTTTTTTAGGTAAGAACATGTGTACACCTAACTTGTTTTCAAAAAATTCCAAGTGAGTCCTTTTCCTTCCCTATAAAATCCACCACCTCTCCCACTTCTTAAAAATTCTAAAACCTCTTAATTTTGGCCAATATATACCCAATAAAATTTAAAAAAAATCCCCCCTTACTCCTATAAGTATTCCCTTGGTTAGAATCTAATCCAAGGAATCATTTTGGCACAAATCAAAAGGAGTTACCTGATTAAGAGGTAACTTCTTCTCTCAAGTAATTTATTTTATTTTATTTCACCACCCTAAACTTTTTTACATGATTTTATAAAAAAAATATCCTTAATATACTATTATGTTTTTATGCTAAGGTTTCAACCTACATTTACACACACCTCCATCTAATGGATAACAAACACACTGTCTATGTGTATGGTGAAATACAGCCTCACTAAACAATAATTGTTCATTTTTCCTTACCACCTATTATGGTGGAAATTATGATGAAAAATATGTTTATATATTTTAAATATTATATTTATTATTTATTTAAGCTTCTTAATTCCTTTTACAACACAAATCTTTTTTACTTTCCATTTGGTGTTAATACAAAAATTTCGTTTGAGGAAGTGTGGACTACCGTCCACTCAAAGTGATATGATTCATTCATACACTACATGGATTGTAATACGGATGAATTTAGTGAATATATAAGACATATATGATATCATAAATCTAACATAATAATTATATATATATGTGTGTGTTTGTGTATTTTACTTTTTTCTTTCAACATGACAATTAAACGGAAATAACGTTAATACATACGTACGACCTTCCGTCTCCATGAACAGTGTATTCAATTTCATATTTATATATTCTATAAATTATTATAATCCAAAAATAATGTATATAAATTATATTTATATCATGGGTTACATTCTATAAATCATGATATAAAGTATAAATACCAAAGATATAACAAATTAAGACACATGTGAAGAATAAAACGAATATTACCTGAAGTGAAAACTTAACATAGGATTGTTAACAAGAGGGTCATATAAGGTCATAATAAAACCATATATATAATAATATGGTTCTTTAAAATATTTATAATAAATTTATATTTATTATACAGGTGGTTTGAACGAGTGCGACGAGAGTCAAGACACAAAATAAGGGGATTTCATCTCACTTTTTATTTCTGTGAGATACATGCTATGTTCACCACTCTTTATTTTTGTGTGGTGTATGTAATACCCACTATTGTATTATATTTATCTTATAAATAAATATATGGGTATTCACATTTCCATTTTATTATCTTTCTTTCATGGGGATTAAGTTTCAAAAGTTACCAAATCGATAAAATAGTTTTGTCTCAATTTGCCTTCTTTGAGTTTCATGTTTTCTTATACACCTAAATTATTTTTCAAGGTGTATATAATTCCATTTTAAAGGTTATTTAAAAAATTTATTTATTTTAATGATATTTTAGGCTTCATTTAATTTTATTTTCTTACCTGGAGAGTATGATCCCAAGTAACCAAGTGGTAAGAGTATATTGAAACAATCTCATTGCTTTTCGAGACTGTTAATGATTATGATTCTTTGATAAAATTTTATGATCCATATATCAAGAAAATTCATGGATTTTATTCTCCTTTGTTTATTAATAATTTATTCATATATTATTACCATTTATTCCACTCTTTGATACATAAGATAGTTAATAAAGTTTTTTTAAGAAATCCTAACTTTAATCTCTCTTTGATTAGAAATACGCATTCCTTTAAAACCATGTTTTATAAAAAGGGTTCTCATGAATATTATTATAATCTTCTATAATCATTAAAATATATTTTTGCCCTTTTGATATTTTACCAATTTTTTCAAAGGAATATTCTCGTCGCTTTCCGAACGAGGAATCTTTCTAACCTTTTTACCATGCAAAAGGAATGTTCTTTTTACCTTTTATGATATGTAAAAATTTATCCACCATAAATCCTTTGAAGACTTTTTTTCATGTTTAAAGGTTAATTTTTAAAATAATGTATTATAGGATATTTTCAAGGAAAATGTTTTTCAAAATGTTTTAAAGCTCTTTTTATATGTTTTCAAGGAAAATAGTTTTCAAAATGTTTTCAAGATTATTTTATATGTTTTCAAGGAAAATTTTTTTCAAAATGTTTTCAAGATTATTTTATAATTTTTCAAGGAAAATGGTTTTCAAAATTTTTTTCAATTTTTTTTATAAGTTTTCAAGGAAAATGGTTTTGGATTTTATTTTATAAGTTTTCAAGGAAAATAGTTTTCAAAATGTTTTCAAGCATATTTTATATGTTTTCAAGGAAAATGGTTTTCAAAATTGTTTCAAGCCTTATTTATAAGATTTCAAAGTATTTAAAAAGAAATGGCTTTCAAAAAAATTTGGGGAATTATTTATAAGTTTTCCAAATGTTTTCAAGATTATTTTATAAGTTCTAAAGGAAAAAGGTTTACAAAATGATTTCAATTCTTCTTTATAAATTTTCAAGGTATTTTATAAAAACATTATTTTCAAATGGTTTTATTTATTAAAAATACATTTTGAAAGAAGAAAGGATATTTTCCTAAAGAAAATACTTTGAATGATATTTCAAAATTATTTTTCATCTAAGATTAAATCCCTTAATGTTACTCATGCCGTTATAGGGAATGATCTAAATGTTCCATTCATATCCTTTTTATGAATGGGTTATTCTTAACATCATTTTCTTTATGAAAACAGTTTCTCTTTCGTGGGTTAGTGGGATAGCGGGATGATTCTTTCCTTTGAAAAGGATATCTTGGTCAAACAGTCCTGTGGAACCCAACCGCATCTGGATCAGTCGAGGAGCTGGGAGTTTGGTGATATTAGGAGGCGGCATGGACCGACTTATGTTTGGGAATCAACCATTGTAGAAGATGAATCTTATATGGGATGTGGAGATGATTACAGGTACTATGATCTATAGTGTGGTGCTATTTATTTTGTATGTGGTTGAATTGCAGGTGTTGGTTTATGGAGTTGGAGGTCGTTTGGTGTTGTTCTAAATTTTGCTTTGAACCTTATTTTGGGTACCAGAAACATATAATCCGGCTTTTAAAATGGAAACAAATATTAGCACACGCAAAATACATTTCTTTTTCATGGGTTATACTTTGATGAAATGATTATAAAACCAATCTTTTTTCCATAGTTTATGATATGATTACATGTTTATGATACCCATTTCATTTCACAGGTTATGATATGATTATTTATGATCTCATGAAACATATATATATGATTTTATTATGATATGGGTGAGACCTATATCTCCCTCCAATGCATTGGGTAAAGATTTATATCTCATAAGATAAACTAATATTGCCTTGGGAATAAACCTTGACTACTAATATGGCCATGGTAGTGAACCATGACTACCAAGATGGAATGAGGAGTGAACTCATGCAACTAATATGGCCATGAGAATGAACCATGACTACTAACATGGTATGTGGAGTGAACCCATACTACCAATATGGTCTTGGAAGTGATGCCTTGGCTACTATGGAAATCATATTATATGCTTATGTGTCTGAAAAAATTTCATATTTTATTCCTATGTTATGCCTTCATGTCTTATGTTCTTTATTTCCTTATGATTCATGTCTTACAAGATGCTATGATTTATGCCACGATTCATTTATATGATCTTTGATATGCAGGGTATGGTATTTTATTTTCATGATCATGTTCTCATGCCCTTATGCTCATAATTATGCTTACATATCTTCCTTATTTACCCTTACTGAGAATTTGATCTCACCCGTTTCTTATGTTTCATTTCCCAGGTTATAAATAAAGGTTTTAGGTAGAATCACTAAAGGTTTAGATCTTTAAGGGAGGTGTTTAAGATCTTTCACCAGGATAGAAGATTTTGTTTCCATGTTTTCAAAGACACTAAACTATTACGTTCCTTAGGCATGTATTATTTTAATGTACTGAATATTCATCTCAAATGGTGTAATATCCATGTATGTTAAGCCCGTGTTGCTATAATTTATCATGTTAGGCACATATGATTGGTAGGTCATCCATATATTGCTTGTGATTGATAGTTCTTTAGGACTCACATGTTATTAGTGTACCTTATGCCTATGATTTAATATTGTTGATATTTCTTTAAAATGGTTATTAATATAAATGTTTTAAAATATTAATTTGAATGAAGTTTGGATTTTTGAAATGTTGGGTTAATAAAAAAAAGTTTTTGAAAGTGTAAATCATTTGGTTTTGAAATGGAATGTTTTGAAATGTTAATCCTTGGATTTTAAATGGTAAAGTTTAATTAAGAAATGAATTGCGAAATGATGGAACCTGTAGGGACACTGGAAATGGGTATCCCTAGTGTTGTGTTTTGAACCTTTTTATGGGTGGTTTGGGTAGTGAGGGTTCCCTAGTTGAGATCTTGGTTATGGGTCATGAGGATTTATTGGGTTTTGATGTATGGAAAAGAGATTCTATTTTTGTACCCTCAATAGGGATATGGACCTTGGTTCATGAGATGATGTATATTAATGTGAGTATGCTAACCCTTGTGACCCATGTAGGGTGAGACCTTGTGAGTTGTGTTTTTGACCTAGAGTGGGTGTTTAGATCGTAGTGTCGATGTATGTATGTGGGTATCCTTAGCATGAAACTTGGAGTAAATGGTTTATTGGGTGGGTTAGACGTGATGTGTTTTGGGAATGGGGACAGGAGTGCCACCCATGAGCAATGATTTGTTTGAGGTTTGATGTGTATGGATTAGAGGGAGAGCCAATGACCTTTTCTAGATGTGACAAAATTTAAGGGATTTAGTGTCGTTTTACCTTTAAGGGTGACCTGTGAGAGGGGTCAGCCAGGCTGTGAGTGTCTTTAGGAGAAAGAGGCATAGGCGGATGTCTGGGATTTGATAGTGGTGCACATAGAGTGATGTCTAGTATGGGCCTGGACTTGAGGGATACGTGGGAAATTCAATGGTTTTGGAAATGTGACTTGAGTTGTGGTCACATTTTGATGGTTTTGGGAATAGTGGGTATCCTTAGGGGGAGGTTATCCCAGTTTTACAGGTTCCTTGGAATATGATCTTGAGTGGGTGCTTCAGAAGTGGGATTAGTGCACGGTTGGTGCCATCGAGTTTCGGTAAGAGTTCATAGTTATACATTGGTGTCATACCGGTGAACCATTTGAGTGATTACGTTTGTTTGTAAAGGTTTTTGTGGAGGGAAGGATCATTTAGAGACTTAGAACTATATTTCTGATGGTGTATAGTGCAAAATCGATGTTGATTTTGGGCATACAAGGAAAGGGTGATCAAATCGTGGATGGAATTTTTATTATGAAGGTGACACCCGGTGTGAGGGTGGTCACGTGGTTGGGATTTTTATTAGAATAGTTGGGTTTATGGGAGATAATTTTGAGAATTTATTGAGTCCAATGAGGATGATGGACCAGGATACATGGTCAAATGAGTAAGTGGGTGTTTGATCCTAGCTTTGGTGATGTACAAATCGTGTGATCTAGATTTGGGTTTAGTATGCGGTCATAGGAAGGTCTGATACCTCAAGGACTTTTAGGAGTCCAGATGTGGGAACATGCTAGGAAGGTATGATGTTGTTTGAAATGGGTGTGTAGGTGGCTTGGGTTAAGTTCCTTCCATATACTGTGAAACCAAAGTGGGAAGCATGGTTATGCAAGAGGTTATTTGGTTTTTGAAAGGTGTGAAAAATCACTATGTTTCTATTGCGAATCACTAGGATCATGATAGAAGAACTTGAGTGTGATGATGGAAGTGGTGTTAAAGGGAATATTGGGTCATGAATACTTGGGAGAGGGTCATGAAATGGTGGTGTTTTTTGGTTGAAAATCCCATTAGAGTTTTGGTACTTGAACATTGATGAGAGGTTGGTGGGCCGGGAAGCCTGAGACCTTTGATAGGTTAATGTGTTCCCATTGTAGGAGGTTACATTAGTGATGGATAAATTGTGGTGGTGTTCATCAATGAATTTTTGGTGTAGTTTTAGCTAGTGATTATCATGAAAAATATCTTAACATCATATCAGGTATGATAAGATATCTCTATATTTATACCTATCTACCTAAAAGTGTTTTGGTTAGATATTGAGACTCTTGGAGGATACACTCATGGAGTGGTATATATGGAATCGTATAGTGGGGAGTACACCATCGAGCATTTATGGGTGAGGTAATTGGGATAAACCAGATGTCGACGAGTGATGAGGGTGACATTATTAGAATCTAGGAATAAGTACTGGTTGGTGATGTTTTGTTGTTCAGGGAAAATCTTGGTGGTCATATCCAAGTTTTGCGATTTAGTTTGTGATCGAAGTGTGAGCCGTGATGTTCATAATTTTTTGAGGAAATCAGTGACAATGACACTTCTAAGGTGGGGAGTGGTACGTGAGTTGTGGATGTGTGGGGAAGGCCTTGGAGTAGATGTGGTGGCATCAAAATGCCAATAAAAAAACTATGAGGAACAATTTTGGATCTATTGGGAAAGGCCTGGTGGTCCCTAGATGTGGCGGTTGATCGATCCAAGAATTGGATTTGGGATTAGGTATGTTTTTAAAAATATCTAAGATTCCCATGTTAGTGTCATTGATGGGAATGGTAGTCTATGAAAAAAATTGATAGAAATTGAGGTTGGGTGTTAGAACTTCATCAGAGGTCGGGTTTAGACTTGTGTAGGCGTGTTCAGTGGATGTTTTGGAATGTTAAGTGCATTAAAAATGGAAATGGGTTTTAGAGGGAAAACCTAGTGGTCCATCATTGATATGGGGATGAAATAGGTGCTAGTGCTTGGAATGTTTATGGGTTCCATGGAGTATGAAGATGACTTGAAGAGTAGTGGATACCCTGACAGTAATGTTTCATTGGAAGTTAGGGAATGACTCCAGTAGGTGTATCAGATGGTGGTGGTACGCCTTAAGTGAAAAGGGAGGGTTAATTATTTGAAACCTATATTATATTGTTTTAGTGTAAAGTGTGTCTTATAAATGAAGACGGACTTGAGAGAGGTTATGTTTTTCTTATCTGTAAGGGGACGAAGTGTGTATGTACATTCTGGGTGGTTTTATGGCAAGGTTGGAAGCCAGTGTTGGGTGGAGTTCTTGTGGATGTTTGGGCATGATGATTTGGGAAACACATCGGGTACATTGTGAAGGTTGAATTGAGGTTCTGTTGGTCCCTTTAGATGATAAAGGTGCACAGCATCAGAAAAATGGTGGTGGTGAACTAAGGCATATGGTGGGGACCACCATAGCGGGATAGTAGTCGATTAATGATGTGACTGGTGTTTTAAGTTAGATAGAATTGGGTAGAATCCAACTTAGTGTATCAGTGTTGCTGTCGAGTGTTGTTTTGGGTTTTGACTAGTTTAGTACCATGAGATGAAGGTTAGGCTTGGGTTGTACTTCAGATGTTTGGAAATGGAGTGAGGTTGTTGGGCCTTGAGCGGCAGACTAATGTAGGCCAAGGAATGTGTTCAAAATCTATGTGTTCCTTAAGTTGCCTTGAGTTTGGGTCACCATTTTTTGTTTTGGAAACTGGGTGTGATGACACCAAGTGATTTGGGCCATGAGGTGTGGAGAGGATCAGACTGAAGGTGTTTCGATTGGATTCCCAGTATAGTGTAGTACTTTGTTGATATCCTCTTGTGTGGTAGTTCAGTGACATTACCTAGAATTTTCTATTGTGTTGATATTGGTATTGATGAATTGAGGTGGATGCATCCTCAAGGAGCATCAGTTTGTGATTGTGGATCACTTGGGGGAAATTTTTTTAAGGAATGATTGTTACCTTGGTCTAAGTATTGTTACAGCATGACCAGATTCATAGAGAAACTTAGAGGATAGAAGTTGATAGGTGGAACCATGGCCCGACCTATGGCCATGGATGTAATCCCCCCCCCCCAAAAAAACTTGTTTCTATTGTAATAGTAATATTGAGGTTTTATTTTGTTATTCGAAAAAAGTACAAACTTTAAAGTAAATATCATCGCACTTTGTTTAAATAATAAAAATAACTATTATTTTCAAACATAATTTATTCTAATCGAATAATTATTTAATAGAATATGTTAAATAATAACTATAATTATATAACTAATTGGGTTATTTTCCAAAATGTGATATATATATATATATTGGATCTGAATGAAAATACTATTATAAAATTATAATTTTATATGTGGTTATACATGACAACGAAAATTGTTATTTTAAAATATTTCAATGACATTATTTTTGTGCTATTTTAACTACGCAGATAGTTACTTAAACTAGTATATGAATAATTATAAGGGTCTTTTATATATTAAAAAATATGACAATTATTAGATTATAAATTGGATTAAAGTTTCATAACATTATTAATATTTTGAAATTCGTTTAATAAAATTATACATGTATAACCATTTTAATAGAATGTTTAAAAGTGCGCATATATAAATGGTCTTTTAATAAAAATTATGGTTATCTTGCATCATATATATCTATGTGTAATATTAATTTTTTTTAATTTTTCAAAATTACAAATTATGACAATAATTATTATTATAATATATTCCCAATTATCAATTTAATTTTTAAAGTTATAATTATATGATAGGGAATGTATAATATATGTTTTATAAAACACTAATAATAATGACATTTACTTTCTTTAAATAATTGATGAAATATGTATAAAAGAAAAATAACTTTTGACTTTTTAAAGTTTTTAATAATATATGATAATAGAATAAAGGTATAATAGAGATAATAATAGCAATATTATAATAAGAGAGGTTTTAATTGGAAAAAAGGAAAAAAATGGAATCCCATAATAGGGATTTGAGGGTCCTTGAGGTAAGAGTGTCGTGCCCCAAGGGAGTACAGTTCAGGTTTTTCGGTTTAGGGTTTCAGCAGGTCGGGCGAGCGCGAGGCGATCCCAAGGGAGACCTGGTGTGATGCTCGAGTGGGGTCCGGTGCTGGGGGTCTCAAGCAGGATGGGGCGAGTTTGGTAGTGGATTCGTGCAAGGTCCGCAAGCTTTCTTGAGGCTTCGTTCAAGAAGCTGAGGTTCTCGGATGTTCGCACATTGGACGGTGTTGAGTTTGTGGTTGGGACTTCGGGTTGAGTAGTTCCAGAGGAGCTTGGATGTCTTGAGGTTGAGGTCTAGGGGTCGCACTGTGATCGGGTTCCGTATGAGGGAAGAAGACGAGTCCGACCAGGTTAGGGTTTCTGCCTTGATTGATGTTTCAGTATTCCTTGAACTCGCATGAAGTAGGGTTTTGTCTTTGTCGGGATCTACCGTGTTTGTTGTGTTCTATTATTTAATTTTTTTCGATCATTGATGCTCTCTATTTATAGTTGACCTGCTATATTTTTTTCTTTGTCCTTTTCCAAATTACTTTTAGACTGTAAACAGAAACTCAATTTTTTTTGGTCCGCAATGCAAGTCTCCTATATCCTGTTTTGGTTTGAGCTAATGGAAATATTTGTATTCTAATTGAATCTGTGACTATACTGTGCCATGATTTTATTTATTTATTTATTTATTTTTTACCGTTCGGTACTATTTTCCAGCTTGAACTACAAGCACTTTCTCTTTGTGTCTATAAAAGGCTTATTCCTTTGTGTAATTTGGATATGCAACTCGGTTTGTCAGTCCAGGGGAGCATGTTCCCAACACTCTATCACTCCGGCTGCAGTTTGATTCTTGTAAGGGTGATTTTTAATTTATAATTACTTTATGTTATACACTTATGATCCCCAAAATTTAGTGTTTTAAAACTTATATAGAGTTGTGAAACCCGTTTGCATAAGGGATATACTATCTATAAATTTTCATCTTACGTTCTATAATCTATTGTCTTGAATAAGGGAACTACTATTTATTTTTATGGTCAAACTTATTTAGTAAGAGATTATTTTCTTCTAATTAATCAATATTTAAGGTTATTGTATTGTAAGAGTATTAATATTTATTTTCATGGTTGGAATTATTTATTAAGAGAGATATCATGATCCTTTACTTTTAACCTTGCTTTTGGAATTCATTTAATCATTAATTTGAGTTTGATTTTTTGAACAATATGCTTATAGATTTTCAAATCTGCGGCAAGGAATTCATTTTTTTAAATGATGTATATTTTGTTTTGAAAATCTTCTGTAGGTGATTAATCTTTTTCTTGTTTTTTGAGTTTTGATTTGTATGTTTATATACACTTGTAATATAAATATACATCATCTTACAACTTGAGTTAAATATTTATTTACCCAATTTAGAATTTATGAATTTTGAGTTATAGGTTATTAGTAGACCCGAAGTGTGGATACCTCATGAAAATTAATTTTATACCTTGAATACATAATTGGTTACATATAATCATATGTGTATATAAATATATAAGTATAATATACATATCCCTCAGACCTACATAAACTCCATATGCCCAGATTAAAACCTATGTGTTGAAAGGGTTTTAATTTTATTCTTAAACCATGTTATTATAAAATGTTATATGTGTCTATATATATATACATATATAAGAAACCATATCTATTTATATAACCTGATTTTTTTTTTAAAATGATAATGGTTTTAAATTTTAAGTATTTATCTCAAAATATTATGGTTTGTGAGGGTGTAATTTGATCAAATTATAGTTGTTATATGTGTGTGGGTATACACACACACACACACACACACATATATATATATATCTTATTATTTTATGTTTACATGAGTTAAGGATTATTTTAATTTATAATTACTTTCTGTTGTACACTTAGTGTATATTCAGACATACACACATAATTAAATCTATCTCTATTTTATGTTATTAAATATGATTTACATATCTTTTAATATGTTAATATATATATACATAGGTAATTTTATTTTTCAGAATATAAAAAGTAAGGGTGCACTAAAAATTATTTTTGGTGGTTGGTTCATGGTTTTCTTATTGAATTATTGAAAGGAAGTTTATTTATTTATTCTAATCTTATTCTCTATTTTCTGATTTTTCATTTGAGGAGTATCATTTATTTTTATTTTACAAACATATATTTGTTTGATTAATCGATTTATCCATGAAAAATATATATATGTACATAAATATAAGTATGAGGTCACAAGATTTTCTTCACCATACAAATATATTTATATAAATATTTTATTTTAAACTCGACAACTAATTGTTTCAAAGAAATGTAAGAGGGTGAGACATATACATAATTTATATATGAGGTTTTATGTATGCACCTATAGGTTTTAACCAAAAACCAAATTAAATTGGCCTAAAACAAACTTTGGTGGTTGAAGTATGTTTATGACATGTTTAATTAAATTCTCATGAATTCATACATTACATAAAACATTTGTTGCACTGCAAATCAATTGGCCTTATATGGTATGGAGCATAAGGCATGACCATTGATTAAGACATGACTGTTTATCAGCACATGCTTTGTGTACAAATGACATCTATCTTAATTTAAAATTAGTCATTTTAAACTATAAATATTCATTTTCATAAATCAAGCACTTTTAAAATTAAGGAACTATCATTTTATGTGGTAACCCCATCCATTCATTATTTGTGTATTTTAAATTAATATTACATGTGCAAATAATGTTTACTATTTTATGCAAGTCATTGGGAAAATTATCATTTAAATAATAACTGACATATTATGATTTAGTCTGTTTCCAATTCCTTTTATCAGTGCATGAATTGAGCATGAATAATGAACATATATTTTAATGCATTAAAAGTTTATTACTATGGAAGAGTTTTAAGTTTATTATTTTATTCAATAATCAAACAATTTATTATTCATTATAATTTATGAAATAAGCATTTAATTATTCAAAGTGGTATGGGACACTTCGAATAATGTGAAATGAGAAACCAAGTAATATGTGTACTTGAAATGATAATTGATTTAATAAATCAAAGCGGTATGTGCACTTTTATTTAGAGATATGAGGAATGCATTGGACTTAGTATGTTTCGGGTTAGGGACCAGTAAAAGTAAGCCCTCCAAGTTGGGGTCCAGTTACAGCTGATCCTCTAGGTTGGAGTCCGGTTATTAGAGGCTCTCTAGGGTGGAGTCCAGTTACAGAGGCTCTCTGGGTTGGGGTCCGGTTACAGTTAGCCCCTAGGTATTGACATGAGGCCTTGACTGTAACACCCCGAGGTTTTATGAAAAATATTCTTTTTAATTTAATTAATGTCTTGTGTTGTACGCTACACCAAAAGGATCTTTCACAACACGAATCCTTGAATTTCCTTGAATTACACGCAATCACGACCTTCCTCGATAGCGTGTGTAGTACGCAATACCGAGTTTCACTAAACAACGATATGCTATTAAAATATTATTAAAACTAGCTGTTATGAATAGTAATAACCACTTTTTGAAATTTTGTAAATTTTATTTTTCAAAATGGAATTCATTTTTGGATTCGGAATATCAAAATTATCTTAGGGTGAAATTTTGGTACTTTTCGGATAACTTTCATTTTCTGATGAATAGTGAAAATTACTAAATTTTAATTAAAAACAACCTTTTTAATCAAAATAATTAATAGTGATAAATTATTAATTTGAGTGGTTTTAAATTATATTTAGAATATATTTTTACAATTTAATACAATGTTGTTCATTGTATGTAATTTCACATTTAAACCAGACATAAACAAGTGTCAATCTTTTGATAGTTATTATCTCTTAAGAACACGCTATTTGTTTTGACGACGGGAATTAATTTTTAAATTAATTAATGCAACTGATATGTTTTTAATTTGGTAAAATAGACATCATTTTTGAGTTCATAATATCAAATATAGATTAGGCCTAATTTTTGGTATTTTTCTAGAAACTTTAATTTTTTGATGAATAGTGAAACCACTAAGTGGTAGTTAAGAAAAATGAATTTTTCATAAAACTTAATTTTACTGCTTCTGTGAGTGGAATTTCAAAAATCCGAGAGAAACGGTTGATGTCAGTAAGTAAAATGTGATTCAATGAGATGAAAATAAATTTTGGGGAATAGTAACTTTTTACTTTTTTTTATCACGGTTAAAAGTAAATAGGGTAATTACGGGTAAAAATGATATTATTATTACCCTAACACATGTTATAATTCTATTGGATAAGTTTAATTCGACCAAAAACAACCTTAGGAATAAAATATGACCATTTAGGCCCACTTGGATTGGATTAGGACATTTATTATTAATTTATTTAAAGAAGGGTTAAAATAGTTAAAATCAAAGTTTAATAAGTATATAATTTTTAATATAGGGTTATACATAAGATAAATTCGACTATAAATATTAATTAGAAAGATAAAAAGATTTACTACATAAGGATATTTTATTTGTAATTTTTAGACTTTAAATAAGTTAATTTATTTATGACAAAAAGCTGATGCAGTAATTATATTATTAATAAAATATTGACATAATTGATGTTATAAATACCCAAATAAATATAATTTGAGACTTTTTATGAATTCCACTAATTTTATAGGTTAATAGGACATGTTAGTATTGATTTAATTAATTTTTTTTCGAACTAATCATTCTGTTATGAGTTTCACAAAAATCAATTACTAAATAGTGTCAAAATTGACATAAAATAGTTTTTAAAAAAAATATTATATTATTAATTGTTATTTTATTCCTAAAAATCTAAGATTCGGCCAAATGACTTATATAAGGTTATATATATTAATAATAAACAACTTGGGGTTCTTTTGGCTGATTATAGTAAGTTTATTAACCTTATAGTATAAGAACACAAGAAGACACGGTAAAAGTAAAATTATTTAACTTAATGTTAAATCTAAATGATAAGGTTAAAATAGGAACCTAAACTTGTCTAAATTCTATTGGATGAGAGTATTTCGACACATACCCACCTTATCTTCAAAATATATCAATTTTTAACTATTAAAAACCGAATTTGACTTTATAATAAAATAACATTTTTAGTTATTCCAAAGGTGCCCTTCTCCTCCCTTATAAAAGGGCACCTCCTCCCTCTCTTCCTCACACCACTTTGAGCCTTCACGATCGGCCAAAACCTGCCAAATTCTCTTCTAAACTTCCATATAAACATCCTAGAGGTTCTGGTCTTCCTCAAAGACCAATTTTAGTTCCCTAAAAGGAGATCTCAAAGAGGCGCTTCAAAGAAGAGGTAATGTCCGTTACCGATTCTTTCAACTTTATTTCTTATTCCACTTATTCTTCTTAGGTTGTTTCATTTTGAAGTAATAACATCATTATCACTCATATATTGATATGTTATTATAAGTATGAAAAAAACCCTATTTCACCATCTATCCATCCTACGGAAAACGAAATCACCGCGCGTGCGTACGTACGGAATACCATCTCCACGCTGTGGTGTAATCTATTTTCCACCACCACCTTACATGGATGGGTATAATGGTGCAAATAAACAACTATATATTATTATTGTAAAGTGGTATTAATTATGAAATAGTATTCATACAGTCCAATAAAATTCCACGATCATGAGAACGATATCATCGCTCATGCGTACGTACGGACTACCGTCTCCATGACATGATGAGATTCATTCTCCACGTTAACCATTCATGAATGATTATAAATTATATATAATAAGTAATCATGAAATATATGACATAATAATGATACTGGATTTATGTGTATATATATGTATGTCATCTACTTAATTCCATTCAACTCAATAAGGAAACGAAAACAGCGTTCATGCGTACGTACGGCCTACCGTCTCCATGAACGGTGTATTTCTTTACATTTACTGATCTATTATATATATTTATATTCTGAATATATATTATATAAATCATGTTTTATATTCTGTAATTAAGTAATCATGATCTAATTAATCATATGAATAATTACAAGTCAAAACACGGACGACAAATGAAACGATTTTACCCAAAACGCTCTTTAACATGGAATTTACAAAAGAACGGGTAAAATAAAGTCATAAGTGAACCATATATGATATCATAACAATGAGTATGATTCTGGAATAAGTAAATGGAATTATTTAAATCATTATACAGGAGGTTCGGACACTTAGGAAGCAAATCAGACCTAAGGTAAGGGGAAATATCACAATCTCATTTTTATATGATATTGTTTATACTTTGAAATTTACTGGGGTGTATTTTTATCATCAACATACATGTTTCCTCAATATGTAATATTATTTCCATCCACCTAAAATTGTTTAAATCCAATTTTACCCTTCGGTGAGTTTTTAGTAAAAGATATGAAAGGAATCTTTTGTCGTTTTTCATACGAGGTACTTTTTGACTTTTCCGACAAAAGTACGAGAAGAATGTTTTTTTAACTTATACGGAATGAATGGATTTTTAAAACATTATTTCCAAGAAGTTTCCTTTACAAGTTTTCAAGTTTATTTTTAATCAACTTCTTTTATTTTAAAATTGTATGACATGTTAAGAAAGGAAAGAGTTTTTTGAGGTAGAAAGGATATTTTCCTCAAGAATGGAGTTCAATTGTTTTATCAAAATTATTTTCCATCTAAGATAATAAAGTGTTATGTTTCTATCCCTATTTTTACATTGATTTGATTATGTTATGATGGAATTATTTTTATTATGTCCTTTTATCTTATATAGATTATGTTATGATAGCATGATGTTTAAGATTCCCATTTTTATTACATGGGTTATGCAATGATGTATGATTTTTTTGATTTTGTGGCACACATAAGAATGCTATCATTATGAGATGGGTGAGACCTATATCTCCCTACAATGAATTGGGTAAAGATTTTATATCTCATGAGATAGACATGGCTGGAACGGCAGGTTAAACCGGTTCAGTGAAACAGGACTGAAACGAGGAGTGAACTCGGTTCAGAAATGGACTTTGTCCACTAAGATAGTCTTGGAAATGATTCTTGACTAATAAGAAATGATTATCTATGATTATGTGTGTATGCCAAAAAGTTTCATGTTTTAAGTTATGATTATTGGGATTACATTTCACTACTATGATTTATCCCATGTTATGATATTATGATCTGTTTTGCAGGTTAAGATTTCCAAAATGTTATGTTCTTATGAATATGATGTGATTGATATTTCTTTTGTTTACCCTTACTGAGAATTTGAGCTCACCCTTTTATGTTTTATTTTCCCCAGGATATAAAGAAAGGTTTTAGGTAAGAAAAAAAAGGGAAGATCTTTATAGGAGATGTTGAAGATCTTTCACCACGATTAGAAGATTATATTCCGAGTTTCCAAAGACACTAAACTATTACGGTCCTTTTGTGTGTGTTTTTGTAATGTACTAAGTATTCCACAAAAGTAATGTAATTTCCATGTACGTCAAGCTTAGGGTCTCTACATTTACACAGTCCGACATATGCACTTTCCTCATTATGACTATGTAAATTAATTAACTAGAGGAATATTCGACTAGTAGAATATTCCTGGTTAAAGAGCTTATGATTATGAGAATTCAACGAGTATAAGTATGAAATATTATTTATGAAATATTCAGAGATTTTATGGCCAGTGTATATTTCACAATAGTAAAATATGAAATTGATGTTATTATTTTAAGCACAAATCTGATCATGCATTACACTTAGTTATTAATTTTGTACTCATATTTTGACATGAAATGTATTTTACTTATTATTCTGAATGAGAATTTCCATAATTGAATCATGATAATGTTAGCATGTTTTAAATTTTGAACTTATATCTCTTAGACAATTGTCATGGTATGTTAAATGTGTTACATCTCTTTTAACGAAATGTTTTATGGAAATTTTAAAGAATGTTTTAAAAAGTTATTTTGGGTATAGTATGTTATTTTTTTAAACCCCTTACTAGGAATTCGTATACTCAGCCTACATTTTTAATTAAAATTTTTCAGGTAACAACTTTTAGCAGATGAAACATTTCATAAGTAGCTAGTCTCTCAGAGCCTGAACCGAATTCGATCCTCTGTATGGCACTGACTCCGGGTACTCAGGAGCTGGGGTGTGATAGTTGGTATCAGAGGATTCAGTTTGGATAACTCTAGAAAACTAGAACTGAATAATAATAAAAACTTACTTAGGAAATACTAAGAATGATGTTTTCTTAATTTTTAGATGGAAAGAAAAAGTGCTAGTATTTTGTCTCTTCCAACAGAAATATTAGAGACCATAGTGGGAAAATCATGTGTAGAAAACTATGAGACTTTTGAAAATATTCACTTATCATGAAAAACCCTCTACTGAGTATCCAACTCTCCTCGTGTACTCCAACATCACCAAGGTGAAGGTTTCATCTATTAACTCATGATGAATGCTCAATTCCCGTTCTATGTACGACAAGGGAAATACTTTGAGGGTATCTTTAAATGTTTTACCCTATCCAATAATTTCTTTTCTCTTGAGGACTTTGAGGAGGCTGTACAAGGGGGTGACCTTTAAGCAACAAATCTATGTCG
Source organism: Viscum album (assembly GCA_963277665.1). Classification (NCBI taxonomy): domain Eukaryota; kingdom Viridiplantae; phylum Streptophyta; class Magnoliopsida; order Santalales; family Viscaceae; genus Viscum; species Viscum album. The sequence continues at coordinate 1,911,839,523 of OY728122.1, forward strand.
AATTTTGACATTCGGTCTCCGTGGTCAAGTTAAGGACTTTGAAACCCTTGAGAACAAGACTAATCATTTGAATTATCGGCATTAAGTTCATACCGATGTCGCTCAACTTGATACCCAACATGCTTCTCTCAATCTGAATTATAGATGTCCACAGGCTGTTGATCCTAGTTGCACACATTGCATCTGGACCAAGGAGATGGAAGAATTTAGAACTGCTTGGGGAATCTTTTTATCTAAGAACTAGGGAAATCCCCAACATCAGTGGAATCTATGAGGAGTCATCTTATGGGACATCAGGAAATCAATACTAGTGTAATGTGAAAGGGAGAAAGAGATTGCATAATTTATTGATTTTTATAAATCATGTCTAAATGAATGATATTGTATTCTCTATTTTGATATGCTTTTATATAAAACAATGACTCTATTAAAATAGATTTTCCATACTGAAGATTGATTTCTTAAAACATTTTTAGATAGAAGATATGAGTTCACAAACCAATATTTTATTGCTACCTACCGTTTTGTTAGAGACTATAATCATCAAGACGTGCTTCGAGGAGTACCAGCCCTATACCAACTTACATATGACTTGTAAACAACTCCATCTGGTGTCGAACCACCCAAACATTCTCCATATTTACCAAGGAAGCAATCTTGTGTATTACCGTATAGCAATCACACAATTTGCAGCATATAGGCGAAGAGGGAAGTTTCCTGAAGCTCTTTTTTTGTGTTCCACTTTGGCTGATAATGTCATGACCCGACCCAACGGGGCTCGAGCCGTGACTCCCCAAGCCCGCCTCCAATAGGCCAAGGGCTGGAGACCAGTGCTGAGTAGGCTATCACACACATGGGAGGCATTAGCCTAAGGTACCTGTACACACGCACCCACACACACCTCTATGCAACAGTGCAAAGATATGTAAAACTGAAAGGTAAAAGCATGCATACACTACCCCACAACCAGAGTACAGTAGAAGTACAAAGGGAAAAATAGGGCCCACCAAAAGGAAACAACAAAAGCGTGTCCAACCTTCTCTAAAGATGGGGAACGCTGCCACAAACACCCACCAGAAATCTCCCTCAGCACAGCTCCAGTAAACACCCCGGTCAACACGCTCACTAAACTCCGCCTGCTCCGGGTCCTCCTGGGACTCCGTTGAAAGGCCTATGGTCTGCACAAGACACAAACATGTGCGGGCAAAGACCATGTAGGGGTGAGTATAAACATACTCAGTAGGCACCCCAAAAACCCAAAACCCAAGGGAGCAACTGAAGGGCAACAGTCCGCTCAACCCAGCCAGAGGGAACCCAGACGAGAGAGAAACTCCATCTCGTGACCATCCTCGGCTAAACACAAATAGTCAGCTCAGCTCAGCTCTGGTGTATGCCCATACATACACCTTGAACAATCCAGTTATACTCAGATCACGCCATAAATCCACAAGAGGTACCAAACTCGTCACCAGCAACCGTCCACAACCAGGAGAGTACACCACACGATCACTGTCATCCCAGATGACACTCATCCGAGAGATACACTACATCGGGTTTCTCACAAACCTTTTAGATGCTCACCCGAGAGATCACGCTCGTTAGATAGCATCACCGAGGAAACCTCCCTGAAACAACAGAACCACCAAAATCCTCAGATAGGGGATCGCTCCTAGGGTCCGCTAGGGGATACCAGAACCCACTCCGATATACGAAGCTCACAGATAGGGGATCACTCCCAGGGTCCCCTGGGGGATACCACGACCTGATATGTCATACGTAGTTCTCACAGATAGGGGATCACACCCAGGATCCACTGGGGGATACCACAACCCGATCCGACTCTAGACAGAAGCACGTCTCACAGATAGAGGATCATCGCCCATATAAAGGTGGTCACAACGATACCGGAACCCTACCTGGTATAACTCGCGATGTAGGGGATCGAACCGACAATGCCGCAACCCTACCGACACCAAGCGTGAGTAGGGGATCGTATAACCAAGGATACCACAACCCTACTATAAACCTCATGCTGAGTAGGGGATCATATACCCGACGATGCCACAACCCTACTGAGCACAACCCACTGCGTAGGGGATCATATTAACGATGATGCCACAAACCCTAAGGGGTTAACCTGCTAGATAGGGGATCACCGCCCGTGAATAAGTGGTCACAACGATACCAAGAACCCGATCTAGGGTAAAGATGCTAGAGGATCCGCACCAGGACCACCAGAGGGATGCCACAACTCTAACAGTTTAAACATCCCATCGAGAGGATCACAAACCCATACGAAGGTTGTGATGCCACAAGATCCCTCGTAGGAACGAACCAAGGGAGCTCGTCCGAAACCCATCGAGCGGACCATACCATGGCGATCCCCTCGAAAAAACAAGCGGAATCGACTACTCGCTCGTCCGAAACGGACACCCGGTGAAAAAGGTAGTATTCACCGAAGGACAGCTCGGGTGGGGCCCACGCCTGGATTCTGAAACTCATCGAACGGATTGCACCATTGCGATCCTCTAGGAAAAACACACAGAATCGACTATTCATCCCCCAAAATCGGACTCCTGGTGCAAAAGCTGCGTTTCTCCGCAAACGCCAAAACCCGACCTCGTGGGGCCCACACCCCATTCTCAGTCCCAACACCGGAAACCATCTCAAAAAGTCCGTCGTACCATCAGGGTCTCTACGCCACTGATGACACGTCAATCGGATGCTCAGGGTAGAAGTTAAAATGGCCTGAAGTCGTAAAATAATAAAATAATATTATTTTATATGACGTTTCAAGATCTCGGGCCACGATACTGAACCTTTAAACCCTCGAACCCACACTGGAGGGTTCTCCTCGTCGTCAGGGTCGTGTCGCTGCAAACGACGTGCGAATCCAGCTCCCGGTTTGCAAGATACGGGGGTTTTAAGACCCCCGTATGGTAAAAGAGGCCAGACCAGCCGCCGCCGCCGGCCCGCCCTGGCCGGCGGCCCTCTGCCGCGCGCCGTCGGCGTGCCGCCATGGCTCCACCATGCGCCACCGCACTGGGAGGCCGGCCGTCACTGCTCCACCGCGGCTCCGCCACGCCGGTGCCGCGCCGGCGGATCTTCCGCGGACCGCCGGGGGCACCCCGGGGGTCCGTTTTGCGATCCGGAGGCGTCTACACGACCATCGGGACCCAATCTACACTACTACGACTTCAATTTGCAGAAAAATGCAGCAAAAACGGGATCAGGGGTTAAAACTCAAATCCGCCTACCTCGCGGGCGAAACGCCGACGTTCTGCCTTAGATCCGCGCTCGAGAGCTTCTGCTGCACGCTCCTGGAACATTCGCCGTCGAATTCTGAACTCGTGGGCGCTTCGTTGGCTCGATTCAGTGGAGCGGAGGCAAAGAACGGTAAAGAACATCGAGAGGAACGATAAGGGGGGGGGGACGCTGATATTTATATCAGCCGCCCGCCGGCGTCAAAACCGCTTCGGACCCGACGCCCGATGCGAACAAAAGTAAGGTCACCCCTAGGGTAAACGCGCCGTTCTGAACGCAACGGCAGAATCATATTTTCCATCTGAGACTCCGATCAGAAGTTATTCGAGCCGACGCTCGCACACTAACTTCGCTACTTATTTACGGAAATGCCCCTGGTGGCGTTTCTCACCGCAGGCCCGCGCCCGCAAAGTTTAAACCCCGCCTAGGGTAAACGACACGTTACGGACGCAACCGTGCCATCATATTCCCATTCCGAGCTACCGTTTAGGAGATATCACACCCCCGACACGTGCATAGTATAAAAATACTTAATATTTTTATAAAATTAATTCCGGGCACACCGGACCTTGGAATCGCACGTCGTCTTCGTGCCTAGCTCTGGAATTATTCGTAGAAATATTACAAAGTCTGACAGGGCCAAAAAACCGAGTCGCTACATCCTCCCCCCTTAGAACTTTTCATCCCCGAAAAGCCCTAAGCATAGGGAAAGTGACTGGACTCTCAACTGGGTCTCACACACCAGCGAGATCACCAACAAACACCCATGCCCGAACGTATAAGTCAGAGGAACTCATCCGCCACACCTCAACACTATCCTCTTTGGGAGACACTGACTCTCCCGCATAGTTTTAATCGTGTCACAAAAACGCGTCTCGGTGGGGGAAGGATCCCTCTTTCTTACGCATTCGAAGCATGCCAAACAACACCCACTCAGGGTCTTACCAACGCCCTGAATAAAACTCAAGCAAGCAACAAAAGGAAAGAGTACCGCTGCCCAGTGTCTGACAAACTACTGCAGTAAGTAGAAAAGACACAAGGCGTACCTCTAACCATCTGCGGTGCCTCTGGGTCGACTGCCTCCAGGGAATGCATCTGTCCTCGCCCTCGGCAACCAGCTCCCTGAGCTTGGCGTGGACGACCTGGGGGTGGGGGTGGTGGCAACTGGTACTGCCTACCACCGCCTCCTACTGCACCAGCTCCGCCGCCACGTCCGCCGCCCTGCGGACCTCCGTGGTCGAGACGCTGCCTCTGCCAAGGCGGTCCATCGACCGGCTCCCTCTCAGTAGCACGTCGGGTTGGACAATATCTAGAAAGAAGTCCCCGACCGTCGCAAGCGTAACACCGCCTCTCTTGCGGTAGTCCATAACTGGACTGCGAGCCCTGTGAGCCATGAGCCTCAGATCCTCCATCCTAGGGTCGCCTCCTGAAACTTCGACCACGTACGGACCCCTGAGTCTGTCAGCGGCTACCAGATGTCGATCCGACTGATAAAGTCTCGGATCTCGAGTTCCCAACACTAACAGGGGGAATCTGCTCAGCCAGAAAACTCTCCACCACCAACGCTCGCTCCAGCACTCCAGCATAGGTGGGCAGGCATAAGGAAACCACACCTTCTCGGATGTCCCTGCGTAAGCCCTGCTCAAAGGTCCGAGCCCTAAAGAATGGGTCTCGAACCATTTCCAGGGAGTAGCGCGACAGGTCTGTAAACGTCGCTGAGTACTCCGACACAGTCATGTTCTCTTGTCGAAGATGCAGAAGCTCCTGGATCCGCACTGACCTCAACGTCACCGGATAGAACTCTTCCCTGAAGAGCCGCTCAAACTCTGCCCACATGAGCGTCTCCTTGTCATGGGACTGCGTCACCAAACTCCACCATCGCCCGGAAGAACCATGCAGAAGGCTCGCCGCTAGGACCACCATCTGATCTGAAGGTGTCCTCACTAGGCGGAATACCCGGGTGACTGCCTCAAGCTAGTCATCAGCTGCCTGGGGGTCTGGATCACCCCGGAACCTCAGAGGTCGCTACCTCTGGAACTCATGCAGCGCACTCAGCCTATGCGCAACCTCGTCCTGCACTACCAGCACAACCAGCTGCTCGACAAGTGGTGGCTCAACTGGAAGACCACCTGGAGGTGCAACCTCAGAACCTGCGCCCTGCTCCACAGCCTCTACACGGGGCGGGTCGTCAGCACAATCCTGCTGCGGAACCCTCGCTGGCTGTCATTATGGAGGTATCCTGAAATACATACAAGACACACCACAGTCAAAGAGTATATCTGGAGAGCTGACTCAAGAAGGACAAGGAAAACCCAAAAACCCAGTCCTATATGATGCATGTGCCATTATGTTTCCGCAACCAGTGTACGAATGTACCGAGTCGAAAGGCAGGTTATCAGAGTCCTGATGTATGGATACGTTGGCCGCCGCACCAACACTGGAGTCTCTGGCCTGAAAGCTGAACTCGAAACATCCTAACACTGCCGCTATGCAACCTAAACCGAACTCACAGCTAGACCAGCTATGCTCTAAGATCCTAAAGGTGGAACCTCCTTTGATACCACTCTGTCACGACCCAACCCAACGGGGCTCGAGCCGCGACTCCCCAAGCCCGCCTCTAATAGGCCAAGGGCTGGCGACCAGTGCTGAGTAGGCTATCACACACATGGGAGGCATTATCCTAAGGTACCTGTACACACGCACCCACACACACCTCCATACAACAGTGCATAGATATGTAAAACTGAAAGGTAAAAGCATGCATACACTATCCCACAACCAGAGTACAACAGAAGTACAAAGGGAAAAACAAGGCCCACCAAAAGGAAACAACAAAAGCGCGTCCAACCTACTCTGAATATGGGGAACACTTCCACAAACACCCGCCAGAAAGCTCCCTCGGCACAACTCTAGTAAACACCCCGGTCAACACGCTCACTAAACTCCGCCTGCTCCAAGTCCTCCTAGGACTCCTTCGAAAGGCCTGTGGTCTGCACAAGACACAAACATGTGCGGGCAAATCCCGTTCATGGGTGAGTATAAACATACTCAGTAGGCACCTCAAAAACCCAAAACCCAAGGGAGCAACTGAAGGGCAACAGTCCGCTCAACCCAGCCAGAGGGAACCCAGACGAGAGAGAAACTCCATCTCGTGACCATCCTCGGCTAAACACAACTAGTCAGCTCAGCTTAGCTCAGGTGTATGCCCATACATACACCTTGAACAATCCAGTTATACTCAAATCACGCCACAAAGCCACAAGAGGTACCGACCTCGTCACCAGCAACCGTCCACAACCAGGAGAGTACACCACACGATCACTGTCATCCCAGATGACACTCATCCGAGAGATACACTCCATCGGGTTTCTCACAAACCTCTCAGACGCTCACCCGAGAGATCACGCTCGTCGGATAGCATCACTAAGGAAACCTCCCTGAAACAACAGAACCACCAAACTCCTCGGATAGGGGATCGCTCCTAGGGTCTGCTAGGGGATACCAGAACCCACTCCGGTATACGAAGCTCACAGATAGGGGATAACTCCCAGGGTCCGCTGGGGGATACCACGACCCGATCTGGCATACGTAGTTCTCACAGATTGGGGATCACACCCAGGATCCGTTGGGGGATACCACAACCCGATCTGGCGCTAGACAGAAGCACGTCTCACAGATAGAGGATCATCGCCCATATAAAGGTGGTCACGACGATACCGGAACCCTACCTGGTGTAACTCGCGATGTATGGGATCGAACCGACGATGCCACAACCCTACCGACACCAAGCGTGAGTAGGGGATCGTATAACCAACGATACCGCAACCCTACTATAAACCTCATGCTGAGTAGGGGATCGTATACCCGACGATGCCACAACCCTACTGAGCACAACCCACCGCGTAGGGGATCATATTACCGATGATGCCACAAACCCTACGGGGTTAACCTACTAGATAGGGGATCACCGCCTATGAATAAGTGGTCACAGCGATACCAAGAACCCGATCTAGGGTAAAGATGCTAGATGATCCGCTCCGGGCCCACCGGAGGGATGCCACAACTCTAACAGTTTAAACATCCCATTGAGAGGATCACAAACCCATACGAAGGTTGTGATGCCACAAGAACCCTCGTAGGAACGAACCAAGGGAGAACCCTCAACCACTGCTGGTCCAAACATCGCTAACCCGAGCGACCCGCCACAACGCCACACTGCGCACCTCCTAGGCCAAAACCGAGACCACCATCGCGTTCCACGCGGAAAAACATGCAGGATAGGCTGTTTACTCGCCCGAAACGGAGCACCGGTGGAAAAGACACTATTCACCATAGCTAGCTCATGCGGGGCCCACACAAATATCCCGAAACTCATCAAGCGGACCATACCACGACGATCCCCTCGAAAAAACAAGCGGAATCGACTACTTGCTCGTCCGAAACGGACACCTGGTGAAAAAGGTACTATTCACCAAAGGCTAGCTCGGGTGGGGCCCACGCCTGGATTCCAAAACTCATTGAACAGATCGCACCATTGCGATCCTCTCGGAAAAACACACAGGATCGACTATCCATCCGCCAAAATCGGACTCCTGGTGCAAAAGCTGCGTTTCTCCGAAAACGCCAAAACCCGGCCTCGTGGGGCCGACACCCCGTTCTCAGTCCCAACACCCGGAAACCATCTCAAAAAGTCCGTCGTACTATCAGGGTCTCTATGCCACTGACGACACATCAATCATACGCTCCGGGTAGAAGTTACAACGGCCCGAAGTCATAAAATAATAAAATAATATTATTTTATACAACGTTTCTAGCTCCCGGGCCATGATCCCAAACCTTTAAACCCTCAAACCCACACCGGATGGTTCGCTACGTCGTCAGAGTCGCGTCGCCGCAAACAGCGCACGAATCCGGCTCCCAGTTTGCAAGATACGGGGGTTTTAAGACCCCCGTATGGTAAAAGAGGCCGGACCGGCCTGGACCGGCCGCCGCCGCCGGCCCGCCCTGGCCGGCGGCCCTCCGCCGCGCGCCGCCGGCGCGCCGCCGCGGCTCCGCTGCGGGCCGCCGGGGGCACCCCGGTGGTCCGTTTTGCGATCCGGAGGCGTCTACACGACCCTCGGGACCCGATCTACACTACTACGACTTCAATTTGCAGAAAAACGCAGCAAAAACGGGATCGGGGGTTAAAACTCAAATCCGCCTACCTCGCGGGCGAAACGCCGACATTCTGCCTTAGATCCGCGCTTCAGAGCTTCCGCTGCACACTCCTGGAATGTTCGCCGTCGAATTCCGAGCTCATGGGCACTTCGTTGGTTCGATTCGGCGGAGCGGCGGCGAAGAACGACGAGGAACGTCGAGAGGAACGATGGGGGGGGGGGGGGGGCTGATATTTATATCAACCGCCCGCCGACGTCAAACCCGCTTCGTACCCGACGCCCGATGCGAAAAAAAGTAAGGTCACCCCTAGGGTAAACACGCCGTTCTGAACGCAACGACGGACTCATATTTTCCATCAGAGACTCCGATCAGAAGTTATTCGAGCCGACGCTCGCACACTAATTTCGCTACTTATTTACGGAAATTCCCCTGGTGGCGTTTCTCCCCGCAGGCCCGCGCCCGCAAAGTTTACACCCCGCCTAGGGTAAACGGAACGTTCCGGACGCAACCGTGCTACCATATTCCCGTTCTGAGCTACCATTTAGGAGATATCACACCCTCGTCAAGTGCATAGTATAAAACTTCTTAATATTTTTATAAAATTAATTCCGGGCACACCGGACCTCGGAATCGCACGCCATCTTCACGCCTAGCTCTGTAATTATTCGTAGAAATATTCCAAAGTCTGACAGGGCCAAAAACCCGAGTCGCTACAGATAACTACCAAGCTGTAGGTAAATTTCTAGAAGCTGCTTTGGATGGTGACCATTGAGCGGCCTACCTATTCTAGGTCCTTAGTTTTAGTATGTATGAAGAACTCTACGACATCAATATTTTCAAGAACGAAATGGTGCGTGGGACTTATAGGGATTTAGTCCACTCTAAAATTTCCGACCTCCACACTTCTCGTGCCTCTCTATGGAAGTCCAAGTGCTTTAGGCACAAGTATGACCCCAGCTATTCACAGTGTGTCTGGGCCAAAGAGATCGAGCAGCTGAATACTACCTTAGGAATCCACCTGTGGCCGTCAGCACCCTACCATCGGTGGTGTTCCTGGTAAAGGAACCTCGTGAGTGACGTGTGTCTGGCGTTGCTATGGTTGTGTACCAACATTTTAGAATTGTGAGGATGCAATTCTTTGTAGGGGGAATAATGTAATTCCCAAAAAAAACTTTTTTCTCGTGTAATAGTAATATTGAGGTTTTATTTTGTTATCCGAGCAAAGTACAAGCTTCAAAGTAAATATAATCACACTTTGTTTAAATAATAAAAATAACTATTATTGTCAAACATAATTTATTCTTATTGAATAATTATTTAATAGAATATGTTAAATAATAACTATAATAATATAACTAATTGTGTTTTTTTCCAAAATGTGATATATATATATATATTTTTATATTGGATCTGAATGAAAATACTATTATAAAATCATAATTTTATATGCGTTTATACATGACAACGAAAATTGTTATTTTAAAATATTTTAATGACATTATTTTTGCGCTATTTTAACTACGCAGATAGTTACTTAAACTAGTATATGAATAATTATAAGGGTCTTCTATATATTCAAAAATATGAAAGTTATTAGATTATAAATTGGATTAAAGTTTCATAACATTATTAATATTTTGAAATTTGTTTAATAAACTTATAAATGTATAGAAATTTTAATAGAATGTTTAAAAGTGCACATATATAAACGATCTTTTAATAAAAATTATTGTTTTATTGCATCATATATATATATGTGTAATATTAATTTTTTTTAATGTTTCAAAATTAAAAATTATGATAATAATTATTATTATAATATATTCCCAATTATCAATTTAATTAATAAAGTTGTAAGTATATGATAGGAAATGTATAATATATGTTTTATAAAACACTTTAATAATAATGACATTTACTTTCTTTAAATAATTGATGAAATATGTATAAATGAAAAATAACTTTTGAATTTTTAAAGTTGTTAATAATATATGATAATAGAATAAAGGTATAATATAGATAATAATAGAAATATTATAATAATGGAGGTTTTAATCGGACAAAAGAAAAAAAAAATGGAATCCTGTAATAGAGATTTGAGGGTCCGTGAGGTAAGAGTGTCGCACCGTAGGGGATTACAGTTCGGGTTTTGCGCTTTAAGGTTTCAGCAGGTCGGACAAGCATGAGGCGATGCCGAGGGAGACCTGGCATGTTGCTTAAGTGGGTTCCGGTGCTGGGGGTCTCAAGCAGGATGGGGTGAGCTTGGTGGTGGAGTCATTTGAGGTCCGCGAGCTTCCTTGAGGCTTCGTTTGAGAAGCCGAGGTTCTTGGGTGTTCGCATATCGGCCGGTGTCGAGTTTTTGGTCACGGATTCGGGTTGAGCAGTGCCGGAGGAGCTCATATGTCTCGAGATTTAGGTCTAGGGTTCACGCCATGATTGGGTTCCATCCGAGGGAATAAGACGAGTCTGACCGGGTTAGGTTTTCTACCTTTATTGATGTTTCGGTATTCCTTGAACCAACATGAATTAGGGTTTTGGTCTTTGTCAGGATCAACCATGTTTTTTGTGTTCTCTTATTTAATTTTTTTCAATCATTGATTCTCTCTATTAATAGTTCACATGATTTATTTTTTTCTTTGTCCTCGTCCAAATTAATTTTATACTGTAAACAAAAACTCAATTTTTTTGGTCCACAATGCAAGCCTCGTATATCCTATTTTGGTTCGAGATAATGGAAATCTTTATATTATAATTGAATCTATGACTATACTGTGCCATGATTTTATTTATTCATTTTTTATTTTTTATCATCCGGTACTGTTTTCTATCTTGCACTGCAAGCACTTTCTCGTTGTGTATATAAAAGGCTTATGCCTTTGCGAAATTTGGATATGAAACTCAGTTTGTCAGTCTAGGGGAGCGTGTTCCCAACACTCTATCACTCCGGATACAGTTCGATTCTTGTAAGGGTGATTTTTAATTTATAATTACTTTCTGTTATACACTTATGATCCTCAAAATTTAGTGTTTTAAAACTTATATAGAGTTGTGAAACTCGTTTGCGTAAGGGATATACTATCAATAATTTTTCATCTTACATTCTATAATTTATTGTCTTGCATAAGGGAACTACTATTTATTTTTATGGTTAATCTTATTTAGTAAGATATTATTTTCTTCTAATTAATCAATATTTAAGGTTATTGTCTTATAAGGGGATTAATATTTATTTTCATGGTTTAACTTATTTATTAAGAGAGATATCACGATCCTTTACTTTTAACCCTGCTTTTGGAATTCATTTACTCATTAGTTTGAGTTTTGATTTTTTGAACAGTATGCTTATATATTTTCAAATCTGCAGCAAGGAATACTTTTTTTAAATGATGTATATTGTGTTTTGAAAATCTTCTATAGGGGATTAATCTTTGTGTTGCTTGTTGAGTTTTGAGTTGTATGTTTATGTACACTTGTAATATAAATATTCATCATCTTACAGCTTGAGTTAAATATTTCTTTACCCAATTTAGAATTTCAGAATTTTGATTTATAGGGTATTATTAGACCCAAAGTGTGGATACCTCATACAAATTTATTTTATACCTTGAATACATAATCAGTTACATATAATCATATGTGTATATAAATATATAAGTATAATATACACAGAACTTAGACCTGTATAAACTCCATATGCCCGGATTAAAATCTATGTGTTGAAAGGGTTTTAATTTTTTTCTTAAAATATGTTGTTATAAAATGTTATACATGTCTATATATATATATATACATATATAAGAAACCATATATATTTATATAAACTGATTTTTTTTAAAATGATAATGGTTTTAAATTTTAAGTATTTATCTCAAAATCTTATGGTTTGTGAGGGTGTAATTTGATCAAAATATTATTGTTATATGTGTGTGGGTTTATATATATATAGAAACATATATATATTATTATTTTATGCATACATGAGTTAAGTATTATTTTAATTTATAATTATTTTCTATTGTACACTTAGTGTATATTTGGACATATACACATAATTCAATTTATCACTATTTTATGTTATTAAATATGATTTACATTTCTTATAAGATGTTAATATATATACATAGGTAATTTTATTTTTCAGAATATAAAAAGTAAGGGTGCATTAAAAATTATTTTTGGTGGTTGGTTCATGGTTTTCTTATTGAATTATTGAAAGGAAGTTTATTTATTTATTCTAATCTTATTCTCTATTTTCTAGTTCTGCATATGAGGAGTATTGTTTATTTTTATTTAAAAAAAATATATTTGTTTGATTAATCGATTTATCCATGAAAAATATATATATGTACATAAATATAAGTATGAGGTCATAAAATTTTCTTCACCATACAAACATATTTATATAAGTATTTGATTTTAAACTCGGCGACTAATTATTTCAAAGCAATGTAAGAGGGTGCAACGTATACATAATTTATATATGAGGTTTTATGTATGAACCTATTGGTTTTAACTGAAACCCAAATTAAATTGGCCTAAAACAAACTTTGGTGGATGAAGTATTTTTATGAAATGTTTAATTAAATTATCATGAATGCATGCATTACATAAAACATTTGTTGCACTGCAAATCAATTGTCCTTATATACTATAGAGCATAAGGCATGGCTATTTATTAAGACATGATCATTTATCAGCACATGCTTTGTGTACAAATGAAATCTATCTTAATTTAAAATTAATCATTTTAAACTATAAATATTCATTTCCATAATTCAAGAATTTTGAAAATTAAGGAACTATCATTTTATGTGGTAACCCCATCCATTCATTACTTTCATATTTTAAATTAATATTACATGCACAAAGATTGTTTACTATTTTATGCATGTCGTTGGGAGAATTATCATTTAAATAATAACTGACATATTATGATTTAGTCTGTTTATAATTCCTTTTATCAGTGCATGAATTGAGCATTAATAATGAACATGTATTTTAATGCATTAGAATTTTATTACTATGGAAGAGTCGTAAGGTTATTATTTTATGTGATAATCAAACAATTTATTATTCATGATAATTTATGAAATAAAAACTTAATTATTCAAAGTGTTATGGGACACTTTGAATAACGTGAAATGAAAAACTAAGTAATAAGTGTACTTGAAATGATAAGTGATTTAATAAATCAATGTGGTATGTGTACGTTGATTTAGAGATATGAGGAATGCATTGGACATAGTATGTTTTGGGTTGGGGACCTGTAAAAGTAAGCCCTTCGGGTTGGGGTACAATTACAGAAGACCCTCTGGGTTGGAGTCCTGTTATTAGAGGCTCTCCGGGGTGGAGTCCGGTTACAGAGGATCTCCGGGTTGGGGTCCGGTTACAGTTAGCCCCTAGGTCTTGGAACGAGGCCTTGACATAGTCCAATATATGCACTTTCCTCATCATGAATATGTAAATTAGTTAACCAGAGGAATATTAGACTTGTATAATATTCCTGGTTAAAGAGCTTATGATTATGAGAATTCAAGGTGTATAATTATGGCATATTATTTATGCAATATTCAGAGATTTTATGGCCAGTGTATGTTTCACAATAGTAAAAGATGAAATTGATGTTATTATTTTAAGCGCAAATATGATCATGCATTACACTTAGTTATTAATTTTGTACTTGCATTTTAACATGAAATTTCTTTCACTTATTATTCTGAATGAGAATTTCCACAATTGAATCATGAAAATGTTAGTATATTTTAAATTGTGCACTTATATCTCTTAGACAATTTTTATTATATATTAAATGTGTTACATATCTTTTAAGAAAATGTTTTATGGAAATTTTAAAGAATGTTTTCAAAAGTTATTTTGGGTATAGTATGTTATTTTTTTAACCCCCTTACTGGGCGTTCGTATGCTCACCCTACATTTTTAATTAAAAATTTTCAGGTAATAGCTTTTAGCAGATGAAACATTTTAGAAGTAGCTGGTTTCTCAGAGCCTGAACCGAATTTGATCCTCTGTATGGCACCAGCTCCAGGTACTTGGGAGCTGGGGTGTGAAAATTGAGTCTTAATGATGATTGGGAAGTGTGGATCGGGGATTATTATTATAAGGTGGGGAGGTTGAAGATACCAACCTTTCATGGAGGTACAACCCTATTTAAATTTTGGTTAAACTTCCTTTTTTATGCCTAATGAAGTGGTTCTTGGGTGTGTGGGAATTTTTGTGGGTGGTCTTGGGGTGCGGGACACAAAAGGATGATAAAAGAGGCTAAACAGTGTGAAACACATGGTCTGTGCATAGTTAGTGAAAACTATACACCTAGCTAGGGAAACCATGTGACCATACCTCCTCTAAAACAGAGGTTGGTGCATGAACACCACACAGTTTTCCAAACTATTTGGGTTCCTTTAGGAAATCATACGGCTTGGTCCCTCTTGGGTAGAGGGAGCCACATAGTTTAGAAAATCATGGGACCCTTAAAAAGTGGGAAATTCCAGTTCCCCTATCAGGATTTAAGGGTTTTAACCTGAATTTATTCCCTATTCCACCTCGAGTATCTTGGGTGATGAACCAAAAACTTCCAAACTTACAAGGGATTATTCTTATTTGATTCTTGGTAGTTTGGAGAGTGTTTGGGTGTGTATCAATGATCTGAGTGAGTATAACCCACCTCTCCCTTTTTCAGAATTAGGACTTATAGAATCATTAAACTTCTTTCAAAACCCTAAAACCCACACTTTTCCAGCAAATTATAAGTTGGTTATTTAATGGGTGTTTGAGTTTGAGTCAAGGGAAGAGGTTAATAAATAATTCAAAAAAAAAACATGCGGTAAGTAGTCTTAAATATTTTCCCCATATTCTTGATGTGTTATATGTTTATGTAGTTATGATAATTTTCTGACTTGCTCTGTCTTGATGTATTGGCTTAAGGAAAGTAATTTTGAGACTTATATTGAGGTAAGAGACCCTTCACAGACCCTGTTGGGTTCATTGATGATGTGAGACTAAACCTAAGGATACCCATGGGGTATTTAGAACCCTTAAAAATGGTGAAATAAATTGATGAAAGTTGAGATAAAAGAAATATGAGAGAGAAGGGGATTTTAAATTGTAATTGGGTATGTGGACTAGGTTAAAGGGTAAATTGATTTGAGTCTATGTCAGATTCTGTGAAATATCTAAGGGTAATTTTAAATGGTTTAGATAATGCATTTTTGATTTTGATCCAGTTATGGTTTTTAAATAAATAATATGATGTTTTTGAATTGTGAAATGTTTTAAAAGGAAGAGCTGGCCTTAAGATTATTTAGAAAGTGGTTTTATTTATAGATTTTAAATGATTATTTGAATGAGGGAATGGTTATCCCTTTTTCTAAAAATGATTTAATTATATTTTACAATGGTTGGAAATGGAAATTAAATCCGTAGGGCATGGTTTAGTTTTCAAATAGGAAGAACTTTGTTTTAAAGGGACGTCTTCAAGATGATTTTAAATAGGTATTTTGATTTGGGTGTTATCATGGTTTGTGAAATGAAGTTGATGTTGATTGTTGACTAGTTATAATATATCATAAGGGGGTGTTTGTAATAGTGGTATGTAGGGTATCGACTTGAGGTTATACGACCATAGGTGGGGTCGAAATGAGGCTCTAAACCCCACCATTATAATACATGGGTTGGGGAGTTGGATTGAGTCTCTATGCCCCTAATAGTTTCATTTTATGAGGCTACCTAGACTGAGGCTCTAAGGCAAGTGTTATGTATTGTATATTTTGAATGATAGAATGGGGATCTATACTTCCCAACACATGGAAATGGTGTGGTTTGGGATTTAAAACTGAGGCTCTATGCTTCCCAAAGACATGTACATGGCTTGATTACCAGACTAAGGATCCAGTGTATGTTGATAAAATGTGAAAAGTGAATGGCCCTTGTGTTCAAAAGTATGTAACACCTTTTGATATGGATTAGGCTTCTGATTTAACCATAGATAGTATATTTGGTTAGTTTCCCCTATATAATATAATGTTTAAAACATTTATTTAATAATTTCTCAACCGTGACATATATAAACATCTACTTTTATTTTATTTCCATATTTATTTATTGTACTTGGGATATCTGTATAAACTATTGTACTAACTGGTTATTACCTTAGACATCCTTGGTGGTGGCCTACTGAGTTTTACTCACACCCTTATTGAGCCTCCATGACACTTGAGTACCTGAGAAGATGCTACTCGTTTTTGGTACAGGTTCAGGAAATGGACCCCATTTTTGGTTTGTGCATGGGATGATGAGATATAACATGGGAGGTTAGGTCTGGGTTGGGGATTGGGTCCAGGCATGGGATCTTTTAGAAGTTTTGGTTTTGGTATTTTATTTTTATGAATACCTGACATGTAGTGTATTCATAATTTTGTTATAGATTGGATTATTAGTTATTTTTTTGGTAATTCCCGTATATTGTACATTTATTGTTCTTGATGGTTATTTCATTGGTTGATACAATTTCTGTCGTGGATTTACTTTGATAAGAGGGTATAGTCTCCCCATGTTTGCCTTCAGAACCACACTTCTAGTCAAGATCCTATGGCATAGGGGGATGCATGCCTGAGGTCATGCGACAACCCAGCTCAGGGCACCAGATATAGTGTATACCGGGATGGGGATGTTACATTTTAAGTAAAGAATAAATAAAAAATGACACTCTTGTTGTTTTAATATCTATACTATTTTTATAGGGATTGGAAGTGGTCATGTTTGGTTTCAAATGGTTATTTTAAACATTAGTTATTTTTTTATCATTTTAATTTATTTTTTAATTTTTTGTGATGGAATATTTACCTTAAATCCTTACACAACACTGACACATTGACTTTGAAAGCATTATAAAAATAAATTAAATGTTTTTAAAAACATAAAAAGTAATAAAATTTGGATTAATTATTGTGTTCTATAATTTTTTTAGATAAATAAAAACAATTATTGATGTTTTAAAAGTTTATATTTTAATTCTGTTACTATCTTGATGTCTTTAAATTCAAACCATGTGAATATTTTAGAAAATGACTTTAATTGTATAGTATGTTAAATAATATTTTATCTAATGATTTAAAATTCATAAAAATTTTATATTTGGAAAATTTAATGGGATGTGGTATATAATATCAACCATTTTCCAATTATTTTTCACTTTTCCTTTTATAGTAACTTTCTTGAATCCTATAGAGTAAAAAAAATGGTATCACAGTAATCATCAAAAGGGTTAATGAGGGGTTAAAACTAAGATAAAAGGGTGAAAAATTCACCTAAACATGTCCAAATTTAATTATATGAGAATATTTAGAATCATAATAATCCTATATTATAAATATGTCCATTTGGTTCAAATTTATCCTGAAAATTAATTTATATTAATTTAATAAATTAAGTAATTCTAAGGGTTCCCCTCCCCTCACTTATATTAAGAAACCTCCTCTCTTCTCTTCCTCACATATTTTGATAACTATAGTTTGGAAAATACCTACCCAAATATCTCCCAAACATCCCTCTACATGTTCTAGAGTTATTTTTATCACCAAAATACCAAAACTATAAGGATTAAGGTGTATACCAAAGATGTTATCCGAGGAGAAGAAATATGTCATAATCGACCTATTTTAAGTATATTTCTTATTCTGTATCCTTAAAATATTATTTAAACATTCCAAAATAATAACATAATTATATTCTATATACTTAAATTTTATTATTATTATTATAAAATACCTTTTCATCTTTTTTTTCCATCCTATAGGAAATGAAAACATCACTTGTACATACGTGTGGATTACCACATCCACAAAGTGATGCATTTCATTTTTCATCACCATATCACAAGTATGGTTATTATGATGTATTTAATTAGTATATATGATATTCATGATATAATAGTATTTATGGAAATATAGTATATCATTTATTATCTTACCTTTCCATCCATTAAAATATGATAATATCGTTTATGCGTACGTGTGGACTACCACCTCCAAAAAGTGATATAATTTGTTTTTCACGTATGCATTTCATGGATGGTTATAAAATTTTACTTAATATATAAAAATTATAATTATTGAATTATTAATATTCTATATATGATGGAGAAATGAACCCTTTCACCATAGTCAATCCAACCAATCCATTTTCTAATTATAATTTGAATGTTCTCAAAACATCCGTCGTGAACTTAATCGATTAAGTAATTAAGTATAACATGGATATAATTTTAATTTAAGGAATAATAAATTTTAAAAAGGTTATTAAGAAAGTAAATAATTAACCTAATTTTACTATTCAGGAAGATAAATAAAGTACATGACAAGTCAAACTCAAGTTAAGGGACACTTTACCTTAAAACCTTGTTTTAAATGTTTTAAATATTTATATTGAAAATAGTTTTCCCCCATATACCTATTTTTAAAATCAATTTATGGATTTATTTATATTTAAATAAATTAACTATAATTTAAATTTTATGTCTCTTTTTACATTCTTTTAGAGGTTTTCAAAATGAATATTTTTATGTATTTTATATAGGATATTTTTACTTTATTTATGAAAGGTAAAATGAATGTTCTATTTTGACATATATGACATAAAAGGATTTTCCACCTCCCCAACCATTATTTTATGTGAGAATTAATTTATAATATTCCATGATTTCATCAAATAAAAAACCTTATTCTCTTTTTTGGGTATTTTAGTTTTGAAAATTGAGTTTTAAAGTAAATGGATAGATCAATATCTAAAAACGTTTTTCTTATTAGATAAAAATATATTTTTATGTGTTTGATGATGGAAATGAAAGATTTTAGGATTTTAATATTTTTAATAGTCCTTGAACATTGTTTATAATAATGGGTGAGCCTGATATATCTCTCAAATGCATTAGGTAATGATTATGTTCTCTAGAGAATTATTTTGGAATTAACCGAGTATTTTATTCCATTTGTAACAATTCTTATAAGGGTTCTATGAAGATTATGTCATAAGGAACATATATGATTTTTTATTCTTTTTAATGAGTTTTAATGGGAATATTTTTATTTTATAAGTCAATATAATGATATTTTATTTAAAGTAATGATTATTCCCTTTAAATGTAAAAATATATGTTTTAAGAAAATGTTTTCATGGGTTATCATTTTTTTAAGAACCCATTAGTATTATGATTTTACCTTTATGTTATCTTATAAAGTGTTTTATGAAAAATTTTGGGTAGTAAATCTAATTTCATGTGTAAGTAAATTATTATTTGAGATAAAATTTTATTACATCATAGAAAAACTCTCTTATATGATCTCATGATTTTAAAATGGACTAATGAGTTTATTTTCGATTTTTATGTCTCTTATTGAGTTTTTTATACTCATAAAATGTTTCTAAATGTTTTTCATATGATTTAAGGATGATTAGGAAAAAATATAAATTCAAGTTGAAAATCATCAATATTGTTCATAAAAGAAAAACATATTTCATTTTAAAAGCCCTAAATTTTGGAAAAAAATCCATACTGAGTGAAAGAGTCCATAATATAATATATGGGTTTGTTATGACCTAGATCTCTATAAATCTAAACTATAAAGATACTTGAAATGAATGTAATTTAATTATTGTCTAAAAAATAAAGATTATGTAATTTTTTATGGATTATTCATTATATTTGGTATTAAAAAAGGTTTAGATAAATATAGAGGTTATGAAAATTCATATGAGGATAGTTTAAGTTTTTTAGATACTATTTTTGATTCATTAGTATATGTATAAGATAATATCCTAAATATTTGGTAAGGAAAATATTATGTGTTTTTTCTAGAAATTACATCCCTGTATGGATACTGACATGTGAATGTGGCTGTAGTACAAATGCACCTAGTGATAATAACTCTAAAATGAAAATATTGAGTATTAAATCAATCATCACCTGGTGCATTATGAGTTTGCCTAAGATTAATGCCTTGATAGAAACTCATGAGAGATATTTTTAGGTTTTCTATGAAACATTTTTAAGGATTTTAAGTCAAACACAAACATCCATTATCTTCTAGAGGATCTACATGCAATAATAATTACAGAATTTGGTGATTTAGACACCTTCTCTAGTATTCAAATTACCTTAAAAACAATTTATAAATAATACCAATACTCTTATATACTTATATATCATTAAGGAACTTGGGATACATTTGAACATGTTTTGGAATAACAAATACCTCATTATACCCATTTTGTAAAATACCATAAAGGAATTTATCAAGTTTTTACAATGGATGATAAGAAAAAGAATTTCCAACCCCCTAATAAGATACAATAGAGAGTGTCCTTTTAGAATCTTATGAATTTATCTTTTTATCTCAATTTTTATATTTTTATAAACACCAACCCTTATTTAAAAAATTAAAGTCAAACCATATACTAAAGTATTATGGGAAACAAATTTGAGATGATGTCTCAAAGATATATATTCAAAACATGAGATTATTTAAATTTTTTAATCTTTTTTAACACCTATTTAAATAAATATGTAATTATTGTACATGAATAAAGTAAGTAGAGTAACTTGCAAAGGTATTGAGTCTTTCTAACAATTTATGTACTCGACCTGGTATATTATGGGGTATCCATCTTTGAAATTCAGATTAGAATGAATGCTAATATATATTTCAAAGGTATGAGTCTTTTATGTTTAAATTAAGAAACATGAATAAATTTATATTGATGAATCTTAGAACATAATTCATATTTTTTTCATATGAAGTAAGTATATAGAAATAAGATGAAAAATCTTGGATAATTGATTATGAATAACAGTGAATGAGTGAAAGTGTCTACATATAGGGTTTCAAGAGTTATGATGTATTGGTATTTTATTTAAGGGTTTATAAATATTAGTATTATCACAAGTTTAAATTAATTATTACCTTTTTAGGTTTTATGTGATGAGAGTACTTTTGAAGAAATTTATTGAGATTTAATAAATATTTGAGGTATATATAATAGTAATGTTGAACTTATGTTATAGTTAAAAGGTTATTTTAGGATGAATTATTTTATATTTTGTGGATATAAGTTGAAAGGTATTGATAAAATTTAGAGTTAAGATAATAAATTATTTTGGGGTAATTATATTTAAAATGGTTATTATATTTTAAGAATATATGAGTTATCATATGGATAACCATGGGTTTAAAAAGTGATTTGGTGACTAAGTGATTAAAGTTATTTTTTAAGAAGCTCACTATTTTGGGAACATTATATGATTAAGGTAAATGAAAATATTTTTGGTTAAGATGAGAGTTTATTTATGAAATAAAGGTTGAATTATATTTTGGAAGCATACATGTTTTTATTTTGGATTTATGGTGATTCAAGTTACTTATGGAAAATATTTGAATATTTTTGAGATTATATGATTTGGTAATATACATTTTTGGTATGTGACTTTATAATAAATTTATGTTATTTATAGATAAATGTTAATAATAAAAGAATATGTGATCAAACCATTCTAATTTTTGGGTTTCAATCTTGGTTAGATATATTTTGAATATTTTTAAGGTTAGTTATTAATTGGATTATTTAAGTTGAACTTTGTTGTTTTTGCCAAGAATTAAGAGATTAATATTGTATTTATTCATATTAAGGTTTATTAATATTGGATATTATATTACCTTGTGCTAACCATTTTGGTTTGAACAATGTATTAAGACAAGTGGAATAACTTGTTAACATTTTGTTGATCTTATAATCTGTTAGAATTTTATTTTAGTGCTTCAGGCAAGAAAAATTCATTTTAAATACTAATTTCATAAAGTAAGATATGTGATAGATGTAAAAATTAATTTAATCACAACCAAAGGATGAAATTATATAGAAATAAACCAAGTATATTTTCTCATGTTCTATATCTTGATACTAAAAGAATCACTAAACTCTAGGAAAAGGATCTTAAAATGAAAATTTTATCACTTTACTTTAATTTACAATGAATTGATGGACTTATTCATCCCTTATTAATTTATTGTTTTGTGTTCATTATATTTCTCATGAACATGTTATATATAACTCTCTATTATTCCTTAGATGTTGTTTTTCTCCTACAAGTCTATATTTTAAATTCCCGCCAATGGTCTCCTTATTTGGGAACTCAATTATGTGTTATTATAGGTGACCTTTATATTTCCATTTTCTTATTTTCAGAAAGATATTTTATTATCACTTTTTATTATTTGGATTTTCAACAATTGTATTTTAAAATATTTAAAATGTTTTTCCTTTCATGATCACATGTTTTATCTTCCACTCTCCAGAATTGATTTTTTTTTAAAATGTTTTAAACACATTATATATATAATGATATAAAATTGCAAGGATTTATTTTATTTAAGGGGGTATAGTGTAAAACCCTGAAAATTTAGTTTAAAATAATACTATGATCTATAACTTGTTTGAAACACAATATCTAACTTTAAGCGAATTGCGATATACTATAAATATATTATTATATAAATGTGACTGTTATAACCTAGCCATTAAATTGGATATATGAATAGTAATAAACAAACTATGAAAAATATTTATAATGTTTTTACAATAAAAAATTATTTATTAATTCATAAGTACTCAATTTTCAGTAAATTCATTTTATGCTTCAAAAATTCATTTTCTTCAAAAATTGTTTTTATTGCTTTTTGTGAGAGAAAATTATAATTAATTTAAAACAATTTTATAATTTTAATTTAATAAAAATGATATAATTTTTTAAATAATTATTTCAATATTATCTTAGATCGAATGTTTGGTATTTCTTTGAAAATATTTATTTTTAAGTGAATAGTGAAAATATTGTTTTCTTTAAAACTATCATCTATTTTCATTAAATTAAGTAATTTAAAAGTAAAAATATATTTTGAAATTGATATTAAAGTAAAATAAGTATAAATTAATTATAAATAATTTAAATAATTACATAGTAATCATTGTTATACCTAATTTTGGTATAAGTTTATCATTAGGCTTAAAAATGCATTTTTCTAAAAACTGTTTTTAGTTGCAATTTATGCATTTATATTAAGATTGATTTCTACCACTTATAGAAATTTAATATTGAAAAATTTATTCCATATTTTGAATATTGATTTTAAAATTTATTAAATTTTTCTCTTTTATTTTTTATCATTATGAATAGTAAGCGTGATTGATATTTTTCACCCCGATAATGGTAAATGAGATAATTATGGTTAAAAATAATGTGATAAGGTTTTAAAAATATATATATAATGTAAATTATTTATATTTTATGAGTTAATTTTTTCTATCCTCATCCAATATTTAAATCTATGACAACTTTGTTTCATTTTTATTTGATAATGACCTTAATATTATTTTAAATAAAGAATAAATACAAAATATCGCTCTCTTTGTTTAAATATCTCTAATATTTTTCCATAGGGATAAAAATTGGTTATGTTAGATTATAAATTATTATTTTTAAATATTAATAAGTATATTTTATCATGTTAATTTATTTTTTAAATTTTAGTGATGGAATTGTTACCTGAAATGCTTACGCAACACTGACATTGTGCTTGTGTAAGTAGTAGAAAAATATGGTAAATGATTTTAGAAACTTAAAAAGTAATAAAATTTGGATGAATTATTATGTTAATTTTTTTATATAAATATAACTTATTAGAGATGTTTTAAATTTTATATTCTATTTCCATTACTATCTTGATGCCATTAAAGTCAAACTATGTGAATAGTCTTGAAAATGACTTTAATGGTATATTATGTTAAATAATATTTTATTTAATGATTTAAAATTCATAAAAATATTATATTTCTACAAGTGAGTGGTATATAGTCTATAATATCAAAAATTATCCACTTATGGGTCACTTTTCCTTTTATAGTAACTTTTTTTATTCCTAGAGAGTTAAAAACATTTATACCACGGTAATCGTCAAAAGGGTTAACGGGGGGATAAAACTAAGAGATAAGGATGAAAAAGTCACTTAAAATTTTCCAAATTTTATTATATAATAGTATTTATATTCATAATAATACTATATTTTAAATATTTCTATTTTTTCCCACTTGATCACAAATATTAATTTATATTAATTTAATAGTTTAAGTGATTCCAAGGGTGACCCTCTCCTCACTTATAAAAAATAACCTCCCCTTCTCTCTTCCTCACACCTTTTGAACACTATATTTAGGCCAATAACTGAATAAATATAATCCAAAAAATACCTCCCCATGTCCTATAGGTATTTTTTCACACCAAAATACTAAACCTAGAATGATTAAGGTGTATTCCAAAGAGGTTATTTGAGGATATGGTATAAACGACCTATTTCAAGTTTATTTCTTCTTATACCCCCTAAAAACATTATTTAACCATGATGAAATAATAACATCATTATCTTCTATATAATAAAATTTTATTATGATCATGGTATAACCCTTTTTCATATCATTTTACATCCTATGGGAGATGAAAATATCGCTTGCATGTACGTGTGGATTAACACCTCCACGAAGGGATGTGTTTCATTTTTCATAAATACCTCACAAGGATGTTTATTATGATGGATTTAATTAATATATATAATATTCATGAAATAATTATAATTTTTTAAATATAATATATCTTCTATTATCTTACCTTTACATCCATTGAAAAATTATAACATTATTTGTGTGTACATGTAAACGACCACCTCCACAAAGTGACACGATTCATTTTCATGTACACATTCATGGATAGTTATGAAATTTTATTCAATGTATAATAATAATAATAATTTAATTATTAATATTATTTATCCCTTTTACCATAATCAACCTACCTAAAAAATTTCTCACTTATAATACGAATGTTCGCAAAATATTCGATTTGAACTTAATCGATTAAGTAATTAAGTATAACATGGATATAAGTTAAATAAAATGATTAATAAAATTGAATTTTTTTATTAAGAAATTAAATATTTAATATAATTTTATTATTCAAGAAGATAAATAATGTACATGATAAGTTAAACTCGACGTAAGGGAAAATTTACATTTAAACCTCATTTTAAATATTTTAAAGATTTATTTTATAAATATTTTTCCTCCATGAAAATTTTCATAAAATCAAAGTAAAATATATGTCTATTTTTAATTTATTTCAAATTTTTTAAAAATTAATATTTTTATGTATTTATACAATATTTTTTTGACTTTATTTACAAAAGGTAAAAGGAAAATTCAATTTTAACATATACGATATCAACGAGTTTTCCCATCTCCACAACAATTATTTGATGTTTGGATTCCTTTATAATCTTACATGATTTATTCAAAGAAATACCCTTATTTATTTTGTTTTGGGTATTTTAGATTATAAAATAATATTTTAAAGGAAAATGATATATTAATATTTGAAAATGTTTTGCTTATGGGATCAATAATATATTTTTATGAGTTTGATGATAGAAATTAAATCTTTTACATGTTTCATGTATGTTATTGTTCTCATAATTTTTTTTATAAATATGGATGATCTTGATATATCTCTCTAAATCATTGGGTACTGATTATGTTCTCTAGATAATTATGTTGGAATTAACTGAGTTGGTTATTCCATTTGTAAGGGTTCTTGTAAGGGTTCTATGACAACCCATATCTTTTATATAGTTTATTTTATGAATTATTATATAAATATATGAATAATAGAATACAAAAAGATTGATATTCCTAGTGTATTTTTGTAATTAGATAGATATCATAATAACTTAAATTAGGTATAAAATGATGTTATTTAAAAACTGTATAACATGCCCTTAAATTTCCATTGATCATCTAAAACTGCATGGGATAAACTGGGGAAGTACATAAAATAGGGGGATCTATAAAGGTTAGTAAGGGAATAATAAATTAATAACATGATTAAAGTAATACATGTTATTCAATAGGAATATCAAGGTGACATAAAAGGGTGATAATTATAGACATGAACATCAAAACATGATATAAGATGATAACATCAAGGAAACATATGAATGAAGAAACAACAGAAAACATGACATCATAAAACATAAGTCAAGTCTAATAACTGATACATCATAAAATAGTGTGTTTATGATAATTACCCATGTACCATACTTGGAATATCATGAGATAAAAACATTAACCAATCCATTGGAGGGATATATAATTCTAGGCCCACCCATCACATTCATATCATATACATGAATTTTTGTTCCATATAGAGCATACAAAATATGAATGTCTTCAATAGATTTTAATACCATGATAAAGGAGTGTGGTTTATATAAATGGAAGTCCCAAATCAATCATGTACATGTATAATTAGGTGAATACCCTTGAGTGGAATTGAAAATGGGTATTCACAACACAAAAGTTTGGTATAAAAAATCCTATAACAATTTCAGCAGCATAACATGTGCACATAATGGTTCGTTAAAGGTTTTAATGATAGTTAAGGGTGATATATAATTAATTGGGCATTATAAATATAGTAAAGGTATGTGTAAAAACACATTATAACATGAAACATTGGAAATAAAAAGTCATAGTACAATGGAAGTAATTTAATAAAATGGAAGAGGAGAGAATATCTTACAATGAGGGAGTGCTTATAAAAGCTTAGGAGGAACTTCTTAAGATCTTGGTAAAACCTTGGGAGGGATTTATAGTTGATATAGAGAAAAAATTACTACTCAATGGGTTTTTATTAAAGAGGAATGGGAGGTAGTGTGAGTATTTATAACAAAAGATAGGGGAATTATTTATTAATTTATAAACATAGGTTTTGGACTCTAAGCAATAATATAATCAAAACCACAAAACATACCATGGTTTTTGAACATGGTTTCTACCAAAGATGAGTGGTTTTTAATATTTTATTATTCTAAGAACTGAACTCCTTAAAACAACACCATTAATGATGTAGGAGTGATTCGTGTTTATAAAGAATAATTATTAAAACCTTAAAATATAATATAGGTTTTAGATGATTCATTAAAGGTTTTTAAAATTAATAAAATAACATAAAAAATAAATTATTTTAAATTAGAAATATTTATTTGTTCATGGATTACATTTATATAATTTATCACATCACTTTTTGGCTATTATGATGTCATAATACATACCCTATATTTATACCGTATTTAATTTTTTCCCAAAAATTTGACCGTATCATAAAATTAGGAAAGAATCACCATTAGATAATTTCAAAATTTTTCTTTCAAAAATAATATTAATTATATAAAAATAATTTTCTAAATATTATAATTTACACATTTAAATAAAAATCCATATTTATTGCAAAATACTAGTTTTTACAACACTAACATATTTTTGACCCTTATAAATATTACAATAGACTTCATTAAATTATATTATCACTTATGTTTAAATAAATATTATTTAATAAGAATATTTTATGAAAATAAAATTTATTTCAAAAGTAAAATATGGATTTCTTCATATCAAAATTTAATTTTTATCAAACTCATTATATAATAATGTATAAAGTAATAATAAAAAGGGATAAATATAACTATTATTTTATTAGAAGAAAATATAAAAATTCATACAATTAGGGTATAGATACATAACCCATTATTACACTAGAGTACCCCCTAAGGGTAAGGTGTGCGATAGTGGTACTTACTTAGGGTGGTTAAACAAATGTGGTGTGGGTTTTGATTTAGATAAGACTAAGCTTTTCCATAAATAGTTTCACTCAAGTTTTTAGTTGTTGAATCTAAACTTTGTATTGATCAAGGGTAAATACCAATGATTCTATCTCCCTCAAAATCTCAAATAAATGATCTTTATAGGGTAAGATCCTACCGTTAAAGGCTATCACTTCTTTCTTTCATGAAAATTTTACTTTTTCACAACCCTTAATATTTATTAATCTTAATGGTCACTATTTAATGACTATATTATCAATGATTATGATTATTAACAATATTTTAATCCTAAAACAATTATGGCTATATTTTACAATGTTCCAAAATAAAAAAATATAGTGCATGTGATTTATATAACTACATTTCTTAATAAGGAATTTATTCATTAAAAAGAGAATTTCATTTATAAAAGTTTGGGTCATTAAATTATTCACCCTTCAGAAATTTCTCCCTCAAAATTTCATTTTGTACACTAAAATATATGAGGGTACTACTGTTTCATTTCCTCTTATGATTCTCACGTTACCTCTGCAAACATGTGGTTATTCCACAGTACTTTGACCAGGTGAGTTTTATTATTTATTATAACTTTGTTTCTATGATCTAAGATCTTCATTGGATGCACCTCATATGAAATATTTTTCTCCAAAGGCACCACTTCAGGATTCAATTGATGTGAGGGTGCTCGTATGTACATCCTTAATAGGGATACATAGAACACATCATGTACTTGAGATATGTTTGGTGGGAGTGAAAGTCAATATGACACAACTCCAATGTGATCAAGGATCTCAAAGGGGATGATGTTTCTAGGAATAATATTTCCTTTCTCACTAAACCTCATGAATTTATTCCATGGTTATATAATAAGTAATACTTTATCTCTAATCTCAAACACTAGGTCTCATCGATGATTGTATGCATAACTTTTCTTATGACTTTTCATGGATTTAATATAACACTGAATGGTTTGAACCATATTTTTCATCACTTTGATAAGTTAATGTCTCATAATCTTTTGGTCTCTAACTTCATCCCAACATATTGGAGTCCAACATCTCTTCCCATACAGAGCCTTATAAAGTTCCGTTTGAATGCTAAAATGGATACTATTTTTATATGAGAAATCCACTAAAGGAAGGTTCTGATCCCAACATCATTGGAAATCCATTGAAAAAGATATCAACATATTCGTTAGTGTTTGAATGGTTCTCTTAGACTCACCATCTTCCTGAGGGTGATAAGAATTACCGAAACTCATCTCCTTATCTAATGATTGCTGAAGGCTTCTCTCGAACCTCGAGGTAAACCTCAGATCTTGATCATATATATTGGAGAGAAGTACTATATGTAGTTTTACAACTTATCTTATGTATATCTTAGAATGTTGTTTAAGAGAGAAATATTCTTTGATATAGTGAAATGAACAAAAATAGTAAGGTAGTCGAATACCACCCAAATGGCTTTATTACCTTTAGATGTCATCGAGATTCCTATGAAGAAATACATGGTTATGCTTTCAAATTCCCATATTGGTATGGGAAATTATTTCATAATACACTTATAATTCTATCATTTATCCTTGAATTTTTGGTGTACCATCATCAAAATACAAATTTTGCAACCCCCTCTACATGTTATACTACCATAAGTTTTTCTTTAAATCTCTATACATCTTAGTACTTTCTAGATTAATATAAAAGGATGATCTATGTGAATCATATAGAAGTTACCTATTTAATTCTAGTTTTTATATGACACAAATCTGGGTTCCAAACTTTATAAATCCATCTTTAGTAAAGTTAAATTACAAAATATTCACTACCTTTATCTATTTCTCCCAATAATTTTTTCAGCTTCCTTAATCCCCTAAAGAATGGATGGCTGAGAAGTTACTTAAGCAAGGTAAGATGATGTTCATTTTATGATTCACATGTTCATCCTTCGGATGTCCAATAAGATTAGATCCATTTTAATCCTCATTGTGGATAGGTTTTTAGAATCCTTTCTACTCAGAGCATCTTTCACTTTATTTTCTTTCCCAGGACTGTAATGGATTGAAATTCATAATCTTTGATTAGTTCTAACCACCATTATTGGTGCATATTGAGCTCCTTTTTTTTTGTGAATATATACTAGAGGATTTTATGATCTGTATATGTGTCATAATTCTCCCTATAAATATAATTTCACAAAATCTTCAATATATAGATCACTTTATCTAATTCCAGATCATATGTTGGGTAGTTCTACTCATGGATCTTTAATTAGTGGGAAGCATAGGATATCACTTTAAAACAGCCCAATATTTTATCAATAGAAACTCTATTATTAATATTATTCCATATAGTATATATCACATAAAATCACATAGAGAACAAAATTAAAACTTTATAAATGAATAATGAATGGAATAAGAGGTATTTCTTGAAGTTAGGGAACCTATACCAATGGAATAATAACTTGAACTTTTTAATAGTAATGTGACCATTAAGAACAGTAATCCGGCCTATAGAATAGTAAAATCACCCAAGAAAGTATAAATAAAATTTAGTCATCTTATAAATGGTAATATAATATAATTATATCATAATATAAGTAAATAAATATTTTAGAAATTATTAATTAAGTGTTGGTATTTTTTTAAAACATAAATGTTTATTATCAATTTTATAATTAATATAATGATTTAAAGGAAAATTTATTTTTATAAAATGTATTAATAAATTAATATTTTGTTTTCTTATGATATAAGATAATATTATTAGACATTAATTAATTTTTCAAAGTATTATAAAATCAATTATAATTTTAAAATTGGTATTTTCCAAGTAAATATTGATTCTAATTAAAAATTAAATTTATCATATTTAGAAAATTATTTTCATAAAATGGATTACATTTTTTAATTTTACATGTTGAAAAATGGTTAGGGTGAATTTTTTGTATTTTTCTAAAAAACTTGAATTTTTGATGAATTGTGAAATATGATAATTTATAGTATATAACAGTATAAATTAAATTCACTATTTATTGAGTCATATATGATGTAACCAACATAATATAGAACAACAATTTATTATTTTAATATATTTAGTGATAAGTTTCAAACTATTCATAGTCTTGAGCCAAAAAAATAAACTAATGAATAAAATAATGAGAAAACACCCCTCTCATCCACTATAAATATTACCCCTCACCACCTCTTCTCCTCACACATTTCAAACCTTGAATGTTGTTAAATTTCTTCAAAAAACTATTCTAAACCCCCTCCCCTATGTCCAATATCCCTTGGTATCATCAAAAGACCAAACCCTTTTCCATAAGGAGGTTCTCAAGGAGGAGAAATTCAATAGGTAAAATCCTCTTTATTTTTTCTTTAATTTATTTCAATTTAAGTTATTTTCTTATCCTCTAATAACATAACCTTATCCAATAGGAATGATAACTATAGTGTCTTTTATATATTGTAATTTTATTATGTTAATAGATAAATTTATCTTCAAATTTCTTCCCTATTCCTTTTATTCTAAAAATGAAATTATCGTCCGTGGTGTGTCGATTTACCGCCACCGTGGACGATGGATTTTAATTTTTCAATATCAACTTCAAGGCTGGTAATAAAGCAATTATTCTGGTTAAATAATATTTTATTATACATATTATAAGTTATATAACATTCTAGAACCTATATATATAAACATGATGATATAAGCTCATAATGGTTGTAAAAACCTCTAAATAAATTAAATCATTTTCATTAATGTTTTATCTAATAAATTATCCTCAAAAAATATAACCAAATGATATATAAGAACAATTAAACTTATTTATGTTCATTAATAAAAAATAATTTTAATTCTATAAAATTATTCTTATTTTACATGAACTTCAATACTTATGAACAAGAGAACCGATCATGAAAACTAAGAAAATTAACACTCTCGGAACAACAAAATTGAACTCTTTAACTCATCACAATGACCATAAAAAACTTAATAAAATTATAATGAATCAAAAAAATGTAGAAAAGATTTTGGATTAATTAATTAATTAATTTAATTTTATTATATAGGATATTAAAGTGAAGAAATCACTTGGACATATGGTAAGGGGAATTCTCGAACCCAACTCAATTTCCTTAGGTTCTCCTTCTTTCACTCTATTCTTAGCATGGATGTTTCTTTAATATAATTTATTTATTTTTACTTCTCTTTTATTTTATGAGATATAAATGTTTCCAATATGGTTTTATGACAAATGAAAATATTTTTCCAAAATAAATCTTATTTTCTAAAACACATCTTTTACTTCTAATGATATTGTTTCTTCTTCACACAAGATTGATACCAAGAATTTTATTCCCTCTTTATTTTGGGAACTAAAAATTTTATCCATGAATTTTTTCTTTATGAAATTAAACACATTAATTTCCTTGGGTTATTTTATGTTAAATATTGATATATTTTCTATGTGGCATGTATGACTATGTAAATGTTATTATGTGATGGATTCTCCTAATATTATATAGCGCTCCAATGCATTGGGTAAAGTGATGTATCTCATGAGATAACATGAAATATGCATGAACATGATGCTATATTTTTTCAAAATTATTATTTTATGATGATGAACATTTTTTATAAATTAACATGATTCTATCTTTGTTCACAACTATGTATGGTATTTGACTAATAATACATGATGTTTCATTTTTATGCATTGACATATTCCGTGATTTTATCTAATAATTCCTCTCATGATTATGATGATGATACTATTATTTTGTTATGCTAATGATGATGATTATGCTCACCCATGTTTCATGTCTCTTATTCATCCTCTTACCAGGATTTTATATCACCCCTTCTTTTGATGTATATCCTCAGGTGAATACCTGTTCTAAGGAGAACACGAGGGATAATATGAATCTCTACAAGAAGGAATTAAATAAATGTTTATGTTTTATTATGTAAAAGTTATGTATGCTCTTAATTTTCCCAATACACTAAACCTTTTTATCATGGTTTTGTATTTCTATTATGTTGTTTGTATTTAAAATTATGTAATGGTCATGAAATAAAAAACAAGGTCACTATACACTTTGTCATTTTTCATGAGTACACAACCAGATATCTTTTTGAATGAATTGATGTAGATAAAAAATCATTCCCCACTTGTGGTTAATGTGAGAAAAATTATAATTATTATCCTCTTATTTAACTCCTTAAAGCTCTCCTCACATTAATCTTTCTATAAAAACATCACTCCCTTCCAATTTGGATTGTTTAGTGGGTTTGAAAATAATGAGAATTTTCTCAAAAATTGACAGTATTACATAGATAATCCAAGGAAAATATAGATCTCTATAATATATGTTGGGTTGGGACATTCTTTTATTTACCATGTCTTTGAAGGATCCATAGATATCACTTTTCTGGTGATAACATTCCTCAATAATGTTACTTTATCTATCCAAAACTCATATTTTCTATAATATGCAAACAACTTTTCCATTTTCAATGTATTTCATACAGAAATAAAATTCCACTATTTTTCTTCCTTGATTTTGGAGTAGATTATAACATCATATATAAAGACTACTACAAATTTATCAAGGTAATCCCTAAAGAATATATTCATTAAGTCCATGAATATTTTTAGAGCATCAGTGAGTACAAATGGAATCACTATGAACTCATAGTACCGATACCTTATACAAAATAAGTCTTAGGGATAACCTCATTCTTCATCTATATTTGATAATTTCCTAATTGAAGTTCCACATTATAGAAATCCAGGTCTGCATGTAGCTAATCAAACAAGTCATCAATCCATGGTACATGATACTTATTCTTTATTGAAATATTTTTTAGCTCTTGATAATAAATTTAGAGGTGAATTGACTCATAAATATTCTTGATTAAAAGGACCAGTGAACCACACAGTGAATCACTTGGTTGTATGAACCATTTATCCATATTATGATTTAGTTCTTCAACTCTTAAAGGTCAATGTAAAGACCCAAAAATTTCATGTAATTTTTTTTAATTATTTTGGATTATTAGGAGTTTGCTAAAATTGACGGCATGTGATTACTAGGCCCGGTGTTCCCAGAATTAATTTATGAACTTTTTTTAGGTATGTTCAAAAAATGCACGGGCGGTGTTTTCTATCTTTTAAACCAGTACTCAGAATTGAAATCCGAGAGCACCATTGAATCTGCAGCACCGAGATTCACTTAAGGGAAGCATCACTTCGACCGAAGTTGGTCAGGAGAAAAATATAGTTTTTTTACTTTTTAAAGAATAATAAAATAACATGTAATTGTTATTTTTTTTCTCCAATGGATGAACAACGGTGGTGGGACCAGTGACTTGTCAAGCCATTTAATGGATTGACTCATCAACTTCATAACTCCACCATTGTGAATTAAAAGAGGTTCATTAATTCATTTAATGAACCTCATTAATTCTTCAATGAGTTACTCATATTTTCTCCTCCTATTTAAATGGATCTCAGGGTGGGGTTTTGGATGGATTCTTCAAGAGAGTAAACTCTGGAGGAGTTCTACGTTAACATCCACCGACGGAGGATGAAATATCAAGCAGGAACGATCTAGGATCGAAAAACGCTGACGACTCCATCCAACGTGGATGCTCCTCCCGCCGCAACCACGACACCTTCAATGGATCTCGAGGTAGGGGGTTTACGTGCTTTGATGTTCCCTCTCTTCCCATTCTTAAAAAATATAACGAACGCGGACCAGCCGACTAATGGTTTGATCCGAGTCTCATCAAATCATTCAGGTGGTTGTTGCGGGGTCTTAAATTCGGGGATTATTCTTCCTTTTGATTATTATTAATTTTCCTCATCTTTAAAATGCTAACGCAGAGGGCATGAGATGAAACCAACACGGCCCAGACCCTTTTCTAAACTTATCCTTGGCGCGTTCTTCATGGTGGAATAACAAACATGGTGGAAAGGCATATTTGAGGGCCGTGAAATGACTAGGGCATCCTGAAAAGACTGTAGGCTTTTCCAGAAGGAAGAACGGACCACCAGGGCTAACCCAGTGGCCTGCGAAAGAAATGTCGGCGCGGCGGCCGGCAACCGCCGGCCATGGTGGAAGAGTGGCGCCGCTCAGTGCCGCGGTGGTTGGACGGGTGGCCAGCAGTGGCTGACCACAGAGGAGGAGGCGGCACGCCGTCGTGCGCTGCGTTGAAGGGCCACAATGGTGGTGAAGGTCGGGACCCGCC
Organism: Viscum album; assembly: GCA_963277665.1. Taxonomy (NCBI): domain Eukaryota; kingdom Viridiplantae; phylum Streptophyta; class Magnoliopsida; order Santalales; family Viscaceae; genus Viscum; species Viscum album. The sequence continues at coordinate 1,911,874,975 of OY728122.1, forward strand.
TCTAGTGGGTCCTGTGGGTGATGAGGTGGCGCCATGTGGCGCTGCCAATTAAGGGAGCCTAATGGATCCTTTGCTCCATTCGGGTGTAGCAGACCGCGCGACCCACACGGGTCGTGCTAGCCAGAGGGCTGGACCGCCTTGCAAGCCGTGCCCAACCGACGGGCCGGGCCGGACCCACGGCCCAATGGACCAGCGTAGGTGGGCCAAGTCCCACCCAGCGGGTCGGGCTGACCATAGGCCGGGCCCGCGAACCAGTGAATCGGGCCTACCCTTAACGGGTCGGACCCGGGCGGGGTTAGGTAGACCCTATGACCCGTTGCATCGGGTCAGCCTGACCAAGTCAGACCGGCCCAGACCCAACCGGCCCCCGAATAAAGAAACACCCATAACTGATGAACCAGGTGTCCGTTTGACATGCCATCGGTGGAATTATGACCCCTTTTGGGAAACGATCCCTTTGGCATATTTCAGTGGGCCCGACCGAGCCAGGCCGGACCGAGGTGCGATCACCCCCGTTTCACAGAAAAGGGTGTAACTAACAGACCGGGCGTCCGATTGACGCACTGTCTATGGAATAAGGACCCTTGTGATAGGTAGGTACTTTGGAGATACTCTAAGTGTGTTTTGATTGATTTTGACATGTGACCTCAGTTGGATCAGACTTGAATCCAACTAGTCCTTTCTTACAAAAGTTCCCATATCTCACAAACCAGGCGTCCGATCGATGTGTCGTCTATCACATTGGGACCCCTATGATGGGGCGGTCTCTTGGATGTGATTTTTGAGGGACTTAGTACCAGTTGAAATATGACTGATGTCTTGAGGAGTATAGTCTTTCGGAGATCAGGTGTGCTTCGTGCGGGAATCCAGTGGCTGGATTTGACACGAAGAAGAAGAGAAATCAATACGGGTCAACATCAGAAACTCCAAAGTGTGATGATCTTGTTTTATGACTAGTCATACCTACCTCTGTACCAGGGACCAATACGGGTCAACAGTAGTGACCAATATGGGTCAGCACCAGTAACCAATACGAGTCAGCACTAGCGACCAATACGGGTCAGCACCAGTGACCAATACAGGTCAACATCTAGCGACCAATACGGGTCAGCATACAGTGACCTATACAGGTTAGCAGTAGAGTTACTACGGATAGGATGATCCAACTTTACGAATAGTCACCCCTATCCCAATAACCTTGAAGTTATACCGTTAGAGTTAGATGTATCTTTTGTTTTTTTCTTCACGATTTAGATCATTCTTGTGATATTACTTTTTTGGTTTTTCTTGTGATGTTTTACTTTTCGGATTACTGAGAGACCTTCATGGGTCTTAGGGTCCCCTATTGAGTTGTTATACTCACCCCTGCACAGGCTCCACCCGCACGTGTGTGTCTGGTGCAGACTATTGATGCTCCGAGGCAGACTTTGGAGGTTCAGGACTTGGTGGAGCTTGGTGCGATGGGAGCATTCGATATTCTCTTCTTCGACTTCAGACTTACAGCTACTACCCTCCAGGTAGAGATACAGAGAGGATGCGATAACTGTTTACTTTCTTTTTAGTTTCTAGGGATTGTATTCTGGCCCAATGTTTTTAGTTTACAATTTTACGTCTGGTGGTACTTTACTCTCATGGTTATACCTTACTTTTTTTGGTTGTTTACTTGAATTTCCATTTTTGAGTGTGTACAGATTTCTAAGGATGTGCCTTCCCTGTTTGGGAAAAGCCTTCAGGTGCTAGTCACAAACCCCTGGCTTATGGAAGGAGGGATTTGGGTAGTCACGTCTAGGCCCCGTGGGATGTGTTGTGGAAAAGTGGTATCAGAGGGCGGTCGGTTATTCCAGAATAACTCAGAGTCTACTTTTAATGAGGCAATGGTGTAAAGTGTCTTGAGTTTGGTTTTCAGTACAGAGAGTCTAGTGTTGGTGCGGTGGCCGACATGTCCATACACCAGTACCCTAGATTCTATTTTCCGACTCGGTACATGAATACACCAGTTGCTAGTGTTTTGAAAAGTTTTCATGATCTTTCTTGAGTCAGATCACCAGGTATAACTTATTGACCGTGGCACTTCTGTTTCTTACAAGATGCCTCCATGAAGACAGCCAGCCAGGATTTTGGTTAGAGATCATGACAGTGGCCCACTGAGTGACGAGGCATCGGTACATGGACCACTCATAGTGATGGAACCTTCAGGTGGTGTACCAGTAACACCACCACCCGTTGAGCAGCAATCCTACCAGTGGATCATGCATGAAGACTGAGCATGTTGCATGAGTTCCAGAGACATAGGCCTTCAAGGTTTCGAGGCGAGACGGTCCCCCAGGCAATAGAGGACTGGATTGAGGTGGTTTCACAAGTCTTTCTCTTAGTAGAGACACCCGCCGAGTATATGGAGATCTTGGCCGCTAGCCTTCTTCAGGGCTCGACAGGACAATGGTAGTGCTCGATGCTCTAGGTGCATGAGGAGATGAACCTCACCTGGCCAGACTTTGAGAGCCTTTTTAGGGATTAGTTCATTCTAGAGACACTATGATCTGTGCGTATTCAGAAGATGCTACATCAGCAGTAGGGTAGCCAGACTATGGATCAGTACTCGGTGAGATTTAATGAACTCTCCTAGTATTCCACTGACATTATACGAGACTCTTACTTCAGGGACCATAACTTTGAGAAGGGGATACGAAGAGAGATCATAGATGCTAAAGTTTCTCTCAGCATCCTGACGTAAGTTGGGGTGCTAGAGAAAGCCTTGTTGATGGAGAGATTCCTTGCCGAGAAGGCACCAACAGTGAGATCCCCTACCAACCGACATGTAGTAGAGTCATCTGTAGCTAGTAGTAGACAGACGGCGTAGAATCCCAAGTGGGCTAGAACTTCTGGAGGGTGACCCAAGGATTCAGGGTCAGAGGTGTGAGGATCGAGAGGCTGAGTGATCCACCAGCGAGGCATGATTTGTTTTTCCTATGGGGGATAGGGTCACAGAGCTCGTGACGGTCTGAATCCCCATGTGGATGATCGGTAGATAGTGGAAAGGCCACCGAGGAAGCGACATCAGCAGGATAATGAGCGTCAGATAGGATGAATATGAGGCAGGGGAGTAGGACGTGCAACAGGAGGTGGTTGGGGTCACCAGACACTACCACCACCACCCCCAGGTAGTCAACCACGAGCTCAGGGAGCAGGTGTATGGGGACATGACCAACTAGATGTAGTAGAGGCTCACGATCTTGAAATCCCTGAGATGATACGAGGTACGATCTGTATCTTCTCTACTTTATAATTAGTTCTTATCGACATAGGTGTTATCCATTCTTTCCTTTCCCCAGACATAGTTTGGGACTATGAGATTCCAACTGAGATTTTAGCTCAACCTTTGCGTTTGGATACTCCTACGGGAGGAGATTTAGTGGTCACACACTAGTTCCAACAGTGTGATCTTAATCTTGGAGGAGAGAGTTTTAGATGGGATCTTCTAGTAGTGGCATTGAATCCCTACGATTTCATTCTAGGCATGGACTAGATATCAGTAGTTCACGCACAGATTGACTGCTTGAGATGTATAGTGTGGGGTATGTGCAAAGATGGAGGCCAGTTTTCCTCTATTGGTGAGAAGGAAAATAGAGCAGCACAAGATGGACTTACGCTCAGGAGGGTACATCAAATTACATATCCGCTAGCTTGAATTACCTTCAACATGGTGGATGAGGTGAGTGGACAGTTCCCAGTGGTGGTGGATGAGTTTGAGAACATCTTTCCATAAGATATCCCAGGACTACATCCTCATAGAGAGGTAGACTTCAACATTTAATTGTACCCAGGAACAACACCGATATCTACACAAGAATATCAGATGGCCCCTATGGAAATCCAGGAGTTGAGGGTATAATTGGAGGACTTACAGAGGAGGGTATTCGTAAGGCCCAGTGTTTCTCCATGGGCATCCCCAGTGTTGCTTTCCAAGAAGGAAGATGGAATTTTGAGGCTATGCATGGACTTCCGGTGCCTAAAACAGGTGACTATGAATAAAAAGTATCCTCTTCCGAGGATCTATGATCTCTTCGACCATTTGAACGAAGCTCGTTGGTTTTCAAAGATAGACCTCATATCAGGCTATCACCAGCTTGGGGTAAAGGATGAGGACGTACCAAAGATAGCCTTCAGATGTCGATATGGCCATTATGAGTTCTTGGGGATTCCTTTTAGTGTGACCAATTCTCTAGAAGTGTTCATGGGGATCATGAATAGGATATTTCATCCATACCTTGATCACTTTGTGGTGGTCTTCATCGAAGACATCTTAGTGTACCCAGAGTCTGAGGAAGATCATACTGTACACTTGAGGATAGTTCTGGACACACTCCAGGAGAACCAGTTATATGGGAAGCTCTCGAAGTGTGAGTTCTGGATAAGGAAAGTCCACTTCTTGGGACACGTCATCTCAGAGGCTGTAGTTGCAGTGAATCCAGTGAAGATCAAGGCAATACTTTCTTGGGAGCCACCCAGGAGTGTTATCGTGGTGTGGAGCTTCCTTGGATTAGTAGGATATTATCGGAGGTTCGTACCTGATTTCTCCAGAGTAGAAGCACCTATGAATGCCTTGACGAAGAGGGGGAAACCCATCCTTTGGTCAGAGACATTCCAGTAGAGATTTTATCAGCTGAGGTAGAGTTTGACCAGCGCTCTCATCCTGAGGTTACAGGAGGAGGGCACTGGATACGTGGTTTACTGTGATGCATTAAGGACCGGACTCGGTTGTATCCTGATGCAGGATAATGCAGTGTTTTCTTATGTCTCACAACAACTGAGGCCTCATGAGTAGAATTATGTGACTCGTGACTTGGAGTTAGCGGTAGTAGTCTTTGCACTAAAGATGTGGCGAAACTACTTGATGGGAAAGAAGTTGATTATTTACTCAGACCACAAGAGTCTCAGATACATCTTAACACAGAAAGATTTGAATCTGAGACAACGATGTTGTCTAGTGTTCCTCCAGGACTATGACTTTGAGATAGTCTATACTCCTGGGAAGTGGAATGTAGTGACATATGCACTTAGCCAGATATCAAATTCGAAGCTATTGAATGAGGATTCAGAGAAGTTATCCTTGCTTTAGATATCCTACGTGGATAGAAATGAGACAGTATACCTCCAGTTGATGGTATTTTACCCTCCACTCCATCAGTGAGTCAGGGAGGTGCAACTCGGAGACAACAGCTACGAGACTACACGTGCTCAGATATCCTCAACCCATGCACCTAAAGGATATTCTGAAGGTGGGGAGCATGCTATCCTTTTCATAGGACATATAGTTGTACCAGTGGCGGTACGAGAGGAGGTGCTGAGGGAGTTCCATACACCCCCCTTGACAGTACATCCAGGCATGATGAAGATGTATCAGGACCTACGACATCAGTACTGGTGGCAAGGGATGAAGAAAGATATGGAGAAGTTTTTTTCTATATGCCTCACTTTCCAGTAAGTGAAGGCTGAGCACCAGGTACCAGCAGGCTTGACCCAACCCCTCGAGATACCAGAGTGGAAGTGGGAAGGGATATTGATGGAATTCATTATGGGGTTACCACATACGTTCAGAGGGCAGTCGATACCTCTGGTGCGTGTTCTGTGGCAGCACGGTAATATCCAGGAGAGCACATAGGAGCGAGAGGCTCATATGTGTTCCCAGTACCCCTCTTTGTTTGTGTAGCCTTGTTTGGCTTTCGGGGATGTAATTCCCCAAGGTGGGGAGAATGTAAAGAACCAAAAATTTCTATGTTTTTTTAATTATTTGGGATTATTACGAGTCTTAGAAAATTTATGGCACATGATTCTGAGGCCCTTTGTGCCCAGAATGAATTTCTGAACTTTTTTTAGGTATATTCTGTAAACACGCGGGCGATGTTTTCTACCTTTTGAACCGGTGATCGGAATTGAAATATGAGAGAACCGTTGAATCCATAGCACCGAGATTCGTTTAAGGTAAGCTTCACTTCAACTGCAGTTAGTCGAGAGAAAAATATTGTTTTTGGAATTTAAAATAATAATAAAATAACATGTAATTGTTATTTTCTTTTCTTTTTCTCCAACAGATAAGCGGTGGTGGCGGGACCAGTGACTTGTTAAGACAATTAATGGCTTGACTCATCAATTGCGCAACTCCACCATAGTGAATTAAAATAGGTTCATTAATTCATTTAATGAACCTCATTAATTCTTCAATGAGTTACTAACATTTCCCCCTCCCATTTAAATGGAGCTCGGGGTGGGGTTTTGGACATCTTATTCAAGTGAGGAAACTCTGGTGGAGTTCTGTGGCAACATCCACCGACAGAGGACGAAAGCTCAGGCGACAACGATCTAGGACCGACAAACACTGACCACTCCATCCAATGTGGATGCTCCTCCCACCGTAACCGCAACACATCCAATAGATCTCAAGTTAGGGGGTTTACGTTCTTTGATCCCTCTCTTCCCATTCTTGCAAAATATAATGAAAGTAGACCAACCAACTAATGGGATGATCTGCATCTCGTCAAATCATGCGGGTGGTTGTTGTGGGGTCTTAAATTTAGGGATTATTCTTCCTTTTGATTATTATTATTTTTCCTCATGTTTAAAATGCTAACTCAGAGGGTGAGGGCTGAAACCAACAAGGCCCGGACCCTCCGCTAAAATTTTCCTTGGTTCGTTCTTAATGGAGGAATAAAAAACGTAGCAAAAAGGTGTATTTTAGGGCTGAGAAACAACAACATCATCCCGAGAGGACCATAGGTGCATTTGGAAGGAAGAACGGACAACCGGGGCTCACACAATGGCCCATGGAAGAAACACCGGCACGACACTGGCACAGAGGCGCCAGTGACCGGCACCGGCGGATGAGGGTGGCAGCTGACAACTGCCAGCCGCTATGGAAGAGTGGAATCCCTCGGTGTCGCGGTGGCCAGATGGGCGGCCGACCGTAGAGGCGGAGGCAGTGCACCATCACGCGCCGAAGCGGTGGAGAAGGCCGGGACCTGTCTCGTGCGGGTCCCACAGGTGACGAGGCTGCGCCATATGGCGCTGCCAATTAAGGGAGTTGAATGGATCCTTTGAGCCTTTCGGGTGTAGTAGACCACCCAGCAGGCCAGGCCGGTCTACGACCGAACGATCCGAACCCGCCCAGCGGGTCGGGCCGGACCCGTGGCCTAGTGGGTTAGCACGGGTGGGCCAAGCCCCACCCGGCCGGCCGGGCTGACCACGGCCTGGGCCCACATACCAGTGAACCAATCCAACTCTTAATGAGCCGGACTCTGGCTGGGTCAGGTAGACCCCGGGACCCGTTGCGTCGGGCCGACCTGACCAAGTCGGACTGGGCCTAGACCCAACTGGCCCCCTAATAAAGAAACTCCCGTAACTGACGAACTAGGTGTCCGTTTGACACGCTGTCAGTGGCGTTGGGACCCCTTTTGGAAAGAGGCCCCTTTTCCATATTCTGGTAGGCCTGACCGAGCCAGGCCGGACCAAGGTGCGATCACCCCCATTTCATGGAAAGGAGTGTAACTAACAGACCGGGCATCCAATCGATGCGCCGTCTGTGGCATAAAGACCCTTGTGACAAAGAGGTACTTTGGAGATAATATAAGTGAGTTTTAATAGAGTTTGATGTGCGATTTGGGTTGGATCAGACTTGAATCCTACCAGACCCTTTTTACAAAAGCGCCCATATCTCACAGACCGAGCGTCCGATCAATGCATCATCTGTCACATTGGGACCCCTATGATGGGGTGGTCCCTTGGGTATGATTTTTACAGGACTTTATAATAGTTGAAATATGACCGATGGATTGAGGAGCAGAGTCTTCTGAAGATCAGGTGTGCTTCGTGTGGGAATCCGGTGGCTGGATATAACATGAAGAAGAAGAGCGACCAATACAGGTCAACATTAGAAACTCCAGAGTGGGATGATATAACTATACGATTAATCATCCCTACCTCTGTACCAGCGACCAATACAGGTCAACACCTATGACCAATATGGGTTAGCACCAGTCACCAATATGTGTCAGCACTAGCAACCAATACAGGTCAGCACTAGGAACCAATACGGGTCAACATCTAGCGACCAATACGAGTCAGCATACAATGAACTATACGGGTCAGCAGTAGAGTTACTACAGATAGGATGATCTGGCTTTAAGACTATTCATCCCTATCCCAGTAACCTTGAAGTTATACCGTTAGAGTGAGCTGTCTCTTTTGTTTTGTGCTTCATTATTTAGATCATTATTGCTATATTACCTTTGTGGGTTTTCTTGTGATATTTTCCTTTGTGGATTAATGAGAGACCTTCGGGGGTCTCGGGGTCCCCTACCGAGTTGTTATACTCACCCCTACATGGGCTCCGCCCGCACGTGTGTGTTTGGTGAAGACTACTGACACTTTGAGGTAGAATTTGGAGGTTCGGGACTTGGTGGATCCTGGTGTGATGGGAGCAGTCGAGATCCTCTTCTTCTACTTTAGACTTACAAAAACTACCCTCCAGGTAGAGCTCCAGGGTGGATGCAATAGTTGTTTACTTTCTTTTCAGTTTCTAGTGCTTGTATTCTAGCCCACTATTTTAATTTTACTGTTGTACTTGTGGGGTTACTTTACTCTCGTGGTTATACCTTACTTTTGTTGGTTGATTACTTCAGTTTCCCTTTTGGAGTGCGTACATGTCTCTAAGGAAATGCCTTCCCTGTTCGGGAAAAGCCTTCAGGTGCTAGTCACCAACCCCTAGCCTATGGAAGGTGGGCTTGGGGTAGTCATGCCCGGGACCCATGGGACGGGTCATGATAGTCAACATCATCAATTATATATAGAGTCTTATATATTGGAAAATATTCAGGAATATGTTTGATTATGAGCTCAACCTCTCAGTTAGGAGGTATATTGGACAATTACTAGGGTAACATATCAACATATTCTCTTACTATGGTAATGTCATTAAGGATGATCTTTTCCTTATTCTCAATCATTTGATAAGGATATGATTTATCATAAGGGAATAATATCCTTACATGATATGATGATTCCATATGAGATTAATCCTCATATTTTCAATTTTATAGAATTGGAGGGATATTTATAATATAGTAGGTGATCTATTTCTTTCAGAAAATTATATTGGATCTATAAAAGGAAAGAAAATCCATACCCAAAATAACATTGAATTTTTCTAAAGGGAGTTTCATAAGGTTCACTAATAAATTCAGACTTAAAATATTGATTGGGGGAAGTTATATACTTTGGATGTAATAATTGACCCATTTTCTATTTTCATAACTAAATCAACCTCAATTTTTTAAGATTGTGTTTGGATAGTTATATTAAACTTATATGATATGAAAAATTATGTATAACTAGAATAAAATAGTATGTATGATATCATTGAATGAATAACTAGTACACATTTCACCACTTTGTTTTCAGGATCCACCTCAATAGTTATGATAGAATATGATCTCCCTTGCTATTTAGGAATTTATTTTTCTTTTCTCTTGTTATCTTTAAAAACCCTTGGATTAGTGAATTGGTTTTCAAAGTGTCCTGGTTCCTTATAGTTGAAACATTGAATAGTAGGATGAGGGTTGAATAGAGATTTACTTTCTTCCATAACACCAGTAGGTTTATCATATTGGCATTCACTAGCTAACTTACCTTCCTTCCAGCACCTAAATCATTTTCTTGTCCCCTTTAGAAAAGTTTCATAATTCTTCTTCACACACATTTGAAAAGTGGGGTATTGTAATTTCTTATCACCATGATATTTCTCCATCGCTCCAACAGAATTAAAATCTAATATCCACTCCATATATCTAGAACCATTATACACTTGAGATTCACCAATATTCATTTTTAATTTGAGGTACCATTGTAAAATTTCCTCATATATCTCAAAGTCTTTATTTACTAAAGTTTTTTTAGATTCAGTTTTAGCTCAGTAAAGAAGCAGTCAAATTTACTTTCAGGGTCAATGATGAATCCAAAGGAGTATCATGTAAGTTTTATGAAGTATGCCTCATAATCAAAATGGATTATTCATCCTTTTTTAGTCTAAGAAACTCCCTCTCCATTTTGTTTCAGAGAGTTATAGGAATATATTTATTGAAAAACATTTTCCTACATTATTTCCACTCCATTACTTCAATATCCTTCACAACCTTTACATTCTCGATCAAATTACACCATTGATCAACTTCACTCTCCAAGTGATAAATAATAAGTGTGAGATTATCTTTCTCAAAGCATTGAATTACATAGAAGACATTTTCAATATATTTGATCCATTATTCCATGATTAAGGTATCAAGATATCTATTGATCGCCAGAGACCTTTGGTATATAAAGGTATCAATTTTTATTAAGGGGATGTGGTGTTTCCACCCAAATGAAAGTTTTTATTAAAAACATGAGTCAATTGAGTAAGTATTTTCAGTAATTTCTGAACTCATATTCACAAAAGGTTGGACATCTCATTGGGTAGTCATCACATTTCCCATCACACTGGGTTTTGAGTAGGTTCCTCTTATTTCCACCCATTGACTAAAATAAAGGGAAAATTAGTGATAATAATTTTAAAACTATTAAACATATAAAATAGAAAATATAAACATTAAAGGGATAAATGAAATATATTACTTAACCTATGAATTTCTAGGTTTCAATCTAAGTTATCCATGGTCTATTTCCTAACATAAAATTTCATAGTCATTTTGTTCCCTTCATAATGGTTTATAAAGAAATTGTGAATTTACCAAATCATATCCCATGGTAGTGTCAAGATAGGTGTGTAGTAATTCCTATTTGTTAGACACTATTTTAATATTTAGTTAATACTTAATGAACCCTTTTGAGGTTATCACCCCTAGGTACAACTGTACCGAGCCAAATCTATTTTTAGTATCCAGACATGGATTTCATTGCTTGGAAACTACTCACTCTATACATTACCAAAATTTATGGATGTTTTACTATGTTTATTCTTATTCCTATGGAATTCACTACGGTTCTATAATCCTAATACCTAAAAATAACTACTCCCTATTTTGATACCAATTATGACAACCCATATCTTTTATACACTTTATTTCATGACTTATTATATAAAGATACATGTAATACAGTCCCAAAAGATAAAGAGGCCTAGTGTATTTGTGTAATTAGGTACATATCATAATAAAATATAGTAGGGATACAATTAAATTATTTAAAAACTCTATAACATGCCCTTAAATTTCCATTTATCTTCTAAAACTACATAGGATAACCTAGGTACATACATAAGAAAGGTGTGAGCTATAAAGACTAGTAAGGGAATAATAAAAGAATAACTTGATAAAAGTAATAAATGCATGTCAATAAGTATATTATGGTGACATAAAAGGGTGGGAATAATATGAATGAACATTTAAGAATGATATAGTATGATAACATCAAGGTAACATAGGAATGTGACAATAACATTAAACATGACATCATAAAACAGAAGTCAAGGATAATTGTTGAGACATCATAAAAAATCATGATTAAGATAAATACCCATACACCATACATGGAATCTCATGATATAAAAACATTACCCAATGCATTATAGTCCTATATAATTTTAGTCCCACTTGTTAAATTCATATCATGTATATACATTTTTTCACCACATAGATCATACCAAATAAGAACATATTTCACCACTTATAAAACCATGATTAAGGAGTGTGGGTTAAATTCGTGTATGTAGAAAATCAAATAATTATATTTATAACTAGGTAAATACCCTTGAGTGTAAATGAGGATTTTAATTCACAAAACAAAATTTTGGCATAAAAAATCTTGGAATAATTTCAGTAGCATAATAGGTGCACATAACGGTTCATGAAAGGTTTTAATGAGAGTGAAGGGTGATATATCATTACTAGGAATCATAAGGAAAATAAAGGTATATATAAAAACACATTAAATCAAGAATAATTGGGAATAAAAAAGGCATAATATAAAAAAATTACTTGAATAAAATGGAAGAGGAGATAATCCCTTACCTTGATGGGGTGATTCTAAAATCTTGGGAGGGGCTTCTTAAGAGTATAGAAACACTTTGGAGGGATTGAGAGAGGGATAAAGAGAGTAAATTTGTGATCAATGGATTTTTAGTGAAGAATAATAGGTGTTTTTTTAGTATTTGTAACATCCCAGCTTGACTGAACAGTAATACAGTAGCCAGACTGATGGGTCACATGGCCTCAAGTATACCTCCCCGTACACCAGAGGCTTCCAACTAGTAGAGAGGGTGTAAGGTGGTACAATGGAGAAACTATACCCTCTTTTTAGAGTAGAAAAATGGTGTATTAGTTAATAAACAATATGTAACAATTAAAGCAGTAAATAGATAAAGATGAAATAGAAGAAGAATAATATAAACTGAATACAAACAATAAACAACACCAATATACAACTGATGCATTAATGTCTTGGTGATGAAAAAAAAAGATAGAGAATGCTATAAGATATATTATATAAAAAGAAATAAAATAAAATTAAATCCCCAAGGGAGATCTCTCACAAGAATCCCATGATCTGGCTTGATCCGACGCTCCTAACTCCCAAGTATTAGATAAATAGCTCAAGAAAGTAACCAAGGTCCTACAAATATAAGGTCTACTCAGGTACCCCAGTGCATTAGTAGCCCAAGAAAGGTGTGAGATAATAATCCTAGTAGGTTCCCACCCATGGAATATATAATTGAATCTATTCCATTATATATAATGTGAATTAGTGTGTAGGTATAAGAAACAAGATAAACAAGAAGTGCTGAATAAATAAACAACCCGCCCAGGTTCCTAAGTGACACTTGGTGGCTATACCTACTTCAGATCACTTCCAGAATAAGATTTTTGACTATAAACTATATAAATATTAATAAATATATATATATAGTTTAGTTATATATTTAATCCACCTATGAACCAAGTGCGTACCGATACCTAATGGCCATATACTTGGAATACTAGTTGCTGGATGAACTGAGGCGTCACTTATACATCCATAACTAGTCTAAACAATCCTAAAATATCAAGAAATAGGGTACATTACCTACATCATAATATATTGAGAGACATCATTCTACATCACTCGAGATGGTGAGTGAGATGCTACATTAACACTCTAATCATGGTATGTGGCACCTTAGCCTAATGCCTATATAGTATCACTGGTGTGAGTCATCATGCTCAACGCCCGATGTAAGGGAGCATGATGCGCCATGGTCAATATAACCTTTAACATTGCTCCACAACCTATTTATAATATGTAAACATATTTATAATAAATGTTCATGAGGAAATACCTCTCATTCCTTTCATTCACATATAAAGGCATTATCATATTTATAATACAATCCATGAGGAAATTCCTCTCATACTTTGCATTTATCAAGCCCATATACATTAAATCAAGGAATAGTCCTCTTTATAACATAAAATATGAGTAAATACCTCTCATATGTCCATTAGTTAAGTTTAATTCCATTCTAGGTAATAAAATTCTAAATAAGCATAATTAAAGGCATAAGTAAATGCATGAACTTACCATAATTCATAACCCATTTCATTAAATCAATCCATTTAATAGAATTAAGGGATAACATAAATCATGCCTATTTTATTCCATTCAATTCCATAAATCATGGAAATTTCATTTATAATCCTCAAAGGGGAACTTAGGAGGTCCCATGGTCATGAGGGAAATTTCCTACATGGGAATCCCATTCATTTAGCAAGCCAATCCTTTAGAAGGTTCTTAGTCCATTAGTCATTTATATAAGAGGTTTAATTAATTTTATAGCTTCCATAAATATCATGTCTCAAATATAATATATGATAAAACATGAAATTGAAGCATAGATAAAAACCAATTCAATAATTCAAGCATGTTTTAAATCACTAATCATTACTTTTTTGGTTTGGGAGACAACATACCTTCATCAAGGGGTTTTATTATGAAAACATGGGATTGTTCATAAAAAACCATTAATAACAGATATTAATTTCATTCATGATAATACAATTTATCAAAAGAAAAATTATATAAAATCATCACTTAAAGAATTTTTTTTATAAAGGTCCAACTGACAGTTAGAAGGTGCCATCCTCATTTAGACATAACGATACAGGGGGAAATTTTATTTTTCATCTAATTCAAACACTTAAAAAAAATTAAAGACTTTTAACCATTTAATTATAAAGGATAAAAAAATGTGGAACACCCATCGGGTGGCCATAAATGCAATCAACAATATATAATTCCCTAAATAAGGATCAACATACATGTATTAAGGTGAAAGATTCAATTTGATATGAAGTAACCATTTATAAAGTAATGCGTGGAAAAATCCAGCATGAGAGACAATGACAATATATATAGATCGATAAAAACTTTAGTAATGAGTCATATAACACTTACCTCATAATTAGGACATATCACTCATCTAATATCGAGATCTAATTTGATCCAATTGGGAAGAGATATAAGAAATGGACATTCACCCTGAAAATAGGGAAAATGAGTTGACACCAAAATAGTGCAGCCAATGGGATGAAGAATTTGAAATAAATTAGAGAGGATCCAAGAGATTACTAATAAAAATCTATAGAGACCGGTGAAAAATGATTCAGACTTCTAACATGGGAGTTTTCTCTATGCTTAGTTAGAGAGGAGGAGGATCCCACCACTTAAGGAGAGGAGGGTCACACGGCTTCCAAGTGAGGAAGAAGAAAGAAAATGTGATTTTAATCTCATTAAGGAAAAAAATGCCAATTTCACCATAAAATATGGTTTTCACAGTTTGTATAAACATTTCACTAACCATGCTTCACCTAGTCCTTAAGAAACTAGCTCACATGGTATGTGCTGCATGATTACCCTTTCTGTGCACCGTACGATGAATAGTGCAAGGGTACTGCCTAAGGAGAACTGCCTGTATAAGAAGGATTCTTGGTTCCAGTAAACCACGTGGAACTTATATGGGGGAATTTCTACTCCTTTTCTATATTCGCATAGTTTTTTGATGAGGGCCCACACGGTTTCAGACAAACCGTGTGCCCTATACAGACCTTCAAAACTTGATATTTTCATCCCCAATGCTCCTAAAACTCAACCAGACACCCAATACACATTTCATGCATTTAACAAAGTATAAAAACAATAAATTTAAGTTTTCCAACTCTCAAAATAATATTCTGAAGCTCGGTTTAAAAAATGGACTGTCCAATAAATGCCAAAAGTTCAAATTCCTTTGGATTTTCATCCAGTTCTAAAATAAGAGTCATTACAATCTCCCCACCTTAGAAATTTTTTTCATCAAGAATCCTTAAATAAAAACTAAAACATTACCCAAAGGACAAGAGTTTTGAATAATCATACAAACGGTCATGTTGTGTTTCCAAATTCCCAACACACCTTCGAGCACTTCTCAAGTGTACAACACTTAAGACACCAAAACGTGAGCCAACTCTCGCTTCCAGATTGAAACACTGAAGTGGAATATACCCAAGCCTACATAACTAGAGTCATGATCACATTATTTTATCATTAAACATTTGTCCCAAGGTGCTCCCCACCTTAGGCTTTAACTTAAAAAAAGGGGGCTAATTCCGAGCCACGATACCTCCACTGTCAGAATTACCTTACAAAGCACACCTTCAAGAATTCAAGTGACACTATAGCGTGATTTATTTAATAGGGTGAACCCAATTACATCTAAATTCATGAAAGATAATTCACTGAGATAAATGGTCAAATACCGATCTAACTAACAGAACCAGCTGCACATTCTTAGCATGAAAGACAAATCTGACCTTTTAAACCACACCCACCTTCACCCAAAGGTGTGCTTAAATTAGTTCTTCACCAACTGAACTAATTGAACAAGAAGGAAAGTAGGTTAATCCACCTCTGACTGAACATTCTCAAAATGATCGGCTTAGACGGTCAACACATTTAAATATGAACTGTAATGCCTTACTCCAAGGAATCTTGAGTTTAGAACAAACACATTCACAAAAGCTCATACCTGACTTCCAGTGAATTTCCTCAGTAAAACCATTAATTGGTCATTTAAATTGTCATTACTCCACACGAACATGGGTGTAATACAGATCTATTCCACTAAAATCATTACCGTTTTTAAGAATCACCTCTGAGTCTGAAAACATGTCTGGGATAACCTTAGATTCATTGAATTAAGAGTCTAAGGAACTAACCTAGGGTAGTCCACACTTCAGACTTACAAAAATACATTGGTACAAGGACAAGACGTCCACATCTGATAATTGACTAAGCCTATATTGGAATCTTTCTGGTGGTTACATCAAGGATAATTTCTGGTGTCCAAGAGTCCATCTAAGTCATTCCTACATGGGAACCCAAGTACAAATCAAGAGTAACTAAGTCATGAAGAGAACCACCCAAACAAGCCCAAATTCTTTTAAAGATTTAGTGTGACTTAAGACCAAAACTCCCTTAGTGCACCAAGGATGAATTCAAGATAGAGGACATGCTCATATCTAGGATATATTACACTAAGAGGATACATAAATCCAAAATAAGAAAGAACAGTTGAACCAATATCGGTCGAATTATTTAAAGGAGCTCGACTTCACCTACTGACACATTGTCATCTGAACCACGATGCCTTTAGCACCTGAGTCATTCCATGATCGCTCAAGGTTTACCACCAAAGTTTATCTAAAGACAAAAAGTTTTCTTAGGGGTTGTATACATAGCCAACCATTTCCAACATTGTGCTTCCAAGCGAGCACTGACATAATTACAACTCACAACCCTAAAAGGAATTCGAGAAAAATTGACAATTTCCAAATAGTCCTCCTTGGATGTGCTTCTTCTACTTGGGAGGACACATTTTCACCAGAACCGACACGATGCTCCCTACATTAGGAGTGTTTAGTTTTAAAAAGAATAGAGAGACCAGATGAACATAAGCACACTAGATTAAAACCAGTTTAAACGTATGTGTGTCACTCCTCTAAGTCACGATCATCACTTCAAAGCATATGATAAGAAACCGAAACCAACTAACCAACGTGTCAAAAAACCCGAGTCACAAGAATTGGGATGAACTTGATTTCTTAACATATAGGTCACTCTACTATGATGATTACATGATAACACACCCAATAACACAAATATCAATGATTCAACCAAACTCAACTGATTCGTTACAACACTTAACACTCGAAATACACTATGTAAGTGAATGAATACTACCTAGAGGTTTCAGAAGAAAGATGACACATCCTTGATACTATCCATAGGATTTCATACCTATAAATTCAAGTATTTGATGGACCATACTAGAGATTTATTCCAATGTAAAATTTCCCCATACGACCTTTAACCTAGATGAAGACATGCCAAGTTGTCCATCACTAATGAAATGAAAGGGTCAAATGACCTAAAAAGTGGTTGACCATGCCTAAGGAATGTATAACCAGCTGAAACCAAGATTTACCCAAGGCTCACACCCATAATAAGGGTAAAAGAAAACATGTCCACCCATATGAACAAGGGCACCATTAGGATCTAAAAGAGCCCTAAAAGTGATAAATACACCCAAAATAAACCAAAATGTCAAGAAAATCACGAAATTTAGAAGGGAATTCTATATTTAAGGGTGATAACTACCTCGATCCATGCCCTTACGAAAGTAAAAGTATCGACCCCATCACCAGGTCATTCTAACAGGAGTCACTAGGCTCAAGAACCTATCATTTAAGCAATTTATAAAATAAAAGAACACCTATGGAAAAAATTCATGCTTCCGTTCCAAGGAAACTTAAAGATAAACTTAAACTACCCTTACACGAGGGTCTAAATAGAGGAAACCACCTAGGGTTCCATTGTAAGTCCATTACATTGATTTATATTTAATCTTTAAAATTTAATTTTTTTTAAAAAAACACCATGAACCAATTATAAAACAAATATCTTGGTACCTGATTTAACCAATCACTTAAGGAAAATAGGCAAGTCTTATCAAACTTCATTTTTAAACGTTAAAAATTTATTGACATCCCATCATAATTAGGAAATTTATCATATGAATTCCTTTTAATTGATAAGGTGACCTACTAGGGTCCCATTAAGACAACTTGAGTTCATTAGAAGGAAACCCAATAGAAATTTCATAATCATTAAAGTTGTAAACACACCAAAGGTTCATATCATAAGAAATATGCCCCAACCGACCTAATTGGGTCTAGTTGTGCATTTTAGGAATTGACCAATTCATTCTAGATAAACAATAAACTTCTTTTACATTTATATGAATTTCAAAATTTAACATGGTCATATATAAAATGTTTCAATTACATGGTTTTCCACCACCCCAATCCATAAAGTTCCCATAAACCTTAAAGACCGAAGTCTAGCTCTAATTTAATAGAAAACAATTCCATTTTAGAATATAATATGCTCATATATAATAGTATAATTATATTGTTGGCCATATACCAATACATAAATCACCCATACACTTTACATCTTTTCATTTGGCTCCCATTAATGATTTTTTTTACTTTATCATTTAAACTTTAAAACCTTTCATTTTAATGAATTTTTCCCAACATGTATAAATATAATGATGGTTCGAGTATACAGGTTATCTCTTCCCAATTATAGGGAGCCCATACACATTAGAACTGAAAACTGGTTCCCATTTAATCAAAACCAATAAATTTATCCCATGAAACCATTTACATATTAAAACAACACCAGACATGTTATAACAAGCAGGATGGATAAAGAAATACCTAAATAGGTACTAATATAAGCATGTTATTAAAATACCTAAACATGAATACTTATAAAAAAGCATGTTATAGCATATAACTAACATGATAATAAATAAAAGTCATGGAATACACTCTAGGGAAAAATTATATTCAGTAAGAAATCTATAAATACAACTACATGGAATAGAATATGCATGGTATGTGAATTTTATCTGAGCTTATAATGATTCATGTAATGTTTTTTCCTTACTATACTAGGCTAAGGGAAAAATAACATAAATTCATAAATAAATAAATAATGGAAAGTATACCATTCACTCAAGGTTAAATCATATCAACCGTAACAAAAAATATCTCAAACATCAATCCCATACATGGCCGCTTGGATTTGTCCCTGTGGGTGCAGTGATTAGTCCAAGACATGAATATTTACTAAGTGTCGATAGATTCCTAGTATACTATCTACCAACCCAAAATAGAAATAAAAATGAAAATAATGACTCTGATACCACTTTGTAACATCCCAGAATGACTGACCACTAATACAGTATCCAAACCGGTGGGTCACATGACCTCAAGAGCACCACCCCATATGCCATAGGCTGCTGACTAGTAGCGAGGGTGTAAGGTGGTACAGGGGGGAGACTATACCCTCGTGTCAGAGTACCACATATGTGTATTAGTTAATAAAAAAACAACAAAAGATATAAATAAATAAAGATGAAATAATAGAAGAATAATATAAACTAAATATAAATAATGGCCAATACCAATATACTACTGATTCATGCATGTCCAGATGATGAAAACATCAAACATACAACATGATACAAGATACAATACAAAATAAGAAAAAAAATAGAAGTAAATCCCCAAGGGAAACCTCGACAATCATCCCGAGCTCTGGATCTATCCTATGCTTCAAACTACCAATTACTAGATAAATAGCTCAAGCAAGCAACCAAGGTCTTGCAAATATAAGGTCTACCCGGGTACCCCAGTGTAATGGAAACCCGAGTAGGGTGTGAGATAATAATCCTAGTAGGTTCCCACCAGCAGTGTCTAAAACTGAATCTAGTCTATGAAATATAATGTAAAGTAATATGCAGGTATAATCAGAAAGATAAACAAGTAGTGCTAAATAAATAAACAAAAACCCACCTAGGTTTCTAAGGGACACATGGCAGCTATACCTACTTCTTCCCACTACCGGAATAATATGTATGACTAAAAACTATATACATATTAATAACTATATATATAGATACATAGTTTAGTTATATATTTCATCCACCTATATAAACCAAGTGAGTATCGACGCCTAATGGCCATATACCTGGAATACTAGTTGCTGCCTAGATCTGGGTGTAACTCAAACACCCATAAATAATATAAATGAGCCTAAAAGATAAATAAATGGTGTACATGCCCTATATTCCAATAGATTGAGAGACATAATTCTACAACACTTGGGATGTCGAGTGATCTCCCATGGAAACAATTTAATCCTTGTACATGGTGGCTCAACCCAATGGCCATATAGTATCATTGGTGCGAGTCGTCATGATCAACACCTAATGCAAGGGATCATGATGCGCCATGAGAAAAAAACCCATACCATATTTCCATAGCCTATTTATAAGGTGTAATAATATTTATAATAAATTTCCATGAGGCAATACCTCTCATTCATTACATTTATCAAGCCTATATAAAGGCATCATCATATTTATAATACAAGCTGTGAGGAAATACCTCTCATTATTTGCATTTATCAAGCCCATATACATTCAAGAAAGGAATAGTCATATTTATAACATACCACATAAGGAAATACCTCTCATTTATCCATTAGTTAAGTTCAATTCCATTCAAGGCATTACAATTCAGAATAATCATAATTAAAGGCATAAGTAAATGCATGACCTTACCATACTTCATAACCTATTTCGTTAAATAAATACTTTTAACATAATTAAGGGATAATATAAATCATGTTTATATGATTCCATTAATTTCCATAAATCATGGAAATTTCATTTATAAGGCTCAAAAGGGAACTTAGGGGGTTCCATGGTCGATGGGAAAATTTCTTACATGGGAAACCCCATTCAATTAACAATCCATCCCTTAGAAGGAGCTTAGTCCATTAGTCATTTATATAAGAGGTACAATTCATTTTATAGCTTCCATAAAGGTCATATCTCAAACATACCATATGCCAAAACATGAAATTTGAGCATAGAGAAAAACAAATGCAACATGATAAGCATTGTTTAAATCATTAATCAATACTTTTGGTTTAGAAGATAGCACCCCTCCATCAAGGGGTTTTATTATGAAAACATGAAATTGTTCATAAAAAAATCATTTATCACAGATATTCATTTCATTCATGATAATAAAATTTATCAAAATAATCATTATAGGAAATCATCACTTAAAGAAAAATAATTTATAAAGGTCCAACCAACACTTATAAGGTTCCATCATCATTTATATAAAGAGATACATGGGGAAATTCAATTTTTTTCTAAGTCGGCCTCTTAGAAGGCATTCAAAACTTTTAAACATTTAATTATAAAGGGGAAAAGCACTTGGTACAGCTATGTGGTGGCCATAAATGAGACCAATAATCTATAATTCCCTAAACATGGATCAACATACATGTATCAAGGTGAAAGGTTTAATTTGATATAAAAGAACCGATTTTAAATGAACAAACAAAAAAATTAGGCATGCGGCACAATGGTAACATTTATAAATCGTTGAAAACTTTGGGAATGATTCATAGAACACCTAACTCATACTTAATTCATATCACTCATACAATATCAAGCTCATATTTTATCTGATTTGGAAGAGATCTAAGAAACAGTCATTTGACCTGAAAATAGGGAAAATGAGCTTGCACCAAAATAACACAGTAGATGTAATGAAGAACATGAAATAAATTAGAGAGGATATGAGAGATTACCGATATGGATCTATAGAGACTAATGGATAATGATTCAAACTTTGAACAAGGGAGTTTTATTCATGTCTAGATGGAGAGGAGGAGAAGTCCACTAAGTAGAGTGAGCAAGGTCACGTGAAGGTCATGTGAGGAAGAAGAAAGGAAATGAGATTTTAATCTCATTAAGGGAAAATATTCATTTCACCCAAAAAATGGGTCTTACGGTTTGGCTGCATGGTTTGGAAAAACCGTTCACTAACCGTGCAACACCCATTCCTTAAGAAACCAACTCACATAGTTTGTGCCACACAGTTACCCTAACTGTATGCCAACTATGCGATAAATAGTGAGAGGGTATTTCCTAAGTGGAACTACCCATTTAAGAGGGGCACATGGTTTGGGTAAGTTGTGCACAACCCATTCAAGGAGTTTCTATACCTTTGTTGTAGCTACGTGGTTTGTTTTTAAGGGGCCGCATGGTTTCAGACAAACCGTGCAACCTATAAAGACCTTTAAAACATGATATTTCTGACCCCAGAAGTCCCAAAACTCAATGAGACACCCAAGAAACCTCTTGGACCTTTACCCAATTGTAAAAACAACACATTGAAGTGTTCCAACTCTCGGAATCATGTTATAATGCTTGGTTTTAAAAATGGACCATCCAATAAATGCGAAAAGTTCAAATTCCTTTGGATTTATGTCTGGTTCCAAAACACAGGTCATTAAAACCTCCCCACCTTAGAATTTATCATCCTCAAGTAACCTTCTAGAAAAAAGAAAACATAACCCAACCTACAAGGGTCATGAAGCCTTGTTCAAACGGTCTCATTTCATTTCCAAATTCCTAACTCACCTCCGAGAACTTCTCAAGTATACAACACTTAAGCCACCAAAACCTGATCCAATGCTCGATTCTAGATTGAAACACTAAAGTGGAACATACCTAATACCGATTAACTAGCTATATGATCATGTCATCATCTCATTAAAAATTTGACGCAAGTTTATCCCCACCTAAGGATTTAACATTAAAAAAGGGGGACAATTCCGATCCACAATACCTCCACCATCAGAATTGCCTTAAAAAGAATGCCTCCAAGCATTATATCAATGCTCTGGTATGATTTATTTAATAGGGAGAACCCAATTACATCCGAGGTAATAGAAGTGACCTCACTAAGAGAAATGGTCAAATCCCATTTGACCTAATAGAACCGATCTTTCACACTTACCACGAAAGGAATAACCGACCTTTTAAACCCCACACACCTTCACCCGAAGATGTGCTTAAAGTAGTTTTTCACCAACTGAAATCATTAAACAAGAAGGAAAGTATGTCAAGACACCTATAACTGGACATTTTCAAAATGATCATCTTAGATAGTTGGTGCATTTCCATCTGAACCACAATGCCTTACTCCGAGGCATATTGCATTTACCAGAAACACATTTACCAAAGTTCATACCCAACTTTCGATGTTGATCCCCAGTCAAACTAGTAATTGTTCATTTAAACTATCATGCCTCTACACGAACAAGGGTGTAATCCAGATACATTACACTAGAATCATTACCATTTTTAAGTATCACCCCCTGAGTCTGACAGTAAGTCTGGGATAACCTCATATTCATTGAAACGTGAGTCTAAGGAACTAACCTAGGGTAGTCTACACTCTAAACTTACAAAAATTTGTTGGTACATAGACAAGACATCCATAACCAATCATTGAATGATCCCAGAATGACATCCTCTTGGAGGTCACATCCAGGAGAATAGTTGGTGTCCAAGAGTCCATCCAAGGCATTCCTACACAGGAACCTAGGTACCACTCAAGACTAACCAAGTCATGAAGAGAACCACCCAAATAAGCCCAATGGCTTTTAAAGATTTAGCATGACATAAGACCGACACTCCATTATTACACCAAATAAAAATTCAAGATAGTGGATATGCTCGTCGATAGGATGGAGTACACTATAAGGATATAGAAAGGCAAAAGAAGTGAGAATAGTCGAACCACTCTTGGTTGAATTCTTAAAAGGATCTCGACTTCACCTTCCTAAACATCATCAACTGAACCAAGATGCCTTTACCACCTGAGGAATCCTATGATCTCTCAATCTTTACCACTGAAGATCATCCAAATACAATAGTGTTTTAGGGGTTTCATACACAACCAACCATTTTTAATTTCATGCTTCTGAGATAACACCGACATGATTGCAACTCGTAATCCTGTAAGGAATTTGAGCAAAATTGACCATTTCCCAATGGTCCTCCTTGACTATTCTCCTTCTACTTGGAAGGAAACATTTTCACCAGAACCGACATGACACTCCCTACCTTAGGAGTTTCCTAGTCATTAAAATAAGAGAGAGATCATCCTCTCATAAGCACACTAGATCAAAACCAACTTAAATGTATGGGTGTTACTCCTCTGAGTCACGATCATCACATCAAAGCATCTGACATGAAACCAAAACCAACCGAACTACATGTCAAAACACCTGAGTCACAAGAAAGTCATCTCAATCATTAGAAATAACTTGATTTCGTAACTCATAGGTCACTCTACTATGAAGATGACCCGAGAACACACTCAACAGTATAAATCTCAGTAATCTAATTGAACTCAAATGGTTCATTACAACACTTAACACTCGACATGAACCATGTATGTGAATGAATACTAACTTGAGGTTTTAGAATAAATATGAAACATTCTTGATATTATCTAGAGGCTGTTAGACCTATGAATTCAAGTATCTAATGTCTTGTTCTAGATATTTAGTCCAAATTTTTATTTCCCCATACAACCTTTTGACATGGATGAAAACAAGACAAGTCATCCATCAATGAGAAAAAGAAAGGTTCAAGAGACCTATGAAGCGACTGACCATTCCTGAGGCATGTCTAACTAGCTGAAACTGACCATTACCTGATGCTCACACCCATAAAAAGGGTCAATAAAAACATAACCACCCATCCTAAAAAGGGAATCATTAAGAGCTAAAAGAGTCCTACCAAAAAAAAAACACTCAAATGGAAACCAAATGTTAGGAAACTCATGGAATTTATCAAGGAATTATATCTATAAGGGCGGTACCTACCTCAGGCTATCCTATTATGAAAGAAAAAGCATCAACCCTATCATCGGGTCATGCTAACAGAAGTCACTAGGCTCAAGATCCTATCATTTAAGACATTTCTAGAAGAAAAGAATGATAATATAAAATGATCACGCTTTCATTCTAAGTCAACTCAAAGATAAACTTAAACTACCCTTACACAAGGTTCTAAAAAGAGGACACTATATAAGGTTCTATTTTAAGGCCATTACATTGATTTAAATTTAATATTTAACATTTCAAATATTTAAAACCAAAAATCAAGAACAATTTATAAAAAAAATCTCTTGGTACCTAATTTAACCAACCACTTATGGAAAATAAGAAAGTCTTATGAAACTTCCTTTTTAAACATTAAAAATTTATTAACATCCTATCATAATTAGGAAATTTATCATATGAATTCCTTTTAATTGATAAAGAGACCTAATAGGGTCCTGTTAATCCAACCTGGGTTCATCAAAATGAAACCCAATAGCAGTTTCTTAACCATTAAAGTTGTAAACACACAAACGGGTCATCTCATAAGAAACATGACCCAACTGACCTACTTGGGTCCAGTTGTGCATTTAAGGAATTAACCAATTCATTTAAATAAAAAGTAAACCTCTTTTACATTTAGAAACATTTCATAATATAACATGGTCATATATAAAATGGTTTTATTACATGGGTTTCCACCACCCCAATCTATAAAGCACCCATAAAATTTATAGACCAAAGTCTAACTCTTATTTAATCGAAACAAATTACATTTAAGAATATAATATGCTCATAAATGACATTCAAGTTATATGAGTGTCCATCTACCAATATATAAAGTGTCTATACACTTTAGAATTTGGTTCCCATTAATTACAACCAATTCAATTTAGCATTTAAACATTAACATCCTTTCATTTTAACAAAGGTTTCTCAACATGTATAAAAATAAAAGATGGTTCGACTATACGGGTTACCTTTTCCCAATTATAAGGCACCCATAATCCTTAAAACTAAAAACTAGTTCCCATTTAATTGAAACCAATAAATTTATCCCATGAAACCATTTACATATTAAAACAACACCAGGCATGTTATAACAAGTAGGCTGGCTAAAAAAATACCTAAACATATACCAATATAAGCTTGTTATTAAAATACCTAAAAGTGAATACTAATAAAAAGAAGCATGGAATATCATATAATAGGCTTGATAATGAATACAAGGCATTGAATACACTCAAGGAACAAAATTACAATCAGAAATAAAGCTATAAATGAAACTACATATCCTGGAATATGAATGGAATGTGAATCTTCTCCATGCCTATAATGATGCATGTAATGCTTCTTCATTACAATACCAGGCCAAGGGAAAAATACCATAAATTAATAAATCAATATGCAATGTAAATTAAACCATTCAATAAAGGTGAAATCATATCGGCTAAAATAAAAAATAGTACAAATGTTAATCCCATCCCTGGCTATATGGACTTTTCCCCATGGGTGGGGTGATCAGTCCTAGACACAACTATTTACCAAGTGCCGATACATTTATATTCTCCTGTATACCAACCAAAATAGTCTTTAAATAGAAAATAATGTCTCTAATACCACTTTCTAACATCCTAAACTGATTGAACACTAATACGATATCCAGACAGGTAGGTCATGTGGACTCAAGTGTGCCTCCCCATATTTAAGAGGCTACTGACTAGCAGCAAGGGTGTAAGGTGGTATAATATAGAGACTATAACCTCATGTTAGAGTAATAAAATGGTGTATCAGTTAAAAAACAATATTAAATAGTGGAAGCAGTAAACAAATAAAGAAAAAATAGTGGAATAATACTATAAATAGAATATAAACAATGTCCAATTCCAATACACAACTGGTGCATGCATGTCCTACTAATGAAAATAGAAAACATACAAAATTATACAATATATAGTATAGAAAAAGAAAGAAAATAAAAGTAGATCCCAGAGGGAGATCTCCATGAGTATTCCGATCTTTGTATTAGTCATGTGATCCTAACTCCCAGGTACTATCTAATCAGCTCAAGTAAGCAAACTAGGTCCTGCATATATAAGGTATACTCGGGTACCCTAGTGCAATAGTGTCCTAAGCAGAGTGTGAGATAATAATCCCAGTATGTTCCCAACCATAGTGTCTACTACTGAACCCAGTCTGTGAAATATATTGTAAAGAAGTGTGAAAGTATAAATAAAAAGATAAATAAGAAAATGATGAATAAATAAACAACCCACCCAAGATCCTAAGGGACACCTGGAAGCTATACTTGCTTCAACACACTATTGAAATAAGATGTATGACAAAAAACTATATATATATTAATAAATATTTATATATTTTAGCTATATATTTCATCCACCTATATGAACCAAGTGCGTACCGACACCTAATGTCCATATACATGGAATACTAGTTTCTGGATGGACCAGAGCATAACTCAGAAATCTATAACTTTTCTAAATGATCCTAAAAGCTCAAACAATATGGAACATTTACTACATCCTAATAGAGTGAGATAATTTATGATACAATACTCAGGATAGTGATTGAGCTTCCATGGAAACACTCTAATCATGGTACACGATGCATCGGCCCAATACCCACATAGTATCACTGGTGCAAGTCATCATGTTCAACACCCGATGTAAGGGAGTGTGATTCTCCATGCTCAACAGAACACTTACCATCGTTCCAGAGCCTATGTATAAGGTTCAATCATATTTATAATAAACAACCATGAGTCAATACCTCTCATGCCTTAAGTTTATCAATCCCATATAAAGGCATCATCATATTTATAATACAATCCATGAGGCAATACCTCTCATGATATGTATTTATCATGCCCATATAAATTCAAGGAAAGAATAGTCATCTTTATAACATAAAACATGAGGCAATACCTCTCATATGTATATTAGTTAAGTTCAATTCCATTCAAGGAATTATAATTAAGAATAATCATAATTAATGGAATAAGTAAATTCATGGCCTTACCATACTTCATAACCCATTTTATTAAGTAAATACATTTAACAAAATTAAGGGATAACATCAATCATGCCTATATGATTCAATTAAATTCCATAAATCATGGAAATTTAATTTATAAGGATCAAAGGGCCACTTAGGAGGTGTTGTGGTCAAGAAGGTAATTTCTTACATGGGAAACCCCATTCATTTAGTAAGGAAATCCCTTAGAAGGAGCTTAGTCCACTAGTCATTTATATAATAGGTGAAATTAATTTTATAGATTCCATAAAGGGAATGTTTCAAACATACCATATCCCAAAATATGAAATTTGAGCATAGAGGAAAACCAATGAAAAAATCCATGCATGGTTTAAATCAATAGTTAATACTTTTTGGTTTAAAAGACAATTCATCTTCATCTAGGGGTTTTATTATAAAACATGGAATTGTTCATAAACAATTCATTTATCATAGATATGAATTTCATTCACGATAATATAATTTATCAAAAGAAGCACTATAAGAAATCTTCAATTAAGTAATTTTTTTATAAAGGTCTAACCAATACTTAGAAGGTGCCATCCTCCTTTAGAAAAATATATACAAGGGGTAATTCCATTTTTCATCTAAGACAAATGCTTATAAGGCTTTCCAGACTTTTAAACATGTAATTATAAAGGGTAAGAACACTTGGAACACCCATGGGGTGGCCATAAATGATATGAACAATATCTAAATCCCTAAATAAGGATCAACATACATGTATCAAGGTGTAAGGTTCTATTTGATATGAAGGAACCAGTTATAAAGCAACGTGCAACAAATGCCAATGTTCGATATAATGAAAACATTTATAAATTGATGAAAACTTTGGGAATGAGTCATAGACCACCTACCTTGTACTTAGAATGTATCACTCATCCAATATCAAGCTTTGATTAAATACATTTTGGAAGAGATATAAGAAACATAAATTCACCATAAAAATAGAGAAAATGATCTTGCAACAAAATAACATAGCATATGGAACAAAGAACTTGAAATAAATTATAGAGGATCCAAGAGCTTACCGATACAGATCCATGAAGACCAATGTCGAATGATTCAGACTTTGAATGGAGGAGTTATCAACATTCCTAGATGGAGAGGAGGAGGATCCCACTATATAGGTATAGGAGGGTCAAGCAGATTCTAGGTGAGGAAGAAGAAATGAAATGGAATTTTAATCTCATTAAGGGAAAATGATCATATCACCCTAAAAACTGGGTCACATGGTTTGGCTGCACAATTTGGACAAACTTTGTACTAACCATGTGATAACCAATACTTAAGAAACTAGCTTTCATAGTTTTTTCACACACGGTTACCCTAACCGTGCTCCAATCATGCGATTAATAATTCATGAGTACTACATAAGTTTAACTAACCGTACAACAAGGGTTCTTGGTTTGGGTAAATCGTGCATAGACCACACAGGGTGTTTCTGCTCCTTTGTTGTAGCCACATGATTTAATACTCAGAGGATGCATGGTTTCAGACAAATCATACACCCTATATAGATATTCAAAACTTGAGATTTCCAACCCCAGCACTCCCAAAACTCAACAAGACACAAGGGAAATGACTCATGCCTTTACCCAAGTCTAAAGAAAACACATTGAAGTGTTCCAACTCTCAAAATCATGATCTGAAGATCAGTTTTAAAAACAACCTGTATAGTAAATTACTAAAGTTTAAATTTCTTTGGATTTTCATCTGGTTCCAAAACATGGTTCATTATAGTATTTATAGAAAAAGAGAGGGGTATTCTTTATTAATTTCTAAACTTATGTTTTGGGCTCTTAGAATTAAAATAGCCAAAAACAAAAAACTTTTCATGGGTTTTGACCATGGTTTTTTTCAAAGAGGAGTGGATTTAAATATTTTATTAGGATAATAACCAAAATACTTAAAATAATTCCATTGATGATGTGGAATTGAGACTTATTTATAACTAATTATTTTTAAAACCTTAAAATATAATACTAGTTTTGGAGGATTCATTAAAGGTTTGTAAAATTAATCAAATAACTTCAAAAATAAATTAATTTAAAGAGTAAATCAATTTTTTGTAATTTTTCCCCTTTATATAATTTATTACATCACTTTTGGTCTATTATGATGTCATAATGTGTACTGTATATTTATATCGTATTTAATTTGTTCCCAAAATTTCTCTATCTAAAAAATTAATAAAAATTAACCATTTGATAATTCTGACATTTTAATTTCAAAATTAATATTTATTTGACCAAAATTACTTTCTAAATATGAGAATTTACAATTTTAAATTAAAATACCTTTTTAATAGAAAATACTAGTTTTTTGATGATAACATCTTTATAAACCTTATAAAAATTACATTGGACTTCATTAAATTACATTATCATTTATTTTTAAATAAATTTTAATTAATATCAATATTTTTTGAAAATAAAATTTATTTTAAAAACTATTTAATTTATCAAAAAGTGCATTTTATTTGAAATTGTATTTTTCCCCAAAAATATAATCTTTATTTTTTCATATTAAAATATTATTTTTATCATACTCATTACGTAACCATGTATAAAGTAATAATGAAAAGAAATAAATATATCAATTATTTTATTAGAATAAAATATAAAAATTTATACTACTAGGGTCTAGATATGTAACCAGTTATTGTCCCAACATATTCTTTAAGGGTAATGTGTGTGATGGTGATACTTTCTTGGGGTGGTTCGATAAACATGGTTTGAGCTGTGATATCGATAAGCTTTAATTTCTCTTGTATTTTTTTCTCATGTTTTACTTTTTTAATCTCATATTCGTCTTGGTCAAGAGAAAATTCCAATGATTCCATCTCCCTCAGATGCTTTGATAAATGGGATTTATAGGATATGATCCTACTATTCAAGAACTTTTATTTTTTTCTTATGTGTCAATTACACTTTATCGCAACTATTAAAATATACCAATATTAATGATCACTATAGAAAAACTATATTATCAATAGTTATGATTCTTAATGTTCTTTTATTCCCAAAAAAATTATATATTTTATAATGGTCCAAAATAAAAAAATTTAGTGTATGTGCTTTCTATAACTACATTTATTAATAAGGTATTTATTCATTCCAATGGGGAATTTCCTTTATAAAAGTTTTAGTCATTATAGGTTCTATGAAGATGATGTCCCACGGAAAATATGAGAATTTTAAATTCTTCCTAATTAGTTTTTATAGAAATCTTTTGAATTTATAAGGCAAGATAATGATATTTTGTTTAAGGGAATGATTATTACCTTTAAGGGTAAAAATTTATGTTTTAAGATTTTTTTGGGTTCTCATGTTTTTTAAGAAACCATCATAATTTTTATTTTTTTCTTTATGTTTTCTTATAAAGTGTTTTATGAAAAAAATTGGGTACTAAAGCTGATTTCACATGTAAGTAAATGATTTTTTGATCATAAAAATTATTATGTTATTGGAAAACTCTCTTATATGAACTTATGGTTTTAAAATGGATTAACATGTTTCTTTTCATTTTTTATATCTGTCTTACTAATCTTTTTGTACTCATATCATATTTTCAAATGTTTTTCTTAGGGTTTACGGATGAGTAGGTACAACAATGATGTAATGTTTAAAATCCTGAAGATTTTTTATAAAATTAATACATGTTTCATTTCAAAAGTACTGAATTGTATAAAAAATGGACACTAATTGAACGTTTACATAATGTAGTATATGGTTTTTTTATGATATAATTCTCTAAAACTCTAAACAATAATGATCCCCAAAATGTTATAAAGTTAATTATTGTCTAAAAACTGAATATTATGTAATTTTTTAAGGATGGGTCCTTATATATTCTATATAAGGATCTAAGGAATCATATAAAGACTAAATAATATGATTTTATAGTTTGATACTAAATTAAAAGAGATAAAATATCTACACTGATTTACTAAGGCATTTTTGGAATGCTTGATCTTCTTTATTACATTATATGTGTAGGGATGAAGACCACTTTAATATTATAGAACCACTTCTACAACTTACAATGATTTATATTTTTACTTATTTCTATATTAGAGTTTTCAGCACTATAAATTTTTATTCATGTGTCACACACATCAGTTATACCATTTTTAAAAGGTACAAAATGGTTTTCCCCGGATAAAAAAGCATCCACATAGGTTGTGTCTGAATCTGTTAAAAGGTACTATGTTAGGGATGCTCCTTAGTAATCTAGTTTTCTATTTACAACCATGTCAAAGGATATGTTAGGTTTGGTATTACCATTTTAATAGACTAGGTTAGGGTTGATCCCATGTAAAATTCTTGATTTGTTCTGAACGCATTGAAAAAGGCTATATTAGTGGATATAAAAACTCTTGGGTAACGAGTGTGATGATTATAAATAGGATCATTTGAATCCAAACTATTATTAAATTAGTATGTTCATTAATTTATTTGCTATGTACACTATTTACACTTTTGATGCATCTCTTTTTTATGATTGAATTATTTATCTTTTCTATCCTCTAAATTTGGTATTATTATTCAAGATGCTATGATTATTTTAAGGTTAAATTTTTTTATACCTCTAATACTTTCCATATCCATGGTTGAAACCAAACATTTAGTATAAAATAATTGATTTTCTTTGGATATATCTCTATTACTAACATGTTTCAAATATTTAACAGTATAAGGGAATGATCTATTTTTAGTTATGACAAGTCAAGAGGTTGATAATTTTAATCCTTTGAGACCACCACATTTCAATGACGACTATAGTTATTATAAGGAAATAATGGAGGTATTTTTTTTATGAATATAGGTATGTGGTATAGGACTATCATGGAAAGACCTTACAAACTACTAGAAGTTTATCTTGATACATTGGTCAGTAATGATGAAGCTAAATACATTATGAATTATAAAGTTTTGAATAATATTTATTGTCCCATTAATGTAAGTGTTTATAGTCATATTTATTTTTATAAAACTATGTCCAAGTCACTCATCAAGGCACTAAAAAATTATAGATCACTTATCCTAGTAATATCATGGATGAGTTTCAAGAATTCTAGATGTTTGAACATGAAAGTGTAATTGATATGTATGAAAGGTATACTAAGATTTTTTAAAACATAAATCATACTAGTGAGGTCATGAAGATTAGAAAGTTGATTGAAAGAATACTATAATCACTACCTAATAAGTGGAATTCCAATAAGGTTGTGATTTAATAAATAAAGGAATTTTCTGAATATACAATATACAGGTTTATTGGATCATTATTTCAGCACGATCTTGAGTTGAAGAATATTGATAATGAATTCAATAAAAAAGGAAGTTAATTGATTTTAAATCAACTAAAATGGAATATTATGATTCTTATGATGATAGTATATATTCTTCCAGTATCTATAAAGGTAATGATTTATGTTAATTAGTGATGTGTATACAAGGAATTATAAAGAAGGCAAGGTTTCAAGAAATTTTATAAAGAAAAGAAGCATAAGATAGATTTTAAAAGGAAAGTATAGAGGCAATAATTATTTTGATATTAGAAGTTTTTTCATGCAATAAGATAGGATTTATCAAATATGAGTGTCCAAGGTTTAAAAATAAAATATAAGTAAAGAAGAAAATAAAAAGGATAATAATGCATTGGATGCATGTTGGAGTTGCACAAAATATTTAGATATAAGTGAAGAATTTGGAAGTGAGAATGGAACTACAAACCTTTGTTTCATGGATAAAATGAGTAATGTTATTAATATTTCTCTTTATTCTGATTCATATTACTCTAATTATTCTGGTTGTGATAATCCTGGTATTTGGAATTAAATGATATTTGTGATAAGTATTATGAATAAATTGAAAATATTTCAAATATATACAAAAACTGAGTAACAATCACTAGAATATTAATAAGGAAAATAAGAAAATCATTTTGTAAAATGAAAAATTAAAATATATTACCATTAAAAATGGAAAATATATAAAGGAAAAATTCAACGTTATGATGAATGACATGTCTAAGATAAAAAAAGAGAATGAAAATTTGAAAAATACAGCTTCTATCACTAAAGATAAAATATATTATGATCTAGAATCTGTACAAAAGTAAAATGAGAAAATTAAAGCTAAGGTAGAATGTCTAAAGAAAGGTTTTTCTATGTTTACTATCAGAAGATAAAGTTTGGATGAACTTATGAGATTGAAAAAGTTGACTAGAGTGAGGAAGAATAAGAACTGTCTTGGTTACACTATAAAATTAGAAAATATGTTTATGAATCACTTTGTCAAAGGTAAATGTGAAGATATTTATTATATTAACTATTTTAAGTGTGGATTATTTGATCATTATGCAAGTGATTATTCATTTAAATTTATTCAATATCTTTGTCACAAGAAGACATTTATTTCTAAATTTTATTGCAAACGTTATATTGTCTAACCCTCCTATAGGATGGGTTGCTAAAGTATCATTTTTGAATTCAATTGGACCTAAGTTAGTTTACACTTTAAAATATAATTATTTCAAATTGGATAGTATGAATACATTTTATATTTTTATGATATGGTATTTTTTTACAAGATTTATTTGAAAGTTGTTTCTATTATGGTCAGTGAGCATGTATTTTCCATTTTATTAGTTGGTTCATAGGCATGTGATTAAATTTTTATTTTTATTGATTCATTGAATATTATTATCCTATTTTCATGGCTCAAAGTTACTTTTGATTTTAAATAGGAGTCATAAGCTGTACATTCAACTTATTTTCTATTAAAGAGAGAGAATCCTTGATTAAGGGGGATCTTTTATTATTTAATTATTGTTATTTATTTAATAGTTGGTCTACCATTTTATTATGAATGAGTTTATAGGGAGTTTTTCTTTCTAAATTATTTATTTAATTCTTGAGCATTCTATATAATCTATTTTCTATGATTTGTAATTTACTATAAATGGAGTTTTCTATTTTACATCATAATGGGGAGACATGTTTGACATTTACTAATATATTTTATACCCTTTAATGTTTAATGTTAATTGTTAGTTTTATGTTTATTAGATCTAATTGAAATTTATTTTATCACTTTTATATTTAACAAAAAAGAAAAAATGTATAGTTTGAGATGTTTGAGGTGTTTGTTTTTGTAATTATTATAAAGAGGGAGTACATGGAGTAGATCCTTTCCACTTTATTTATTATGTTTTGATAACTATTTATCTCTCTCACTCATTATTTTATTGTTTTTTATTATTTATTAAGATTCTTTTATTCTCATATTTCTTTGTGAATCTTGAACTATTTGTAGAATAAACTAATGAAATTGATGATGGTGATTTTTTTAAAGTACAATAACTTATGTTCTCTAAAGCTATGATAAAAAAGACCATACTTTTGGATATTTTGTTAAAGTAGAAAATATTATGCATTTTGAGGAATTTTTTAATATCTTACAGATGGATAGAAAATGTTATATTTTGAAATCTAGTAAATTCAAATATATCACATATAATTAGAAGATAAAAAATTTATTCTTTATTGGATGAAGGATATTATGTATATAATTTTGAGAGAGTGAAAAACCTTACACATGTAAGGATTTTAAACATCACAATGGAGCTAAAAAATATCTTACTTATTAGATTGTGACAAAGAAAAATATATCATGTATGAAGCATGTTAATTTTTTCACAAAGGTAAGTTTCTTGTGAATGTTGTGTTGAATTTTTTTTAAATATTGATTGGAAGTTAGATATTTAGAAGTTAAGAAGTGATTAGGAGGATATAATCTTATGAATTTCACTACATGGATCATTATTTATGATGGGATTATTTATCATAAGATATGACTGATATTTCAAATATTATGATATAAAAATTTAAATGATTGGAACATCGAAGGAACTTTTCCATGTGATTTTACAGAGTATTTAAAATTATTTAAATGCATATTATTTTGGAGTATTTAATACAAATTATTATTATTTATTTAATGATGACTTAAATATTTATTTAAATCTGATTAATGGATATTGGTAATTAAGGAAATACCTTGTGAAGTTTATTTTTGTTTATTTATGAAAGATCATAAAGATTATAACCATTATATTTTTTATATATAATTGTATGAAGGAATTAGGGAGAGATAAACTAACATGATTTCATTGTATGATACAAAGTTCAAGAGCTATATTGTATATAATGATTTGATGATGAATTTTTAGAAAGCTTGATCTTCATTATTACATAATCTATAAAGGGAAAACGATCACTTTACTATGTAAAAAATTATTCTATAACTTATAGTGATTTCTTTGTTTAGTTATTTTTGTACTAGAGTTGTATACACTGTAAATACTTAGTTAAGTTTCACACACTGGTTATACCATCAATAGAAGGTACCAAATCATTTTGATAACTAACCAAAATGAAGTTCCACAAGTTGTGTCTGGTCCTATTAAAAGGTAGTAGGTTAGGCCTAATCCGTAGAAAAACTAGGTTCTATCTGAACCTATGTAAAAAGATATGTTATATTTGTTCTTTCATTTGTAATATACTAGGTCATAGTTACTCCTATTTAAAAGTTTGGGTTTAACCTACACCCATTATAAAAGTATATATCTAGTGTATATCCATACTCTTGGGATAAGAGTGAAAATAGTATATATAGGACCGTTTAGATCTAAACTACTATAAAATACTTATATTCACTATTTTCTTTATTGCATACACTCTTCAAACTTCCACTAACCTCTTGTTTATGCTTTAATTGTTTATATTTTATATCCACTAAATTCCACATTATTATTCAGGTTAAAATAATTTTTTTAAGATTTAAAATTCACCCCCTCTTGTACTTTACATCTCCTTGGTCAGGACCTAAAAACTTTATTTTTTACAAGTGTTGTAAATTCTAAATAATGGTAAAAATTTATGAAGCTTATAGTTTTCATTAAAGTGATAAATAAGGTTTTCTTAATCATGGATTTTAATGAAAAGGAATATATCAATCTCAAATGGATCTAATTAATAGATTTATATTTTCATCTCATTTCTAATATATGATAAGGGATATTGTTTGTTAAAAAATAGTTATTATAAAAAATATAATATGGTGGATTCAATACACATGGTTTATGATTCATTGGATTCTGTAACATGCTTGAAAGAAATATGAGGATAAAAATGTATTATACAGGACAAAAGTATTTGTCTAGATTCTTGTTAAAATATTAGGGATTTGATCCCATTGTCAATGGAATATTTTAAAGAATAAAGTATTCTTTTTTGAGTAATGCTCTAAACACATATAATACCATATAATATATAGAAACAATAGTTTATTTGTTAAATATTCCTACTAAGTAAATACATGTTATTTCCTTAACACAAAGAAGTTTGTGTATCTTAGCATGATATTCTGAAAAGTATATATTTTCTAAGAGATCAGTAGAAGTATTCTTGGACATAAAGAAGTTCAAAGGTTAAAAAATAAAAGATTATGCCAGTCAAAATCCAAAGGGAATATAACTTAATATCTTAAAATATTTTAGGGTATTTCAGTAAAGATAAATGTAAAGAGTTATATTTAGTTACTACAAAGAAGTGAAAATCAACGGATGTCCTAAATTATTTTAGTATGTGTTAGTAAAGTTAACATAATGTATAGAGTTATATTAGTTAACATAATATTTCATGGTAAAGTTTTGATGTAAAGAATTTCAAAATGATGACGATGATCATAAAAAGAGTTCTAAGTAGACAATAGAATTTATTAACATCATAACATTTTTTTTAAGTAAAAGAGTTTTGAACACTATGTTAAAAGAAATGAATATTAAAAATATGATACTTAAGTTACACCAATAGTCAAACCATATTTTTTCATAGATTTTACTCACTAAAGATTTTAGTGGGAGAGTTTTATCATATGGTCATATAAATATTGAAAAGAATTACATAGATATGTAATGAGCTTAAAAAAACCTCTGAAAGTGTATAAAACATAAGGATTGTAATGTCTTATAATTTTCATATAATTTCTTTAATAGTATGGAATTATTTTGAGACCACACGCTTTGACGACATGTGATTTCGAGGCCTAGTTATCCGAGAATGGAATTTTGAACTTTTTTTAGTTCGTTTAAGTAAACATGCAAGAGGGTTTCTATAACTTTTGAACTGGTTCTCAGATTGAAAATCTGAGGGCACTGTTGAATTCAGAATGCTGGGATTTGACTTGAAAAGAATTAAATTAGACCAGAAAGGGTCAGATGGAAAATTTAACTTTCAGGCTTTTCAGAAAATAATAAAATAACTTAAAAAGTTATTTTATTTTCTTTCTCACCATTGAGCGATGGATGACAGATCTGCGGTGCGATGGTGTGGTGCATTAAAGGAAGCTCCTTAATGGCCCATTTTTGTGGAGCTTAATAGATATGTTGTTTCATATATGAAATAGCATAACGATGCAACATCACAACATAACAGAAACACTGTGATGTGTTTTCTTTTAATAACACATTGGGGAAATAAATTGGTTGAATTTTCTTTGAAGAACCTATGAAAAGGAATCCTTAAAAAGAAAAATGATAAACACTAAAAGGATCACTAGTAACATTGATTCCTTATGAAAAATGGGACCGGGATGTAACGAATGCTAATGGAGCTTGAATCCTCGAGGGAGGAGTGCTCCAACGATGAACGTAGATCAAGTAAGGGGTTGTGTTTTAAGTTGTTCTTCCCCATTATTAAATTTAATGATGAACATGGTCCAAATCATGTTGGTTGACCCACAAATCATTGTTCTTGTGGGTGGGTTTTTATCGGGCTTATTCCTGGGGAATTAATATTCCATAGTTTCCCTATGTTTTTATTTTTCTTTGTTTAAACCTTCTAAGGGGAGTGGAATAAAACCATGATGAACGACAGAAGAGGTTAGTTCCTCTCTATTCCATTTATATTTTCCCCTTCCTTCTTCCCACATTCTTTGCGTTCTTTGCGGGATGAAGAGCGATCAGTCATTGCGCAACTGCTCTTGGCGCAACGATGATCAAGGAGCAATGAACGATGACGTCGAACGGGTCGAGGCGGCGCGTGAAATACCAGAAATCTAGCACTTTCTAGAAGAAGGTATTGAAATGGATTTTTGAGCCCCTAGAAGTGAAGAAATCAATGCAAGAATTGTAGGGCTCCTTTCGTTTTGAAGAATGGATCACTGGAGCTTGTCCGATGGTCCGCTGAACAACCGGCCGCCATGCCGGTGGCCGCGTGCTGGTGCGACGAAGACCGGCCGCCTGCAGCCACAGTCAGAAGAACCCATGACATCCACTGCGGGGTTTCTAGATGTGGAGGTTCTACATGACCAAACACATGTGGCTGAGACGTGTGCAGAAATTTTGGTTCGCTGATGCGGACCAGCTGGACGGGGTGATGGCACCAGCTGGCATCACCTGAGGAGAAATGAACGAGGTCTTTTCTGTGTCCGATCCAATGAAACCGGTACACTCTAATGTA
This sequence comes from Viscum album, assembly GCA_963277665.1. Lineage (NCBI taxonomy): Eukaryota > Viridiplantae > Streptophyta > Magnoliopsida > Santalales > Viscaceae > Viscum > Viscum album. Next base: position 1,911,914,450 of record OY728122.1, read on the forward strand.
GGTTGGGCTGGTTCTGGTGGGACATACCTATTCAGGTGGGCCAAGCCTAGCTATTCCAGGTTGGGTCGGTCCGACCGGGTCAGATCAGACCCAGACCCAACCGGCCCCCGTTTCACAAAAATGCTCGTCAATTTTAAAGGGAGTGTCCATTTGAAATGAAGTATGTGGAGTTGGGATGCTTGGGATGAGATGGTAATTTTGAGATACTATAATTCAGTTTTTTAGAAAGTTATAGGATGACTTCTTTGGTTTTAAGAGTAGGATCTCCCAGTACGGGTAGACTTTGGGTAGAATCAGGGTGATTCTTAAGATGAGATGTTATGATGGTTACTCCCTTGATGAATAAAGGAACGAGTACCCCTTATCCCTATTATTTGGTAGATATGGGAATCCCCACATTTTGGGTGCAGGTTTGTTTTCATTTGAGTGGATTCCTCAGGAAGTGTTACTTCCCTATAGGATTAGGGTGTGGGTTCTTAGAGAAGATCATGAACGAAGAGTCGGTACTCCCCTGCCATGCCAGGGATCATGTCCTCTAGCCTAAGGTCGATACTACCCTAACGTACTAGGGTGAGGGTTCCCCATAGAGAACAAAATGATAGAGTCGGTACTACCCTATATTACCAGGGTGAGGGTCCTCTAGTCATTGAGTAGTACTCCCCTACCGGGTAGAGTGCAGGTCCTAGATTGGAGATGGAGCTCCCTCGATTTTCAGAAACAGTAGCAAGGATCGGGCTCATCCACTTGATGAAAACGATACCTAGATAAGATTTAGTGCTCCCTCTATGTAATGAGGCACGGGACACTACTTATAGGAGATACTGAGGTATCCCAGGTTAGTCTGGAGTAGTGCTCCATCAACTGAATGCAGTGAAGAGGAGCATGCCTCTTCACTTGGGTTTCCTTAGTCTTGCATGGGTCGTAATACTGTGAAAACTAAAATTATAGTGCTGGGAACTAGAGTCAGACCTAGTAGAATGTTCCTGATGGAGCACATTCTCTCGAACGTACCATTCAGAATGGTAGGATTATACCCGATGGAGTGCATATCTCAAACAGGTTCCATCAGGGATGGCTGAGCTCTTGGAGTGTGATCTCCTGGTTTGTGTGTTATGACTTGAGCCTTTGATGAGAATCCTGAAACTGGCTGTGTTGTTGGGACCACATGTTTTCTTAGTGGCTGAGATGAGTATATCTAGATATTCATGGTATATGTATGGGAATATACCCAAGTAGAGATGATTTTGCATTGCTTTGTAGGGTTTATCTTATGATTTACCTTTGTGGTTTTGGGGTCCCCTACTGAGTATTGTTTTACTCACCTATGCACAGGATTTTCCCACACATGTTATGTCTTGTGAAGATGAACAAAGTTTTGATGGAGCCTAGGGAAGACTAGGACCTAGTGGTGTTCAGTGAGATCAGATGGATCAGGTGTACTTTTATAACTTCAAGAAGATACCTTTCACCCACCCTTCAAGTAGGCTTCTGGGCGGATGAGCTACATGGACTTGGAGTTTTACTTTTGTTCTATTTTTCTTTTGGTGAACTTGTATACTGTCCTAGGTTTCCACCATGTACTTTACTTTACGTTGTACTCTGGTTGTGTTTTACTTAGTGGATTACACAAATTGTTTCCTTGGCTTTTACTTTCTAGTGCCTTTGGCTGTGAGTTGTTTGCATGTGTATAGGTACTCAGGAAAATTCCTCCCACTTGTGGAATAATGTCTTCGGTGCTAGTCGCCAGCCTCCTTCCTTTGGGAGGTGGTCTTGGGGTGGTCATGGAATGGGTCCCATGGGATGGGTCATGACAAGGATGATATGGAAGTTTGTCATTTGAGATTTGGTAAGATAGACTCTTATGTGTGGTTGTGTTAAAATTATTAATGGAGTTTATGAATATAAAATTTATTATATTATACAAATGGAAATATCCACTTTATCATTCTTTCATGTTGACTACATATATATATATATATATATCATGAAGGATAATGATTATTAATCTCTCAAAGTATGACATAAAGTTACCCCCGACCAATTTTCATCATGGAGTATTATTGTTTGTGACAATATGTTAATGTTAATGTGAGTTGGATTATTGTATTAGGATATGAAATATGATCATTAGGCACAAAATGTGTTTTGTGTGCTGGATGACCCGGAAAATATACCACACCATATCTTTCATATATTAGTGGTGTATGATTCATATTTAAAGTCCCCAATACTTATTATTAGAGAGATACCTAGAATTAGAGCCTTCATACTTTGATACCTTTCTTATACAAGCCTTTAGGATTAGCTAATTAGAGGGTTTTGGAGTATGTTGATGATCACATCATTAGTTGGATTTTAACCAAGATGGGGTTTGTCCTTTCATATGAGGATTATGAAATATAGGACCTAGATTGAGATTGATTGTGGAAGTGTTTGGTCATACCTAGATAATACATATTATGTGTTTTTATATTGGGTAAGGGGAATGTGATGTGCTCATACACAAGGGTGAATAACATGTGATGTATTCATTGAATTGGCCCATCTATACACGAAAAATTGAGTAGATACTCATACTTATAAAATATTTCCATACTCTATTTCATGTGGTTACTCAATGTCTTGGATAAGGGGATCGTATCAAAATGCATTATTATATATGATGAAACTAGTATACATAGGTGTAGATATACATGTGTTTGGTAGAGATTATCCAGATCCCTTTATATCTTGAGTAACACCGATTCTTTTGTAGAGGCCACTCTTCTTACATTTATGGATTCAGGAACTCATATTTCTTGTTAATGCTACAAAGTCCTGCAGGGTCACACATTGTTGTTGACTGAATTGGGAGTGTTTTTTACTTAGAGAGTTTCTCTCAAAGTGTTTTATAGTTTATCCAAAAGGATTTTTGGATGAGTATTCATAGGATATTTTATATTATGTGATACAAGGTGAAGTCGATGATAACTTTACAAAAGTGTTTCATAAGATATCTAAAAGGAGTTTTGGATATGGTTTCATGAGTTATTATATATGATAAAATATAATGTAAAATAGAACCAAGTATTTGAGGCTTTAGTGTAAGTGGAATATTGATGGAGATATGTACTAAAACTATAAAACATATGATGTTCTTGGATATATCATATTGTATAATATAAGGATATCATATAACATGATATTTATGATACTTCCATGTCTTAGAATATTGGATGACATGTGAATACCACAGTGCACTAGATCATATTTTATGATCCACCTTGAACCCTACGATTCATATAGAATTCAAATGATAAACATTATCGTTCTAGTGATATTCTCTATAGTATATAATTTACTATTAATATTTCATAATATGGAATGTTCTAACATTGAAAGACTCATTGATGTGATGAATGAATAATTGACTAAAGCTTTACTCAAGAATTTTTTAATACATGATTAAATGTTATGGTGACTTAGTAATATCCTAAGGTCTATATAAGGAGTATTATTCCATATTTATAGCTTCTTAAACCAATTTTATGCCTCTATCAATTCTCCCTCTCCCTAAAACCCTCTTCTTCCTCCTCCTTTTCCATGGGAGATAATAGCATGTCATGGAGTAAAGGAGTATCCTTCCTGAATGTGGGGAGATACATTCACCCTTTGGATATACCATAGAAGAGGGATTATAATGTATTACTATGAGGTATCTTCATTTTAACACCCCAAAATTTTAATATATGAATACTTTTAAATAATTAAATGTGTTCGATAGTCTACTCCACATGCACCACCGAACTTAATCAAAACCGCGATACATTTAGATAGAATATAAATATTTAAGTATGACCTTTAAAACCTACCCTTTTAATTAAGAGGAATGAATAAGAGTAAAAAATTTATGAAATATATGTATAAATAAGGCTACTTTTAATATGAATGAAATTTAATTAGTTTACCTAAAATGACTAATAAAATTATTTATTATTTAGAAAAGTATTTTTCTAAAAATTGCATTTTTATTTTATATGAATTTATATTTCAAGAAATTTACAATTAATGATGATAAATTATGTTTGATATTAATACTTTTTTAACACCAATTTAGTTGGTAAATTATTTTAAATAAGAATAATAACGATTAATATTTAAAAATTTTATTTTCTAAAAAAATGGGTTTTTCTTATATTTTATGATTTTATTCAAAAATTAAATTTATAAATTTATAAATTTGAAAATAATAAAAATTAACTTCATTTTTTAATTCCTCAGGTACAAATTTACTTAGTATTACTATTTTTTATTTTTTTCATAAGGTTGGTTTTTAGTCAAAAATATGATTTTCACGAAACATATATTTTTTATGACTTTATCATCATATAAAAATGTCCTAGAAGTCTATAAAACCTTTTAATTAATCAAATATTAATTTAATGAATAAAATTACACATTTTAAAATATTATTTGAGCTTATAAATCCTATTTACAACATTTTTTTGAACTATATAAAATGTTACTTTAATAAAAAACCTTTTCCACTCTTTTCCTTGAATCAATTATTTTCAAGGGAGATTCAGTTTTGCATTTAATTTAAAGTATCATACCATTTATTTTTTTATAATAAATCAAACTATTTAATTAAAATCTATATCCAATATAATTTTATCTTATATATAATTTTAAAGTTTAAAAATGATATTTCTTAAAAAATTATTTTTTACGCGATTGAGTGTAATTATTTTAAAAATAAACTTTCAAGAAATGTATAAATTTTATTTTATAAAGTGATTTTAGAATTTTAAATTATAAGTATCAAATTATTCGAAAATTTCAAACTTAATAATTTTCATTAAAATTAATTACCAATGTTGGAAATTAATTACGAAGTTAAAAAAGATCAGGATAAAAGATAAATAGTTAAGAAAGTATTAAAACACTCAAAGTTTTCTAAAAAAGGATTTATTAGGTGAGTTTATATCCAAACTCATTTTCATCTCCTCTTTGGTCCATTTTTTGGCCGTTTACCTTGAAATATTAACATCACATTATTGAAAATGTTAAGGCTACTGCCAAAACTACAATTTCCTTTACTTATAAAAGGGAAACCCTTACACCACTTTAAGACTCACATTATTTTTTAATTTCTCCTTTAAAATATTCCATTTTATTCTCATATAACCTTATTTCTTATTCTAAAGATTTGTTTCATCATTATTTAGTACAAGGCCTTTATTTCCATGGAGCCTTTTAAGGAAAATTCAAGTCCCGTATGCATGTATTATCAACTACTTAGCTTTTATTCATAATTATATTATTTAAAATTTATTCAGGACACACTAATATAATTATATTACCATAATTTATATATTATAATGCTACTATATTAATTTCATTATCATTTTTTATTCATTTACCCCATCCAATAATAAAAAAACTGTCATTCATGCGTCGTGAGGACTACAACCACCACAACACAACATGTTTAGTTTTCTTTAACAACATTAAAAGATATATTTAATGAATTAATTAAAATAAAAATATTATTTTTATGATACACTTAAGATTCTGATATGAAAAATTATATAATATATTAATTATATGATAAAAAACGATCATTGATTAATTTAATCATTTAAAATAATTGTACTAAGAGGATAACATTTTATTCAAATTATGTAATGTTTTCATGTACATTACTGATAATAATAATTTATAATAATTATAATATATCAACTAAAAACACCAAATAGAATCATTTTGATTCTGTTAAAATTATATTATAATAAAACCACATCTTAATCATTCACTAAATTAGGGTATGGTCTTGTTTGGGTCGATTTGACTACCTAATTGAACAATAATAGGAATATATATCATGAATGAATATGGATACATAATTAATAGTATAATATTATATAAATGAGTAAATAATTTTTTTTAAAGATGTTATATCAATATTTAATTCATTAACTAAAAAAAACACGCTTCAATCATCAAGAATCACCGAAACATGATTGTATTCGATTTCATCTTCAAGGATAAAGACTAAAAAACACGTGAAGGAATTTTAAACATCATAAATAATTATAAATAATCCCTAAAATTAAGTTTATTGATCTAAAAATGATAAACATTTAAATAATAATGAACACGAACACCACTATTATGAAACTAGTATAGATGATCAAAACTATAAACACCACATGTGAAAAATCAGTATAATTCATATAGAGAATGAATATTTATGAAGTGTATAAATTGAAATATGTGATTCCCTGATATTTTTTGAAATATATATTTTTTAAATTAATTTAATATTTTTGATATTTTTCATTACACATAACATTGAATTTATCTTGTTTTACAAGAAACACTATGTTTAAAAAAACGTGACATATTATTAAAATATTATTATATGATTGATATCACCTAGTCGTTGGAATGGAGGTTATGAATAATATTAAATAAATTATTGTTGGGAAAAAATCCCTCAAGGCATCATTGAAGTATTTTTGAGGTGATTGTGTTTGTTGAAAAAGTGGACATATGAGTGGTGATTGTTGACAAAGCAAAACAATGACATACAAATTTGTTGACAAAGAGGATTTCATGATGGAATGTCGAGTTCAAGAGCTGAGGTCAGCGATCCATGTTTGATTCAAGAACGTCGACAAAAGGAATGGATGATCTGGAGGTGGTACAAAAGAATAGATACAAGGTGGCCCCATTTTCTAGTGTTTGCCAAATTTTTGGGTCTGAAAATCGACAAATGAAGAAAAGTGTTTTTGGAAAAGGGACTTGTGCGCCGAGGACTTGGAGTATAGGAAAATTGCACACCATATGTTTTTCAATATCAGAAGATCAAAATATGGCAAAGGAAATAGGTTCGTGCAAGTTTGGGAGTTGGTCGCGCAAGTGTCTAAAAGGACAGAAGACTTGCGCACCGAGACTGGGTCGCGCAGTTGACTTGCGTGCCGTCGCGTAGGGTGGTCAATTTGCCTATAAATACTGGACCACCCCTCTTAATTCTTAACCGGAGTTCAACACTTTGAGAAATCAGAGCTCCCGCCGCTCAGGTGTGGTGGTCGCGCAAGTGGTGGGTGTGGTCATGCAGGTGGGACTTGCACGCCAGGGTGATAGTTGTGCGCCAGTGTTTAAATATGCGCGCCAGTGTGGAGTTGCGCGCCAATATTGGATTGGGAATAAAAGGAAGTTAGTCGCGTAGGTTTAGAGTTGAGGAATCTTGAGTCGCGCAAGTGTCTGAGGAGGACTTGCGTGCCAGTTGTGACTTGCGCGCCGATACTTGCGTGCCAAGATTGACTTGCACGCCAAGTAAAGTTTATTTCCAGCAGTGATTTTTGGGCTGCGTGGATGCTGGAAGTTTGCCCGACAACTTCGGTGCAAAGAGAGATTCATCTACGAGTGAAAATTGGGCTTCAATAGAGCATCTACTTACAGAGGAAGATGCATTATTTCATGAAAATGAAGATACCTACAGGTCTATAAACTGTGAGTGGATTCCTTCCAAGAGCAGTGAGGAAAGGAAGTGAAATAAGGTGATCCTCTCCACCGGCAGTGATCCAGAGAGATAGAAACAGGGAGTGACCCTTGGGGAAGCAGTGAGTTGACTCTAAACATTGTAAAGGCAGTGAGCCTGGGCATAGAAGTGATCTAGCCCAACCATTGTAATCCACAGCTAGTAAAGTTTAGTGGAATTGGTACGACCGGAAACTTGTCGGCATATGCTCCTTAGACGTATCCCTTTATGGTGAACCATGTAAAATTGATGTGTCCTGTGCATTCTTTACTTTCTGTTTACTTTGTGCAACAGGAAAGAGAGAGAAGAGTGTTTTTCTTAACAGCGAAACAAGATCAGAACGGGCGTTAATTTTAAATTAGTCATACCCTGATTCACCCCCCTCTTAGGGTATTCAGCCTTGTGGACCTAAAAATTATTAAAATATATGTTTCACACATAAAATGAATTATTTTGTGACCATTTAATTAAAAATAAAATAAAAGAAATCTTTTTCTAAAAAACTATTTTTATTCAAACAAACATGTTTTACATTAATAAATTAAACAAAAAAATTTCTGTGAATGGTTTTTAGGAAATTTAAATATATTATATATAAAACAAAATATTTAACATTAATCTTATGTATTTTCTATTCAATAGATAATAATAAGTCTAATTTTACGCTTAAAAACCGTATTTTTCTAAAAAACAGTTTTGTCACATTTTAAGCACTTATTATTTAAAAAATAATTTTTGAAACTTTTAGAAACTTTAGGTGAAATGTAAAATTTATTTTTAAAATTATAATATCAAAATTATGTAAGGGTGAATTTTTCATAATTTTCTGAAATGATTAATTTGTTTGATGAATAGTGAAAAACACTGAATTTTAATTGAAAACTACCTTTTCATTTAAATTATTTTTAATATTAAAATGGTTTTAATGTAAAATTAGTAAAATTATATATATATTAATCAAATTAAGTTCATTGGAATCATTTTTATATTGAATTTTGATATAAGAACTTTATAATCTTTTGAACATTTTCTCTTTGAAAACCCGCTTTCTCACCTCATCTACGGGATTCATTTTAAATTAAAATTTTCCACTTTTATGAATTTAATTTTGAAAAATGGATTCCATATCTTTAATCTAAATAATTTATTTTATCTAATAATTTAAATTTAATTTTTGACCAAATTGAATATTGAAAATAGTAAATATTAATTACCGTGGTTATAGTTAAAATGGGTTTATCAGGGGGTTAAACTAAAATGATAAGGGTTAAAATGAGTGAAACACTAGTATAAAATCTATTTTTTGGACATATTTAAACCCTATAAAGTATAAGTATCATGAATAATTAATTTGGATCCCTATTTCATGAGAAAAACTTGGATACACCTTTTTATTTTCAAAAATTACAAGTGTTCCACTCACCTCACTTATAAAAGTCCACCTGCTATCCTCTTCTCTTCACACTATCAAACCATTTTGGTTCGGATAATACCTTACAAAATAAATTTCCAAATTACCTCCTATCATCCTAAAATATTTAGTTTTGGTAGAAATCCAACCTAGTATTGATTTTTGTGCAATACTAAGGAGATCTTATTATGTTATGCTCATGACTTACAACCATCTCTACTTTTATCAAATGGGTTATGAAATCATCATTCGTGTGTATGGAGGAATACCACCTTGAAAATAAATGTTCTTAATTTTTACATTACCACATATCATTTTTAGTTATGGTGATGTTTATAAAGTTTATATTTTATTGATGAAGTGTTTCCGTTCACGCTCTCAAAAATATTTATAACTAAGTGAAGCACGAGGCTGACCTAGGTCGATCTATTGAGGAGTTGTTGCGGTCAATCACTCACTACTACTAATTCAATTTATATATATATATATTAAAAAATTACCAGAAATATATATTTTAGAAAAGATAATTGAATACTAAAATTAAATATGCAAATACAATGCAAATAGAATAAATGCAGACAAAATGATGTTAGGAAGAGAGGAGACATTCCCGAGAGAATCACCCTGAGTGAACCTTCATCATCTCAAAATTAGTTTTGAATTTAATTAATGAACAATATTCTTCATAAGAATGAACATAATCCTCTTAATATTGTTATGAATATATGATACTCTCAATGATCATTGAGAGACCACACATCCACCTCCTCGATCGAGGGATAATATTGCAAAAGTGACAGCTAATACTCGAGTGGCAAGTGGAGACACAAAGGCACCTTTCCCACTAAGATCCCCATTGTTATAACTATAAGAAATAAAAAACATTAAGAATTAATGTTCAAATACTTGGGTTAATCATTGGAATAATCCATTGGGAACTTCCTTGGGTTAGCTACTCAAGATCACGAGCATAAGAGTTCACAATGATGAAGAAAATGGGGGAAGAAAACAAAAGAGATAAAGAAAAGGAGAGAAAGGATAAAACTTAAGTTAAAACATGAAATTAAATTACAGAATGAAAATAAAATAAAATAAAAGACTAAACTATATAAAATTTCCAACAAATACTACCCCTAAGTTTACAACACTTTGAAATGAAAGAGGGATACACTTTTATAGGAAAAAGAGAGTGAAATTTTTAGATTCAATTATGTACACTGAATGTTGATGCATGTTATAACACTTTAATGATAGAATTTGGGAATTTGTTATTATTAAAAGTTGTTCTAATATATCTCATATGTATAGCCACAAAAGTTGGACTTTAGTGGACACGTTTGAATAGAGATACATCTGATGTATTCTGGATATTTAATCTTCCCATTCAGACTGTTTGTATTCCAATGCAGTGAGTTCCCATACATTAATGGAATTAAAAATGAAGGATTAAGGCATGTAAAACTTAATAAAAGTTATTAATAAGTATTTTTTATTTCCACAAGTTTAATTTCAGCTCATTTGGTTTGGCCATTTATGATATACGGGCTCAACAATAAAATTATCCAGATCTGTACACAATTTTTGAGGATGGATTGTGAGCTAGGGCCTACAAATGGTTGATTGAGCTTTGAGTACATAAAGTTAAAATGACTACCATATAACATATAAACCTAGAAAATAATACTTTTTCAATTTTTATTAGTTATGAAAATGTTATGGACAAAGCATTTAAATAAATTTAAACTGTTAAAATTCCAAAATATTCCATTTTTCCAATTAAGCTTAAAATGCTTCAAAAACATAAAATGTGAAAATTTCCATTGAAATAACACATTTTTGGGATTAAAAACATATAAATTCAGAATAAAATAATTTAAAATATTTTCTCTATCAATTCCCCCACACTTAAACATTGCACTTGTAACAACCCAAACTTTTATTAATGAAAATTACTCTTGATCTAATTAAATGTCTTATTATGTCAAATAGTTTTATAAAACATATGCACTTCCTTGGTTTTATGTTTTTGGATTTTAAAATAACTTTAAGAATTGTTACAATTTCTAATAGAACCTTTGAATAGTGATCACATGATTATTATAAATACAGGGCTTTAACAAATCCAATTTACTCAGACAAAAGAAGAGATAACCTCATATAGTAGAATTTCTCCATACAAAGCCCACTTTTCAGAGCTTAGAAGGGAGGTAGTGTCACTAGGCTTCACTATTTAACAAGACCAATTTGAGCTTCAACATGTTAATTCTGAAGATAACCTCCTACGGAAGAAGTGAAAGTTAATAGAGATTACCGCCCAAGTGATGTTATCCGAGCCACCCCAAGAGTCTTTCACCATCACACACCTTACCCTTAGGTATTATACAGGTGTTATAAGGGGTTATATTACAAGACCCTATCACTATTAATATGTGTATTATTATTTTTTGTATAAATAATATACATTCATTATATTATTGTTACTTTGTAAATGGTTTTTAAATCACAAATAGTATTTTTAGTTAATATTCAATTAAGAAAGCTATTTTTATCAATAAATGGATTTTTGAATTAAATAATATTTTAATAAAATATTATTACAAAATTACCTTTTATTAAATATAAATGATTGTATAATTTTTTATGAATAAAATTGAAATTTTTATTAAGGTTTGAAAACTATTTTTATTAAAACTCATGAATTTTCAATAAATGTCAGTTTTTATTTTAAAATTAAAAATTAAAATATTTATAAAATCATTTTGATAAAATTAATATCTTTTTTGGATTCAGGATGTAGAAATTATCTAATGGTGAATTTTTCATAATTTTCTGTGACAATAAATTGTTTGGGTAAAGATTAAATACCGTTTAAATATATAATGTGTTTTATGACATCATAATGACCCAATAGTGATGTAATAAAATAAAATAAAAGGTATATTCGACCAATATATGTTTTAAATTTAAAATAATGTGATTTTAGATTTGTTTTATTAATTTTATGGTACTTTAGTGGACCCTCCAAGACTTAAAAAATATTTTAACTTTTTAAAATGATTTCCTTGAGAGTGTGACTCACCTCCACATAAGCAAGCCTAATATTTTAATAAGTTCGGCCATTGGACTTATAAAATAATTTTTTCCACTCCACTTTGGAAAAAACCATAGGAAAAAACCATGATATGGTTTGTGGTTTTGATTAGTTTAATGTGTAGTGTCCATAACCTAAATAATAAAGAATTCCCTCTCATTTCCTATATAAACCCACTCAATCTCCAATTACTCTTCACTAAAACCATTTGGAGATCAACCAACCTCTACCATAATATCTATATAATCCTCCCAAGGTACCCCAATCTCCAAATAAGCCTCTATCAAGCCTCACCTAAGCCATTGGGATCACACATCCAAGTAAGGGATCCTCACTTTCCTTCCTTCCTTATTTATGTCCAAGTTTTCTAATATTGTTATTCCCTTTTATTTTCAATTAAAAATGTTGGGGAATGATTTCTAAACTCCCCCATACTACCCTCCTTATGTTTTAATGATGATATACCTCTTTCTATCTCATTAATGCCTCCCATGTACACCCGTTACCATGCCGAAATTCTGTAAAGAATTTCTCTCTTCTCATTTAAATTCAAGAAATTATTTTATATTAGGAATCTAAATTCCATTAAATATGTTGGGATATTATGTAACATGAACCCCTTAATATCCATTTCATGTATAAATGACGAGAGACCCCTTTATCTCTCATCAACCTAGTTTATGATTTCTATTTGACGTCGTTATGCCGCCGAAGTTACACCAAAATTTACCATGCCAAAATAATCGTGTAAGTGAATAGCATACCCATTTCTATATCAAGGGTATTCACCTTTATGAACATGTACTTGATGATTAATGAATTAAATTTATGTATTCCACATCTCTTATTTGTGGAATAAATTATTATGTTTAATGAATCCATGTTGTATGATCCACGTGACACACTTATGCATGAAATGAAATGTTTATAAAGGGTACACCCTGATAGCGCTCCAATGCATTGGGTAAAGAGTAGTATCATGATACGTAAAGTAAAATGAGGGTTTAATCAGGATAATTCAAGTGCAATGAGGGTTTAATCAGGCTAATTCAAGTGCAATGAGGGTTTACTCATGCTCTATGTGCAATGAGCCTTGACTCATGCTAATATCTTGTTAAATGTTGTTGACACATTTCCATGTTATGATAATCATGTTATATCACGCATTTATGTTCATGTTTATCTTGTGCCCCATTGATATGAATGTAATGACCTAAACCTCTATGGTCCATCCCTTTTCAAAAATCAGTTGAATGAGGTGTTTCAGGAGGTCAAAGTGACATATCCCCAACACTTTTCCAATTTTTCATTTATGTGAATAATGTCATCGGTGACCATCAGTGAATAGTTCCATCGGTGAAACTTTCTATCGGTAAACTCTAATGGTAACCTCTCTTTCCTTTTTCAAATTTTCAATTCTATGAATAGTTCCATCAGTGAATAGTTCTATTGGTAACCTCTAATGGTAACCTCTATTTCCTTTGCCAAATTTCCAATTCTTTGAATAGTTCCATCGGTGAACAGTTCTATCGGTAGCCTCTAACGGTTAACTCTCTTTCCTTTTCCAAATTTCCACTTCTATGAATAGTTCCATTGCTGAATAGTTCTATCGGTTACCTCTAATGGTAACCTCTCTTTCCTTTTCCAAATTTCCAATTCTATGAACAGTTCCATCAGTGAACAGTCTATCGGTAACCTATATCGGTAACCTCTATTTTCCTTTTCCAACTTTTGAGTTCATGAATAGTGTTTCTAGAATGGTTAGGTTCTATTGGTGAGGTTCATGAATAGTGTTTTTCCTTTTCCAAATTTTGAGTTTGTGAACAGTGTTTCCAACTTCCTATAGTTTCTCCCCTTTAACATTTCCTTTGACGTAAAATGCATTTTAAAGCCTTGTTTTTAGGGATTTAAGGCCGATTCAAAGGCCATAACTCCTATATTAATTATTCCTAAGGCTTGGGACGTTTTTACTGGGTCAATTTGTGTGGTTTAATGCGATCCTCTTTTAATGGAAAACCTAGAATATCTTAAACCACTGCTCCATTAAATCTTCTAAAGGGACGAGATATCTTACTCCCAAGTTCTTACTCCTTGTTCTCGGCTATGAGAGGCTAGAACATTTAATTCTATTCCATAGGTGTTGTGCAATCAAACTTTCCTCCTAGGATTGGTTCCGCTCTGTTTTGATGCAACCAAGCAGTATCGATCGATCTTCAGTATAAGGTATTATTTATTTCCATTATTTTGGGTTCATCTCCTTCTGTTTCACCTTGACTTGTTATTTTATGTGATCTCTATAATTATAATGGATTTTTATTGGGTTTCCATTGGTGCGGTCATACAACAACATCCTCGGGTGGATACAGTTGTCACGGGAGGATGCGATCGTGATTCTTTATGTGGATCATTCTTGTATAACGAACGACAAGAACCGTTTGAGGTAGGGGGTTCGTTGCTTATCTCTTCTTTTACGTGAAATTGTATCATTATCTTGTTTTATCCCCATGGATGATAATGGAATTGACACAATAAATATTTGAACTGGATAAATAAATTGATATCGATCGTATGTTATTCCCTCTTATTTTTCTAGATAGTGTTATATCCATGCTTGCTTCATGTAGATGTTAATTATTGATGGAAATTGGCAAAGAATGTAAACTAGGATTAATTGATAATTGTTTAGCTAAAGATAAAGAGTAATGTAAAAGAATCTGGTTCTTGTTGTTTTTTGGATGTTAATCAAATTGGCGCAGTAAACATGTTTAATTATTTGTGATAGATTACTAATTAGGTTTCCTGAATTTGGAACCTACGAATAATAATCAGTTAATCTAATATGGGTTAAAGAACCGGATGTTCGATAAAAGATAACTCCTTGTAGGGTTATGAGTTACCCTATTGTTTGTCAAAGGGCTAAGATACCAATTGTTAAAATGTTTGTTTTCTTGCTTCTTGTGTTGTGATGTGATCCTGGATGGCTATTGTGATATGTGGGGGCATGGGGGCCTTTTGGTTATAGAAGTAGATGACACCTAGAGTGGTGAGATGCATCAGTTTATGCATGTGGGTGTCGGGGAGGACACTAGGGATGATGGAAGAAGATGGATGTGATTGTTAGATACTTGATGATTCTTATTGGTTGATTATCTGCTTTACATTTCCCCACTACTCAAGGCAGCTGGTTTTACTTACCCTTCTTCCAAAAGAGGCAAAGACGCATGGGTTATGCCACATGCTTTCCATGTTTAGCTTCTCAAGGGAGGATGGGTCTATGCTCTTCCTATAGGCAGCAAAGACTCGACAGGTAGTATATCTACTCACCGTGTTGAGCCCCCTTGTGTTTAATAGCATAGAATGTTTTTATAAAGTTCCTAGGAATATGGGAAAGTAATTCTATAATGAATAATTTAATAAATGATGTTAACCTATGGGGTTGGAGTTTGCTGGAACATAACGATGAGGTTGTAATTTTAAAGGGATAATGGACTTTGGGTGTGATGCTAATAAAATTTATTGTGGAATTGTAAATGGTTAATTAATGTTTAAATAATTAATTAACGTAAAGTGGAACTGATAAAAAGGGAATGAAGTAAGGCAATAAAGCTTTTTAAATGGTTGTGTGCTTATAGGATACCTAGTCTTAGAAGTGGCAGCCCAGAGTCTGAGAGATGTTAGTTGCAGTTGAGTCTAAGACTAGGTTATTCACATAGTGTGGATGTGAGATATAATATATTATGTAATTTTTGTGTTTTTACACTCTACTCAACCCTGTCAGTAAGAGAAACTAACACCCCCGGGATTCTGATCCCCGGGGGGTGTTTTCCCCAACATTTAGGTGGGAGGATGTATGGCTGACTACCCCCTTTTCCCCCACTCTCTTCTCATGGTAGATACCTGTGCTGGTAGGAATAGTGGTTAGTTTTCCCCATATATGTGTATAGAGGGATGTAATGGCTTGTGGTTATTCTCACACATATATTCTAGATATAGTATCCTATGGACTACTACAGGTGTAACGTGTATAGGCTATGATGGCTTGAGGATACTTACTCAGTGTATGGGATGTAATGGCTTGAGTTATAATACTCGACATATGATACATGTTATGCGAGCTGTGGAGGCTCTCGAAAACTACCTGGTTACTTTCTTGTGTGGATGTGGTGGTTTTGTTGCTTGAGGTGCATATTGTGGTGCTTCACATAGGTGTATGTGGGAAATCCTTTTTGGAGAGACATGCTTAGGACATGTGACATTGGGGAAAAGTGGAAAACCAGTGGGGAAGTAGTATCGGGGTATCCTTGATATTCTTTATTTTATGATATAATCTTGTATGCATTACTTGGTGAGAGTATCAATGGTGAGGATGAGAACTTAGTATAACTATTTAGATGATGAGCTAGTTTCACTTGTTTTCACTATGCTTTAGTATGCTTTCTTTAATTTTTCACAAGAGGCTTCATGGAGGATCCTACTGAGTATACTGTTATACTCACCCTATGTATATATAAACTATTTTTAGGTTACTTGGAGCAGGTTAGAGATCAAGTTGGTTTTTACTAGCTTAGGGTTGGAGGAGCTGTTCGGGCTTCTGGTTACTGCTGTTTTTACTTTCTTTTGGGTACTTGCAGTTTTACCCTTAAATTTTTTGTAGTTTTTCACGACATTACATATGTTCACTTGGATTTTATTTTATATTTCTGTTCTGAGTTGGAGTGGGTTGGTGTCTATATTATCTCTCTCTTCCGTATGTGTTCTATTAGAGGGTAATGCCTCCCATTTGTGTGTTTACTATACCCTCGGTGCTAGTATCTAGCCTGGGTCCTACTGGTGGAGGGACTCGGGGGTCATTATCTCCCTTCTCACATTGCCGACCTATGAGGAGGACACTTTGTGGGGAGGAGGTCATGACTGAGTGGTATCAAAGGTCTGGTTGAGAGATAGGATGGAGTTTGGAGTTAGGCACATGTGAGGTTGCATGAGTTGGTAGGGAAATAGTGTAATTCATGTTTAGCAAGTGATGTAAACACTGGAGACCAGTTGAGACATAGGAGTTTAGGCCCCCCTATGATCTGATGTACGAACCTTTAAGTATATAATGACTACTAAACAAGGTGATACTAGTTAAAGGGTAGAGTCCTAGGAAAGGATCATGCATCATTATTCTTTGTTCCTATGTTTGAATGGGTATACCTTAGGACAGGTTAAACTAAAATCAATGAAAGAAAACAATTAATTAATTAATGTCGGGTCTTCCATATTCCAGGTTTAGGAGCTCTAACTATTTGTTATTTTTTAGGTATGGATCCAGGTCGAAATTTTCATCTGGATCGCATAGAAGATGTCTACCAGGCTGTTCTAGTAGATCGCCAGAGGGTGGAGGTTGACGATGACGACAATTGGAGGAGGAAACTATAAGAGTTTCAGCACCAAAGTCTACCGAAGTACGAGGGCACCATTTTAGATGTATTCACGAAAGTCTGGTTAGAAGAGGTAGAGATCAGCTTCAGTTTGATCCGTGCTCGGAAGGAGCACTAGGTGTCCTTGGTTGTGACAATGCTACGTTGAGCAACGAGGCAGTGGTGGTTCTTATTCCTCGGGGATTGTGAGGAGTCAACGATCTCATGGGAGGATTTTTGAGACAAGTTTAGGGTCGAGTTTCTTTCTTTGACCGCGAAGGCATCCAATCGCTAGGAGATTCTTAACCTTAGACAAGGGATCTCTAGTGTGCGAGAGTTTGGAATCCATTTTAGGAACCTTTTATGATATGCTTCAGACCTGTTTCCAGATGAGGAGGCCAGGGCGAGGCATTTCGACGAGGATTTTCATCTAGAGATACAGCTCTAGGTCACCCCATTTAAGCTGAAGACATATCTTGAGGTTCTGGTGAGGGTAGAGGTTTTTGAGAGGAATTTGGCCATAACCGGATCTTCAAAATAAGGGAGTCATCTTGATTCCTCACGAAGTAGAGATGTGGTCCGGGGTTCCTGAATTTTAGGGTAGAAGAGTTTCTATTCAGCCAGGGGTAGGTCCCCGCCCTTCACATCTCATTTATTTGGGGGTAGAAACTCTCAGGCCTATGCCAAGGGATCATGCACTTGTTTTTCTTATGGTGGTCGAGGTTATAAGCAGTGAGAGTTCCCAACCTTTCAGAGCAGTCATCATGCACTAGGTTTTCCACTCCAGGTTCCTCTGTTGAAGAAATTCTAGCCGAGGCAGCAACAACAGGTTTCACCAGCTATAGATTAGCATAGGGTAGATGGGACAGGCAGAGGACAGCCCCGTGATGCTCCCCATACTCAGAGAGTAGAGCGCGACCGTGGTGGTGGTCATCATAAGGGTCAGAGAGGCCGTGGAGGTGGTCGTGGTCAGCTTCATGCTTTAGCGTTGCCAGCGCCAGGCGAGCCAGAAATTGTTCGAGGTACCCTTTTCTTTTTTTTTTTCTACCTTGGTGTATGCCTTGTTTGATTCAAGAGTGGCATACTCCTTAATATCACATACCCTTTCCCATGCTTTGCGAATTGAGGTAGAGAGGCTTTCAGTGCCTTTGGCATTGAATACTCCAGATAGAGGTTGAGATGACTTGTTTGAAGTATATAGAGACTATGAGATAGTATTGGGGCAACACCGCTCTTGGGGAGATTTTCTATATTTACAAATACAACCATATGATGTCATCCTCATCATGGATTGGTTGTATTCAGTGCAGGCTATCATGGATTGCTTTATGAAGCATGTCATTTTCTTCGATGCGAATAGAGAGTTAGTGGTGTTTGTTGGTAAGCGAGAACCTTGGACGGGTCAGTGGCATATTACGTCCTTATCATCCATGATGGATGAGATGATGTTGAGTTCTTCAGAGGTTTAGCAGTTGGCATTTCCTAGGGTTGTATAAGAGTACCCTGATGTATTTCTATAAGAGGTTGTAGCATTACCCCCTCGATGAGAGATAGAGTTTGGGATCGAGCTATGAACAGGAGGGTCTCCTATCTATATGTATCTATATCGGATGGACCCTTCAGAGTTATGAGAGTTACGTATACATCTTTATGGTCTATTACAATGCGTTTTTTTGGACGAGTGTGTCACCGTGGGGTGCACCAATTTTGTTCATGAAGAAGGCTGACGAAAGTTGGCGGTTGTGTATTGATTATCGTCGTTTGAACAAAGTGAAAATAAAAAATCGCTATCCTATTCCACAGATTGATGATTTATTCGATCAACTGAAGGGTTCAAGTTGGTTCTCAAAGATCGACTTGTGGTCAGGATATCATCAGATGCGTGTGAAGGATGAGGATTTCCCGAAGACCGCTTTCCATTGTCTTTATGGTAATTATGAGTTTGTTGTAATGCCGTTAGGCATGAAAAATTCTCTAGCTGTGTTCATGGGATTGATGAATGCTGTGTTCCGTGAGTTCTTGGACACGTTCGTGGTGGTTTTCATCGATGAAAAACTTGTGTACTCCATGTCTAAGGAAGAGCATGCAGAGCATCTACGCGCTGTTTTGGGAGTTCTTCATCAACATCAGCTATTTGGGAAGTTGTCGAAGTGTGAGTTTTGGGCTCTAGAAGTCCGTTTCTTGGGGCATGTTGTGTCCCAGTAGGGAGTAGTTATGGATCCATCGAATATAGAAGCAGTTGTGTCTTGGGCAGCCCCCAAGACAGTGTTAGAGGTGAAAAGTTTTTTTGGTCTCACAGGATACTATAGGAGGTTCGTAGCCGATTTATCATGAGTTTTGACTCCTCTGACAGATTTGACCAGGAAGGATTGGGTGTTCATATGAACTGATCAATGTCAGGAATCTTTCAAGTATCTAAAGGAGAAGTTAGTAAGTGCTCCAGTTCTTTGTCTTCTAGCAGAGGGAGTTCAGTTTTATGTTTTCTGCGATGCTTCGCATCTAGGGTTAGGACATGTTCTCATGCATCAAATATCAGTTGTTTCTTATGGGTCTCTAAAGTTATGTCCCCATGAACATAACTATTCCACCAATGATCTTGAGTTGGCAGCCGTGGTGTTTTCTCTAAAGTTGTGGAGACATTACCTCATTGGCAAGCACTTTGTGGTTTTCACCGATCATAAGAGTTTGTGGTATGTTTTCTCCCAACGCAACTTTAACTTATGACAACGATGGTGGATAGTGTTCTTACAGGAATATGACTTCAAGATATCATATACACCTAGAAAGGGGAATGTTGTAGCTGATGCGCTGCGTCAAAAGTTACGTAGTGATGCTGTGTGTGAATCTGGTGATTCCTGGAGAGTAATGGAAGAACTGTTAGCATTACATCTTGATATGGGAGAATTTGGGGGTAGAGCTTGTCTTTTTCAGATGATGGTAAAATCATCTCTAGTGAAGAAGGTGGAAGAGTCCCAGTTGGGAGATCTAAAGGTGGAGGTCTGGAGAGACCAAGTTGTTTATGGCGAGGCCCCTAATGGGTGGTCTAATGATGAACAACACCGAGTGTTGTATCATGGAAGGAAATTTGTTCCTTTGACAATGCATGAGACGGTTCTTAGAGAATTTCATAGTTCACATTTAGCGGTACATCTTGGCGTCAAAAATATGTACCGAGCCTAGAGGATCCAGTTTTGGTGGCCTGATCTGAAGCATGCGGTTGCAGAGTTTGTGTCTCGATGTTTGGCCTGCCAGAAGGTGAAGGCCGAACACCGTGTTCCTGGTGGTCTGCTCTAGCCATTAGAGATTCCTCAGTGTAAGTGGGAGGACATCTCAATGGACTTTGTTATTGGTTTACCTTGAGCTCCGGGAGGACATTATGCTATCTGGGTGGTAGTGGATCTCTTAACAATATCGTCCCAATTTATAGCTATCAAGGAGTCGAGCTCAATGGAAGTTTTGTCAAGGCAGTATCTAGAGGAGGTGGCGAGACTTCATGGAGTCCCAAGGATGATCATTTCTGATCAAGATCCTCGCTTTACTTCTCATACGTGGAGAGGTCTCCAACATGTTTTTGGTTCTCAGCTATGCCTTAACACTGATTTTTATCCTCAGAAGGACAGTCAGACAGAGCAGACCATCCAGAATCTTGAAGACATGTTATGATCTTGTGTCCTGGATTTTCGAGGTTCGTAGATGAGGCACTTACCCTTGGTGGAGTTCTCTTACAATAATAGTTTTTACTCCACCATTATAATGGAGCCTTTTTAAGCCTTGTATGGACAACCTTTCCATTCTCTGTTGTGTTGGACTCGGGTCGAAGAGTAATTAATTCTCGGACAAAAACTAGTGCAGAATACAATATATATGGTTCAGGTGATTCGTGAGAGGATGGAGAAAGTGAAAGATCATCAGAAATCATATTCTGATCAAAGGAGGATACCCTTAGAGTTTAATGTTGGGGATCACGTGTTTCTGAAGGTGACCACCCATTGTGGGCAGCGGAGTTTCGGTCATGGGAGTAAGCTTTCTCCTCAGTTTGTTGGGCCTTTCGAGGTGTTAGCTTGTGTTGGTCGGAGTGGATACTCAAGAGGGGGGTGAATTGAGTTCCAATTAAAATTTATGTTAAAACTTTTAGGATTAAAATCCCCCAAATTAAAATGGCCCAGTCAATTAAGGCAGTAGAGATATAAGTGACTTATTGTTCAACAGGTTTCTCAAAGGTTGATTACTCCTCAGTTGAATCAGTATGAGAACTAATTATACTTTTGAAATAGGTTTACTAAACGAGTCACATATACACACTAACCAGAACTAACTATCAGAGTGAATGTAAAAATAGATTTCTGTCTTTGAAAATTTAAGTAGCAGATAAATGTAAAACATAGTAATGAAAAGATGAACACAACAATGTAAACAAGAGGTTCAGTCTTTGGTCAAGACTTAGTCCTCTCCACTTGGTGATCACTTGCCACCAAGCAATTATATTAAAGAGTGATACACAGCCTGTATCGGGCTTTATAATAGTTTTCACAAACTGTCTAGGTTTTTCAACCTCTACCACAATTATACATGGGAAACAATAGACTACCAAGACACACTAGGCTTCTTCCACAGTTATCCATGGGAAACAAATGTAAAGAGAGTTTGGTATGGGGATTTTTAGTATCCCTCAGTTCAAGTACAAGAGTCAGTGTGTGTAACACATACACACTACTCAAAAATGTGAATTATTTAAACACAGTAGAGGTAAAGATAGTAGGGATGAGTTTAGAAGGCTCTGTTGTGTTGGCAGATCATCTCTAGACTCGTTGGAATGAAGGAAATGAAGCTTTGGTCCTTCTCTGCAAGTTTCCTCCAAAACAGAGTGTTACAACTTCCAGGTTCTGACTTCCAGATGTAGAGATGATCAGATTATCGTGATTGAAGATCTTTTCAGCACACCACTACAGCTTGACAAAGGTTATTTCAATAGATCTTCGTGAAGCTCTCTGTTATTCAGAATGAGTGCTTGAGTGTTCTTCTTCATATTGCGTTTTTGGTGTTGTATGTGTCTCTATTATGTGCATTTGATATATTCTATGTCTTCTCTATATGTCTATGTATATCTCTTCATATATCTCTTCATATGTCTTCATATATCTTCATATCTCTTCTGGTGTCTTATCTCTACACACACATATATACTTTTCTAGCTGATCTTTTTCCATTTGGTTCAGTAGGGGACAACAAGAGAAATGTTTCAACCACGTGTGGTATTCCTTGTACATCGTACTATCTCCTGATATGCCTGCAAATAACATTAAATAATGTCAGATGCATAAATTTTTCCAGACATGACCGTTATGATAGTATTAATAAAATTGGTAAAGAAAAGAATAGAATATCATTAAACTGGTAGCAGATGCATGTCACGTGGTAGACTTCAATGATAGTCTTTACAACCATGAACTTCATCGGTAGGCTATTCAAATGTGAGCTTCATCAGTAGGATCTTTGTCTGTAGGCTTGTAACGGTGGACTTTGTGTTAGTGGATGTCTTGTAACGGTAGCTATTACTCTATGTAATAGTAGCTCCTCATCAGTGGAATTCATCGGTAGGCTATTCAACTATGGGCTTCATCAGTAGGCTTGATCAGCGGTAGACTCCAACAGTAAGTTTCTATCTGTAGCTCTGTAACATCAGACCACTTCAACAGTGACCTTTCCAACTATAGACTTATCTCAACATGTAACTTCATTATCAGTGGAATATTTCCATCAGTAGACTTGAACAGTGAGGTTCTCAACAGAAGACTTGAGAAAGAGTCTGACAGTGAACTTCTAACATAAGCCTTGTCACAACAGTGACTTTGTGACAGTGACTCTTTGTCTGTGATCTTTGATAAGCAGATCAACGGTAGACCTGTGACAGTAACCTTATACCGGTAGCCTATATTAGTGATAGTAGATCTTCAATAGTAACCTTCTAGGATCAGTGACCTAGAGTAACAGTGATCTATAACGGTGACCTTGAACAGAAGGCTCTTACTAGTAGCCTTTAACAGTAAAATTATATTTAGATAAATGTAAACTGTAAGCTGGTGCAGTAAAGTCATTAGACTAAGAGTATACATTGTTCAGGACAAAATAATTATAAATACAGATTAAAAAGAGTTGGTAAATGACTTAATATATCATGATCAATATTTAAACATGATTTGGGATTATTAAAACAGGTGAGTCCAACAATCTCCCCCTTTTTGATAATCACAAATTATGCTAGTATGTATTAAATATAGATATCATATATAATACAGTTACTAAACATAGATCAAAAATGTCTCAAGTATCAGAGATTAATAAGAGTGTAATACCAGAAAATATTGGTACATGGTATCAGAGATAAAGGAAAAAAAGATTCAACATAGGATCATATTAGCATATTTCTCCCCAATCACATGATTAGTCTAGAATTATCACAATATTTCTCCCCCTTTGTGATTAGAAAAAAGAAACACAAAATAGAGAAAATAGAGAAAGACCGTATTAAGGAAAGAACATTACATGACCCAAAAAAAATAGACCCTATCAAAAGATCAAAACAGACTCAATCCACATCAGCCTCAGGAAAGTGATCTTTCCCTTTGGAAAAAGATGATGGAGGATGAGCCGGTGGATCAGCAAGTTTAGGAATTGCTGTAGGAATGACTGGAGGGGCAGCAACAAAAGCTCCTGTGGGTCTGTAGTGGGTAGCTCTCTGAAGGATCAGTGGAGTAAGTCTTCTGATAGCTTCAGCAGGAGACATCGTGGAAGATCTACTGGGTTGAGATGTAGGTAAGGTAGGAGGGATGATGACAGGGGTACAATCCACATGGAGAAAGGGTAGAAGAAGGTTTCTGAAATCCATAATAATGCTTCCTCCTCTTTCTATAGCAGATAAAAAATCATCTTTATTCTCCAAAAATTTATCCAAAGTAGGGGTCAATTATCTTAGTTTGCTGACCTACTCCCTGAATGCCTGATTCACTGGAGGTAGCTTCATATTCTCTATCAAAATCTTGAAGTGGTTGGTCATTTGGTGCTTGGTATAGATATTCTCTAAGTAAGAATCTACCTTATTCTTAATGGATTCCTGAGTAGCAGTAGATGCTTGCAAGTGGTCATGAACATAACTGTTGACTTCCTTAGTGGTAGAAAGTACCTAAGAGTCAGAGGTGCTATTGGTACTGGCCTTAGCAAGCTCTTCCTGGATCACATTTCTAATCTGGTCAATGCTCACAGAGGTGCTAGTTGATGGAAGGGGTTTGACAGAGAAAGCTACTGTTTCTTTGAAAGACTGAGTCAAATTAATAATCACCTTTTGAAAAAGTGCATCCTGACTATTCATGTGTTCTTTGACTGATATCTTATAATCCTCAAAAACTTCCACAAACTTCTTGACTACCTCTTTGATATATCGAATCTCAGTATTCACTTGGTTTTGAGAACTGCTCATGGCAGTCAATGAAGAAACCGATTGTCTCAGAGCAACCACAGTTCCTGTCCAACTTTCAATTTGGGTATGGCACACTTTAATCTCATCCAACATTTCTTTCACTAGACTAGACACAACACATCCTAGAGATAGATCCAGGGATTTCTCCACATTACTCATTTCTTCAACAAGGATATTCTTCAAATCTGCCACTGATTCTCTCAGTTCCTTTTTCATTTCAACTTTCAAGGACTCAAGGTCCTCCTTGGTTTCCAAATTGTCAGCCACAACTACTGGAATACTGTCAGGTAGGATAACGGAATCCCTTTGAGGCTAGTCTTCCTCATCAGAATCTCCATATTTGAGTCCAAGTACCATGTATCCGGGATCTGATGAACAAACTTCTATATCATATAGCACATAAACTGAACCAAGATTCTCCCCCTCACTTAGAGCTCTCTCCTAAGTATTCTCCTCTACTTGTTCTGCTCTAGGTAACTCCACAGCCTCCTCTGCAACTTCAGCATATTCAACAACAGTTTTCTCTATTGGTTCACCAGTGGGGTGAGTCTCATCCTCCATTGAGTCATCAATGAATTCCATATCAATGGCAGTAGCTTCCACTCTTGCTTCTTGATCAGACACTGTCTTGTCTGTATTATCTATCAGAGGGCTCAAACTGAGCTCTTCTTATTCATTTTCCTCATCATTAGCTTCAACAAAAACCTCTTTTCCTTCATCCTTATCACAAGACTCCTCTTTCTCATGAGCAGAATGATCTAACTCGGTAGCCTCATCCTCTTCAGAGGTGTCCTTGACAATATTCTGATATGATTCTTCTTCTTCAGTGGTCTCAGTATCACTATCCTTCAGAAAATTCTCTCTTCTTGGTAGTTCTTTTGGAGGGCTAGCTGCTCCGAAAGCTATTGTCCTTACAGGACTGTTAGGAAAATCAGGATCACTCCCATCATCAATGGGGGTGTTCTCTCTTTCAGGGTCCACAAAACCTTCAGCTTCCTCCTCATCTGAATAAGCCGGTTCTGGCTCATCATGCTTCAAACCTGGATCTCTATTGTCTTTTGGACTAGATGGATGTGTAGTAGGGTCAAACTTGTCATATAACTTTCCTTCATCATTCACCCATGCCTTCTTCCAGGGATTCCAGCTAATTTTCATGAATTTTCAAATCACCTTGGAGATACAAACATTGTTCTTGGACACTATCATCTCTTCTTGATTTCCATCCACACCCTTTACCTTTAGCATTACTAAAATAAGCTTGGCATGGAATAGGGAATTGGATTTTGAGCTTGTCTTAGTCATATCCTCAAATTGTGCCATTAGTAACCTATATAGGTTAATCTTCTTTCCATGCTTCACTAAGTACATCAGGAATATGTCCTGGTACTTCAGCACTGCAAAATCTCCTCTTCTGGGACTAATTACATGCTGAATGAATTTGAATAAAATCATGTCTTCTCCATTCATCTCAGTTGCAATGATTTTCCTTGATTTTCCATTTCCTGTCAGTTATTCCAGAGCTTGTTCATATTCAAAAACATCACTGTCTAGAGGAGCCAATCCAGAGTAGTAATCATATACTCCTTCATGAGGAACTCTCAAACAGGAAGCCCACTCAGCAGACGAGAAGCTGACTTCATTGAAATTGACTCTGGATATTAGCTTATGCACATCATCTTCCTCTTAGAACTTCAGATATTCATAGAATTATTTCACAAGCTTCGAGTAGTATGGTCCATTATTGTTGGAAAAACATTCGGTCCATCCTTGGTCATCTAGTGATTTCAACACTAATGACTTGCTCGACAGTAGCCATTCTTCACTTAACTCCTTCTCAAAAAATATTTTTCTCTTGGTCAGATGCGGTTGACAGGTCCAGTCGGGGTATTACTGGTCCCACTGGATTCGGCTCGA
This sequence comes from Viscum album, assembly GCA_963277665.1. Taxonomy (NCBI): domain Eukaryota; kingdom Viridiplantae; phylum Streptophyta; class Magnoliopsida; order Santalales; family Viscaceae; genus Viscum; species Viscum album. Next base: position 1,911,941,264 of record OY728122.1, read on the forward strand.
GTTCTCTTTGGCCTTGGTGCATCCTCATTGACAGTCGGAGGTTGCTTGGTTCTAGCCATAAAGATTGAGAGATGTTTGAGGGTTCGAATGAAGGGTTAGGGTTTAGGAATTTCGAGATCAAGGTTGGAGATTGAGAGAGGAAGGTGGATTGAGATTTGTTCGTCGCCTTCGGTTTTATCATTTAGGGATTAAAACAAAATAAAATAGAAATAAAAAATAGGAATAAAAACGGTTCGAGTTCTTGCAAAAATAAAGTCAAACAGTGAGATATCCAATAGTGATATGTACCAGTGAGGTACACCGGTGAGGTAAAACAGTGAGGTATAACAGTGAGGTCCAACTGTGTGGTCTAACTATGAGGTCCGACTGTGAGGTCCGACTGTGAGGTCTGGCTATGTGGTCCAACTGTGAGGTGTAACTGTGAGGTCTAACTGTGAGGTCTAACTGTGAGGTCTAACTGTGAGGTCTAACTCTGAGGTCTAACTGTGAGGTCTAACTGTGAGGTCTAACTGTGAGGTTTAACTGTGAGGTTTAACTGTGAGGTTTCCTATGCTAAAGTTAATCATTCCTAACTCATGTATGATGTAATTTAACCTCTCATAATTCAAAGGCTTTGTGAATATATCATCCAATTGATTTTTAGTGCCAATGAATTCAATTGTGATATCACCCTTTTGATAATGATCCCTCAAAAAGTGATGTCTCACATCAATATGCTTTGTCCTAGCATGAGATACTGGATTTTTGGAAATGTTAATAGCACTTGTATTGTCACACTTTATAGAGACATGTTTGAATTTATATCCAGAGTCCAATAATGTGTGTTTTATCCACCGAATTTGAGCACAACAACTACCAACAGCTATGTACTCAGCTTCAGCAGTGGATAATGCAACAGAATTCTGCTTCTTACTACACCAAGATACTAGTGACTCGCCTAAAATGTGACATGTCCCAGAGGTGGTTTTTCTATCTAACTTGAAACCAGAAAAATTAGCATCAAAATAACTCAACAGATCAAATGATTGTACTTTTGGATAAAATAGTCCTAAGTTGGGAGTATGTTTGAGATATTTAAAAATCCTTTTAACGGTAGTTAAATGAGACTCTTTTGGATTGGCTTGAAAGAGAGCACACATTCATACACTAAACATGATGTCAGGTCTACTAGCTGAAATATCGAGTAGACTCCCTATCATACCTCTGTAGTTGTTTTGATCCACTAGTTCTCTAGCTTCATCAGTATCCAACTTACAGGTGGTACTCATAGGTGTGTCACTACCTTTACTACTATCCAAAGAAAAACGTTTTAAAAGATCCTTAATATATTTACTTTGATTCAAAACAATGCCATTTTTATTTTGAAAGATCTGAAATCCAAGGGAAAATTTGAGTTCTCCCATTAAACTCATTTCAAACTCATTTTGCATCATTTTTGAAAAATCAATACATAATGAATTTTTAGAAGATCCAAAAATAATATCATCCACATAAATTTTTACTATCAAAACATCTTTAGAAATCCACTTAATGAAAAGATTAGGATCAGCTATCCCTTTGGTAAAACCTTTTGAAATAATAAAAGAGCTGAGCCTATCATACCATGCTCTTGGAGCTTGTTTTAAGCCATATAAAACTTTAGATAGTTTAAAAACATGATTGGAAAATGGGGATTTGTAAAACCATGAGGTTTTTCAACAAATACATCCTCAACTATATACCCATTTACAAAAGCACTTTTAACATCCATTTGATAAATCTTGAAATTCAGATGAGCTGCATAGGCAAGTAGTATCCTAATAGCTTCTAGTATAGATACAAGTGAAAAGGTCTCCTCATAATATATTCCTTCTTCTTGGATGTATACTTGTGCAACTATCCTAGCTTTATTTCTAACTATATTCCTAGACTCATCAACTTTGTTCCTAAACACCTATTTAGTACCTATGGTCAAAGTGTCCTTAGGTATTTCCACTAATTCCCAAACATTGTTTCTTTTGAACTGATTTAGTTCTTCTTGCATAGCCATTACCCAAAATTCATCATTGATAGCATCATTAATATTTTTGGGTTCAAGTTGGGAGAGAAAATCTTGATGTTCATCCTGGTTTCTTAGAGAAGCTCTAGTCTTTGTTCCTCTATTTAAATCACCTACAACAGCATCTAGAGGATGATTCTTGAGAGTCCTAATACCTCTAGGATGGTTTGAACTAGATTCCTCATTGTTGTCTATTGGTTCAGAATCGGCAGGAGCAGATTCTGGAAAATTTCCAGAACTGGATACTTTTACAGGGGATTCACTATCCTTATCATTAAGGTTCAAAATTGACAAATCTTGCTCAAGATTTTCAAGAGGGGTTTTAGACTCATGTGGATCAGTCTCATCGAATTTGACATCAACTGATTCTTCCACACATTTGGTTTTCTTATTGAACACTCTATAGGCTTTACTTGAGATAGAATAACCCAGGAAAATTCCTTCATCACTTTTGGAAGCAAATTTGTCAAGATTATCTTTAGTATTAAGAATAAAGACTTTGCAACCAAAAACTCTAAATTAATTAACCTTATGATTCATATTATTCCAAAGTTCATAAGGGGTCATTCTTAGAACAAGTCTAATTAAAACTCTATTGATAACATAACAAGCTGTATTTACTACTTCAGCCCAAAAATAAACAGGTAAGTCATACTCATTAAGTATAGTCCTGAAAATTTCTTGAAGGGTCCTATTTTTTCTTTCTACAACTCCATTTTGTTGAGGTGTCCTAGGGGTAGAGGAATTGTGACTATATCCATTATGTGAGTAGTAAGATTCAAACTCATGGCCATGATCACTTCTCAGGGTCTTAATTTTAAGTCCACTAAGGTTTTCTACAGACTAGGAATATTTAACAAAGTAGGAACAAGCTTCACTCTTATGAGATAGAAAGTATACCCAAGTATATCTAGAGAAGTCATCTACAATAACATAAACACGGTGCTTCCCATTTATACTTGAAACTCTTGAAGGTCCAAACAAATCCTTGTGAACCAACTCAAGTGGTTGAGAAGTTGAAACTTCTTTATTTGGATTGAAAGAAACTTTGTGTTATTTTCCCTTTTGATAGGGATTGCACACTTTATCAAGTGGGAATTATAATTTAGGTATGTCTCTAACTAAATATTTGTTAGATATCTTCCTAAGTGAGTGCACATTATAGTTTCCTAAACTTCTGTGCCACAACCAAGACTCTTTTGAAAATCATTTAAGCAGGAAACATTTTGTTTGGCTAAGGAATTTAAATCAACAACATATACATTCTCATTTCTACATGTAGTGAAAATTATATCATTTTTTGAATTAAAAACACTACATGAATCATTTTCAAATTTAACATTAAAGTCATCATCACATAAATTATATATGCTAAGTAAATTATACTTTAATCCATTAACAAAAAGAACTTTAGAAATTAATATTGTATCAGGGTTACCAATCAGGCCTAAGACGACGATTTTTCCTTTTGCATTGTCACCAAAGGTGAAATGCCCACCATCAACTGTAATTAGACTCTTGAAGCAAGAGTAGTATCCTGTCATATGTCTTGAACATCCACTGTCCAAGTACCATAAGGTCTTATAGGAACTCTTTAAGAAACTTCCCTGCAAAACAGATTAAACATGGGGTAATTTTGGTACCCTGATATTCTTGGGTCCAGAAAGGTTATCCAATAAAACTTTGGGAACCCATATTTGTTTTATAGGTTTTATAAAATCAACAGACATATTTTGAGACATAAATACTTTGTTATGTCCTTTAGAAAATTGTTTCTCAAAAGATGGTCCAGAATTAGCAGTGAACTGTCCAGATTTTGGAACAAATTTGGTTTTACTAATTTGTCTCTCTCTAGGCTGATATCCTAGACCAGTTATATATTTAGGAGCAATATGTTTTCCTAGAAACTGTGTCAAGGTATCCCTACCAGAAGTGAACTTCTAAATATCCTTTCTTAATTGTTCATTAGATAATTTGAGTTGAGTGTTCTCTTTCAATAGTTGAGCATTATTTTCTTTTTCTACACTTAGATCTGTTTTAACATTACTTGTCAAGGCATGCTGTTTCTTCAAAGATTTATATTTATCTTTTAGTTCATTGCAGATATCTTCCAGAATATTGAAATATTCAAACAATTCAGTCTTAGACATATTTTCATCATTATCTGAATCACTGTTATTTCCAGAATAATAATTATTTAGAACAGGGGAAACATGTACCTCAGATATGTTAGTCATGAAGCACATGTTGGCATGATTATTTTCAGAATCAATAGCTTCTGATTCACTTGTGTGGTCTTCTGAAGCACTCCAGGTTTCTTTCATGGATTTCTTGTACTTCTTATCCTTATAATCATACTTATTTTTGAATTTTAACTTCGGAAATTCAGCCTTGACGTGTCATTTACTCTTGCATTCATAGCAGACTATATCATCTTCCATGTCAGATTTCTTCCAATCCTTCTTCCACTTACCTTGTTGGTCATACTTACCCTTGTAGTTTGGTTTTCTGAAAAACTTCTTCTTCCTATGGAACTTCTTAAATCTCCTGGCTATTTGATCCATTTCTTCATCACTATCTGAATCTGAATCTTCACTGGTTGAACTTTCAGTAGGTACATGTATTTTCTCCTTGTCTTTTCTCTTTGAAGCAGTAGACTTTAATGCCACGGATTTTCTCTTGGGTTCATCATCTTCTTCTTTGTTCACCTTCAGTTCTTATTAATACATCATTAGTTTACCAATAAACTCCTTAACAGGTAGCTTGCTGATGTTACATGAATCTCTGATAGACACAGAAGTGCCTCTCCATCTGTCTGGAAAACATCTCAATATTCTCATGATCTGCTCCTTCTCTGGAATATCTTTTCCCAGTGAACTCAAGGTGTTGAAAATCTCATTAACCCTGAGGTACATGTCAGAAATGGGTTCATCATGTCTCATATTAAAATTATCATATTTAATAGCATAAGTATTTAATCTCATTTCCTTGACATTGGTTGTTCCTTCATGAGAAACAGCCAAGGTGTCCCAGATTTCATGAGCTGTTTTACATGAAGAAATTCGGTTAAATTCCTCATCTCCTAAAGAGCAGTAAAGTGAATTCATAGCTTTACAATTATTGTTATAGTCAGACTTTGTAGAATCATCTCAGGTAGATCTAGAAGTTTTGGGGATCTCATATTCTGATTCTATAGAAGACCAAATATCAAAGAAAATACTTTCCAAATGAATTTTCATTTTAATTTTCCATTGAGTATAATTCACATCATTAAAGAGAGGTGGAATGTTAGTAGCAGCACCTTCTAGACTATTGTCCATAGCTAGATTTTAAAAATATATATTAAAGAGATAAAATTTAGAACTAACAGAAATTTGAGATCTTTAAGATAAACTAAAATCACAGTTTAAAAAACAGAGGGTTTGAAGACTTTTTATAAATAAAAATGTTGCCTCTGATACCAAATGTTGGTCGGAGTGGATACTCAAGAGGGGGGTGAATTGAGTTCCAATTAAAATTTATGTTAAAACTTTTAGGATTAAAATCCCCCAAATTAAAACGACCCAGTCAATTAAGGCAGTAGAGATATAAGTGACTTATTTTTCAACAGGTCTCTCAAAGGTTGATTACTCCTCAGTTGAATCAGTATGAGAACTAATTCTACTTTTGAAACAGGTTTACTAAATGAGTCACATATACACACTAACCAGAACTAACTATCAGAGTGAATGTAAAAACAGATTTCTGTCTTTGAAAATATAAGCAGTGGATAAATGTAAAACAAAGTAATGAAAAGATGAACACAAAAATATAAACAAGAGGATCAGTCTTAATTCAAGACTTAGTCCTCCCCACTTGGTGATCACCTTCCACCAAGAAATTATATTAAAGAGTGATACACATCCTGTATCGGGCTTTACAACAGTTTTCACAAACTGTCCAGGTTTTGCAACCTCTACCATAGTTATACGTGGGAAACAATAAACTACCAAGCCACACTAGGCTTCTTCCACAGTTATCCTTGGGAAACAAATGTAAAGAGAGTTTGGTATGGGGATTTTTAGTATCCCTCAGTTCAAGCACAAGATTTAGTGTGTGTAACACATACACAATGCTCACAAATGTAAATTATTTAAACACAGTAGAGCTAAAGATATCAGGGATGAGTTTAGAAGGCTCTGTTGTGTTGGAAGATCAGCTCTGGACTTGTTGGAATGAAGGAAATGAAGCTTTGGTCCTTCTCTGAAAGTATCCTCAGAAACAGAGTGTCGCAACTTCCAGGTTCTGACTTCGAGATGTAGAGATGATCAACTTCTCGGGTTTGAAGCTCTTTGCAGCACACCACTACAACTTGATAAAGGTTCTTTCAATAGATCTTCGTGAAGATCTCTTTTCTTCAGAATGAGTGCTTGAGTGTTCTTCTTTAGATTGTGTTTTTGGTATTGTATGTGTCTATATTATGTTCATTTGATATATTCTATGTCTTCTCTGTATGTCTCTATATATCTCTTCATATATCTCTTCATATCTCTTCATATCTCTTCATATCTCTTCATATCTCTTCCGGTGTCTTGTCTCTACACATATATATGTACTTTTCCAGCTGAGCTTTTTTCCATTTGGTTTAGCAGGGGCCAACAAGATAAATGTTTCAACCACGTGTGGTCTTCCTCGTACATCGTACTGTCTCCTGATATGCCTACAAATAGCATTAAATAATGTTAGATGCATTAATTTTTCTAGACATGACCGTTATGATAGTATTAATAAAATTGGTAAAGAAAAGAAAAGAATATCATTAGACTGGTAGCAGATGCATGTCACACAGTAGACTGCAACGATAGTCTTTCCAACTATGAACTTTATCGGTAGGCTATTTAATTGTGAGCTACATAGGTAGGATCTTTGTCTGTAGGCTTGTAACGGTGGAATTTGTGTCAGTGGATGTCTTGTAACGGTAGATGTTACTCTACTTAACAGTAGCTCCTCATCATTGGACTTCATCGGTAGGCTATTCAACTGTGGGATTCATCAGTAGGCTTGATCAGTGGTAGAATCCAATAGTAAGCTTCTATCTATAGCTCTGTAACATCAGACTACTTCAATAGTGACCTTTAAAACTGTAGACTTATCTCAACAGGTAACTTCATTATCGGTGGAATATGTCCATCAGTAGACTTGAACAGTGAGGTACTCAACAGAAGACTTGAGAAAGAATCTGATAGCGAACTTTTAACAGAAGCCTTTTCACAACAGTGACTTTGTGATGGTTACCCTATGTCTGTGAGCTTTGATAAGCAGATCAACGGTAGACCTGTGACAGTAACCATGTACCGGTAGCCTATATTAGTGATAGTAGATCTTCAACAGTAACCTTCTATGATCAGTGACCTAGAGTAAAAGTGAGCTATAATGGTGACCTTGAACAGAATAATTTTACCAGTAGCCTTTAACAGTGAACTTATATTTAGATAAATGTAAACTGTAAGCTGGTGCAGCAAAGTCATGAGACTAAGAGTATACATTTTTCAGGATAAAATAATTATAAATACAGATTAAAAAGAGTTGGAAAATGACTTAATATATCATGATCAATATTTAAACATGATTTGGGATTATCAAAATAGGCGATTCCAACAGCTTGTATTGGAGATGTGGCGTATCGAGTAGCACTTCCCCCACAGATAAGTCAGATACATGATGTTTTCCATGAATCACAGCTCCGTTGTTATCTTCATGATGACTCTCACATCATCGATTGGGGAGATATTGATGTTTATGATGATGCAACCTTCGAGGAGTGACCTGTGGAGATCAAAGACCGCAAAGATAAGGGGTTGCGCGAGCGTTCTATTCCCTTGGTTCGTGTCTTGTGGCAACACGATGGCATGGAAGACAGTACCTGGGAACGTGAGTCATAGATACGTGCTCAGTACCCAGAGTTGTTTGATGTTTAATTATTTCCATGTAATGATGTCCCCTTTGTGGTTAGAACTTTCATGTTTATAATATGGTTTTATTTTTTTTGATTCTTGTGGCTTTCTCTCTTTTGATAGGTATCTCAATGGGTGGTTGTTCGGACCCCGTTTCATTTTTCCTTTAGGTGGGTTTTGAATTCTCGAGGACGATAATGTTTTGAGAGGTATCAGATGTAATGGTCCAGACCTCTTGGGTCCATTCCTTTGTGAAAATCAGTTGAATGAGGTGTTTCAGGAGGTCAAGGTGACATATCCCCAACACCTTACCAATTTTCCATTTATGTGAATAGTGTCATCGGTGATCGTCGGTGAATAGTTCCATTGGTGAACAGTTCTATCGGTAACCTCTAATGGTAACCTCTCTTTTCTTTTCCAAATTTACAATTCTATGAATAGTTCCATCGGTGAACATTTTTATTGGTAACCTATAACAACAACCTCTCTTTCCTTTTCCAAATTTCCAATTCTATGAACAGTTCCATTGGTGAATAGTTCTATCAGTAACCTCTAATGGTAACCTCTCTTTCCTTGGCCAAATTTCCAATTCTATGAATAGTTCCATTGGTGAACAGTTCTATCGGTAACCTCTAACGGTAACCTCTCTTTCCTTTTCCAAATTTCCAATTCTATGAATAGTTCCATCATTGAACAGTTCTATCGGTAACCTCTATAAGTAACCTCTATCGGTAACCTCTATTTTCCTTTGCCAAATTTTGAGTTCGTGAACAGTGTTTCCAGAACGGTGAGGTTCTAATAGTGAGGTTCATGAACAGTGTTTCTAGAATGGTGAGGTTCTATCATTGAGGTTCATGAACAATGTTTTTCCTTTTCCAAATTTTGAGTTTGTGAACAGTGTTTCCAGCTTCCTATAGTTTCTCCCCTAAAACATTTTCTTTGACATAAAATTCATTTTAAAGCCTTGTTTTAAAGACTTTAAGGCCGATTCAAAGGAAATAACTCCTATATTAATTATTCATAAGGCTCAGAACATTTTTACTTGGTCAAACTGTGTGGTTTAATGCGATCTAATTTTAATGGAAAACCTAGCGTATCTTAAACCACCGCTCCGTTAAATCTTCTAAAGGGATGGGATATATTCCTCCCTAGTTCTTCGTCTTTGTTCTTAGCTATGAGATGCTAGAACCATTCATTATATTATATAGGGGTTGTGCAATCAAACTTTACTCATAGGATTGGTTACACTCTGTTTTGATGCAACCAAGCAGTATCGATCAATCTTCGGTATAAAGTATGATCTATCTCCATTATTTTGGGTTCATCTCCTTCTATTTATTCTTGACCTATTCTGGTATGTGATCTCTATAATTCTAATGGAGTTTTATTGGGTTTCCATTGGTGCGGTCATACCGCATCATCCTCGGGTGGATACAGTTGTCACGGGAGGAGGTGATCATGATTATTTGTGTGGATCGTTCTTGTATAAAGAATGAAAAGAACTGTTTGAGGTAGGGGATTCGTTGCTTCTCTCTTCTTTTACATGAAACTATATCGTTAGCATGTTTTATCCCCCTGAATGATAATGGAATTGACATAATAAATATTTGAATCAGATAAATAAATTGACATCGATTGTATGTTATTGCCTCTTGTTTTGCTAGATAGTGTGATATCTATGCTTGCTTCGTATAACTATTCTTTCTTGATGGATTTTGGTAAAGAACGTAAACCGGGATTAATTGATAATTGTTTGGAAAAAGATAAAGAGGCATGTAAACGAATCTGGTTCTTGTTGTTGTTTTTTGATGTTAATCAAATTGGCACAGTAAGCATGCTTAATTATTTGTGATAGCTTACTGATTAGGTTTCCCGAATTTGGAACCTATGAATAATAATTGGTTAATCTAAGATGGATTAAAGAACCAGTTGTTCAATAAAAGACAACTCCTTGTAGGGTTCTGAGTTACTCTATAGTTTTTTAAAGGGCCAAGAGCCCAATTGTTAAAATGTTTGTTTTCCTGCTGCCTGTGTTGTGATGTGAGCCTAGATGGCTATTGTGATATGTGGGGGAATGGAGGTCTTTTGGTTGTGTCAATAGATGACGCCTAGAGTGGAGAGATGCATCGGTTTATGCATGTGGGTGTCAGGGAGGACACTATGGATGATGGAATGGGATGGATGTGATTGTTGGATGCTTGCTGATTCTTATTGCTTTATTATCTACTTTAATTTTCCCTAATTTTCAAGGTATCTAGTATTTCTTACCCTTATTCTGAAAGAGGAGAAGACGCATGGGGTATGCCATGTTCTTTCCGTGTTTAGCTTCTCAATGGAGGATGGGTCTATGCTCTTGCTATAGGCGGCAAAGACTCAACGGGTAGTACATCTACTCACCGTGTTGACCCCCTTGTGTTTAGTAGCATAGAATATTTTTCTAGAATTCCTAGGAATATGGGAAAGTAATTCTATAATGAATAATTAAATAAATGATGTTAACCCATGGGGTTAGAGTTTGCTGGAACATAATGACAAGGTTGTAATTTTAAAGGGACAATGGACTTTGGGTGTGATTCTAATGAAATTTAATATGGAATTGTAAATGGTTAATTAATGTTTAAAGAATTAATTAACGTAAAGTGGAACTCATAAAAAGGGAATGAAGTAAGGTAATAAATCTTTTTAAATGGTTGTGTGCTTATAGGATACCTAGTCTTAGAAGTGGCAGCCCGGAGTCCGAGAGACGTCAGCTATAGTTGATTCTAAGACAAGGTTATGCACATAGTGTGGTTGTGAGATACAATATATTATGTACTTTTTGTGTTTCTATATGCTACTCCACCCTGTCAGTAAGGGAAACTGACACCCCGGGGATTCTGAGCCCTAGGGGATGTTTTCCCCAACATTCTGGTGGGAGGATGGATAGCTGACTACCCCCTTTGGACCCACTATATTCTCTTGGTAGATACTTGTGCTGGTAGGCACATTGGTTAGTTTTCCCCATATATGTGTATAGAGGGCTGTAATGGCTTGTGGTCATTCACACACATATATTCTGGATATAGTATTCTATAGAATACTATAGGTGTATCGTGTATAGGATATGATTTCTTGATGATCATTACTCAGTGTATGATCTGTAATGGCTTGAGGTATAATACCCGACGTATGATACACATTGTGTGAGCTGTGGCGGATCCCAGAAACTACCTGGTTAATTTCTTGCATGAATGTGGTGGTTTTGTTGCATGAGGTGCATATTGTGGTGCTTCACCCAGGTGTCTGTGGGCAAGATTTTTTGGAGAGAGATGCTTAGGACGTGTGATATTGGGGAAAAGCGGAAAACCAGTGGGGAATTAGTAGTAGGGTACCCTTGATATTCTTTATTATAAGATATAATCTTGTATGCGTTACTTGGTGAGAGTATCCATGGCGAGGCTGTGAACTTAATATACCTATTTAGATGACGAGTTAGTTTCACTTGTTGTTCACTGTGATTTAACATGATTTCTTTACTTTTTCACGAGAGGCTTCAGGGAGGATCCTACTGAGTATACTGTTATACTCACCCTATGTATATATAAACTATTTTTCAGGTCACTTGGAGAAGGTTGGAGATCGAGTTGGTTTCTACTAGTTTGGGGTTGGAGGAGCTATTCTGGCCTGTGGTTGCTGCTGTTTTTACTTTCTTTTGGGTACTTGTAGTTTTCCCATTCCAGTTGTAGTAGTTTTTCATGACATTACAAATGTTCACTTGGGTTTTATTTTATATATCAGTTCTGAGTTGGAGTTAGTTGGTGTCTATCTTATCTCTCTCTTCTGCATGTGTTCTCTTAGAGGGCAATTCCTCCCATTTGTGTGTTTACTATACCCTCGGTGCTAGTCGCCAACCTGGGGACTACTGGAGGTGGGACTCGGGGGTCATTATCTCCTTTCTCACATTGCCGGCCCAGGAGGGGTACACTTTGTGGGGAGGGGGTCAGGACAATGAATATTTCCTAACATGTACTATATTCTTCATGTTATTCCTTGTTTACTCCCTTACTAGGATATATAGCTCACCCTTTTCTTATGTATGCCCTCAATTTATCCCATGCAATGCTAAGTATGAAGGAATGTTGTGGTCATGTAAAATAAGTTTTCAATAAATATGTTGTATTTTATGTCTTAAGTTGTCATGTAATGTTCCTTAGACCTCTCAATCCTCAAAGTTGCCTCAAGTTCAAGTTTATGTAATAAATCATGTTTAAATATGTAATAAAGAGCAGTGTTGTTATAAAACTCCTTGGAAATCATCCTATACCAAGGTAAAAATAAATATCCAAAATCATAAATGACAACACAACTCAATTATCATATAAATTGAAGATATCATGCCTCCTAAATTTATAAAAATTTCCTAACTCTTCAAAAATCATATGAGTCCATTCAATATCATGTTAATCCTCACATGCATGTCATACCTACCTCTCCGAAAAATATTTCTCTCTTCACTCAAGAATATTTTATATGGAGTTTTTCTCATTCTCAAGAACATATGCGGTTTACATGGGCTTGCTATCATCCTAGAATATCCACTTAATAGATTAAAAAATGTGTCAATCATGAGGTCTTCCTCATGGGTTTTTCTGAGGCTAAGCATTGGCGGGTTTTATTTGTAAAAACATCTGAGGTAGAATGAGGAGGGTTAAACTCTAAAGTGAAGTAAACACATGAAAATAGTTTTTCTCAAGAATGGTGTGCTCCTAAATCAGCTCGAAATTGATTCACCTCTAAACACCAATTTCTTTGGTAAGTTCGCACTTGTAATTTTAGCATCAATGAAATTATTCCATCTCCCACAATTTGGATCATTGTTTTATCTTGAATTTAAATCTAGATTTCTCTTTAGAATCATGTTTTTGAGGAAAAGAGAGGAAACTTTTGATCTTCCAAAATTGGTGAACACCCTACCCAACTATGTAATTATATTTTGTTCCACCCATCCATATTTACATTATGAAATTTCCTCCACCCAAGAAGTAATAAATATGGAAACAATTTCAATCCAAATCAAAAAGATTTTTCAAGAAAGCAAAACACATCTCATATTCTCCCTCCCCCACACTTGAGTTTAACAATAATCCTGAATTTAACTTCTAGAGAAGGTTGTAAAGGTATAAAATCATTGTAATATGGATGCCTAAAAATGTATTTCATGGATACTAATGGTAGGACAAAATTATAATTTTATGGAAAAAGGGATTCCAAAGTGATGCCTCAATCATACTTGTCACATTCCATGAACTCTAACATATTTGAAAAATAGAAAAACAACAAGTTATGGATCAAAAAATATGTCTAAAGACTATAAAAAAAGCTAAATGTAAGAAGATGTCAAATAGGTTTAGAAACCTCTTGGGTTAGGTAATATTTTCAATTTGGACAGTACTAGTGCACATGAGTTTCACAATCAATCAAACTTCATCAAATGAAAAGATCAGAAATCAAGGAACAAGATCAATTCATAAATAATTTCAATCCTAAAATATTCAAATCAATCAATGTTCAAAAAATACCAAGATGGTTTAAATTTTCCAAAGTATTAAATCTAGCTCAAAAATCCAAAAAACATAAAAAAATGAAAGTATGAAAAATTAAGAAAAAAAAGACATGAAAAAATGAAAGAACAAAAAAATTCCTAAATACAAGTTGAAATCCCTCCACCAAAATTATTCCATTTACTATCCATTTTTTAGAAAAAATTAGATCAGGAAAGTTTTCACTTAGAATTTAAATTGGGCAGCATATAAAATAAAGAAAAGGAAAGATACAACCTAATTTATTTTTTAGTGGCATCCTTTAGTTAAGATCCTAACTACTAATACTTTAAACCTAAAATAAATAAATGACAAGACATAAGAAAAAATGAAAAGAAAGAGAAAGGGGATAAAAAAGGGAAAATTCTTGGTTTTACCCCCAGAGGATGCTGGATTTTTACCCCCCCTAGTCAGGCAGTTGCAGTGGATTATCCACAATCAGAAGGTGGGTATGGTTTCTTTGAGACGAACCACCACATATGACTTTTATCGTTTTCCATTAGTAAACACCATGAATAGAGAACCCCAAAGGAGATAAGAATGTTAGCAACCTACAAGAAATAAGAAAGATATAATTTAAGGTTCAGAGTGGGAGGGAAAAGAATATAGGTGTTCTCCTTGTGAACTTTTGTGGCATCCTCCTCCATATGACATGAAAGTTGTTATAGAGGAAGTAGTCGTACCACCACCAGCTTCTTCATGTATTCTTCCTTGATCACAAAAACTTGGGTGGTATATTATTTAACATCAAAATCCTTATCCATTTTTTATGTATCAAAAGTTTTAGAAAAGTGTAAGTCAGAAAACAATTTAGCTAGAATAATATTAAAACATGATGAATTAATAAATAAATCTTCCCTTTCAAGTATGCCATCTTGGAAATTAATCTCTTCTGGAAGGACCATTGTAAAATCTCTCTTAGTAGGTTCATATTCTTAATCATATTACAAATAAATATAGAGGTGTAAAGGTAATGATTTTTCAATATCAATGATGGGAATATTAAGTTTCAGGTTATCTTTAACAAAGCTATTCCATGAATCTTCCAAAAATTATTGATCTCCCATAAGTGAATCAGTTGGCACGTGTACTTTAGGGACATCCTCAGGAAATGGTTGAGTATGAGATGATATTAATAGTTCCTTTATAAGATCCTTCCCACACTCCTTAGGTTTTTTAGCCTAAAAAATTATTGTTAAAATCACTTCCACTACAAGTTTTGGTTCAGGTTTCAGCTCAGGTTCAGTTTTGGGTTGCTCTTGTAGTGAATGAATATATTCCTAAAACATTTCAGCATTTCTATTCAGTTTTTATGTATTATTTATGTTATTTAAACATATCTTTTTTTAATTTTATCTTCTTGTTTCACCTAAAAGTGGTTATTCCATGCATAATAATCATAATTTGAATACATAATGGATAAAAGAGTTTTTTAGTTTTTTTTTAAAAAAATTATGATTATTTTGTTTTTTATGAAAAATGAAATTATTTAAAAAATTGGAATAAAAATAGTGCGTGAAGACCACTTGGATCCCCAACAATGGTTCCAATTTTTTTTAAGCATTGTCATGTGCACTCTCAAAAATATTTATTACTAAGTGTAGCATAGGGATGACCTAGGTCAATCTCTTGGGGAGTTTTTGCGGTCAATCACTCACTAATTCTAATTCAATATATATATATATATATATATATGAAAAAAATGAACAAAAATATATTTTTCAGAAATGACAATGAAATACTAAAATTAAATATTCAAATGAAATGAAAATAGAATGAATTCAAATAAAATGATGTTAGGAAGAAATGAGACATTCCTGAGAGAATCACCCCGAGTGAACCTTAATCATCTCTAAATTTGTTTCGAATTTAATTAATGAACAAGATCCATCATGTTCATTAAAATCCTAATTTTTATATAGATGTGAATATATGGCACTCTCAATGATCGCTGAGAGACTGCACATCCACCTCATCGATTGAGGGAGAATATTGAAAAAGTTGAAGCTAATCTTAGGGTGGAAAGTGGAGACCCAAAGGAACCTTAACCCCTAAGATTTCCATCGGTATAAGTCTAAGAAAATAAGAAACATTAATAATTAATGTTAATACTTGGGTTCGTAATTGGATTAACCCCTTGATAACTTTCTCGGGTTATCTACTCATGATCATGAGCATAAGAGTTCACAGTGATAAAGAAAATGGGGGAATAAAAAAATAGAGAGAAAGAAAAGGAGAGAAAAGAGAACACTTAAATTAAAACATGAAATTAAATGATAGAATGAAAATAAAATAAAATACAATACTAAAATACAAAAAATTGCAAAGGGATACCCATAAGTTAAAAACACTTTTAAATGAAAGAGGGATACACTTTTATAGGCAAAAGAGAGTGAAATTTTCAGATTCAATTATGTCCACCGAATATTTCCATGTGTTAGACCACTTTAATGACATAATTTACGATGTATTATTATTTAATGTTGTTCTCATATACTTCCTCTGTCGATCCAAAAAATTTGACCTTTTGTGGACACTCATGGAGAGAGATTTTAACAACCTAGAATTTTTAAATAGTATATTAACTTACTCGTAACGATTTAATAGAGATTTTAATGGTTAATGCAGAAAGAGGAGTTGATGGCTTCATCCAGTAGACTCGAACCTTATGAATCCCACTTATCAGAGCTTGGGAAGGAGGTGGTATCTTTGGGATTCGCTCTGGACCAAGCCCAATCCGAACTCCATCGTGTCAAGCTTGAACAGAAACGCCTACGGGAGAAGTTCAAGTTAGTAGAGATTACTACTAGGGAAATGTTATCTGAGCCTCCCTCAGATTATCTCACCATAGCACACCTTACACTTAGGTCATATGCCGGTGTTATAAGGGGATATGTAACGAGACCCTAGCTTCTTTGTGTAATACTTTGGGATGAATGAATTGATATTTCTTCCTTTAGTGATGTTTGTGAAATTTCAAATGTCCGGATAATTTTAGGATGTATTTTATTGATGAATTTTGAAAAAAGGATATTTTAAAATATTAATGTAAACCCTAAATAATTAATTATGTGTAATTATTTTCAAAAAATGGTCTTCTACAAAAGTGTTCAGTAAGGAATTTGGAGTCTAATAAGATCAACTTAATTTTTGATGAATAGTAAATCATGAAAAGTTGTTTTATGCTTAGGATTAGTAATGTGACCAAATGGATTAGTAATCTCACTTAATGAAAGTTTTAATATAATTTAGAAACCTAGATTAAGTAATGTGATTCAATAAAATGGGTAAATAACAGTTTCATAAATTATTAGTCAAGTATTAGTTTTTTCGGATGAATAGTGTTTTTTAATTAAAAATTTAATTAAAAATAATTAGAAAATTATTTTTATAAAAAGGACTTTATTTTTGAACTCAGAGCATCGATATTATGTTATGGTAATTTTTGGGGATTTTTCTGAAAAAAAATTAATTCTCAATGAATAGTGATTTTATTTAAAAATTAAATTAAAAATATTTAGAAAATTATTTTGATAAAATGTATTTCATAAATTTAATTAGAGCATATATATTTGGTTAAGGTGAAATTTTGGGATTTTTCTGAGAAAGTTGAATTTTCAGTGAATAGTTAAAATACAGTTTTAGGGTTTCGGTATGTTTAATGACATCATAACTGTGTCATGATGATGTCATGAGATATTTTAAGGGTTGTACAGACAAGGGTGATGAATTATTGATTTGGGGGGACCATGTGGCCTAACTCCATGGTAAATGCCATGGGAGATCACATGGTTTTGAGAAAAGCACTTGTGAGGTGTCCCTTGGCCATTAATGCCTTGTCCCCTCACTTTCCCTATAAATACCCACCCTTTACTCCTTTATTTTTCACTCCCAAATCTCCCCCAACGAAGTTCTGGTCTCTTTACCTCCCAAGGAGTCCTCCCAAGGTTCCCCCAATCCCTCAAGGTCCAAACGTTTGAGTTTTAAGAGTTACGTTTTAAGGTAAGGGATCCAACCTCTCTCTTTCTTTTCAAGTACTCTCTTTTATGTCATATCTTTTATGCTCCATGTTCTTATGTGAGAGGATGTTCTTTTATATTCATCTTACTTCCCTTTTCATTTTTATATGATGAGAGATCCCCTCTTACTCTCATCATTTCGTTTTATGAAAGTTTAAGTGACGCCGTTAGGCTGCCGAATTTTTAAGGGATTCTTTCACCCTTCTCATTTTTCAAGTTCGATTTTCATGTCATGTCTTTGAAGTTCCTTTTTATTATGTTGGGGTATGATATCTATATCTATCATACTGATCTCTTATTATCATATGATGAGAGTCCCTATTTTATCTTTTCAAATCATTTTTTATTGAAGTTTAAGTGACGCTGTTAGGCTGCCAAATTTTTATAAGAGAAATCTTATTTTTTTCGTACTTCCATGTTTTTCATTTCAAATGGTATGTCCTTAAAATTTCATTACCATGATTCATATCCATTATATTCTGTCCCTATACTATTTTTATAGATCATTTATGAGTGGGTGACCCATGTCCCTTCTCTTTTCAACATTTTCTAAAACCCTGTAACGTAGTCGTTATGCTGCAGAATTTTCGTCTCAAAATGCCGCTCTCTTATTCTCAAAATAATTTTTATGTAATTAAGTGAATAATCAAAGCTATTATTTATACAGGGGTATTCACATATATATCAAAATGTTCTATTTTAAATTCTGGGATTTACATACATGAAACCCGCTTTCCCTTTCCGTGGGTTTAAAGTGACATAAAGATCATGTCTTTAAAGCAGTTTTTAAAACGTTATGATTATGAAATGAAACCCATTTATTTTATGACATATGAGTTGTTTATGAAATGATTGATGATGATATATGTGTCTCACATGATAATAAAGACATGTCAAGGGTGCACCCATATAGCGCTCCAATGCATTGGGTAAAGACTTAATCTCTAGAGATGACTTTTTAGACAGATACCTTGGTGAATAACCTTGGTAATTTTTAATGACACCTTGGGGATGGACCTTGGTGAAACGAAATTATTGTCAATATTAAATGTTTCAGCCCCATCTTCAAGTTATGAAAAATGTAATTTTTATTATGATGTATCTCATGATTTCTTTCTCATGCCTTAAAGTTCTTTTCATGTCCTTATTGAAGTATCCCAAGTTCACATGTAAAATGTTTCTCTTGTTTCCCTTACTGGGCCTTCCTCTCACCCTTTCTTTTGATGTATGTCCCCAGGTTATGAGATGCAGTAATGAACCTAGGATGAACTTAAGGAGAAGCCTTTAAAGTGTTTAAGAAGAATGTTTTATGTTGTTTTCATGTATTATGTTCCTTGTTTCCAAGACACTAAACCTTAAAGATCCCCAATTCTGTGTAATGAAGTTAAAGTTTATGTTATAAAAGGATGGGATTCTATAGTTGGTATCAAAGGATGGTTTAGTTATTTGTGGAAATTAGGATATAAAAAATTTAGGAAGAACCCTATAAAAAAGTTTAAATATAGGAAAACTTCCTGGTATTTTGGTAAGTATTGAGTAAGTGGTTTATCAAACAAATACATCCCTGTCTAGATACGAGCAGGTAGAGTCGGCTCTGGCACATATGTACATAGGGTTAAAACCCGAAAACACCGCTTTGAGCTAGACTCGAACGGGAACTGGTGCACGATAACGGGCCTTGCTGTACTCTTGGTTACGACACTCCTGGGGGATATGTTTGGTTAATCACAAGCTTTTTATGAATCATTATGAAGGAATTATAGAGAAGTGTAATTGTCTAAGCATGGAGTATTAGTTAAAAGATTCATAAATGAAATAAGTTTCTCACTAAGGTTTTATTCTTTTAGAAAATGGAGGGAAATAGGAGGAACCGTGCCGATGGTGACCACAATGCACCATGTTTTGATGGCCCTCCGATGGAAGTAGGAATGGAAACATTCATACGAATGATGAACCAACTGACTCAAGTTATGAGTAATAACTTGAATCAAGATGAGAGGATGACCTCACCATGAAGGAAAAAACACTCTGTTGAGTCCTTCATGCGTCAACGACCACCATCATTCAGTGGATCTACTGACCCTTTGGTTGCAGAACAATGGATAAGCTTCATTGAAAAGATATTTTCTGTACTCCTTTGTTCGGAACAAGAAAAAGTCACCCTTGCTGTTTATCGCCTAGAGGGAGAAGCTGATCAGTGGTGGTCACTGGTCAAAAACACGAAGCCTAGAGGAGAGATGGAAGCTATGGAGTGGGAAGAGTTCCAGGGAATATTCTTTAATAAGTATTTCCCTCGTTCCATGAGAACGAGAATGGAGAAAGAGTTTCTCGAGCTGAAGCAGAAGGAGAACGAATCTGTTGGAAGCTATGAGATGAACTTCACCCGACTTTCACGATATACCTATAGCTTTGTCATGGATCCAAGTGGGAAGGTGGATAGATTTTTCGGTGGACTGAGACCTCATCTGCTGAAGAATTTAGCCAACCGGGACTACGATAGCTACGAGGAGATCGTGCGGAGTGCAATGAAATTCGAGCTAGAGTTTGGTGAGACACAGTGGTATCATAAATCAAATTACAAGAAGAGATCGTTGGAGCCCAGTTTAGGGAAGACTTTTGATCAGGGAAGAGGTGGAAAGAAAATGCAACTTACCACATGCAATAAATGTGGGAAGAAGCATCTGGAGAACTGCTTGGTCGGAAGTGGCAAGTGATACAAGTGTGGAAGAGGAGGCCATATTTCTCGTAATTGTCGTAGTGAGGTGAAGCCTCAACTCCCCAACACTAAAGATAGAGGAAAGATGGTTCTGGCCTTACCCAAAGTCCATTGCTTCAAGTGTGGACAGCTTGGGCACTATGCTAATCTCTGTCCAAATCCAAGGGCAGTGGAGGGGAATCACCATCAACCTCAGTAAAGGCCAGGGGAGCAAGGTCGTGATTTTGCTATCACAACAACTAAAGTTGAAGCTCCGAATGACGTGGTAGCAGGTACTCTTGTTGTCCTCTCAAAACTAGCAACTACTTTGTTTGATTCTGGTTCTACGCATTCCTTTATTTCTTCCAAGTTTTCAAAGAATATAGAATCAATCCCTGAATTGCTTGAGGTAGAGTTGTCAGTCAAGACTCCAAGTGAAATTATCCATGCATCAATAATGTTTAGAGACTATAGTGTTTACTTTAGTGAGCACAATCTTATCGCAAATCTAGTAGTCATTCCCATGTTGGAATTCGACGTTATACTAGGGCTGGACTGGATCTCAAAGTATAATGCTAAGATCAAATGCAGAAGTAAGGAAATCTCAGTATTCTTGAATAAACAACCTATAGTTATCTTCCAAGGAGAGATATCCCGAACTTATCCCTTTATAGAAGCACCTCCTATAGCTTTATTTATGGAGTTAATCGGTGATGATGAAGAAGGAAAAGGGAGCATACAAATTGAAGATGTTACGATTGTTCGTGAATACATGGATTTATTTCCTGAGTAGTTACCTGGACCTCCCCCAGAAAGAGAGGTAGATTTCTCCATTGAACTCGTACCTAGATCTCAACCGATATCAAAGACCCCGTATAGAATGGAAAATGTGGAGCTAGAAGAGTTAAAGAAACAACTCCAAGACTTATTGGAGAAGGGGTTTATCCGTCCGAGTGTGTCTCCTTGGGGATCACTAGTTCTCTTTTTGAAGAAGAAGGATGGATCAATACGGCTATGCATTGATTACAGAGAACTGAATGGGATCACAGTGAAGAACAAATCCCCTCTTCCAAGAATTGATGATTTATTTGACCAACTTCATGGGGATCAATTCTTCTATGAGATTGACCTTCGATTTGGTTATCATCAACTGAGGGTGAAGAGGGAAGATATTCCAAAGACTGCCATCCGATCAAGATATGGGCATTATGAGTTTACTGTTATGACCTTCGTCTTGACTAATGCTCCTTCTATTTTCATGGATTTGATGAATTGAGTCTTTAAGGACTACCTTGATAACTTTGTGGTAGTTTTTATTGATGATATTTTGATATATTCAAAAAGTCATGAGGAGCATGAAGATCATCTAAGGGTTATTTTGAAAACTCTACGGAAGGAGAGGTTCTTTGGAAAGTTCAGCAAGTGTGAGTTTTGGTTACAACAAGTGGCGTTCTTGGGGAACATCGTAACCAATGAAGGAATCTCGGTTGACCCTGAAAAGACAATGGTTGTGGAGGAGTGGCCTCAACCCACAACAGTAACTGAGATTCATAGTTTCCTTGGTTTAGCGGGATATTATAGGAGTTTTGTGAAAAACTTTTCACGACTTTCTAATCCACTAACCAAGTTGACTCGAAAAGGGGTTAAGTTCATCTGCACAAAGGAATGTGAGGAAAGTTTCCAAGAGCTTAAGAAGAGATTGGTTACTACACCTGTGTTAACACTACCCTATATCGGAGAAGGATTCGTTATTTTTAGTGATGCATCTCTGAAAGGGATTGGGTCCGTCCTCATGCAAAATGACAAGGTAATTGCTTATGCATCTCGACAGTTGAAGATTCATGAGTAGAATTATCCTACGCATGATCTAGAGCTGGCGACAGTTGTTTTTGATCTAAAGATATGGAGACACTATCTTTATGGGGAGAAATGTGATATATACACTGACCACCAAAGTCTAAAGTATATTTTCACACAGAAATAATTGAACATGAGACAAAAGAGATGGTTGGAGCTTATTAAAGACTATGATTGTTCAATTCATTATCACCCTGGAAGAGAAAACAAAGTCACAGATGTGTTAAGCAGGAAAGACCCTATTGTTCTGGAAACAATGAGGATCCTAGAAGATCCCTTGATTAAAGATCTAGTAAAACTGGACTTGGGAATTATAAGGAAAGGGACATCATCAACCCTATCCCAAATGATTTCTCAACCTTCATTACTAGATAAGATCAAGAAGGCTAAAAAAGAAGATCCTTTGCTGAAGGAGAAGTTGAAGGCTGTAAAATATGGGAAGTTCCCGGATTTCAATATTGATCAAGAAGGTGTATTGAAATTTCGTACAAGACTATGTGTTCCATCTATTCCGGGGATAAATAAAGAACTGATGGATGAAGCTCATAGCTCTACTTTCTCTATACATCCGAGAAGCACTAAAATGTATAGAGACCTTCGTGATCATTATTGGTGGGATAACATGAAGAGGGAGATTTCCAATTACACTACAAGGTGCCTGGTGTGTTAGCAAGTAAAGGCATAATGACAACTTCCTAAGGGGGTATTACAACCGCTACCCATACCAGTATGGAAGTGGGATAATATCACTATGGACTTTGTAACTGGTCTCCCGAAAACATCCAAAGGAAATAATACGATACGGGTTATTGTGGACCGTCTCACCAAGACAGCCCATTTTATCTCTATTCAGGAATATTTCTCTCTGGATCATCTTTCCAAGATATACGTAAAGGAAGTGGTGAGGCTGCATGGGGTACCACTATCCATTGTTTCTGATCATGATCCAAGATTCACATCAAAATTCTGGAGAAGTCTTCAACATGCTCTGAATACTGAATTGAATTTTAGTACGGCCTATCATCCTCAAACTGATGGCCAATCTGAAAGGACTATTCAGACACTCGAAGACATGCTGAGATTATGCTCAATGGAATTTAAAGGTGGATGGGATCAACACCTCCCATTAGTTGAGTTCTCCTATAACAACAGCTTCCATTCGAGTATTCAGATGGAACCCTATGAAGCTCTGTATGGAAAGTGATGTAGAAATCCTACTTGTTGGGATGAAACTGGTGAGAGAAAGCTTCTTGGGCCTGATCTCATGCAAGAGATGACAGAACAGGTTCATGCCATCCAACAACACATAAAGGCTGCTCAGAGTTGGCAGAAGAGCTATGCTGACAATTGTCGAAGGGACTTGGAGTTTGGTGTTGGTGACAAAGTCTTCCTTCAAATTTCTCCATGGAAGAGAGCCATGCGGTTTGGGAAGAAAGGGAAGCTCATCCCTAGGTACATTGGCCCCTATAAAATCCTTGATCGCATAGGATCAGTGGCCTATCGTCTAGAACTTCCACCGAACCTAGCTCAAGTTCACAATGTCTTCCATGTATCTCTCTTGAGGAAGTACATACCTGACCCTTCGCATGTACTGAACCCAGAGGTGGTAGAACGGGAACATGACCTCTCTTATGAGGAGCAACCAATGGAGATCTTGGACCGTAGAGACAAGGTTCTACGAAGCAAGAATACCCACCTTGTGAAAGTGTTGTGGAGGAATCATAAATATGAAGAAGTGACTTGGGAGCCTGAGGAAACGATGAAGCAAAAGTACCCTCACCTTTTTGACTAGGCCTCAATTATAAATTTCGGGGATGAAATTTCTTAAGGGGGGAAGAATGTAATGACCCAAACTTTTTAAATAGTATATTAACTTACTCTTAATGATTTAATAGAGATGTTAATGGTTAATGGAGAAAGAGGAGTCGATGGCTTCATCCAGTAGACTCAAACCTTATGAAGCCCACTTATCAGAGCTTGGGAAGGAGGTGGCATCTTTGGGCTTCGCTCTGGACCAAGCCCAAGCCGAACTCTAGCGTGTCAAGCTTGAACAGAAATGCCTACGGGAGAAGTTCAAGTTATTAGAGATTACTACTAGGGCAATGTTATCTGAGCCTCCCTCAGATTCTCTCACCATAGCACACCTTACACTTAGGTCATATGCCAGTGTTATAAGGGGCTATGTAATGAGACCCTAGATTCTTTGTGTAATCCTTTGGGATGAATGAATTGAGATTTCTTCCTTTAGCGATGTTTGTGAAATTTCAAATGTCCGGATAATTTTAGGATGTATTTTATTGATGAATTTTGAAAAAAGGATATTTTAAAATATTTATGTAAACCCTAAATTATTAATGATGTGTAATGATTTTCAAAAAATGGTCTTCTACAAAAGTGTTCAGTAAGGAATTTGGTGTCTAATAAGATCAACTTAATTTTTGATGAATAGTAAATCATGAATAGTGGTTTTATGCTTAGGATTAGTAATGTGACCAAATGGATTAGTAATCTCACTTAATGAAAGTTTTAATATAATTTAGACACCTAGATTAAGTAATGTGATTCAATAAAATGGGTAAATAACGGTTTCATAAATTATTAGTCAAGTATTAGTTTTTTCAGATGAATAGTGTTTTTTAATTAAAAATTTAATTAAAAATAATTAGAAAATTATTTTTATAAAAAGGACTTTATTTTTGAACTCAGAGCATCGATATTATGTTATGGTAATTTTTGGGGATTTTTCTGAAAAAATGAATTCTCGATGAATAGTGATTTTATTTAAAAATTAAATTAAAAATATTTAGAAAATTATTTTTATAAAATGGAGTTCATAAATTTAATTAGAGCATCGATATTTGGTTAAGGTGAAATTTTGGGATTTTTCTGAGAAATTTGAATTTTCAGTGAATAGTAAAAATACAGTTTTAAGGTTTCGGTATGTTTAATGACATCATAACTGTGTCATGATGATGTCATGAGATATTTTAAGGGTTGGCCGGCCAAGGTTTATGAATTATTGTTTTGGGGGCCCCATGTGGCCTAACTCCATGGTAAATGCCATGGGAGAGCACACAGTTTTGAGAAAAGCACTTGTGAGGTGTCCCTTGGCCATTAATGCCTTGTCCCCTCACTTTCCGTATAAATACCCACCCTTTACTCCTTTAGTTTTCACTCCCAAATCTCCCCCAACGAATTTCTGGTCTCCTCACCTCCCAAGGAGTCCTCCCAAGTTTCCCCCAAGCCCTCAAGGTCCAAACCTTTTAGTTTTAAGAGTTACGTTTTAAGGTAAGGGATCCGACCTATCTCTTTCTTTTCAAGTACTCTCTTTTATGTCATATCTTTTATGCTCCATGTTCTTATGTGAGAGGATGTTATTTTATATTCCTCTTACTGACCTTTTCATGTTTATATGATGAGAGATCCCCTCTTACTCTCATCATTTCATTTTATGAAAGTTTAAGTGACGCCATTAGGCTGCCGAATTTTTAAGGGATTCTTTCACCCTTCTCATTTTTCAAGTTTGATTTTCATGTCAAGTATTTAAAGTTCCTCTTTATTATGTTGGGGTATGATCTCTATATATATCATACTGATCTCTTATTATCATATTATGAGAGACCCTATTTGATCTTGTCAAATCATTTTTTATTGAAGTTTAAGTGACGCCATTAGGCTGCCGAATTTTTATAAGAGAAATCTTATTTTTGTCTTACTTCCATGTTTTTAATTTCTAATGGTATGTACTTAAAATTTCATTACCATGATTCATATCCCTTATATTCTGTCCCTATACTATTTTTATAGATCATTTATGAGTGGGTGACCCATGTCCCCTCTCTTTTCCACGTTTTCTAAAACCCTGTAACGTAGCCGTTATGCTGCAGAATTTTCGTCTCAAAATGCCTCTCTCTTCTTCTCAAAATAATTTTTATATAATTAAGTGAATACTAAAAGCACATATTTCTACAGGGGTATTCACATATATATCAAAATGTTCTATTTTAAATTCTGGGATTTACATACATGAAACCCGCTTTCCCTTTCCGTGGGTTTAAAGTGACATAAAGATCATGTCTTTAAAGCAGTTTTTAAAACATTATGATTATGAAATGAAACCCATTTCTTTTATGCCATATGGGTTGTTTATGAAATGATTTATGATGATATATGTGGCTCACATGATAATAAAGACATGTCAAGGGTGCTCCCAAATAGCGCTTCAATGCATTGGGTAAAGACTTAATCTCTAGAGATGACTTTTTAGACTGATACCTTGGTGAATAACCTTGGTAATTTTTAATGACACCTTGGGGATGGACCTTGGTGAAACGAAATGATTGTCAATATTAAATGTTGCAGCCACATCTTCAAGTTATGAAAAATGTTATTTTTATTATGATGTATCTCATGATTTCTTTCTCATGCCTTAAATTTCTTTTCATGTCCTTATAGAATTATCCCAAGTTCACATGTAAAATGTTTCTCTTGTTTCCCTTACTAGGCCTTCTGCTCACCCTTTATTTTTATTTATGTCCCCAGGTTATGAGATGCAGTAATGAACCTAGGATGAACTTAAGGAGAATCCTTTCAAGTGTTTAAGAAGAATGTTTTATGTTGTTTTCATGTATTATGTTCCTTGTTTCCAAGACACTAAACCTTAAAGATCCTCAGTTCCGTGTAATGAAATGAAAGTTTATGTTATAAAAAGACGGGATGCTATAGAGATACATCTAATTTATTTCAGATATTTAATCTGACCATTCTGACTATTCACATTCCAATGTAGAGATTTAACATACATTAATGGAATTGAAAATTAAAGATTCAGGCGTGCCCACCTTAATAAAAGTTATTTATAATTATGTATTATTTCCTCATGATGAATCTTATCTCATTTTATTTGGTAATTTTTGAGATATGGTCCCAATAATAAAATTATCTAGATCTGTACATAGTTTTCAAGGCTGGATTTGTTAGCTAGATTTGGGCCTTCAAATGGTTGATTTAACTTTGTGTCCATAAGGATAAAATGACGCCCATAGAACATATAAAAATATAAAATAATAATTTTTAAATTTTTATCAATGAAGAAAATTTTATGGTCCAAACATTGAAATAAATTAAAATAATTAAAATTAGAAATTATGCCATTTTTTCAATTAAGCTAAAAAATTCTTCAAAAACATAAAATGTGACAATTTCCCTTGAAATAACACATTGGTGGGATTAAAAACATTGAAATTCAGAATAAAACAATTGAAAATATTTTCTCTATCAATGATATTTATAACATAATTATACCTATAGGGTCATTATATTATATATACCTTTTTTAGTTTATTTTCTATAGGCGATATGATAACGTCGGTCATTTGTATGGTCGACTACCGCCTCGTGAAGCGATATGATTTGTTTTTTACTAACGATTTACATGAAAGATAATAAAGATAAATTTAATGAATATATATGATATACATGAAAAAATTATGATATTCATTAAATATTTATCATTCTGAAAATATAATATATCATTTTATTTATTAAATTTTCATTCACTAAAAGATGATAATGTCAATCGAGTACATGTGGACTACCGCCTTCACATAGCTATGTGACTATCTTTTCATCACCATAAAAAATGGATTATATGTATAAGTATATTTAAAGGAATAATATTTTATTTTTTCTATTATTTTCATTCTTTAATGATAAAATATTACATACCTTCTTTCCATAATGATCTTTGAAAAATGGAAACATTACTCATGCATACGTACGACCTATCGTCTCCATGATCATAAAAAACTTCATTTCTAAAAACAAACTTCATGATTGGTATTAAAAGTATAATTTATGTATAATTATGATATTTTTTTCCTGATTATTATTATGAAGATGCTGGAATCATGATCAATGTAAGAGGACCTAAAATAACCAATCAAAACATATACAAAAAACAAAGTGGTTATTAGCTGAAACATGATTTTAACAAGGAATTAGTAATAAACATGTAATAAATGGTCATAAGTAAACTATATATTTTATAATATATTTAATTATTGTTCTATAATATATTTATAATAAACTTGTATTTATTATACAAGAGGTTATAACATGTACGAAGGAAGTTGAGACATATGGTAAGAGATTTCTATTCTACCTTTTATTTATAGGAGACATATCCAAATTCACCACTAGTTTACTTTTTGTGGTGTATATAATTCACCTTTTACATGTTGTATCATTAATCTCATAGTTTTAATTATATTTAAATTTACATTTGAAGTTATTATTTATTGGGGATTACGATTCAAAAGATTACTAAAGCGGTAAGGGATTCCATCTCACTTTTTTTTACTTCTGTGAGATACATGAAATTTTCAACACTTATTTATTATATGTGGTGTATATAATGTACATGATTTTAATTTATATTTATTATAAATAAAATTATGGAAATTTAAATATCCATTTTAGGACCTTCCTTTCATTGGGTTTATGGTTCAAAAGATACCAAAGCGGTAAGGTATCATTGCCATAATTTTCCTTTATTGAGACATATGTTATGTTAGGCATATATATTCTTTATGGGGTGTATATAAAATTCATTTGACATGTAATATACTGAATTTATTTATTCTAATGTTATTATATGTTTCATTTAATGTTATTCTTTCATGGTTTATACAATTCAATGTTAGCAAAGCGGCAAAGTGTTTATGTTATAATCTCATTATTTATCAGGATTGCTCATGATTATTATTCCAATGATGAAATATTTTTATCTAACTCTCAATAAAATCACATATTTTCTTATAATCTAGTTATTTATGGAGAATAAATTTTTTAACTTCATTTTACACTCATTATATACTCAGTAGTTCAAAATAATTTCTTGGAGAAAAACTATCCTTATTTCTCTCTTTAGTCGAAATCTCATTTTTCTTCCAAAACTATGTTTTCTAAAAATGTTTTCAAAAATGTTTTCAAAAATGTTTTCAAAAATGTTTTAACACTCTTAATATTATTTATTATAGATATTTTTACCCATGTTTAAATTTTTTAAATTTTTTTTGAAAGGAATCTTGAATCCATTTTCCAAAAAAAATGCCCATTTGGATTTTACCAAAATATGAAAGAAATATTTGTTTTAACATGTAGTACAAGAAAAGAAAATTACCACTATTAGGACTATTATTTTATTTGAAGATTAATTTATAAATTTTCAAGTTTATTTTCAAGGGAAAGGATTTTAAAAACGTTTTATGTATTAATTGTTTTTCAAAGTGACAAGGATATTTTCTTCAAGAAAGTTTTTTATTTTTTTTAAATAATCATTTATAAGTTTAAAAGTGTATTTTCAAAGAAAATAATTTCAAAAATGTTTTATAAATTTTTATTTATAAGAAAATATTTTCAAATAAAAATTATTTTTCTCAAGAAAATTTTCAAGTGATTTACCTTTCAAAATCATTTTCCATCTAAGATGACATCATTTGATGTAGCTTTGTCTTTTTTAGGGATATGATCCAAGGATACCATTCTTATTATTTATCTGAATGGTTTATGGTTATGATGAAAAGATTTTTATGAAAGTTGTTTATATTCCATGGGTTATACCTTGATACATTTATTATATAACCCAATTATTTTTTCCCTGGGTTACATTATGATGAAATAATAAAATGATTATGAAACCTGTCTCTTTTCCATAGGTTGTGACATGATGAAATGTTTATGAAACCCATTTCATTTCATGGGATATGATAAGATAAATGTTTTATGATCTTGTGGAACACATTTGTATGATTTTAATTATGTTAAGGTATTTATATTATAACAAAGTATGGTGGTTACATTATAACCAAATATGCATGGGACCCATATCTCCCTAAAATTAATTGGGTAAATATTTATATATCATGAGATAGACAAGAATGGAATGGTGAGTGAACTCAGTTCAGTAAGGGAATTTGTCCAATATGTTAGTCTTGGGAGTGAACCCTAACTACTATGATGGTTTAGGGAGTGAACCCATTCCTTTCTGATATACTTGGAAGTGATACTTGACTATTATGGATATAATTTTCTGCGCTCACATTTATGAAAAAATTCCATGTCTTTTGCTAATGTTATGACCTCATTGCTCATTTTATTCGATTTCCTTATGATTCATGTCTTATTAACTACAAATATTTATTCCATGACTTAAGATTCTGATATTTTATATACATGGTGTGGTTTTGATATGTTATTATCATGTTCTCATACCCTTATGTTCATGTTATGCTTAAATATATCCCTTATTTACCCTTATTGAGCATATGATATCACCCTTTCTTATGTTTCCTTTCCCTAGATTATGAAGAAAGGTTTTATATAGGGTATGTTTGTAAATATTATAAAAAGAAAAAATATTTATGGGAGACATTGAATATCTTTCACCAAATGAGAATATTGTGTACCCAGTATCCAAATACACTACACTATTATTGTCTTCAGGAATGATTTTGTGTAATATATTGAATATTCATTTAAAAAGATGCAATATTCATATATAAAAAGTCTGGGTTTCTATAGTCAGTATCATAGGAAAGGATTAGTTATCCTTTGGAAACTATGATGAGAAAACTTGTGTGATATCCCAAAGTATATTTCTATATATTTGTCTAGGGATGTATATAAGGACAAGTCTAAGGATGATTCAATGTATAGGAAAATGTCTTGGAATTTTGATAGTGGATATAGTAAGTTGTTTCCAAGTAATTATATCTATATCTAGATACTAAAAGTTCATTTTGATCTAGAACATAGGTACCTATGGGTAATAACTATTAAAAGGTTGCATTGAGATGGACTCGATTGTCACCTGGTGTGCGACAATGGGCCTTTCTACACACTTGATTTGACACTCTTGGGGGATATACTTTGGAAATTCACAAAATATTTAGAAACCATCATGAAGGATTTAAATATATTATGAATATAAATAACCTAAGATAAACGTAATTTGTATTATATTAAAAATAAGGTTTCATGATTTAGACATCCTTTTAGTCATTTTCATGATTATATAGTTTCCCATTATGATTAGAATTTCTCACACTATGATTTTTGATTTTAGACAATAACGAGAACCCGAAGGAATTTGGTTAACATTGAATGTGATTGAATTTTTTTTGATGAGTAGCCAAATGGGATGATGAATAGAGTGAAGGATATTGTGATTATTTCTAATCAGTTATCACAAAACATTATTAACAATATTCACCTTAACCAACTCTTGGACTCACTAAAGAAGATAAGGATTGAGTTAATTGAGAGTTTAGGTAATGGAGACCATAAAGGAAATAAGATAAAGTTCTTATATTTAAATAATGTTGAAATAATTAATCAAGGGAATGTCTTAGAGGGATGAGAAGATTTTTTGGGTGTGAAAAAAGGACACAAAGAGAGTAAATAAAATGGAAAAATGAAAATTTCAGTTAATATAATGGATTAAAATAATGGTCTAACTAAGGTATCGTACACTATTAAATGTTTTAAATATGGAAAGTATGGGTATTATGAAAATTTATGTCCTAAGGGGAAATTTCATGAATAAAATCAGTAAGGTTTTATTTGTAATGTTAATATTATTGATGATAAAGTGACTTAAAATTAACTATGAAAGGAAAGAAGTGTTAAGGAATAATATGATGAATCCTGGTTAATTGTTTAAGAAAGAAGTGGTATGATTGAAGTGATTATGTATTGTAATTAAATAATTATTTTATATGAATAATGAAATATATATGGATTGTTCAGTATAAGTTTTTCATTAATGATATGCAAGAATATGTCGAATAATACTAATAAACTATAAAAGTGATGTAATGGTAAGGTAATATTTTATATAAAACACATTATTAATGGAATATAACCATTAGTATGTTTATGAGGTTGATAAAATGATGTTTATTTTTAATAAATAGATGATTGATATGGATAAAGTAAATTAGATAGTATTGGTGACCTCAAAACTGATAAAGGATTTATTGAAATTTTTTTCATTGACGGTGTTTATAAAAATATCGAATATACGGAATATGTTCAATAATATATGGTTTTATTAAAGGAATGAGGAATAATTAATGTTTTAATTGAGGTTTTATTATAATTGTGGTTATTACCATGCTTCAGGAGAATATATGACTAAGGTATTCACATATTTAGAATGTGAATATTAAGAGTTTCTTAATGATATTTGGAGGATTAATGTTGAGTTTGGAAAATTTAGTGATATTATTTATAAAGTTTTAATTTTGTAAGGGTCATAAGGTTATCCATTTATGGAATGGTTTATATTGAAATTTGAATGAAGTTTTGTAGATTAATGTATTAATTCACCAAATGGAGATTTATCGATATTTGATAAACAATTTTATATTTTTTAAATAGATATAGAAGGAATGAATTATCATTTTTTTATGGATTTTATTTAGTGCTTTAGACATGAAAAAAATTCATCTCTTATAGTAAGAGATGAAGTGGAAATTGATCAAGGCACAATCAAAGGAAGAAATCGTGCCTATAAAATAAAATGATATCAAGTAAGTATATTTTCATATGTTCTCATTATAGATGTAAAAAGAATTACCAAAAATTAGAAAAATGATCTTTAAATAATTTTTTTCCTGCGATCATCATTTTTATGATATTAATGACCTTTTTCATACCTCTTTGGTTTATGGCTTTGTGGTTATTTACCTTCTCCGGACCATGTTATCTATCACTCTTTATCCGTATTTGGGTGTTGGTTTTATCTTCTATGTCTATGTTTTCACTTCCCTCATATGTTCTCCTATTTATTTTATTCCATATGAGTTTCACTCATCCCTTTCTCTTTTTCAATAGGCTTTTTTATTAACCATTTTTATAACGAGGGTTTTTATGAAGGAATTTTAAAATGTTAAAAATTCGATGACTGAGATGAATTTTGAGGGAGAAATTAATTTTAAGTGGGGTAGAATGTAACAACCCAATATTTTGTGTAATATGTTTTCCAAATGAATTTAATGTTTTCAATATTTTTCATTACAAATAACACTAAGTTTATCTTGAGTTAAACGTAACACTGAGTATAAACAAAACATGAAATATTATTAAAATATTATTATATGAATTATATCACCTAGCTATTGGAATGGTGGGTATTAATAGGATAAAATAAATTATAAAAATATATGGGTTACACAAAGAAATAATTATTTGGTTACTATTTAATTAAAAATTAAAATAAAGGAAATCTTTTTTCAGAAAACCATTCTTATGAAAACAAACACGTTTTACCTAAATAAATTAAAAAAAACCACTTTTGGGGAAATATTTTAATAAAATATATATATAATATATCAAATAAAATATTTAAAATTCATATTATTTGTTTTATAGAAAATATATAAGAATAAATCTAATTTTATGTTTAAAAACTGTATTTTTCTAAAAAGTAGTTTTCTCACCTTTTTTAACACTTATTTTTAAAAAAATAATTTTTGAAACATTTAGAAATATTATTTGAAAAATTTAAATTTAATTTTGAGATCATTATGTCAAAATTATCTTAGGATGAATTTTTGAGAATTTTCTAAAAATTTTATTTTTTTGATGAATAGTGAAAATTCTGAATTTTAATTGAAAACTACCTTCTCATTTAAATTATTTATGATGTTAAATTATATTTTAAATTGGTTTAAAAGTAAAATTAGTAAAATTATATAACTATTAATCCAATTAAGGTCATTAAAACTATTTTCATATTGAATTTTGATATAAAAAATTTATAAACTTTTGAATACTTTTCTTTGAAAACCCGCATTCTCGTCGCGTCTGTGAGATTAATTTTAATTTTTTTTTTAAATTATATGAATTTAATTGGAAAAAAATGATTCCATATTTTTAATAAGAATTATTTATATTATATAATAAGTTCAAATTAATTTTTTTTACCCAAATAAATATTGAAAATAGTAAAAAATAATTACCATGGTTAAGGTAAAAATGAGTTTACCGGGGGTTAAACTGAAATGATAAAGGATAAAAAGACCTAAAAACTTGTCTAATTTATGTCCATATTTCAATCCTATTATGTATAAATATCTATGATAATCCATTTTTGAGAATTTTGGCCTGATAAAAACATGGGTACACCTTTTTCTTTTCAAAAATTGCAAGTGTTCCAGTCACCTCATTTATAAAAGGCCACCCATTCTCCTCTTCTATTCAAACCATAAAACCCTTTTTGTTTAGAAATTACATAAAAAAATAAATTCAAAACTTCCCTAATATCATCCTATAATCCTTACTTTTGGTATTAATCAAACCTTGGAAATATTCTTGTTCAAACCTAAGGATGTTACCCGGAGAAGAGGTAATGTTCTTCAATAAGTGTTTTTATTTTATTTATTACTCCTCATATTTAAATTATTATTAAAACATGATAATATAATAAAATAAGTATCTTATATAAAATTATTTGTTTTCATGTCAAGTTATTTACCTACAACCATCTCCAGTTTCATCAAATGGGTTACAAATTCATCATTTGTGTGTATGGAGGATTACCGCCTCACAAATAGTTGTCATTCATTTTTTACTTTAACACCTATCACAGTTGGGTATGATGATGGATATAAAGTATATATATTATGTTTATAAAATAATTATATCTATGTATTCACTATATCACATATAATTTTTTTACTTTCCATTTTATAGGGGATACGATAACGCTGCTTGTGTGTACGGCGGACTACTGCTTTGCAAAGCGATGTGATTGGTTTTTAACTAATGATTTTCATGGAAGACAATATGGATAATTTTAATGAATATATGTGATATACATGACAAAAATATTATATTAATGACATAATTATCATTCTTAAATATAATATATTATTTTCTTTTTTACCTTTTCACTCACTGAAAGATGATAATGTCATTCATGTATGTGTGGACTACCACCTTCATGTAGTGATGTGACTCTCTTTTCATAAAAATACCACATAAATGAAAAGTATATTTAAAGTAATAAAGTTTTATTTATGATATTATTCTCATTATATAAATATAAAATATTACTTACCTCCTTTCCATAATGATTATTGAAAAATGTAAACATCACTCATTCGTACGTACAACCTACCATTTCCATGATCATAACATACATCATTTCTCAAAACCATATTTCATGATTGGTATTAAAAGTATAATTGATGTATAAATATGATAGTTATTTCATGATTATTTTTATGTAGATT
Organism: Viscum album; assembly: GCA_963277665.1. Classification (NCBI taxonomy): domain Eukaryota; kingdom Viridiplantae; phylum Streptophyta; class Magnoliopsida; order Santalales; family Viscaceae; genus Viscum; species Viscum album. The sequence goes on from OY728122.1 coordinate 1,911,976,686, forward strand.
ATGAAACCATGATCAAAGTAAGTAGACAAAAAATAAAAAATCCAAACATATATGAAAAAAAGAGGTTATTACCAAAACGTGATTTTAAAATGGAATTAGTAATAAACCAGTAATAAATGGTCATAAGTAAACTATAAATACTCTGATACCAATAGATCATAGCCGGTGTCTTAATTTATTACATTTTTATAGATATAAAGAATCAAATCCCAATTGACCGATCAATTTGGATGTTTTGGGGAACCAGATAAATCTAGGATATCCATTTTACAATGGGAAAATAAAATAAAACATAATAAATAACAAAATAAAATAAATTGAATCCTTAAAAAATAATTCTAAGAATTATTCTACATAACTTTGGGAAATAAAACAGAATAAGGGTGAGATCAAATGTTTAGTAACAATAATGTACAATAGAATATATCATTAATCAATAAATAATAATAAATATAGAAAGGTAAATAACTAGAAAAACCTACCATTTAATCAATAAACTGTGAATGAAATGCATCCAGAGATAATATCATTTTGAAAATATCATGGAAAATAATAGTATAATTCTTAATGAAATAAATGATTAATTATTGAACATCATGTCTTTGACACATGAAAACCTTTACGATCAAGGCCTTTCACAGAGGGTTTACAACTATAGGTAAAAACCCATTTAATTTAGCCAATTGATTTGTATCAAGAGACCTGCCCATGCATTTAAGGTCTATAAAAATTCTAGGACCCACCCATCACTTCATTTAAAAATAATTCCTCATATATCTAATAATTTATTTAATTCATGAATAATATGACTTATCGTCAAATATTAATATTGAGTAAAGGATATCAATTTATCAATATTTTTCCTGTTTATCAAATAAATTTCAAAGAAAAAACTATATGTTAAAATGGTTTACAGTTTTGGAAATAATCATATTTATCATAAAATAATATGGATATTTAAGAGAAATGTAATGACCAATGAAAAATGATCACAATAAAGTTACTGTTTCAAGAGAAAGATAACAATCACAAAATAAAGTGATATTGTACAATAACTTATACCACATGGTAAATTTCAAATAAAATACCCTAGATGAAATAATTAAAATTGAAACTTAAAATACCATGAATTATTAAGTAATCATGATATTACATGTAAAGGGGAAATATATACACCACATAAAAGTGAATTGGTGCATAATAACAAATAAGTATCAATGGAATGTAAATTGAGAAGAAATATCTTACCTCATGATTCCTTTTGATTGAACATTACTTAACCTCTTGTATAGTGGTTTTAAACATGTTTTTAACTTATAACAGAACCATACTCATATTTTTAATATCATATATGATCCGCTTATTTTACCACCTGTTTGATTATAATATTTCATTATTTTTACTTTTTGGGTATTAAATGCCTTGTTTTCTCATTCAAGCTTTGTTATGAATGTTATAATTATTTTGTGTAATATATAATTAAATCAACAATAGAATAATAATAATGAAATAATTATCATATTTATATATCAATTATACTTTTAAAACCAATCATGATATATGGTTCTGAGAAACGAAGAATGTTATGATCATAGAGATGGTAGACCGTACATACACTTGAGTAACACTCCCATTTTCTAATGATCATTATGAAAATAAGGTAAGTAATATATTATATTTACTAAATGATAATAATATCATATATAACATATTATTTCTTTAAATATACTTATATATATCATCCATGTATTTTGGTGATGAAAAGAGTGTCCCATTGTTTTGTGAAGGCGGTAGTCCACACGTGCTCAAACGATGTTATCATCTTTCATTGAGTGAAAAGATAAGAAATAAATCGATATATATTATTTTTTAATAATGATAAATATTTAATTAATATCATAATTATGTTATTTATATCACATATAATCATTAAATTTATCCTTATCACCTTCTATATAAAGTATCAGTGAAAGACGAATCACATCACTTCGCTAGGCGATAGCCCGTCGTACACACAATCAGCATTATCGTATCTTCTACGGAATGGAAAGTAGAATATATATATATGATATAATGTCTCCAAATTAATAAATATGTTATAAATATAATATATATAATTTATATCCATCATCATACCCAACTGTGAATGGTGGAAATGGATGAACGAATGACATCAGTTCATGAGGTAGTAGTCTGCTGTACACACGAATAAAGATTTCGTAACCCATTTGATGGAAGTGGATATGGTTATAGCTCATGAACTTATTATAAGAAAATACCATTATATTGAATATATTAGGCATATTATATCATCATGTTTTAATAATAATTTATGTATTTGGAGAAATAAATAAAATAAAGACGCTCGTTGAAGATCATTTCCTCTTCTTCAGTTATCCTCCTTATATTTTCACTAAAGCCTTACTAGGTTGAATTTATTCCCAAAATAAGAATTATATTATGAGAGTATGGATGTTTTAAAGTGATATGGGTAGGTATTATTCTAACCTAGTAGGTTTTAATATGTGAAGAAGAGAGGAGATGAGTGGCCTTTTATAAGTGAGGTGAGTGACACACTTGTACTTTTTTGAAAATATTCAATTATTCCTACGTTTTTATCATGAAACAAGATTAAAAAAGGGAAAATTATAGAATCTATAATATATAAGGTGGAAATATTTCCCAAAAATTAGTTTTTTAAAAGTTTTTAGGTCATTTTTAACCCTTATCTTCTTAGTGTAACCCCTCGGTAAATCCATTTTTACCTTAACTATGATAATTAATTTTTACTAATTTAACTATTAATTTTGGTAAAACATTAAGTTTAATTTATTAAAAATAATAAATTATTATTATTCCAAATATTTAATCCATTTTTATAAATTAAATCCATATAATTGGAAAAGTTTAATTTAAAATGAACCCCGTAGACATTTTTAGAAAATAGGTTTTTAAAAAGAAAATGTTCAAATGTTTACAATGTTTTTATATCAAAATTAAATATTCAAAAAATTAGAATGAACTAAATTGGATTAATTTATATATAATTTAACTAATTTTAATTTTAAACCAATTTTAAATATAATTTAACTTTATAAATTATTTAAGTAAAAAGCCAATTTTCAATTAAAATTCAGTATTTTCACTATTCATCAAGAAATGAAACTTTTTAGAAAAATAAAAAAAAAATTGTAGCACCCAAAGACTGAGTTTTTATATTAAATTTATATATTATATATCCAAAATTTTTTTTATACCAATCTAATATATTTTAGATAGGCATATGATAAGAACAAACCTAATATTACACATAAAATACTATATTTTTATTAAAAGTAGTTTTGATGCCTTTTGATAGAGAACCCATTTTAAATACAAATTTTGACCCTTTTATATATTTAATGTTTAAAAATAAACTTCATATTTGAAATATAAATATAAAAATTTTCTTAGGGTGATTTTTTGGTATTTTTATGTGAATATTCATTTTTTAGTGAATAGTTAAAAATACTGAATTCTAATTCAAAACTGCATTTTCATATAATTTATTTATAGTGGTAAATTATATTTTTAATTGGTTTTAAAGTCACATTATATCAAATATGTATAAATTAAATCAAGATAGTTCATTGGGATCAATTTAACTTTTAAATTTTATGTAAAAACTTATCAAACTTTGGGACATTTTTACTTTAAAAATCCGCATTGTCATCCCACCTATGGGATGAATTTTAAATTAATTTACACCACTTATATGATTGGAATTTGGAAAATCGATTCCATATTTTGAATCATCACAATTTATAATGTATAATAAGACCAAATTGTTTGAACCAAAAATATTAGTGAAAGTAATTAAAACAAATTACAATTATTAAGGTAAACTTAAACTTAATAAAGGACTAAACATTTAACTTAAGGGCCCAAATTATCTATCCACTTGTCCAAAAACAATTTTATGATAATAATCAGTCCATTAAACTTCCATTATTTTTTTTCTAATACTTTTTAGGTAAAAATGTCGGTACACCTAACTTCTTTTCAAAAATAGCAAGTAAGTCATTTTCCTCCCTTATAAAAGGCCACCACCTCTCACCATTACTCACACCTCTCAAACCAATTAGGTTTGGAAAATATATTCTCATAAATCTTACCTACACACCATATACCTTTAATCCTAAATTTGTATATAAATCCTTCCAAGGAATCCTTTTTGTACAAACCAAAAGAAGTTACCCGATTAAGAGGTAACATCTTCTCTCAAGCCATCTAGTTTCATTTCCATTATTCGACCTCTCAAATATATGTATTTCATTCTTATATAAAAAACCAGTATCCTAAATATACCATTATTATTTTATGTAATGGGTTCTACCTACACTTATAAAATCTTCCATATAATGGGTAACAAATATATTGTTTCTATGTTCGGCGAACTAGTGCCTCACAAAATGATGATTGTTCATTTTTCCTTCACAACCTACCATAGTGGCCATTATGATGTAAAATATTTTTATATATGTTATATATTATATTTATAATGTATTTATTCTTCTGTAATTTTTATTTATAACAAACCTTTATGATTTACATCTTGTGTAAATATGATAATTTCATTTGAGGAAGTGTGGACTACCGCCCGCTCAAAGCGATATGACTCATTAATTCCATTCAAGGAACATATAAAGGATGGTTTTAATAAAAATATGTGTCATATATAACATATATATTATAATTTAATTATAATATATAAATTTATCATTTAGTTTTTATTATTTTAATACAATAAAAAAAATGAAAGTAGCGTTCATGCATACATACGACCTACCGTCTCCATGAATGATGCATTTCATTTATAATCTCCAAATATCATGGACTACTATAAATACATATATAATGAATATATATGATAATTAAGTCATGGTTTACATTATTTATATGATTAAATCATGATATAATTAATAGTAACAAAAATTGAAAAGTCAAAATCATACTTGAGAAAACTAGGCAAATAACTCTAGAAATAGCTAAAATAATGAAAGAGTGTTAAAAATAGGTAATAAAATATTGTAATAAGTTAATATATGATATTATTAAAAATATTATAATTATTCTATTATTTATTAACATATTTTAAACCACTATATAGGAAAATAAATACCACAAAACAAAAGGAAGGTTAAGGTAAGGGATTTTTCATCTCGCTTTTTACACTTATGAGATAAATGTCATATTCACCATACACTTCTTTTGTGTGGTATAACTACTAACAATTTTCATATATTATATAAAAATTAAACTTTGTTTTATAATATTAAATGTTTCAATTTATTATTAATCTTTCATGGACCCCATGACTCAAAATATACTCTCAAGTAGTAAGGGGTTTCGTCTCAATTTACATTAAATTGAGACTTGTTTGATATTATGAACCAAATCACTATTATATGGTCCATATAATGCCCTTGAAATGTTATAACATGAATATTATTATCCTCATAATATATTAATATTCATTTAACTCAAGGGGAATTATTATTTAAATGTTTCAAAGTGGTATGAGACACTTTGGAATGTTTAATGATTATTTATCCTCAAGAATGTTTTAATGTCAACAACCATTTTTGTTACTAATCCTCCATTGAGGTATTATTCATAAATATATATTATTTATTAAATATTTATATTTTATAAGGAATGTTATTTATTCAATATACGAGGAATGATTTGGACACGCAATACATATGTTGTGGACTGTTTAAGGAAATCCCTACGGGTTGGAGACCAGTTAATGAAATCCCATCGATGCATCAGTATTCTAATGAGATGAAATAGATGGCCAAAATAGATGGGTTTTTACCAAATATTCTAAATAGTCTTTTGAAAGTTATTGATAGTTCTAGTTCCATGTACTTAGGAAACATTTATTCCAATAATTAAGCACTTCCCTCATTTAGACTCAGTTATTATTTATCCATGAGGTTTTACGTTGACATATCTATGGATTTATTTAATTTTCAGTTTACTGATTAATGGCATGTGTTTCAATTTGTTACCTTTCCATATTGATTATACCTTATCTAGTTCCTTAAATTGAAAGTGTGTTTAGTTATTTAACTTTCCATATAGATTGATTCATTATTGATTCCTTTGTACTTAACCTTACTGAGCATTTGAGATCACCCTTATTATGTTTGTTTCCCCAAGTTATGAAGAAGAGAAATTTAAATAACCATTCAAGGATTCAGTTTAATTTATTTTATTGTATATAATGTATTATTTTGTTTTCCCAATGTGTTATAAGTATCATGTATGTAATCTGGCTTTCCAAGACTGCTAAATTGATCAGTACTTTAGGATTCACTACTAGAAAGTGTGTCTTTCCCCACGCTTCTATACCCATGGTTTAAAAAAACCATGGGATATGTGTTTTTTATTATCTATACCCACATTTTTATTAAAACCATGGGTATTCAATCCCGAATTTCACTCTTCCATCAGGCTTCTCCTCCTCCACTCTTCCATCGTGCTCCTCCCCTTCACCCTTCCATCGCGCTCCCCCGCTTGAACCCTCGCTTCCCTGACCTCCATCTCCTAGACCTCTCCTCCCCTCCCCTAACACCACCTCCTGACCATACGACCTCTGCCTCCCGGCCCTCTCCTCCCCTTGCCAACCTCTGCCTTTAGGCCATCCGACCATCACGTCCTGACCATCTCCTCCCCTCCCCGATCTCCGCCACCCAACTCCGCCTTCACTCCTGACCTCGACCTTCTAGCCTTCTCCTTCGTCTCAAAATCATGTCCTCCACCTACTTTCCCCCAGCTCCGGTGAATCCCCCCTCTCATCTCCCTCTCCTCCAGTAACTTCCGGTCCATTTAATTGCATCTAGGTATGGAATTTATTCTCCTTGATTTTTTATTCTTTTTAAACTAATCACTTATTCTTATATCAACAAACTCAATAATTTGACTACAAATTTTCTCTTTTTAATTTTTTATTTAATCAATAAGCATTAATCTTAGAGGTAAATTCTACTTCCTCTCATTTTTATTGCAAAATCATTTTTCATTTACAATGTTTTATACCACTATATTTTGTTCTTTGGATATAACTGAAAACACTACTAATTTAGGATCATGTTAGTAGCCTCAAAAAGTTGACTATGTAATTGATCTTTTGTATTGTTTATTTAATAAATAATCATTCATCATAGAGGTAAATTATCCTTCCTCACATTTTTATTGAAACATACTTTTTAATTTACAATGTTTTATACCACTACATTTTGTTCATTGGATATAATAGAAAACTCTGCTAATTTAGGATCATGTTGTTGAGGTCCTTTATAATATTCCCTTCCCACATAAACATTACAATAAGTCTCCAATATGTTCCTCTATATTTTATGATCCATAAGTTATTTCATTTTAGCTAATTATTCATAGTAGTGGAAGTAAAATTTTTCATGGATTTCCTAGATGCTTGAGCCCCTATCATTGAATACAGGTAATTAAGATACTGATTTTTATTTCAAATTGGTAGAAATATTATCTATCTAGGTATCTTTCCATTATTGGTTTAAGTTGGTTCTCACATAATTTCAAACATATTAATTTTAAATTTTTAATTTAACTCTAGCGTCTTGTAATCATCGACTGCAACCGATCACTCATGAGACTGCTGTATAATCTATTATGGACCTTTATTGTTGAGTTGAAATTTATTCTATAGGAACTGAGAAACTTCAGTGAAATACCTATAAAATTACACAATCTCTTTCAAATGTTTTTTCTGGTGCTAGTGTCGATGCGCGACATTCTCCACCACCGATTCCATCTTCTTTCCCGAGACATTCAATTCTTCTAGAATTGTGACAACATAGTCTAGGAACTACTCCAATCCCTCGAAATAGAAATCATAACTCATATATATATTTTATTGAGTTTCCCCCCATAATTGATCACTAAAACTCCCTTGTGGTTCTTTTATTTTCACTATATAGGATTTTTTATACTATAAAGAAAACTATTTGGGTCCATACCTTCCACAACACCAATAAAAACCTAGAAATATTTAACTTTCAGGTTGATTCAAGATCAATATAACTCCATGCTCTAGTTTTCATGATGTAGTGTAAGCCTACTCCGTAATTGAAACAATATATTGTATCTCCACACATGGGTGGATCTAATATTAAATCCAAACTTAGAGGCTACATTCTCATGAAAAAACTTATCATGAAGACTATATCCAAGATCCAATGACCCACATTTAATCTATATTATCCCCAAACATCCCAAAAACTATACATTCCTATTCTATATTCCAATCTCACAAAGCATATAGCGCCCTTATTATTTCTTGAAACCATAGGCATATCACCATGTCAAACCATGTAAATGAAAACTCATAATTATATCATCATTATATAATTCAACTAAGATTCATTCATAGTCTCACCACGTTATAAAATCTTATCCTAAGTTTATAGGTCCATGCGCATAATCACTTTTCCATTGAAAACTGTAAACTCTATTAAAACACTAACTCACATAGTGTATTCATCTCAAGATCACCAGGTATCTCCTTATGCTTGAACCCAAAATCCTCCAAGACTTTTTTTACTCATGGACACCAAACATTCTATCCACCATGAATACAATTGTTCCACCTAACATGTACCAATGTCACCTAGGCTAGGAATATGAATGAGACTTCCCTTCCCAAAACCATCCATAAGGATAAAAGAAATAGAACATAAGTACCTATATCAGAGAACCCAAGTCACCTAACACACCTATAAATTGTAAAATTTGTGTGAATTGATATCATAAACCAAAGTTTTTACTTTTTCCTCACACACCTAAATGTTCCTAAAAATTTCCAACCAGTCTGATGGGTTACCCTCAAAGGTCAGAACGTACAAAGTTCCAAAACTAGAGTCACGCTAAATAAGTTAACCAATCTCTCAAACCTACTCCAAAAATTATGCCTAACAGTGGTCATAACTATGGGTTACACTTATCCCCATCTCAAGGTAATATGGAATTTAACATTACAAATACTTACTTTTATGTTTTAATGACCCATTGAAATTAATCTCAACCTAACCACTCACAATTCAAGAATAAAACAACAGTTTCACAAGTAATCACTACACATCTCAAAACAAGCTCACTCACACTATGACCTACATAAAAATTCACTACAATTTTAGAGTCTCCTCATCATAGGGATACCACATAACTATAGATCTCTCAATATCCCCAACCACCAAAACATAGGATCCACATCTACTACCCACCATGTCACCAATATATATATATATATATATATATATATATATATAAAATTCACAATAATATTCATTACTCTTTAAAATTTTATATTAACCCAAAAATTTCACAATAAGGGATTAGATAAATGAAATTTCAATTAAATTAGATCAATTATATAATCGAATAGTATAAATAGAAATTTATTCCTAGATAACATAGAATTTCCTCATACATGGGTTGGCTAGTCCCAGGGAAAAGCTCCATACCATGTTTTGACACATTCTTATTCTATTTTGTACCTTTCTAAAATAGTAGGACTAAAAAAAACCTCAAATAACATTTTACTAGGTCCTACCACCAATCGGTGCTTGCACCATTGGTAGATATAATACCCTAGGAATGTCACCCCATATAATGAGGATATTTACTAACAGTGAGGGTGTCAAGTAGTATGGTGGGAGACTATACCCGCATATTCGACTAAAAAAAAAATAGAAATAAATATACTAATATAAATATATGTAAATAATACATTTAATGACATAATAAAATGTTTTAATAATATTAAAAATAATCCACGCAATAAAAAATTAATTTTATGCAATACATTGAGGTAGTCATAATATAATCGGAATATTAGAAGATTAAACTATGAAAACTATGAAAAATGGTCTTGAGTATCAACTTAGATCCAAAACCCATGCTTAGTCTTAGAAACCATGCAATAAAAAACATCAGATTATTTCCAAAATCTAAATATACAATATAATATTGATAAAAACTCACGTTCCCAACTTCCATGGTAGAAAGTGCAGGGTTTTATTATAACTCGGTAAGACTCAAAATATTGTGTCCCTAAAATTAAAAATCAATTGTTTTTTCATTAATATGTGATTTAATAATAAATTATTGATTATCATATTAATATTTGATAAATTTATAATTAAAGTTAAATTGTAATAAAAATACTACTGATGCTTGATCTCTACAATGGCACTCAACATCATTTTTATTCTACCTTTTCCATCACTAGAGAGTCTATAGTCATGGTACATGTTAAATCGTAAATGGTAAAAATGTAAAAAACCAAGGAAACCAAGGGAATAATAATATGAGTGATTGAACTGGTTGGGTTTTTTGAGATCCCAATGTCCCAATGTCCCCCTCCCCTCTCGGCTCCCTCTCCTTCGGTGACGTTCCCCATCCCCTTTATCCTCTCAAATCGCACGTGAGACCCCCCACGACCGAACACCACAAACAACTTCCCCCTCTCTCAACTCCCTCTACTTCTTCCATTTCTCCCAAATTTCTTGAGGTTTCTTGGTAGGTACTTCAAGGTAAGTATTAATCTTCTTTAATTATTCAATTTCTTAGAGTTTTCCTCTCTCTCTCATTGCTCGGTTTCATTCATCTGAATCCTAGGGGTTTCAAGGTTCTGAGATTCTAACTTTGATCCTTATTTCTAGGGCATATCATGGTTCTCTTGGGTCCACCGTGTGTTTTGGCATTTTCTGTTGAAGTCAAAGTGGTTTGGATCATCTTGGTTCATCTACCTCCATTTGAGGTTGGTTTATTCTAATCTCTTTTCTTGGACCAATTTAATCTTGGGATTTTGGTGATTTATGTTCCTATGATTATGAATATATAACTCAAGTTTTTATGAGTATTTTTCATTGGTGGAGGGATCAATCAATTTATGATGCCGTTAGGTGCATTGGACACCCTAACTCACATAGGGTGGAAGCTAGTGTTTTTTGGTGGTATCTGGATCGTGTGGTGGGGCACTGTCTCTGTCAGCATCCTTTACAGTCATTTCCAATTTACCTTTTTCTTTACTAATGTTTTGTATTAGGTTTGAAGCACTAGGTGTAATTCTCTTGTTGAGTAAAAATCTCCATCCTTTACTTTTTATGATTGTTTTACACCATATTTAGCTTGTTTTACTACATCCATGTCAAAATCCATCGTCACATTCCTACTAGGATTTGATACTCGTGCTAAAAATGACATAATTACTCATAACTTTTTTTACCTTTTAATTTAAGGCCTTGAAATATAAGATTTGTTTCTATGTGGACACAAAAATAGAATAAAAAAATGCAAGGAATTCCATTCTTTATGAATGCGTTGAAACAATTATGAGGATTGAAGATAATGGTTTTTTGAGACTGCTTACTATCAAATTTTTTTGGTTAGATTCTTTTCAACCGTGATAACAATATCAGGTATAGTTATCATTTTTTCATTTGGTGTTTCATGATGTAATATTTCTTAATAAATTTTTAATTTGTGGCTACTAAATCAAGTTTTTGTAACTATTATGCAGTTATAGTTTTCATGGATACAAGAGTTTGGTCATTTTCATTGTGGGAGAGGGTCATACCTTTGTAAGATATAAAATCTTTGGTTTAAAGATGTATTTTTTATTACCATCTTTTCAAATTTTATGCATTGATATAATAATGTTTTTATTCAACCTTATTGATAATGATTTACATGTAGGTTAGCCTAAAAAGGTTTCTCTTTTCATTTAAAATTTTAAAATTCCTAATATATGGATAATATATTAAGGGAAAAAATTGTGTCTTGGATCAATTAGATTTTCCATAGTTTGTGATAGATTCTTCCAAAATAAACTCCCGCTTCCTATAATAGCATTTATTTTAGTGATCTTTTAAAATTGAGTGATTTTTGGGAGGCACAAGGATTCTGTTGAAATAGTGGTTTCCCAATGTGCAGTTTTATGTAAATTGGTCTAGTATGGAAGGAAAAACTCAGTCTTTAGGTGTCCAGTTGCACTTGTTTGATTAAAAAAGGTTCCTATCTTGATGTTTTTATTAGTTGTGAAATCTGGTTTTTTTGTTTTCTTGTTTTATGGCTCGTTATTTTTTCCTTTTTTTTTTAAATTTTCTAGTTCCATTATCCATTGAGGTTTTTTTTGTTATTTTCTTATATATCTTGCTGTTGGTTTCTTGCTATGGGGTGTTATAGCTCATTTATTGTTTCCTGTCAGATATGTTTCATTAAATATATTGATGAAGGATATTATAGTATATGCTCAAGTAGTGAAGAGGCATATGGAAACTATCATGGAATGTGTAGAGGTGTTGTGTCATCAATTTGAGTTTATATTTGATAAAACTTTTTATCTTCAATGACTGATTATTATCTCCATATGATTAATAGACATGTTGTAGGCTTATAAATCTCGATTTTATACACAGTTGTCTGCTTTCGATGTTTATTTTTTGGTTTTTTTCTTTATGCTGCATGTATAATGTTGTCGTGTGCTGTGTACTTTACTAGCAAATTTTTTGTCTCTTTTACTTACCATACAATTTTTTTCTTTTTTTCAAGTTTGGTTTGTTTTCGCCTCATTTTTTTTCATATTCATTTACTCCTTTTTTTTTCAATTTTCAATGTCCTAAATTGAATTCAATGTCTTTGTGATGCATTTATGTGCTGGATCTAGACATTATTTCCTTAGGCTTCTAGAAAGTATTTTTTCTAATAGAAAAATATCAATATGTTTGATTTATCCAATTCAGGTTTCAGGATTCTAATGTATTAATTAAAAAATGTGATCTAGAACTGATTTATCTTATCATAAATTAAAACAATGTATATCCTCTGGTGAAAGAACTAATTGAATATTTGGAAATAAGTGATCAATATTTTAAAGGAGAACCTTTTTCAAAAATTATTTCCATTATTGAAGAGTAAGTTCCAATGTTTTTTTAAATTTTAGGACTGATCACAGTACTGGGTAGTTGTAATTAAAATATTTCCAGAAACTGATTTTTTATTTTATGATTTTTCACTTTTTCAAATGTTATGGGGTCCAAGTGAAATATTTCACTCTTACAAGTATAATTTCTCATAGTGGATATCATCTATGGACATCCTAATCCGGTGGGGAATTCAAATCTTGTATACTGGTGTTGGTTTAACTGTAGGTGTTGAAAGCAACAACTCGTAATGATTCATGATATCTTTTAGTTTTGATGCCAATTCCTATACTAATTATTTTCATTTCTCAAGATTTTTTCTATATTAATGAATGTGATTTTTCTCTATTTTATTATCTAATGTTAGATTAATGGCCTATTCTTTCTATAAACTTGTTGCAAAATTGTTCGAGGAACCACTTTAGTTGGTTCAAGTTGCTTTTTGGATCATAGTTTTCTTTATATTAAACTTAGTAGCTACTGTTTCATAATGTAGGTGTTCACCAAATAAAATGTGGCACATTAATCAAATTCTCAAGGTTATCTCCAAGGTATCCATTCAAGTTACTAGTTTTCAATCCATTGATTCCTGGTTTTTGACCATTTTCATCAAATTAATGAGATTTATAATACTTTTTTAGGATTAAGCCTTTTTTCCCATCTCCTCATATCATACTAAGTGATGGATCCTTTAGTGTTATTAGCCACTTTTTTTCTACTATGTACTGATGTTTATTCTATATAAATATTAATATTAATAAACTTCATGTTTCAACATTTATATGTTTCTTTGGTGCTGGAACGATTATGCCTAAATTGTTTAAATTATATATCTATATATCTATATATAATTTCATATATAACAAACAATAATTAAACCCAATTTGATGCAGCGCCCACCTTTGGATCAGTGCCCCATGTGGCCATATTCAATTATTTTCTTTAAGAAGTTTTTTTCTAAATTAGGGTATTTTAGGTCTAATTTAGTATTAATTATTTGGGGTTTTAACTTATAAGTAGGCTGTTGATGATCATTTGTACGGATTGTGTTTATGATTTTTTAGAAATGCGGTTCCAGTCTCTCTAGAATTCGGCAGCCCTTTTGTTCCTTGTACAACTTTAGACACATCGTATGACCCCTGCTTCATTGATACAGTCATGGGGTTCCAACCCTTTTGGAATTCAGTGATATCCATTGCTCGTGATGACACACTGCAGTCTAGTTGATCGACCCGACTCGTGCCTATTGTGATCCCAGTTTTACATATTACATTATTTTTGGTAAGTGAATTTCTATTATCCTACCCACTACTATCTGAAATATTACCTAGAGCAGCTATGACCACTCCCATTCTGGTAACCTTATCGTCCCTGGTGGCCTCACTGCTACAAATATCTTTGGATGAATCCCCCTACTTCTATTTAGTTCTAAAATTTTCAAATTGTCTCTCATGAGAATGTTGAACACCATAAAGAGTCTCCTCCTTAGACTGACTAGGAATCCTTTTATCAAGGGTCCCTTAAGTAAGTTTGAAAAATCCATACTTGTGTTACTTTCAAATTCATCATTCTCAAGATGATGAAATTCATCCATGTCACCCCAAAGTACCTTCTTCTAAGCCTTCCTCCCACCTTGGACATCAGCTTCTAGTACTATAGGATCAACAAGATCCCAATCATGCTCTACCTATTAGGAGGATCAATATTTATTAGGGTTATGGTTCTTGATAGAGTCGCCAACAACAACCTTATCATAGGATATAGATAGTACTATGTCCTTCCCTTTATATTGTATATTTACAGCTTTATGTGACTACTTTTTAATTCAATTCCCTGGTCTACAACCATTAGATAGATGGCCTCTTTTATTACATATGGAGAATGCCATTCCTGTCCTACATTTATCAATTGTATGACTAATTCACTTGCAAGAGTCACAAAATGAAGGAAAATTCTTAAACTCAAAATTGAGTTCAAACCTATGATCCTTTGTAGCTAATATAACAATCTCAATTAAGGTAGATCAAAGTTCAATTTCCAAAATAATTCATGTAAAATATCCAAATCTATCCCTCTTAGTTTCACAGTAAATTTTAATTAGGACACCAATGGTAGAAGATACATCCCATAAACATCTAGAATGATTGAAAAACAAGCTTAATCCTCTAACTATAACCCATTCCTAAGTGACGAAGTTACATATCTTCTATGATATTGAAAATCAGATCTCATTCTTGAATCTTTAAGGTATCCATCTTAAGAGAGACAAAACAACAACCTCAAGCCTTTCTCTTGAGCTCTGGTGTAGGAAATACTATATGAAAGAAACCATTTCCAATAGATGTAATTCACCAATCAGAAAATATTCAGATTTCATTTAACCTATTCTCCATATCCTTGAATCTCTAGTTTTGAACCCTTGATGGGGGGGGGGGGAGATCCACTACACCTTGATGGGAGGGAGGGGGGAAAGTAGTGCAGGGGGATATGGGAGGGTGGTGGTGGTGGGGGGGGGGTGTTTCATTGAGGGGGTAGGTGGTGGAGGGGGCTGGGGGGAGAGGATGGGGGAGGCAGTGTAGGGGGGAGAGTGGGGGCTGTTGCATTGCAGGCAGGGGGATGGGGGGAGGGAGGGGCATTGCAGGGGGCTGGGGGGAGGGTAAGGGATGTTGAATTACATGCAAGGGCTGCAGTGAGGAAGTGAAAGGAGGAGGGTAGGGAGGTCTATTGCATTTCAGGCAGGGGCTGGGGGGTAGTGTAGGGGCTGGGGGGAGGGGAGTGGGGAGGCAGTGCAGGTAGAAGGGTGGGGGGCTATTGCATTGCAAGTAGGGGGCTGGGGGGGGGGGCATTGCAGGGGGCTAGGGGTAGGGTAGGGGCTATTGAATTGCAGGTAGGGGTTGGTGGAGGCAATTTAGGGAGGAGGGTAGGGAGGGATGTTGCATTATAGGCAGGGGCTGGGGGGGGGGGGTAGTGCAGGGGGCTAGGGGGAGAGGCAGTGTAGGGGGGAGGGTAGGGGGCTGTTGCATTATAGTGTAGGGGGAGGGGGGCAGTGCAGGGGGATGGGGTCTTGCATTGCAGGCTGGGGGGGGCAGTGCAGGGGGAGGTTGGGGGGGGGGGTTGTTACATTGCAGGAATGGGGCTAGGGGGAGGGGAGGGGAGGGGGAGGTAGTGTAGGGGGAAACTGTAAGGGGGGGGGGGGGGGTGGCGGCAGGCTGTTGCATTGTAGGCCGGGGCTGGGGGGATATTTCATTATAGGCGGGGGGGGGGGGGGGGGGGGCAGTGTAGGGGGAGGGTAGGGGTGCTTTTTCATTGTAGGCAGGGGATTTAGAGGAGGGGAGAGGGGTAGCAGTAGGCGGGGGGGGGGGGGGGGGGGGCAGTGTAGGGGGAGGGTAGGGGTACTGTTGCATTACAGGCAGGGGATTGAGGGGAGGGGAGAGGGGCAGCTGTAGGCGGGGTGGGGGTGTTTTTGGGTTGGGTCATGGGTCAAGTATGATTCCATCGGGCTGGGTTGGGTTTTACATATATAACCCAACCCACAATGGGTTAGGTTGGGTCCTTTGGCCATGTGTCGAGTCAGATTCCCTCAAAGCATGCGACCCGACCTGAGCCTTTTTGATTGGGTCAGGTCCCAAAATGTCATCAACACGAACTGACCCATGTACACCCCTATTAAGATATTTTATCTTGTAGTAAAGTCTTATGAACTTTTTCATGGTTGTCTCATTTATCTTCCATTGATTCCTTTACTTCTAGTGATCAGTACCTTATCTTTTGGATAAAAAATAGCTTTTGTCTACAAATCATATTTTAAAAATTTATTTTCATTGTTTCTTCACTTCAACACATCTTCCAAATGTGCAACTTCATCTATCATCTTTTAGATTCAATTTAGATTAGCATTAATAACTCATTTTGTAAATTTGAGACAATAAATTCTATGATGATTCATACTCTATGTAATTTCAATATTTTATAAATAAAGCTTGCAGACATTATCTTTATTAATTCTTGTATATCTCCCAGTTTGGGTTACTGTAGCAACCCGGTACAGGGGGAAGGGGGTGTGGGGGTGTAGGGGGAGGGGGTGGTTGTCTAGGGTGTGTCAAGGGGGGAGGGGTGGGGGGTGTCCAGGAGGGGGGGGGGTGTCCAGGGGGTGTGGGGGTGCAGGGGGAGGGGGTATTCCAGGAGGTGGGGGTGGTGAAGGGGGCTGGGGGGGGGGGTGTAGGGGGAGGGGGGTGCAGGGGGTTGGGGGTTCAGGGTGAGGGGGGATTTCTAGTGGGGTCAAGGGGCTTTCCAGGAGGGGGGGTGTCCACGAGGGCAAGGAGGTGTGGGGGTGCAGGGGGAGGGGGGCTGTCGAAGACGGTGGTGAAGGGGGTTGGGGGGGGGGGTAGGGAGGGGTAAGGGGTGAAGGTGGAAGGGGGCTATCCAAGAGGGGTGGGGGGGGGGGTGTGCAGGGGGTGTCCAGGAGGGCAGGGAGGGGGTAGGGGGTGTGGGGGTGTAGGGGGAGGGGGGATGTCCAGGAGGGGGGGTGAAGGGGGTTGGGGGAGGGGGGCAGTGTGTAGGGGGCAGGGAGGAGGGAAGGGGGTTTGGTGGGAAGGGGGATGTCTAGGAGGGGGGGGGGAGCTGTGAATATATGCAGGTGAAAGAGCTCAAAAGAGAGTTTGGTGTCCTATTTTTGGCTTCTTGATGGATTTTCATTTTTGATCATTTGTTGATTTTGACAACTTGTATTAGTTTGCAGGATAAGGATGCATGCTATGTAGAGAACCAGCAACAAAACATAGCCAATTCAATTGATTTTATTCCATGAATTTCAACCGGGATTGAATTGAATATAAAATTCAGAAGGTAATGGTTATTTTATACCATTTTTTTCACATTAGTAACCATTTTTCTTGTTTTTAATCAAATTGACTTGGCATACACCATGCTTGAAAAATTGAGGTTTTTGAGTTTACTCCTAAGTGTGAAATATTTGATCTTCTGGGCGTTGCTCTGTATTATAGTTAGATAATTGAACCTCAAGTATGCACTTTTGAATCCCATACCTTTATATTTTTTTAGAACAAATATTTTATAAATTCTCCCAGTTTACAGTTTTTATTTTTCCTTTTTCTTATTTTCTTTTCTTAATATTCATGTTTGCACGTATATGCATGCATGGGGGTGTCCGGGGGGGGGGGGGGGGGTCCAGTGGGGGGGTGTTTAGGGGGGTATAGTGGGGGGTGTCTAGGGCGGTTATCCAAGGGGGGGTTTCTAGGGGGAGGGGGGTGTCCAAGGGGGAGGGGGTGTCCAGTGGGGGGTGTTCAGGGGGGTCCAGTGGGGGGGGGGGGGGAAGGGGGTGTCTAGGGGGTGTCCAGGGGGGGTATCCAGGGGGGTGTTTAGTGGGGGGTGTCTAGTGGGGGTGTCCAGGGGGGGTGTCTAGGGGGGAGGGGGTGTTCGGGGGGTGGGTGGGTGCGTTAAAGGGGGTTATATCCAGGGGGAAAGTGGGGGGGTGTGCAGGGGGGAGGGGTGTGCTAGGGGGGGTCTGTCCAGGGGGAAGAGAGGGGCTACAGGGGAAGTGGGGGGTGTCCGGGTGGGGGAGGGGGTTCTATGGGGGGAGGGGTGTGTCTTGGTGTGTGTCTAGGGGGGAGGGGTGTCTGGGGGGGGGGGGTGTTCAGGGGGGTGTTTAGGGGGTGGGGGTGTCTAGGGTGGGGTGGCAAGGGGGTTCTGTCTAGGGGGAGAGTGGGGGTGTACAAGGGGGAGGGGGGGTGTGGTTTCATAGGGGTTCCATTGTTTCTAATAAGAACTTTCCATTGTTTCACAGTAGTTTGCATTATGGTTTGTAGGAGAAAGGTCAAAACAAGGTGGGAAGCTTCTATTTCTAGGAAAACCATCTATACCCACAGTTTTTAAAATCACGGTTATATATGCTATTGTGAAACTATCTATACCCATGGTTTAACAAATTGTGGGTATGTGTGCTATGAAGAAAACTATATATAACCATGGTTTACATAACCGTGGGTATATAGTTTCTGTTATAAAAATGTATTCCCACGGTTCTGTAAACCGTGGGTATAAATGTATACCCACGGTTTACCAGAACTGTGGGTATTAGGAAATTTCAGTGGGATATACCCACAGTTTCTAAAAACCGTGGGTATAGGGAAATCCTGACGCCTTGGGAGCCCACGGTTCATGAAACCTTGTGTATATCCTATACACATGGTTTCATGGGATATACCCACAGTTTAAAACTGTTGGTATAGATAAATTATCCAATATTTGTTTGATTCTTTGTAATAATTTTAATGTAATAAGATATTGAACCAGCTCAAGGATTATGGGGTCAGGGTGTTACAGTTGGTATGAGAGGAAGCTTAGAGGAAAAATTGGAAACTAGATTTTGAAAACATATATTAGGGATCATAACCCTAAGATAGATTTTGAGGATGAGTATATAAGAACATCCTATAATTTTGGTAAGGTGGATATTATATGGGTATTACTAGAAATACATCGCTATATGGATACTACAAGTGGATGTGGTTCTAGAACATATGTACTTTAGAGTAATAACTCCGATAAGGTGTTCCTAGCCTGACTCGGGGTAACCAGGTACATGAAAACGAGCCTTACTACACACCTAGTTTGGCACTCCTAGGGGATATGATTGGAATAATTTAAATTATATATACCTACCATTATGAAGGATTTCAAAGTAAAGATTCCCTAAAGTAACCAAATTTTACAATTCTAAGATTTAAGATGAAAATATTTATGTCATCGACTATAATATATTTGAAATTATATATTATAAGCTAATATAGTGTATGATTTTTTTTGAAATTTCATTTGGAAGAAAGAACGATATAAATAATCATGAAAAATGAAGAGATTTACCCCCTAAGGAAACCAATATGTCTTGTATTGGAATAGAGAAAATTATGACAATATTGGGGAAACCTAATTAGGTTATAACAAATAACTTTTCCCAAATGAAGAAACCTATTCCACAAAGAGAATCTCCTATGTTGGATCGATTTATACGGAAGAAGTCTGCATCGTTTAGTGTGAATACTAATCCAATTGTAGCTAAGAAATGGATTAAGTATCCTAACAAAGATATTTATGACCTTGGAATGATGTGAAATGGAAAATTTTACAATTACGGTCTATTATATCCAATGTGATGCTGATCAGTGGTGGTATATGATCCAAAATACAAGGGAGGAATAAGAAATTGAACTCATAGAATAGAGTATTTTTTGGATACATTCTTCAATAAATACTTCCCTTGTGATCAAAACATTGAGATGAAGATAATGTTCCTTATCTTAAATAAAAAGGAATAAGAGAGTGTTATATATTATGAATCTACCTTTACAAGGTTATCCAGGTATTCTAAGGATTATATACACAACACAGAGTACAAGAGTGATCATTTATTTGAAGGTCTAAAGCCAAATCTCCAAAGGGCACTGGTCTCCCAAATTTTTTCTTCAAACAAAGAGATCGTTTTTGTGCCATAAATACTGAGAAGGAATTTTATATAATCAATATATTCAATGGAAAAAAATACAATAAGAGTCCATATGATCACCATGATAAAGGGAATACAATAAGTAAGAATAAGTTTGATCCATTTCCATCTTGTGATAATGGTGGAAAGAGTCACTCTGGGAAATGACTGAAGGGTATGGGAGTTTTCTATAAAATCAGAGATAGGGGTCACCATGCCAAATAATTCTAGGGGAAGAAGACAATAAATTATGTATAATGATATAATTGTAAAGATATAAGATATTATGAAAATTATTTCCCCAAGTGTCAAGGGAATATGCCATAGAGGAGGCGAATGGGAAATGGATAAGATTATTCTATAAGGACAATACCTTAAACATTACATAATGTTGAGTTAAGTAAATAATTTGAATTTATTTCACATTGAGGATCTTTTTAAGTGTTTAGATTTAGATAATTAGGCTATAACTCATACACAAAAACTTAAATATTACAAAGTAGACACTTCTACTCACTATATATTTTTTTCTTCAAAAAACAATAACTTTTAAAAATAAACATGATTTCTTTTCATGTTTAAATATCATAAATTTTCTTTGATCCCATACTTGTATATATTCTTCTTTAAATCCAGTGAAAAACATTTCATAACTTGGTATGAGCATAAAAATCTCAGTAAGGGATACACAAAGAAGTAAAATTGTTATTCTTTCAAAAACATGTAAACCATGAATACTTTATCATAAAGTAATAAATTCCACCTTTAATAAGTAGTAAATACAATTAAATAAATATAAGATCATTTATTACACTTTTTTAATCAAAATATTACCTTAAAAACCATATAAATCACATATAACATATAAAGGTAACTTAGGACATAATCATACTTAAATGGAATAAGCATATGATTGACTCCCACACATATCACTCTTACAAATGGAATAAACATATGTCCGACTTCCATACCTAATGCATTGGAGGTTATACTGTAACCACATATCCTTAGTTTATCACAGAACCACCCGTATTTGGTTCATCACATAACCATATGTATTTGGTTCATCATGCAACCTCCCATCAAATGTCCAAATACCATTATATAATGATGACACAAAAAATATTGCAATTATCAACATTTCACTCAAAAAATTTCATTTGAAATCAAAATAATCTATTTAAATATATTGAAATAGTTGATACACTTTCAAAATAATTTTAAATATCAAAAAACTAAAAAATGGAATATGGGATTTCTTTTCCATTTAAAAACATTAAGGATTATAGAGGAATCCAAATATCAAAAAACTGTTATGGTGGAAGAGAAATCATTGTTGCCGCATAGTTAAAAACATTTATTTTGTCATTTTGTAAATAAAATAAAACACTTCATATAAAAATATTCTTTTCTAAAAACATGTAATGAATTAAAAGTCAAAGGGGTTAATTATACACTGTACAAAATAAGGTGACATATATTTCAAAATATGCCTTAATGAAAGGAGATTGAGATGAAGTCCCTTACCTTGAGTCTGACTCATCACATATGTTCTTTATCTTCTTGAATAATAAAATTAAGTTAATTTATACCTTCTTAAGAACTTATGTCATGTTCATTATTTCTTTTATATCACTTATTTCTATATTATACAATTACAAAAATGATTTAAGTTCATTTTGGATGTTTTTTTGATAATCGGTACTTGAGTCGAAAATGAACTTATTATGATGTAAATAGTCCATGTGTTCATTAAGTCCATCATATCTAGAATAAAATTCATGAAATAATAATAAATTTTATACATCAATTATAATTTTAAATCAAACAATTTATTTATGGTATGAAAAATGAATATTTTTATAATCATATAGACGATAGGCCGTACGTACGCATGAGTAATGTTTTCCATTTTCTATTGATCGTTATGGAAAGAAGGTAAGAATTATTTTATCTTTACAGAATGATCATAAAATAGTTAATATCATATTAATAATTTAAATATACTTATATATATATATATCATACAAGTGATATAATGAATAAAAATGAGTCACATTGCTTCATGGAGGTGATAGTTTACATGTACGCACGAACGACGTTATATTTTTTATTCACATGGAAAGTAAGAGCGTAATTGATATATTATTCTATTATAATGGTTAATATTTCATGAATATCAAATTTGAAAATTAATTCCATTATTATAACCAGTCATGAGAGATGGTTATGAAAAACGAATTAGAACGGTTTATGGAGGTGATAGTTCACACATACGCATGAACGACTAATTCTTTTCCCATTTAATGGAAGTTGAGATGGATTTAAGTGATGATATTAACATAATAATATCTTATTATATTTAATATACTATAGTGATTATTTTATCATGGATAAATAATATTTTAAGGAAAAGGAAGAAGAAATAAAATAGAAATACTTATATAAAAACATTACCTTTCCTTTAGATGATCACCTTTCTTAACACCTTAACACCTTTAAGAAGGGTTTTATGAATAAATAAAGACTCAATAATGTGGGGATGTATTATAGGAAGGGTTTTGGGAAGATAGTTTTTGAACCAAAAGGTTTTGGAAGTGTGGGTAATAGAGAGGAATGAGTGCCTTGTTATAGGAGAAGGGAGGGGCACCCTTAGAATTTTCAAAAGTATTAAATTAATATAAATTCAATTTTGATTCAAAATGGGTAAAAACTAGTTTAGTTATAATATAGGATGATTATAATTATAAATATGATTATATAATAACAATTAGACAAGTTATGGATATTTTTTAATCATTATCATTTGGTTTTAACCCCTTTTAACTCATACCGTTTTATCAAGTAATTAACACTTTGAGAGTTAAAATAATTACCAAATCATGAAAAAAGACCAATGAATGAGTAATTAATGAATTTTTTAGAGTTATATAATTTTTTTTCACAATATTATATTTTTATAAATTTTATATCATTTAATTAAATATTTTATATTTTAAAATACGAATTATGACAATTTTGACACTATTCATTACATGACTTTTTTAAAATAACATAACAACTTGATTCCTATGAAAAAACTACATTAACTAAATCCTAAAGTTTCATATTAATCTAGAAAATTCATGCATGGAATGAAATATTTAAAATTATATTTATTTTAATATTATTAATATGATTTATTTGATTCTCTCTTTAATAAATATATTATTGCATCATCTTCGTGTCATAATTAAATTTAATTATTTAATTCATAAAAATTATAAATAAATTACCATGATGTAGGTAATATTTTTATATTTATAATTAATATTTATAGTAAAAAATATCACTTATATAATCCAATATTAATTTTTTTATTAATAAGAGACATGATTATGACATATTTGCCTTTTCTTTAAATTAAATGTTTTAAATGTCATAATAACACCTAAGTGGCTTCCAAAGGTAAACATTTTGACCCAAGGATTTTATTTCTATAAATTAACTTTTAAAATAAGATTAATACAAGTTTTAGGGTAGTTTTATATTATTATAATATCATTTTTACATTTAATTACCCTATTTACCTTTAACCATGGTAAATAAAATACTAAAGTTACTATTCACAAAAAATATTTTGAACCTATTGGACCAGATTTTTTTCATACATATTACAACCATATATTTTAGTTTTTAAAATTTAAATTCATAAAATTGGTAAAATTAAATTTAAAATTAATCCCGTTGTCGGAATGAGAAAATGGGTTTTTTTAAGTAAAACGTTAAAAAATTTACATAGATTTTATATTCAATTTCTATATGAAATTTATTAAAATGAACTAAATTGGATTAAATGATAAAAACGTAATCTAATTAAACTTTAAAACCAATTAAAAGGACCATATAACTATATAAATAAATTAGATGAAAAAATAATTTTGAATTAAAATGCAGTGTTTTTCACTGTTTATTTAAAAATGAATTTAATCTAGAAAAATACCAAAAATTCAACCAAAGTAAAATTTCATGTTCCAATTAAAAAGAAAAATTTTATTTTGATAAATATAACATATAAAAATGACAAAAACTATATTTAAAAAGGGCTCTCCATCAAAAGGCAGTAAAAATTCCTTTTTTGAAAAATACTCCTTTTATTCATAAAATTGAATTTATTTTTATATCATATCTAAAAAACATATAATATGAATTTTAAACATTATATTTAATTTATATTTCATTAATATAATCTAAAAAGAGTGATTTTATTATTTTATAAACATGATTATGCACACTTATATTGTTTTTTATAAAAACACACACTTTATTTTCAATTGATTTTTATTTAAATTTATAATTAATTTTCTAACCAATGAATAATTATATAAACATATGTAAACCCTATTTTCATAATTTAGTTAATATCATTCATTCCCAACATTCTAATGGCTATATTATAATTACAACTTAGAATAATAATATTAATAATATATTGTTTTTTGGTATAATTTATTCTTGTGTGCAATGTAAGATTTTGGAGAAACCCATTATTGCGTGTTAGGTATGATATCATACATAGAGTCCATTTTAAAGTAAAATTAATATATAATTAATAAATATTAATAAATATGAAAAATTATTGTTATATATTACCTGGGATGTTACATCCTTCGCCCTTTTGGAAATTGTGTCCTTGCAATTTTAAATTTAGGCTCGGTAACTAAGGTTACAATTTTCAAAATTACTTTATTGAAATCAGACATATGAAAAAGAGTCAATAAAACTTCCACTTTAAAAGGAATAAATTGAATTAAAAAGGTCACCCTAGATAACACATACTATAATTCAATGTAAGAAAACATGGATATAAAAAAAACGGACCATCGTGTTCTAATGGAGAGTAATAGAAAACATGATTAGGAAAAGTTAACAATAAAAAACCACAAACTTATGATGGGTTAAACGATCTTTGATTTCATAGTAGGCAAAGTAAAGAGAAAATGTTTTTTTAAGATCCTTTTTATAAAGTTGAGGAATTATTTTACTACATAGAATAAGAACATAAGGAAATATACTTACTTGAAAAGAAAAGTTTCACCCTTTAGTCAATTTAAACCATAAAATAATATTTTTCTGCAATCGATGAGTATTAAAGATTATTTTTTCATGCCTTAAGCACTATAATCAAATTATAAAAACTCTCATCATCTTTAAAAGGTTAATTATCCATTTATTCTACCTTTAAAAATTAACCAAACCAAAATGGTTAATACAGGATCAGATAATTCCCCCAAAAGGAATAATCCTTTATAAGGAGGAGGACTACTTTTAATATCCAAAATTCAAGAGTAATACCCAAAGTTCAACATAGACCATTTGAAAAATAACTGTCCTTAAAATTCATCAAAATAAAATTTCATACTATTCTATTTAAATTAATCATATGAAGTTCCCAAAATAGTGTAAATCTTCCAAAATAACATTTATCACTTAATCCCAAAATCATTTTACAATCCCATGATTTTCTATTTAATAAAATATATGTCTCCCAAATCAACTTATTCTTAATCCCTAAAATCATTTAACTAAAATGAATAAGTTATACTAACAAGGGAATTCATGTAGGACAGTGGTAGGCGATAATGCCCTATTGCACTTTGGTTGTGGGTTTTATTCCCACAACCTTATTCGACGTGATCGGTTGTTACACGGTCTCTGTGTTATCCTTTTTCAAAAACTATCTAATTATTATAACATTACAAAAATGAGATAAAATCATCAAAAATAAACATAACTTGTTTTAGCCTCAAAGGTTATTCTATACCTTTAATTTTTCATCCCAAATAGTAATAAACCATAATTACCTCAATAATAAATGTCTCTAAAAATACCATTAATAACTATAAATTTTTGGAACAGAAATCCTCAAAAGGGATTAATATACATTAAACTTAAAATCAAACATAAAATTTTGAAACATAAAGCCTCAAAAGGGATTTATAAGACATTGAACTTATGATTAACCTAAAAATTTTAAACTCATATTATATCCCTATATCTTAAGAAGACATCCTAATCTCCAAAGATGTCTAAACCATCCTATGATACCAACTGTAAGGCCCTAACCTTATACATTACATAATCTTGAGTTAAGTCAACAATTTGAATTTATTTCACATTGAGGATCATTTCAAGATTAGATCTTTAGATAATCAGGCCATAACTCATACATAACAACATAAATATTACAAAGTATACACTTATATTCACTATCCATTTTTTGCATTAAAAAAAAACTATTAAAAAGAAACATGGATCATTTCATGTTTAACCATCACAACTTTTCATTGATCCCATCCTTGACTCTATTCTTCTTTAAATCCCGTGGAAAACTTTTCAAAACTTGATATGATCAAAAAAATATCAGTAAGGGATACACAAAGAAGGAAACAATTAATCTTGTGAAAATATATAAACTATGAATACTTTATCATAAAGTAATAATTTTCACCTTTAAGAAGTAGTAAATACACTTCAATGAATATATGCTCATTGATTACCAGTTTTGTAATAAAAATATTACCTTAAAACCCATTGAAATCACATATAACATATAAAGGTAATGTGGTACATAATCATACTTAAATAGAATAACCATAGAGACTACTTCCACACATATTACTCTTACAAATGGAATGGTCATATGTTTGACTTCCATAACTAATTCATTAGAGGTTATAATGTAACCATCAATCCTTGGTTTATCATAGAACCCACCATATTTGGTTTATCACGTAACCAACCATATTTACTTTATCACGCAACCACCCATCAAATGTCCAAGTACCATTATATAATCGTAACACATAAAATATTTCAATTATCAACCTTTCACTCCTAAAATTTCATTTTCAATCACAAGAAATCATTTCAAGATATTAAAATAGTCAATCCACATTCAAAATAATTTTCAATACCAAAACACCTAAAAGGGAATAAGGTATTGTTTTCCTTTTAAAAAAATTGAGGCTTATAGAGGAATCCAAATATCAAATAATGGTTACGGTGGTGGAGAATTCGTTATCACCACATACGTTAAAAAAAATTCCTTCTGTAATTTTGTAAATAAAGTAAAATTATTCATATGTAATGATTCCTTTTTAAAACCATGGAAAAAATTAAAATTAAAAGGGGTTAATTATACACCATATAAAATAAGGTGGTTTATATTATCAAAATATGCCTCAATGAAAGGTGATTGAGACGAAGTCCCTTACCTTGAGTCTGATTTGTCATGAACGTTATTTATCTTCCTGAATAATAAAATTAGGTTAATTTATACTAACTTTATAACCTTTTTCATATTCATTATTCCTTTTCTATCACTTATTACCATGTTATAAAAATTACATAACGATTTAAGTTCACGTCAAACATTTTGTCGATATTCGGTACTTGAGTCAAAAATGAACTTGTTAGGATTTCAATAGTCAATGTTTTCATTAATTCCGCCATATATAGAATAAAATTAATGACATAATAATCCCATTTATAAATCAATTATACTTTTAAATAAAAAATTTTATTTATGGTATGGAAAATTAACAACGTTATAATCATGAAGACAGCAGGTTGTATGTACGCATGAGTAACGTTTTCCATTTTTCATTGATCATTATGGAAATAAGGTAACTATTATTTTATCTTTCTAGAATGATAATAACATCATTAATATCATATTAACCATTTAAATATACTTATATATATATATCATACAAGCGATATAATGAATAAAAAAGAGTCACATCGCTTCGTGGAGGTGATAGTTCACAAGTACGCATGAACAACATTATCATTTTTATTTTCCTGGAAAGTAAGACAATAATTGATATATTATTATCTTATAATGGTTAATATTTCACGAATATCACATGTAAACATCAATTTCATTATTATAACCAGTCATGAGAGACAAATATGGAAAATGAATTTGATCATTTTGTGGAGGTGATCGTTCACATGTACGTATGAATGATTAATTCCTTTACTATTTAATAGAAGGGGAGATAGATTTAGGTAATAATATTAACATAATAATATCTCAATATATTGAGGATTCTAGAGTTATTATTTCATCCTTGATGAATAATATTTGATGGAAAAGGAAGAAGAAATAAAATAGAAATACTTAAATAAAAACATTACCTTTTCTTCGGATGATCACCTTACCTGAATGACCTGAAGGCCTTTTATTTATTTATTGTTGATAATACTCCTTTTAAGGGTTTAAGGGGAAACCTTATAAGGACCGTAGGTTTTCTGAAATTACATGACCTGAAGGTCTTAGAGGAATTCATCCAGACTATAACCACTTTAAACCTCCCCTCCAGAGCATCTACATTGTGATGTCACCACTCCATATTCTCATGGCTATTTGACCAAGCTTCCTATTCATACACAGGATGGTCTTAATGTAAATTTAAATACCCTCCCATTCTTCCAAATCCACTAGCTCTGATCAGGTGAATAAACTTGCTCTGAATCCTTATCTAGAGCATGTTCCTTGTAGAGACGACATGGTCTATTTAAGCATAATTTTCATGTGGCCTAAAGGCCTTAATGTGGCACATAATCCTTACTCTCCCAAAGGCTATGAAGGACCCTATGACCAAACAGGTGGCCCAAAAGCCCAAACAGATGAATAGTTCAGGCTTCTATAGTACTGAAAAATACCTGCAATAGTACCTACTAAAATACCTACTACAGTACCTACTACAATAATACTATAGTAACCCAGAAATATGTCTCCTCCCAGATTTGATTATGGGTCTCTTGGATTCACTTACCGAGTCCTCACCAACTGGGTTGAGGCTCTTGTGATGTATGATCACCTTTGTTAACACCTTAACACCTCTAAGAAGGGTGTTATGCCTAAAACAAGGACTCAAGAATGTGGGGAGGGATTCTAGGAATGGATTTGGTAAGATATTTTCTAAATCAAAAGGTTTTTTAAGTGTGAGTAATAGATAAGAATGATTTCCTTTTTATAGGATAATGGAGGGGCACCCTTAGAATTATTAAAAGTATCAAATTAATATAAATTTAATTTCCATTCCAAATGGGTCCAAACTCATTTAGTTCAAATATAGGATGATTATAAGTCTAAATCTAATCATACAATAATAATTAGAAACGTTTTGGATATTTTTAATCTTTATATTTTTGTTTTAACCCCCTTTTCTCGTTCTGTTTTATCAAGTAATTTACACTTTGAGAGATAAAATAATTACCAAATTATGCTAAACAACAAATGAATGAGTAATTAATGAAATTTTTATATTTATATCAACTTTTTGGACAATATATTATATTTTTATAATTGATGAAATATTTTATATTTTAAAATATGAATTATGTCAATTCTGACACTATCCATTACATGAATTTTATAAAATAGCATAACAACTTGATTACTTCAAAAAATCTATATGAACTCAATCCTAAAATGTCATATTCATCCAAAAAATTAGTGTATGGAATGAAATATTTCAAATTATATATATTGTTATATTATTAATATCATTTATTTTATTCTTTCTTTAATAAATCTATTACTACATCATCTTTGTGTCATAATTAAATGTAATTATTTAATTACTAAAAATTATAAATAAATTACCATGATGTAGGCAATATTATTATATTTCTAAGTATTATTTATAGCCTAATATATCATTTATAGAACTCCATATTTAATTTTTTAGTAATAATATACATGATTATGACATATTTGTCTTTACTTTAAATTAAATGTTATAACGGTCATAATCACACCCATGTAGCTTCCAAAGGCCACAATTTAGACCTGCTGATTTTCTCAATTGACAACAACTCATATAATAATATTAAGAAAAGTTTTAGTGTAGTTTTATATTATTATAATATTATTTTTACCTTTAATTACTATATTTACCTTTAAATGCGCTAAATAAAATACTAAAGTTACTATTCACCAAAAATTACTTTGATCCTATTAGACAAAATTTTTCATACTAATTACAAGAATGTATCTAGTTTTTAAAAATTTAATTCCCAGAAGTGTAAAAATTAAATTTAAAATTAATCCCATTGTCAGAATGAGAAAACATGTTTTTTAAGTAAACCGTTCAGAAGTTCACGTAGTTTTTCTATTCAATTTCAACATAAAATTTCTTGAAATAAAATAAATTGGATTAAATGATAAAAAATTAATCAAATTACACTTTAAAAACAAACTAAATGGATAAACTACCTATATAAATAAATTAGAAAAAAATAGTTTTGAATTAAAATGCAGTGTTTTTTCACTATTCATTAAAAAATGAATTGAAATATAAAAATAAAAAAAATTCAACCAAATAAAATTTTCATGTCATGATTCAAAATAATAAGTTTATTTTGTTAAATAAAACTTATAAAATTGACAAAAACTATATTTAAAAAGGGTTCTCCATCAAAAGGCGATAAAAATTCCTTTTTTAAAAAAAATACTCCTTTTATTCATAAAATTGAATTTATTCTTATATAATATCTAGAAAACATATAAGATGAATTTGAAGCATCATATTTAATTTATATTTAATTAATATAATCTAAAAAGATTTATTTTATTATTTTATAAACACAATTATTCACACATAAATAGTTTTTCATAAAAACACATCCTTTTTTTTCAATTGCTTTTTATTTACATTTCTAATTAGTTCTCTTACCAATGAGTCATTATATAAACATGTGTAAACCATATTATCATAATTTTGTTAATATCAATCATTTCTACCATTCTAATGGCTATGTGATCATTACAACTGAAAATAATAATAATAATATATTATTTTTCTGTATAACTCTGTCTTTTGTGCAATGAAATATTTTGGAGAAACCCATTGTTATATGTTGGGTTATGCTATCACACCTAGAGTCTCTTTTAACGTAAAATTACTATCTAATTCATAAATAGTAATAAATATGAAAAATTATTATTCTATAATTAACTTGGATGTTATATATGAAATCACTATAGTGGAGGTAGAAGTGCCAAATAACATGGTTGCTGGTACATTAATCCAATATTTAAATTTATCCAATGACTTATTTGATTCTATATCATCACACGCTTTTGTATTTACCAAATTTTTCTAAGAAAATTAGACATTTAACTTTTGATTTAATAAGGTATTTATCAATTAAAACTCATAAGGGAAGTGTCATTGCAATAAAGATGTGTCGAGAAGTCTCAATCCTGCCACATAAATGTTATTTATGTAATAAAATAGTTATCAAACCTACGGTTCAATTTGATATAATATTTGGTATGGAATGGCCCTCAAAATATAATGCAAGAATTTATTTCAAGAGAAAGAAAGTTATGATTTGTGGGGAAAATGTTGAATCTATAATCTTTAAAGAAGAATTTTCCTCTTTTAATTCTTATCTAGATACAGACCCAGTAGCTCAACTAAATGAAATTCTTGGGGAAGAAGTGAAAAATAAGGTAATCTTAAAATTGAGGATGTAAGAATTTTTCAAGAATACATTGATGCATTTCCTGAGGATTTACTTGGACATTCCACAGAATGTGAGGTTGAATTATCTATTGATTTAATCCCTAATGCAAGGCCAATATCAAATAATCCCTATAGAATGGCTATTTTGGAATTGGTAGAGTTGAAGAAACAACTAGAGGATTAGTTAATAAGGGATTTATTCACCCTAGTGTTTCACTGTGAGGATACCTTATCCTATTTGTTAAGAAGAAAGATGTATCCATGAGGTTGTGTGTTTATTATAGAGAGATCAATGTCATTAAAATAATGAATAGGTATTATCTACCGCACATTGATGAATTGTTTGATCAAATTTACAGAGCCAAATATTTTTCCAAGATTTATATTATTTTTGGGTACTACCAATTGGGAGTGATGAATGAAGACATTCAGAAAAGATATTTTTGGATGAGGTATAGACATTATGAGTTTAAAGTAATTCCATTTGGACTCACTAATGAATCCTATGTTTTTATAGACTTAATGAATGAAGTATTCAAGGAATATCGTGATGATGTTTTTATGGTATTCATTGATGATATTATAGTGTATTCTAAAATCTAAGAACACTATAAAAATCACTTCGAGATCATTCTTATGGATCTTAGAAGGGAAGAGTTGTATGGTAAATTCAGTAAATATGATTTATGGCTTCAAGAAGTTTCTTTTATTGGACACATTGTCTCCAAGGATAGAATATTAGTTGATCCTGAAAAAAATGCAATCATAGAATTTACTACGCCAAAAAACATAACCAAGGTAGGTAGTCTCATTGGTTTGGCAAGTTACTATCGGTGATTCGTTCTTATTTTTTCCTGATTGGAAAACCTGTTAACCCAGCTTAAACGAAAATGGGTTAAGTTTGTTCAGATGAAGGAATGTGATGAATGATTCATTGAGAAAAAGGGAATACTATTAAATGATCCTATTTTGACTCTACCATCTGGTAGGGATGGATTTTTCATATATAGTGATGCATCAAAGAAGGGACTTGGTTGTGTCCTAATGAAAAATGATAAAGTTATTGCATATGAATCAAGGAAATTGATGGCTCACGAATAAAACTATTCAACCCATGATCTGGAGTTAGAGACTATAATCTTTTCTTTGATGATATGGAGACATTATCTCTATTGCGAGAAATATGAGATATACATAGATCATAGGAGCCTAAAATACATATTCTTATAGAAAGAGATCAACATGAGACAAATATGATAGCTCAAGCTACCCAAGGATTATGATTGTTTAATACACTACCACCCAGGGAAAGAAAATAAGGTGGTGTATTGACACACGCCTATCATAGGGCGTGGAAAAAGAAATTAAATTTTTCTAGTGCAGCAGAGTGGCTGACCAAGGTCGTCTCTCTTGAGGATCTTTCTCAGTTGTTTATCCACTTAATCTAATTCACCTAAACTACTTATTTTTTGTTGTTTTTATTTAATCTAGTAATGTAATGAAATTTAATTTAAATAAAAGATAAAACTAATATGTAATGATAAAATGAAATTAATGAAGAAAGAACTTTGACTTTATGGGTGGGTTTGTGGGTTCCATCATTTTCCATATTGGTGTTTAAATTAAGTTTGATAATTCAATTATGAGATATCATTCCTAAATTACTATTATTTTATTTATTTTTGTGAAATATTGAATGAATTTAGCAATCTTAACTTCACATCCTCCTATAATCAAGGTTGATGACACACCTCGATCGAGAGTGTAAAATATTTCAGGACCGGGCTCCATCATATGCCATTTAATCTACTAAATTGCTCAACTCCATTGTATGAAGGGATTGCATCCAACATATGGGAGAGAAAATATTTAATAAAAGAATACAAATAAGTTTTAGTTCAGTGTTGTGGCAGATGATCACCGCACCTGTGTACATCACTCTCGCTCATCACAAACATAATAAAACTTTTAAGCACAAAATAAATGGAATTTCCACATACCTCCCACAGGACAAGTCTCTGATTATCCCCTAATTTTTAAGGGTAAGAGGTCATGGTGGAATGAGAAATAATAAAAATAGGATAATTAGATTAGGGTTGGAATAAAAATAGGGATGGAAGAATATGAATACACTTAAATAAAAAATATGAAAAAGTGTTACATGTTAATAGAAAACAAAATTAAAATGAAAAGAAAAGAAAATTCTTAAGTTATCATAATGTCACTAGGCCTCCTATCCAATGTCGGTGTCGAACTCCTCCTTCATCATGGGTGAACGCCTCCTTATATAGGCTAAGGGTTCCCATCCTTTGGTCTTAAAATTTCAGATCCTCAAAATCTCTTTTTAAGATTTCTTGCAGATTTTGTCCACCAAACTATTCATCATGGTAATCCAATTTAATGGCCTAATTTTTGCATGGTGTCTTCATGAAATATGTTCCAAGAATATATTCTACGATTCTCCAAAAAATTTCAACTTTATAAGCACTCTGTAGTAATAGATATGGCCAATTAACATTGGGATTTTATTCTTTCTAAATGTTTCCTTTTTCTTCACCAAAATATTAGCATCCATGGGTCGCCTTAATGGATTAAAATCTTTATAATATTCAACATAACAATTCCCCATATAATGTTATTTCCATTAAAATTGGTATCACCCAAATTTGATGTCGTTTGACCGATTTATTACCAATTAATTGAGGTGGTGTCCACGCGGTCATCCAGAATAATTGTTCAACTTGATTGAATTTTTCAGACCCTTAGATGGCCATATTAAATCCTGGGCCATAAGAAAAAGATAAAGAAAATAAATATATGAATCCAATAAAAAATAAATCACATAAATTGGATTTATCTTTTAAAAATATATTTTTGAATTAAAAAATATATTAAAATCTGTATATATTTCCAAATTAAGTAGTTTTCCAATTTTATCCCAAAACACATCATAAATCCAAAATTGATGAAAATAACTCAACTTATTCTATTTTTAGGGATTAAATAATTTAATTACATATAAAAAATGATGAAAATATTATTTCTATAAATTCCCCCACACTTAAACTATGATTTCCCTCAAGCATAAAATATTAACATGGAATTTAAATGGCACTAATGTTACCAATATTAAAATTTTAGTGCAATAAAACCAAAAAATTATCAATGTACAATCAAAATTTATAGTTACACAAAAAATATCAATTTAATATCCCATTTTTCAACGAAAAAAATCAATTCATGCATTTTACTTTTCCCCTTTTAAAAATGATGGATCTTCTCATTTCATTCATTCAAGATTCTCAATTTATTGATAACAAACATTCCAAATCATGATCTACCTCTCTTTTCAATATTTTCTCTCATAACTCATGATAAAATTAAAGTGGAGTTATGCTCATCTCATGAGAAAATTCTCCTTATCAATAGGCTAGTAAAGGAACTAATTTATCCACTTTGTAAAGACAAAAAGCACATAAAATCACAAGGACTTGCAATAAAGGTTCAAATGAATTTTTGGCTTAGGGTTGGTGGGTAAATGATTGAAATACTTTAAGGCCAGAAGTAGGAGGTTCGACTATTAAGTACACTGCATGATTAATCAAGTGATAACATAGGATGAACCTCACTCAAATCCCATTGAGAATGTGAAACAATACACCACCCCCTTCTTATTACACGGGACATGAGTCAATAAATTATTACCAAGAATGATATCATCCATGTTCTTCCATTTATATATATATTTTTTGTAAAGCTCCAAAAAGGAATTTTTTTTTTTTTTATTTTTTTTAAAGCTACAAAAAGGCATAACTTTATTTTTTTTTAATTTTTCTTCTTTTTTAAGGATAACCTAATGAAATGAAAGAAGCATAATGAAATGATGACTCATGCCCAATTTTCTAATAATACATTGCCCAAAATGATGACACACACCTCATACCACCCAAAAATGATACACATCCCAATGAATGCACACGAAAGGCCCCCCCACACTCAAACTTGAAATATCCATGAAAAAATACTAAAATTTCAGGTAGGTAAAGAAATATCAGCTTTTAATGTGGCTTAAACCTATAAGGAAATTCATGAATTCTATGAGATAATGAAGGATAAATGTAAGGGTGGGTATCAGGTAAATATGTGTCTAGAAAAATTAGTTCCTCAATCATTTTAAATGTATTTTTCATAGTCATATCTTTGACTTGTTTCAATACAAGTTTTGGAAGGTGGCATGTCCCAAGATCACTCAAGAAATATGATCAATATAAAATAGGAAATATTTGATCTATAAATCCTCTCGGGAATGGGAAATATAACATTATACAATCACTCATGGCATGATTAATAATAAAAAATTAATTCACATGAATTTTAGAAATTCCAAACATGAAAAATGGTAGGGAAATTTCATTTACATGAATCAATTAATTCCCTCAAATCATGAGACCTCATTTCAATACCAGGCTTCACTTAATCATCCAATTATCCATTTTACTCATTAAATCTCATTAAAATTTAAATCTAAAACATGGAATCACTGGATTCCTAAGAAACTCATGTCTCCTAGATATGTCAAGTAAAACATAATTCAAGTGTAGGAATTCAATTCTTATCCTTAAAGATCAAAAAATTTAAGGAGTTTCAGATTTAATCATTAAAAGTGAACTTCCTTTTGAAATGAAGCTTGGTTTTTTTATGTATGAGGTTTCCCTTCCACCATCATGAACCTAAAAAATAGAATTAATCAATTAAGTGAAAGTATCATGTCATTAAATCTAAAAAATATAGGAGGGAGTGGGCCGCATGTGATGCTACTTCTATGAAAAAAATTTGGAATATAAATTCCTAGAAATCAAGTAAAGATAAGTCTTGGTATGATCCCCCAAGTGGGCCCTGGATTCTTTTAATTCCTCAAGAGGGCAGTACCAGCTATTATCCATAATCTAATGGTGGGTGTATCTTCTTGGAAATGAACCACCATAAGTTTTTCTTCCCATCATGTAGTTCTTTGTTCTTATTGAGGAGGACTCAATTGATAGAGTACACCAGA
Source organism: Viscum album (assembly GCA_963277665.1). Taxonomy (NCBI): domain Eukaryota; kingdom Viridiplantae; phylum Streptophyta; class Magnoliopsida; order Santalales; family Viscaceae; genus Viscum; species Viscum album. The sequence continues at coordinate 1,912,013,772 of OY728122.1, forward strand.
TCCACCCCCTTCGCAATGTGGTATAGCTTGCATGGCGGGGGTAGGATGAAGTATAGAGCCTCCTCATCTTCAGTTGCTACTTGTGCAACAATCTTATCTTCTAGTGATGGATTCATGGGGGATTCATCCTCTTGTATGATTTCCTCAGGCTCACCAACATGGATCTCTTCATGATTGGGCTCCTCTAGTAGATATTCAATGAGTTCAGGGAGCTCCAAGAATTCTTCAATAGGTGCATCATTTTCTACATCATCCTCCAAGGCATAGTTTGAGTTTTAAAAATCTTAAAATTCAATATAATTATGAGAGATACTCAAATTAATTTCAAAAAAATTTAAATAATTTGTGTTCAAGAATGTATCATCTCCTTGAGTTAGTTAGGGATTAATATCCTCTTCAATTGAAAGTGCCACTTGGAGTTGATATTCACTGGATGGAGGTAGGTAGTTGGGATCCTCCACCTCGAGTTTGGCTTCAACTTCATCGATGTATTTAGTGAAATCTGGGAAGACCAGTGGAACTTCCTTCTTGGCCTTGAATATTTTTAATTCAACTTGGAGTTCATCGACCATCGCCATCAAATCTTCCGGTGAGATCCATGTTACTATGACTCTTTCCATATGCTTGACCATTATCATCAGTGCATCAGCTCTTCGTTGGATGTCCTCCTCATTGTAGTCTGTTTCTTCCTCCTACACCTGTGAGTAATTATTCCATGGAAAATAATTGATGTTTTTATTAATCATAGAAAGATAGTTTTTTATGATTTTTTTTAAAAAATAATCAAAAATATCTAAAATTTTAAGATAGAAAAATTAAAGTAAATAACTGATTAAATCCATAGAAATGACACTAGTTTTGACACATGCCTATCATAGGGATTGGAAAAAATAATTTAATTTTTCTAGTGCATCACAGTGGCTAACCAGGGTCATCTCTCTTGAGAAGCTTTCTCAGTTGTTTACCCACTTAATCTAATTCGCCTAAACTACTTATTTTTGGTTGTTTTTATTTAATCTAGTAATGTAATGAAATTTAATTTAAATAAAAGATAAAACTAACATATAATGACAAAATGCAATTAATGAAGAAAGAACTTGGCCTTTATGGGTGGGTTTGTGGATTCCATCATTTTCTTTGTGGGTGTTTAAATTAAGTTTGATAATTCAATTCTGAGATATCATTCACGAATTTTTTTTATTTATTGGTGTGAAATCTTGAATGCATTTAGAAATTTTAACTTCACCTCTTCCTATAATCAAGGTTGATGGCACACCTCGATTGAGAGTGTGAAATCTTCTAGCACCTGGCTCCATCATATTCCATTTCATCTATTGAATGGCTCAACTCCATCATATGAAGAGCTTGTATCTAGTAGAAGGGAGGGAAAATATTTAATAAAAGAATATAAATAAGTTAGAGTTCAGTGTCTTGGTAGATGATCACCCCACCGGTGCACATTACTCTTTCTCACCACAAACATAGTAAAACTTAAGAATTTAAGCACAACATAAATGGAATTTCCACATACCTCCCCCAGGCCATGTCTTGGGTTAGCCCCTCATTTTTAAGGGTAAGAGGTCATGGTGTAATGAGAATGAATGAAAATTGGAGAATTATATTAGGGTTTGAATAGAAAGAGGTATAGAGTAATATGGATACACGTAAATAAAAAATATGCAAAAGTGTTACATGATAAAAGAAAACTAAATTAAAATGACAAGAAAAGAAAATTCCTAAGTTAGAAGAATATCGATAGGCCTCCTCTCCAATGTCGGTGTCGAACTCATCCTTCATCATGGGTGAACACCTTCTTATATAGGCTAAGGGTTTCCATCCTTTGGTATTAAAATTTTAGATCTTAAAAATCTATTTTTATGATTTCTTTAAGATTATGTCCGCTGAATGATTCATCGTGGTAATATAATTTAATGGTCTAATTTTTGCATGGTGTTTTCATGAAATATTTTACAAAATATCTTCTACAATTCTCCAAAAAAATTCATCTTTATCAGCACTCTGTAGTAATAGATATGTCTAGTTAACTTCGAGATTTTATTCTTGCATAATGTTTTGTTTTGCTGCCTCAAAAGATTTGCATCCATGGGTCACCTTAATGGATTAAAATATTTGTAATATTCAACATTCGAACACCCATTTAATTTTATTTCAATTAAAATTGTAATCACCCAAATTGTATGTGGTGTGACCTATTTATGACCAATTTATTGAGTTGGGGTCCACGTGGTCATCCAGAATAATTTTCCAACTTGATTGAATTTTTCAAAACCTTGGATGGCAAAATTAAATCCTGGGCCAGAAGAAAAAGATAAAAACAATAAATAGATGAATCAAATAAAAAATGAATCACATAAATTTGATTTATATTTTAAATAATATGGTCGAATTAACAAGGCTATTAAAATCTATCTATATTTCCAAATTAAGTAGTTTTCCAATTTTAGCCCAAAACACATCATAAACCCAAAATTGATGAAAATAACTCAACTTGTTCACTTTTTAGGGACTAAATCATTGAATTACATATAAAAAATGATGAAAATATTATATCTATCATGGAAGAATTAAGTTTAAAGGATCATGGAGTTCTAAACCAAATGAGGATTGAGAAGGATCCTCTGTTCAGGGATATAGTAAATATGGATATGGGAATTTCTATAGAGGGGGGGGGGGTATCAATTATCTTTCAAATTATTGAAAAACCATATTTATTAGAGTGGGTAAATAATTATCAATTATATTATGAGGAATTTTAGAATAAAATTAATGGCATGAATGAATGGAAATTAATACACTTTTATGATGCTCATAACTCAAATTTATCTATACACCATGGTAGCACAAAGATGTATTGGGTCTTGAAGTAACAATTTTTGGGGGATAACATGAATCAGAAAATTGTTGATTATGTGTCCATATGTTTGGTTTTTCAACAAGTTAAAGTTGTAAGGTAGTATCCAAAATGATTCCTGCAACCTATTCCTATTCCTCTGTATAAATGGGATGAAATTACCATATAATTTTTCGTGGGACTTCTAAGGACTCTTAGAAAGAATGATACAATATGGGTTATCGTTGATTTCCTAGAAAAGTATTCTAATTTCCTTCCCAGAAGAGAAGACTCGAATATCAAGAACCACACAAGGATATACATTAATTAAGTTTTAATATTTCATGGCTCACCTCTATCAATTGTTTTTGATTGAGATCCCCTCTTTTCATTGAAATTATGGAAAATTCTTCAGAAGTATCTCGACATTGAGATTCATCTGAGTACTACCTACTATCCTCAAAATGATGGAAAACCTAAAAGAAAAATTCAAACAATGGAGGATATGTTGAGGTGATTATCACTTAACTTTTAGGGTACATGGGATCAATACTTACTTTGGTGGGATTTTCCTATAATTATAGTTTCCATTAAAGTATTCAAATAGCACCTTATAAAGCATTATATAGAATGAGGTGTCGTACTCAAACTTGTTTAGATAAATTTAGAGAAAGGAAACTCATAGTCTTATAAATTTTTGAAGAGATGATGAAAAAGGTGAAGGCTATTCAGGATCATATCAAAATGACTCAAAGTAGGAAAATGGTTTATGCCAATAATCGGAGAAAATATTTGGAATTCCAAGTGGTCGATCATGTTTTCCTATAGGTATCTCCATGGAAGGGTTTTATCAGGTTCAATAAGAAGGGGAAACTAATTCCCAGGTATATTAGACCCTTATAAATTCTTAAAAGAGTTGGAATCGTTTCTTATCATTTGGAAATGCCATTAAATCTCTCAAAGGTACACGATGTGTTCCATATATAGCTGCTGAGGAAATACATTCTTGGACCAAAAACTAAGCTCAACTATGAAGATATAGAGTTGAAACCCTACCTTTTATATTGCGAATAACCTATCCATATTCTTGATACTAGGGAGAAAGTATTGAGAAATTGTAAAACTCATCTAGTAAAGGTATAATGTATAAACCACAAAATGGAGGAAGAAACACGAGAAATAGAGGATTATATGAAGGATAACTGCCCAAATAGTTTTTAAGGTAATAGTGTATCACCTCAAGACTTCACCACTTTTTCCTTTATATTTTTTGATAGCTTTTCAATACACACAACACTCGATTTAAACAAAACAACACTTAGTCAAAAATGCATAGTAAATTAAATTCTAACACTTTTAGAGAGTTTATATAGTAACTTTATATATTATATATCCAAAAATATATTTTTACACCCATCTAATATATTTCACATAGGAATAAGAAAATAACAAACCCAATATTACACATAAAATAATATATCTTTATTAAAAGTAGTTTTGTCCCCTTTTAATGGAGAACCCATTTTAAATCCAAATTTTGAAAATTTTATGAATCTAATATGACAAAATAAAATTTATTTTTTAAATAGAAATATAAAAATCATATTAGGGTGATTTTTTGGTATTTTTCTGTGAAAATTCATCTTTTAGTGAATAGTTAAAAATACTAAATTGAAATTCAAAACTGATTTTTAGTATAATTTATTTGTAGTGTTAAATTATATTTATAATTGGTTTTAAAGTCACATGATATAAAATATATATCAATTATCCCAATTTAGGTAATTGGGATCAATTTAACAATGAAATTTAATGTAAAAACTTATCAAACTTTTGGACGTTTTTACTTTAAAAACCCGCATTATCATCCCGCCTGCGAGATGAAATTCAAATTATTTTCTACCACTTAGATGATTGGTATTTGGAAAAATAGATTCCATATATAGAATTAGAATAATTTATAATTTCTAATAAGAAGAATGTTTTTTATCAAAAATATTAGTGAAAGTAATTAAAATTAATTGCAATTATTATGGTAAAATTAAGCTTACTAAAGGACTAAACCTTTATCTTAAGGGCCCAAATTACCTAGAAATTTATATAAAACCCATTTCATGTCCATAATTGGTCCATTAAAATTAAATTATTATGTTTTTTGAAGACTTTTTTCAGGTAAAAACATTGGTAAACCTAACTTCTTTTCCAAAATACCAAGTGAGTCCTTTTCCTTTCTTATAAAAGGTCACCACCTCTCCCCATTACTCAAACCTCTCAAAAAAATTAGGTTAGGAAATGATAAACCCATATGATTCTAAAAATACCTCTCCTAGATCTTTAATCATATCTTTGGGAATAAATACTTCCAAGGAAGCCTTTTGGTACAAACCAAAAGAAGTTACCCGATTAAGTGGTAACATATTCTCTCAATCTCTCTAGTTTAATTTCAATTATCCACCCTATAATATATCTTTATTACATGATTATATAAAAACCAATGTATCATAAATATACTATAATGTTTTTATGTATAGTGTTTTACCTAAAATTACATACAATTCCATATAATATGTAACATTCATATTGTTTCTGTGTATGGTGAACTACTGCCACTAGTGAAAAAACACATTTTAATGTTGTTTTTTTTGACATCGGGTTTTAACCGAAATCTATAAAGGATACGTAAATAATATTATTTTTAGCGTTAGTTTTTTAAAAAATGATGCAGAAAATCATTTTCGTTAAGGATTTTAGCGTTGGTTTATTAAATAAACCAATGCCAATAACCGATTTTCGGTGTCAATTTTAGGTAAAACTGATGCCGAAAATCAAATAGGATCATGTTTACGGTGTTAGTTTCGGATAAAACAGACAACAAAAACCCTTTTTAAAAAAATATCAGCATTGGTTTTTAAAATAACCGACGCTGTAAGTTAATTTTTTTTAGAAAAATAAAAAAAAGTAACATTCCAATAAAATTGAAACCCCTGTAAAAAAACATGATATAACCAACAATAAAACAATATTTATCATTCAATAAAAATATATAACTTACATACTTTTATCTAGTTAATCAAAAAATGATGTACACATTTTTATTAAAAAGTATAATTAAAATACATATACCTGTAATCAATGACTTCTTTCAAAACGTTTGAGACCTTTTCAAGTACCATGAATCCAACATTTTCAGTTATCACACCTCCTAACTATTCTTTGATATCCAAGACAATACATTGGAGGCACTGAAAAATTTACATGGATTACAGTTAAAGATCAATGCATCAATAAATCTTATAAAAAATTAGACAAATTCATTACAGAGGCACTTGAGAGAACTCAATGAATTCTAGTGTCTAATGTTTGAAGAATATGCCACTGTAGGCCATGCGACATCTGTAGCCCATGAGACCATATTTGATGTTTTATTCCCTATAAATTATTATGTAAATTGTTACCATGCTACATAATTATCACATGTTTATGTATGTTTTTATAGATATCCCATGATGACATTTATTATGCTTCCTTTTATGATATTTCATATTGAATGTATTACCAAACCTAGGGAAGCATTATTTGGTAGTTGGAACAAGTGTACTATCATGATATGATTATACCAGGGTGGTTGACCTGACACGAGATAATGATTATGATGTACCTATGATTGTCCTATGGATATACCTAAAATACAATTCATTATGGATACCAAGTACCATGCAAGAAATTTATGCCATGTGGATATCAAGTACATGTTCACTCGTCATCATTGTGGCCTAACTCAATACTCAATGCTTTAAGGATACCATATAATATGTTTAATGCACTTTTGGATTGTTCTTGGTCACTACTAATGTCTTTTTTCTCCTTTTGGAATGGAGTTGTAGCAGTTAAGACATAGGTTCATGTCATCTTGGATAGTACATAGCCTCTCAACACATGGTTGATTGATTATTTATTCTTTCATATACCAAACATAAAAAAACCTACACTGAAAGTTACAATTTTTTTAGAAGATTCAGAATATGAGACTTTCAAAATAAATTTGAATTAAAATACATGTACCTGAAATTTAAGGCATGCTCATTGTTGGTTATTGTTGAATAATTCATTTGATTATTAGTAGGTTCAAACACCTAATATATCAAAAGAGTTAGTTTTTTGAACCCATATGTAATATTCTTTATAAATATTAGAATATACATAACTCAAATACTAATCAGACTTAACAAATAGTTCCCAAAAGTAGATTGAATATGGGTCATATCAGATTAGGAATAATATTGTGAATCATTTAATTCCTATAATAACATTTAATGATATGAGATAAAAAATAGAACAGTATGGAATAAAATATAAAAAAATTAACACAACTAACCTTATCAAAGTCTGTAGTTTCCCCCGTTGTGATTATCTCATACATGAATCGTAGAATATAATAACCACATTCAACATTTCCTTTTTGAATATGACACTAATGTTATAAAACATTAAACTATTAATAAAAATTAATGTATAACAAAAAAATAGAACAAATTCTAATATAAAAACTAATTACCTGTTTTTCAACATATTTAATTTTATTAGGTGTCTTTATCAACTTGTATTCCTTGTTAAAATTTTTCCATGATCTATATTTTCATATATATGAACTAATAATACATATCTACACAATGAGAATTAAAAATAATGAGCTTATAAAAAAAAATTACCTTTCTAATAAGTAGGAATTTGTTTTACGAACATTCCCTCATAAAGATAAAAACAAATATACGATACATTCAATCGAGCACAACATGACTAACATCCAATGCCCCATACAATACACAAATTTCACAATTAATGACATTATAATGATCATTAGTTCATAATTATGTTTCTGTTCTTACTTATCAAGAAATGGTAGAAACCATCATTGAATCTTTGTATGTGACAATCTATCACAAATATATGAAAATCTATCAGGATTCTTAACATATTTCAATTCTATGGAAATAAATTCTGGATCTTTAAAACCGTAAATGTCTGTACTTTCATTTTGTAAAAGAAGTGTGTGTATTGTAACGTCCCGGATCCGGGTGCTACGTAATGGGTGCCCCGAACCCGATTGGTCACATGACCTTAAGCGCATTTCCCCAAATGCCAGAGGCTGCCAACTAGAAGCGAGGACCAAGGTATAATAGTGGGGAAACTATTCCCTCATTTTTTAAAGTGTAGTGAAGTAGAAAAATATAAACATACCCAAAAGTGTAAGCAGTAGACAATATAAACTAAAAATGGACAACATAAGGAAAATATAACTAGAATTCATATAGATATCAAGATGCAAAATGTCACTAATTATAAGAAATCATCCAAAGTAGGAAATTGAAATATAATACAATACAACATAGGGTACAAAGTAAAACAAAACAAAACTAAAATAGTGCAACAAGAACGCAGTAGCATCACAAGCCTAAGCTCGGTCCCATGCTCTCCAACTCCTCTGCAACAATCAAGTACCTGTATAAGGTCCCTTTCCCTTATCAACACCTGCAACCATATAATATGATTGTGCCTAAGAAATGACCCAAAAAGGGAGTGAGAAATAAATCCCAGTAGGCAACCACTAAAGGCCCATGCCAAACTATCAGTGAAAATGTGCAATAGTAGTATGCAATAAAGAAATGCAGTAATCTAGGAAGTACTCAAAAGCAACTACTCCTACCAGTTCCATTACCATTTTAATTATTATTTAACAATTCCCTATAATATAATTATAAGTTCCTAAGACCTGACCTCAAACAAAAATCTCCTATACAGTGCCACAACAAAAACCACAACAGGTTATCTAACAAGTAGAAGGTAATAACAATACCAAGCCTATGATTTATCTTGGCAGGTATAACATAAGAAATCACCACATTGAATATTCCAATAAACATTGTCCTCACACATACAAGCCCTTACCCTTAGGAAATCTGAAATGAAACCCTTAGGTGACTACCCTCACTCATAAAAAATATTTCTCTCAGGTGATTGATATATTTCCCTCAAGAACAGATGCTACTTCCCATAGGAATAAGAAATATTGCCTTTAGGCTAAATGAAACACTGCCCTCATGATAAGAAAAACACTGCCCTCAGTCTAAGGAAGTAATTGGGCTGATCCAACACATAAGAAAGCAATTTATACATGTTTCCTCTCAAGAAAAATCAAACATACTATAATCACGGCATACCCACAGGTATTCTAGACAAACGACTAAACAAGGGAAACACACCCACGGGGTGGCCCTGGATCAAGGCAATGATCCCACACAACAGTTTATACATGTTCATTAGATTATCTATGCAATTATACATATCTTAATAGCTAAGGACTCAACCATACGACACCCCAAACATGGGCGCGTAGCACAACAGTACAGAAAATCAACTCGATAGTTGGAAATATACACAAGACCACCTACCTCGATCTCCTCTAATCGATATACAAGAATGACGACTCTTGAAAAAACCAAGAAGGACATTTATTAGGGATAAAAATTTATCCGTTCAAACTCAAATAACTTCCCCTTAGGAAATAATTGGAAGGAAAGACTCAAGGATAAGGAAGGTCTTACCCGCACGGTCCAAACAAGATCGACTGCGGAAGAATCAGAGTTAAAGTGAGCACTCAGGAGCTCCTCCAAGCCTCTAACTTCTCTCTCGGTGCTCCTAGTTTGTCCTAAACCTCCTTTGCTGAATGAGGATGCTACTACCTATTTTCAATGAAAGAACATAACTACAAGGCATTTAATCTCAAGTACATGGAATGCACTTTCTTTTTAACTGTTCACTGGTGGAAACTCTCCACCGACATACTGTTCATCTGCAGATAGATTACACAATGTGTAATACGAAGTACACGGCGTGTACTATCCATCTTAATGTTCATCTGGTGGCTAGTCTCAACCACCTTACTGTTCACTTGCCGACTGATTACATGGAGTGTATTACTAAGTACACGACGTGTAGTTAGTTTTTAAACCCTGAATCGCCGAAAATCCTACAAGCCCTATATTCTCATCCCACACGGCCAAAGTACACAACATGTAGAAAAGTACACGATGTGTACCCATAAATTTGGGATTTCCCCACATTTTTCTTATTTTCTTAAAAACACTTATGGAAAAGGTAAAAGAAGAAACCCGTACCTCATGAATAAGAACCGAGTTCTTATAAACTTCCCCCCCTTAAAGAAATTCATCCCCGAATTTCCCTTCCAAGGGTAGTGAATATAAGGCTGAGAACAAATCTGTACACTGAGAACGTACGTCAGTCTCCTGCTCCCAGGTTTCATCCTACACTCGGCCATGCTACCATAACACCCGTACGAGAGTAACTGATCAACCTCAGAGAACCTTTGTGCTCTTATCAACAATATGAATCAGATGCTCCTCAAAGGATGCATCGACCTATAGTTCAACCTCCTTGGGCTGAAAAAATGTGAGGTGGGTCTGAGTGATAACGACACAACTAGGATACATAGAAGATGTCGTGCATAGCTAGGTACCTCAGTGGTGACTGCAACCGATAGGAAACCAGCCCGACTCTCTCTAGAATATCAAATGGCCCTACATACCCTGGTGAAAGTTTACCCTGTCTCTTAATCTGCTTGTGTCCCAACCTCGGTGAAACACACAAGAAAACCTGATCCCCAACCACGAAATCCAAGGGTCGTCTACGACAATCACCAAAAGATTTATTACAAGACTGCGCAGTAGACATCCGCTTCTGAATCAACTGGAACTTATCTAAAGTCTCCTGGATGAGATGTGGTCCCAATAAAGCTGCCTCACCTACCTCTAACCAGCACAAGGGTGATTGGCATGACCAACCATATAAATCCCCGTAAGGTTCCATCTCAATAGTTTCCTGAAAACTATTATTGTAGGAAAACTAGACCAGGGGTATGTGCTTCTCCCAAGATCCCCCAAAGTCCAGGACGCATGAACACAAAATGTACTCTAGCACCTGTATTGTACACTCTAACTGGCCATCAGTCTAAGGGTGGTAAGCTTTTCTCAGAAGCACCTGTGTACCTAGTGCCCTCTGAAAACTCTGCCAGAAAAAAGACGTAAAATGGGCATCCCTATCTAAAACAATAGAATGAGGGATCCCCTGAAGACGTACTACCTCTCAGATATACAACTTCTCGAGCTCGTCAACACCGAAGGTCTCCTTGATCAGAAAAAATTGAGCTACATTTGTAAGTCTATCCAAAACAACCCATACAACATCATTGCCTCTAGGTGACCTCGGAAACCCAGTCACGAAGTCCATCGTGACATCATCCCATTTCCAATCTGGAATGGGTACCTGTTGTAATAGTCCAGCTAGCCTCTGGTGCTCCGCCTTCACCTGCTGACAGGTGGAACATCTCGTAACAAAACTAGCTACCTCTCTTTTCATACCCAACCACCAATACTGACACCTCAAGTCACATTACATTTTTGTAACTACGGGATGCACTGACCAAGCTGAACCATGAAATTCCCAGATCAACTACTCGTGTATATCCCCTGGAACCCATACTCATCCATGGATATACAGTACCTCTTCATCTCCTATCGTCCAAATAGGAGGAGGGTCGTTACTTGCCACTGACTCCCGTATAACTAGGTCTTCTGAATCTAATAGTTTCCTCATCCTCACTCTATCCAGGAGGGTAGAAGTCACAGATAAGGATGAAAGATAGGTTCTCCCCTGACTATCGTGCACATCCGAATGCATCTCATAGAACAAATCCATAAGATTCCACTCACCATTGGCCTCCTGTACTTCCTATATTTGAGTCCTCCAACTCAGTGCATTAGCTACTGCATTACCTTTACCAGGTGTATAGGCAATTTCAAAGTCGAAGGACTGAAGGTATTCAACCCACCTTCGCTATCTCAAATTCAATTCATGCTGGGTAAAGATGTATTTAAGACTTTTTTGGTCTGTAAACACCACAAAATGATCTCCCAAGAGATAATGTCTCCAAAAATGTAGCGCATGAACAACTGCAACCAACTTGAGATAATGCATCAGGTAATTCCTTTCATGTGGCCCCAACTACCGAGACCCATACGCAACTACTCAATCTCCCTGTATCAAAACTGCTCCTAGACCAATACCTAATGCATCACAATAAACTGTATAGATCTTCCCTTGCTCTAGAAGTATCAGGACTAGTGTTGATGTGAACCATACCTTCATCTCTTGAAAGGATATCTCGCAATATTCTGACCAAACAAACTTCATAACCTTATTAGTCAAACCCATCAACGGCACTGCTAGGTAGGATAATTCATATATAAAGCGCCTTTAGTAACCATATAGCCCTAAGAAACTCTATATTTCAAACACGTTCTTAGGATTCTCCAAGGAAACTACTGCTCTCACTTTCTGTAGGTCTACTACAACTCCTTCCTCTGAGATAATATGACCCAGGAAGTGTATTTGGTCCATCCAAAAGTGGAACTTTGAGATCTTAGCATATAAATGATGCTCTCTCAGTGTACTCAGTACGATCTCAAGATGGGTGGCATGTTCATGTCGAGTGTGAGAGTACACTAATATATATTCCACAAAGACTATCACAAAAGAATCCATATATGGAAAGAACACATGATTTATCAAATCCATAAAGACTACTGGCACGTTTGTGAGTCCGAACGGAATCACCAAGTACTCGTATAGACCATATCTTCTCCGAAAGGCTGTAAGTAGTATTTCCAATGGTCTAACGCGCAACTGATGATATCTGAATCTCAAGTCAATCTTCCAGAACACTCATGCTCCTCGAAGCTGATAAAAAAGGTCATCAATCCATGGTAAGGGATATCAGTTCTTAACCATCAACTGGTTCAGTTTTCGATAATCCACGTAGAGTCTGAGGGCACCATCCTCCTTCTTCAAAAACAGGACAGGCGAACCCCAAGGAGAAGTACTAGGTCAGATGAAACTCTTTGCTTGTAACTCCTCTAACAGCCTCTTGAGCTCCTGCAATTCTGGCATAGCCATCCTATAAGGAGGAATGGACACCGATGCCACCCTTGGGACAAGCTCAATAGATAAATCCCTCTCTCAGTCTGGAGGTAGACATAAAAAGCCATCTGGGAAGACATCCCTGAAACTATTAACCACTGGAGGGAAATCCTAATGAAAAGTTCCCTGGTCATCTAGATATAAACTCACAATCTGGGCTGTCACTCCACCTCACCCGTGATGCTCGGGTCCAGCTTGGCTCACCTGGAAATCCCACTCACCCTTGTATAGATACTCTCCGACCTCTGGTGACGTAAAACTCACCCTGCGATGATAGCAATCCACAAAGGCTCAGAAGGGTACCAACCAGTCCATCCTGAGAATGACATCATAGGTTGTCATCTCTAAGACATAGAGGTCCTGTAGAAAGTGACACCCACCAATATCTAAGGGGAACTCCTTGAACTGACACACACCTGCCGTTCTAATTCCCAACAAAGTGTCTAGTCTCATAATACTTGAAGAAGAAGAAACACAGAGACCAAGTCTCCCCATGACGGGAACAAATATAAATCTATATGTAGCACCAGTATCGAAAAGTACTGAAGAAAAAACAGAAGCAACTAGAATAGTACCTTTGACAGTGGAAGGTCTGAGATCTTTCTTTTGTTGGGTCTGTTTCACTACATATGTCTGCCCACTGTCGCAACCCTATGACACAGCCTGGCTACTCTAAGCTGACCCGCCCTACTGTCTCTGAGATCCTAGTGTCTAGATACCATGACCGTGACCACCCCCCTCAGCCTGAACATCCTGACGTATTCTAATTCCATGACTGGTAAGAAGATAATGGACCTTCTCCTGCATGTGGAGTTTTCACAGAACCCCTATCAGTAGTCACTGGTGGAAACGCCCTGCAAAAACACTAGAGATGACCCATCTTGCCACAAGCTCGACACTCCACTGGGTCACATGGACACTGAGGTCTCTTGTTCTTCTCTTCACCACACTGGTAGCACATTACCTGGCCACCTGAAGAATTATTCTGGCTATTACTGCCACCGTGATAGAAATCCATCTGCCTCTTCCTCTTACTGGTAGAAATAGTACTAAAAGTTGGTACCGAACCACCCTGGCCTACACCACTAGCTTCCCGTAGGTTCTTCTCAGTAATAAATTCCTGGTTCACAATAGAATGCACTGTAGGCAACCTGAAAAAATTCACCAGTGCTCGGATGTTGTATCAAAGACCATCCTTAAAGCATCTAGCCCTCAACATCTCATCACCCACCAGAACAGATGCAAAATGCTGTAGCTCAGTGAAGCGGGTAGAATAGTCCAACACTGACATGGAGCTCTACTGCAGATTCATGAACTCTCGAGCTCGATCTACCCTTAGCATCTTCGGAAAGAAAAAGTCATAGAAGAATGCCTAAAAGTCTTCCCATGCCATGTCTCGGTGATGCTCAGTCTGGGTGGCAACATCCCACCACCTCTTGGAAAAATCACATAGCATGTAAGTAGCAAGCTTGACCCTCCTCCCAGGAGGCGTCTCTAAATGCTCGAAGATCATCTGCATAGAACCCAACCATGACTCCATAGCCTGTGGTCCGCCATCCCCTGAAAATGTAGGCAGATGATACTGCTGGAATATACATATCAGCTCTACCATAGATTTGGAAACCGATAGTACTACCTAGAATGTTTGCATAAACCGCATAAATCCCTCACAGAACTGCGCATCCGTGTCTATTTCCAGTATAACGGCTGGTGCCGCATCTGACACTGCAGGAGGATACATTGGTAGACCATGGCCTACAATCTCTAGAGTATAATCATTTCCTCTCTCTTGGAGAAAAACTCGTGGTCATCTCGGCGGCATGACTCTACAAGGTCAAACACATGCCTTAGATTAAAATCATCAAGGAATAGGGACTGGAAACATAAGAAGGGGGAAGGAGAACAAAAATATTCATGTTTTATAAAACAAGACTACATGGCGTGTATAATAACTACATTGTGTGTTACCTTAAGTCCTTCACATGGGCGTGTACTTCTACCAGAACTAGTCGTGTAACACCCCAAACACACAGCGTGTTGTCCTTACACATGGTGTGTACTTGAATTTTCTTCCCCTGCCCAAGTACCTCTACACAGCTAAGAAACACGACTCTTTTTATAAAAAGACTACACGGTGTGTATAAGGTCTACACGGCATGTACCTTTAAGCCCTTACATGGTCGTGTTCTAATGCCGGCCTAGGAATGTCTCAACCCTAGGTAAACAACATGTTACACCCGCACATGGCGTGTACACCACTCCATCTCCCCATCCACATGACCAAGTCTACACGGTCTCTCACCAGTCAAGACTACATGGCGTGTCCCACAGGTACACGGAGTATACTAGATGAGCTTCACTGACCTGTGTTAATTGTGACACGGTCGGATACATAGTTCACACTACACGGCGTGTTCCATACAGACACGGTGTGTATGGGAAGAGGTAACACTGACCCATGTTGTTAGTTACACCGCCAGATCCCCATTTTAAACTAAACGGCTTGTTCGTCATTGACACGGCATGCTTAAGCTAATATTTCCTCTGTCCGTGTTGTCAGTTACACGGGCGGACACAGGGTCCACACGACACGGCGTGTACAACCGGTACATGGCGTGTTCCCTCAAGAGTTTCCATATTCTGTGTTTCTGCCTACATATCCTACGAAATGGTTAGACACTACACGACATGTAAATAAGGTACACTGCGTGTACTTAATTTTTTTTCATTTCTTCCCAAAGAGAAGAGCACATAGCATGTAGTCAGAACTACACGGCGTGTATTATGAGTTTTTCCAGACATCAAGCCTCCGAAACTACTCTGGAGTCCAGAAAAACACTGAAAAAACACCAAAGTGCCAAATTCTGATTCGTGAGGGCCCATACTCCCCACGAACCAAAGATTGGCATCTTATACGTGTTATAACAAGGTAAACAAGTCGATGATCTACCAAATTACGGTTGATGAGGGCCCATACTCATCAAGAACCAAAGTTTGGCGTTCATTCAAGAAACCTAACATAACAATACCCTATCAAACAACATGTATTTTATAAAGGCATATATCACAATAAATTGCATTTTCTAGAACAACATCTATCACAATAACATGCAATTTCTAATTCAACTATAAGGAATGGAAACTATGAATGGCATGTGATTCTAACATGTGCCTAAATGTTGAATTAGATGTAATACCCTCATCTCATCGGGTTGCGACTAAATAAAACCTAGTATAAAAATATAAAGAGAACAACACAAGTGTGTCACCCAATGGTGAAAATCAGATCAACTGTAAAAGTGAAAAATCATTAAAATTGCAACACGAGGTAAATTGGATTTTCCTTATACACGGGTTAGCTACTCACAAGCACAGCTTATTACCAAGTACCTAATACATCCTATCCCTGGCTATAGTCTCGAAATATTAAGTCAAGAAGAAAAGAAACCCTATGATACCACTTTGTAACATCTCAGATATGGGTGCCACACAATGGGTGCCCCGAACCCGGTTGGGCACATGACCTCAAGCACATTTACCCAAATTCCAGAGGCTGTCGACTAGCAGTGAGGGCCTAGGTCTGATAGTGGGGAAACTGTGCTCTCATTTTTTGTAGTGTAGTGCAGTGAAAAAATATAAACATACCCAAAAGTGGAAGCAGTAGACAAAATAAACCAAAAATGGACAACAGAAGGAAAAGATAACTACCAGTCATATAGATATCATGATTCAACATGTCACTAATTCTAAGAAAGTAGCCAAAGCAGGAAACTGAAATAAAATACAATACATCACAGGGTACAAAGTACAACAAAACAAAACAAAAACAGTGCAACAAGAACACATCAACATCGCAAGCCTAAGCTCAATCCCATGCTCTCCTACTCCTATGAAACAATCAAGTACCTGTATAGGGTCACTTTCCCTTATCAACACCTGTAGCAATATAATATATTTGGGCCCAAGACATGACCCAAACAAGGTGTGAGAAATAAATCCTAGTAGGCAACCACCAAAGGCCTGTGCCCAACTGTCAGTGAAAATGTGCAACAACAGTATGCAATAAAGAAATGTAGTAAGCTAGGAAGTACTCAAAAGAAGCTAATCCTACCAGTTCCATTACCATTTTAATTATTATTTAACAATTCCCTATAATAGAATTATAAGTTCCTAAGACCCGGCCTCAACCTAAAATCCCCTATACAGTGCCATAGAAAAAACCGCAACAGGTTATCTAACAAGTAGAAGGTAATAACAATACCAAGCCTGTGCATTAGCTTGGCAGGTATAATATAAGAAATCACAACAATGCATATTTCAGTAAAAATTGTCCTCAGACATAGAAGTCCTTACCCTCAGGCAAACTAAAATGAAACCCTTAGGCGACTTCCCTTAGTCATAACAAAAATTGCCCTCAAGCGATCGAGATATTGCCCTCCGGCATAGAAGCTACTGCCCACAGGCATAAGAAATATTACCCTCAGGCTAAATGAAACACTTCCCTCAGGCTAATAAAAACACTGACCTCAGGCTAATAAAGTAACCAGGACAAACCCAACACATAAGGAAGAAATTGATACATGTTTCCTCTCAAGAAAACTCAAACATGCTATAATCACGACATACCAATGGGTATCCTGGCCAAACGGCTAAACAAGGGAAATGCACCCATGAGGTGGACCTGGATCAAGGCAAGGATCCCACACAACAGTTTATTTATGTTTATTAGATTATCTATTCAATTATAGATATCTTAACAACTAAGGCATCAACCATACAACACCCCGAACATGGGCGCGTAGCACAATGGTACACAAAATAAACTCTATAGTTGAAAATAAACACAAGACCACCTACCTCGATCTTCTCTAATCGATACACGTGAATGACACCTCCTGAAACAACTGAGAAGGATATAGATTTTGGATAAACATTTATCCATTCAAACTTAAATAAATTCCACTCGGGAAAGAATTGGAAGGAAAGACTCAATGAGAAGGAAGGTCTTACCCGTGCAGTCCAAACGAGATCGACCGTAGATGAATCAGAGTTCCGGTGAGCACTCAGAAGCTCCTCCATGCCTCGGCCTTCTCTCCTGATTCTCCTAGTTCATAATAATCCTCCTCTACTGAATGAGGAGGCTAATGCCTGTTTTTAATGAAAAAACAAAACTACATGGTGTGTACTCTCAAGTACACGGCGTGTAATCTCAAGTACACAACCTGTGCTTTCTTTTTAACTGTTCACTGGCGGCAACTCTCCACTGCCATACTGTTCATCTGCCGACTAATTACACGGTGTGTAATACTAAGTACACGATGTGTACTATCCATTTTACTATTCATCTGGCGGCTAGTCTCCACCACCTTACTATTCACTTAATGACTAATTACACGATGTGTATTACTAAGTACACAGCGTGTAGTTATTTTTTACACCCTGAATCACTGACAAGCCTACACACCCTATATTCTCATCCCACATGACCAAAGTACACGATGTGTATAAAAGTACACGGCGTCCACCCATAAATTTGGGAATTTTCTCCCATATTCCTTATTTTCTTAAAAACACTTAAGGAAAAGCAAAAAGAAGAAACCTGTACCTCAAGAATAAGAATCAGGTTCCTAAATGTAGATACCTAATTAAAAAATAAAATATAGTTAGTCAATTTAAAACCATCTTTTATTAAATAAATACAAATTAAAATATCAATTTACTTACATGGTAAACAACTGTACCACATTTAGGCCAATATCTTCAAAATTTACTAGATGCATGATTTCCTCTTTGAGTAATCTCAATGGATATTATCTTCCACATATATCCATCATCATATAAAACTCATAGATAAAATTCAATAAAAAAGATTCTTGAGATAATATTTGTATCCCATAAGAAATATCTGAAGTATCTATAGTCGATTTTTCCTGAACATTTTGTTTCATTTGTGTAGATTTTTTTTCCAGATAATCCTATATAAGTTAAATGTTAGAAAACATTATAATTAATTTTGAATAATTTGTAATTAATATTTTAAAAAACACATACCTCATATTAAATATAATGAAGGAAACAAGTTGGACAAAGTAAAAAATGACCAACAAAATCCCCAACTCTGGTGATCTCCGTGGTAGGAAATGGTAGTAGAGAATTAGGATCTATAATATCGAGTACTGATACTCTAACCTCACCCATCTTCATAGGCTAGTGGTGTACATAATTCCCAAAAAAATGCACGGGTCCTAATGTAACAATATGTATGTGAGTATATCTAGCAAAAAACTCACAATAAACATTTTGGTTTGAGTGAGGTGGTGTAGAATCAATGTAAGAAGATGGGGCAAGGTAGTCCAGGTGAGCAGGCTGGGAAGGCTGAAAAATGAAAAAATTATATTAGTGTTTATAATTTATAAAATAGAAAAATTGATGACAAATAAATAATATACCTGGGAAGGATGCTCATACGGGGCATGGTAGGTAGATGGGGCAGGGTAGTTTGGGTGAGCAGGATGGGAAGACTAAAAAATGAAAAATTTATATTACTGTTTATAATTTATAAAATAGAGAAATTAATGAAAAATAAAAAATATACCTGGGAAGCCTACTCATACAGGGCAGGGTGGGAAGATGGAGTAGGGTAGTCCGGGTGAGTAGGCTGGGAAGACTGAAAAATAAAAAAGTTATATTAGTGATTATAATTTATAAAATAGAAAAATTGATAAAAAATAAAAAATATACCAGGGAAGGCTACTCATATGAGGTGGGGTAGGCAGACGGGGAAGGGTAGTCTGGGTGAGTAGGCTGGGAAGGCTGAAAAATGAATTTTTTTATTAGTGTTTATAATTTATAAAATAGAAAATATAATACAAATAAATAATATACCTAGCAAGGTTGCACAGACTGTGACTATCATTCCATGTGTTCTAAAAAATCCTTTTGCACTGCTACTTGAATTTGATCACCCATAGAATGTTCCATATCTTTTAACTATGCTTTTAAGGATTCTATTTCTGGGTCTCTTGATTGCTTACTCATACCAAAAATATTCAGAATACTAACACCTACCTGATATCCTATAGCACAACCATAGGGTTCTGACTATCCCAAAGTAGTGTCTAGGATGTCTATCTTACCCTCGGGGATAAAATATCCCTGTGTCTCCTACTCCTGAATTTCATCCTGAATTGAAAAATAAAAAAGTTATATTAGTGTTTATAATTTATAAAATAGAAAAATTGATAACAAATAAATAATATTAACTTTCAATTTTATCAGCTACTTTCTTAGCTTCCTCTATAATATACTGTTCATTTTTTCTTCTTCTTGGTTATTTCCATTTTTCATGGCGAGTGGGAGGAGATGGAGGGCCAAACAAGACCTCTTCTCAACCACTACTAGATCGAGCTCTTAATGATTCAAAATCTTCTTCAATCATTTTATTCTCCAAATATGAGTACCCTCCACGTGATAAAGTATAAGGGTATACATTTTTAAATTGGATCTCCTGATGAGATATCTTGGAGGTCTATTATATGAAAATAAAATACTAAGTAATAATAAAAATATATGATAAATTTTACAATATAAAATAATTATCATACCAGAATTTTTTCTTCATTAAGAATGTCAAAAAATAAATTCCATGTATCTTCATCTATAAACGGATACTTGAGGCATGGATTTTCAAAACTTATCTTTCCAAAAACATATTTTTTTTTGTGTTTTTTGTTTTAAAATATCTCCCTCAAACCGCCACTAAATAGAGATGTCTTTTCTTAATTTCTTTGGTATCTTAAAAATTGAATGTCATCTGTAATTGAATAAATTAAATATGTCTTTTAAAATATATAATATTAAAAAAATGAGATAAAAGAAATCAATTAATATATTTTACTATCACGACCTCCCAGAACTGTTGCTTTGCCATGCTGTCCACTAACTTCCAATCAGGATATAAAATACTAATCCTCCAACAGATCTGCATTTCTATATAACTGAAAAATTGTACTGCATTTGGTCCAATTGCATTATTATCATCATCAAAACAGATGTGTACTCTGTCATCATCATGAGAAAGTGATAGTTTTGGTAAATGTGTAATACCACATTTACCAACTTGTGAACTTGATTTTTAGTAGTAATAGGTGATGTATCCTCTTCTGAGGACACATCAGTAGTCCTACAATTTGTTTTTGTAAATTAACAGTTTTATTTGATTAAATAAGTATATTTCTGAAAATTTAATAATATGTAAAAAAAGATATACCTCAATAACTGCTCCCCTCTATCTGTATCTGACATTGCTACTAGAAAGTGTAATGAAATTTTGTGTACCTGCATATCATTAGAAAAATAAATATTTAGAAACAAGTAAGACAAAAAATAAGTAAGTAAAAAAAGAGGCATGCATTTGTAAGTTTCAAAAAAACTAAAAAAATATAAATACTTACCAGAAAAATTAGGAGACTAATTTAGTGTATTCCCACATTCCTTCATCATGATCATTACATACTGCATGCCCTATGTCTGTCCTATACTCATTGTAATCATCTAAAAATCACGTAATAGATGAATAAGTCTTATGTAAATCACTAACATCATCAACATCATCCTCATCACCCAAATGATATCTTTTTCCTTACAAAACAACTGACCACTGATCATTTGATGGATCAGTGACATAAAATACTTTATTTTCATGTGTCTCTATGATAAATGGTTCCTCATTTTAATTAAATCTTTTCAAATCAACTAGTTTAATCCCATATTCATCATGTTTCACACCACTATTACTATCAAACCATTTTACACAGTTGTTACATTATTTCAATGTTGCATGTATCAAAATTATTGAAGATTGTATTAATTTAAAGGGTGAAAAATTAGTTATTTTTAGCAATATGAAATAATAAATAGAGTAAATGTTCATATTATAAGTGAAATCAATCCTAATACTCCAAAAATTATGACAGATGAAATTAAATACATAACTAAATTGATATATCTTACAACACATTTGGGTGAGAGAACAATAGAATCATTTGAGGAATAATAAGTGGTTGGGGATCCATTGCATGTTCTAATGAGTATATATATAGATTATTTGGTTTTTGGTATAATTTAGGTAGACCTAATTCAAGCCCCCAACCCCCACCCCTCTCAAGTGTATTTTCTCAATCCTATAAGGAGTAATATGTCAGATAAAAATAATGTTAGAACATTATTTAGTCAATTGGTCAAGATAAAAATAATGTCAGATAAAACAAATTCAACACATTGACTAATAAAATTGGTCAAGAATATTGACCAATACATTTATAAATAATTTCAGATAAAAATAATTCAATTGGTTTTTAATATAATTTATTCAAGAACATTGACTAATATATTTATACATAATGTCAGATAATAATTCATAACCTAAAATCCTACAACACCAATCCATATCAAGAACATTGACTAATCACTCTTAGGGATGACTATTAACTATGTTCCAACACATTTTAAATAAACTATAAACTAATATTTGAAGGAAATCAAAATTAATATTAAATGACCAATAATTTATCTTCATTTTTTTTAAAAAACTTAAAAATTTTGGAGTTTAACTCAAAAATAGATCCCCAATCTAAACTTTGATCCATATAAAACTTTGGAAAATAAAGAACTGCAAGATCTAGACAAAAATTGATTGTAAAAATGGAAAAAATGTAAACAATAAACGAAAATCAAACCATGGTTGAAAGTCGCTCAAAATAGCATTCAGCAGAAAAAATAATCCGTAGTCTATCAAAGAAGACCATATAATGAAGAACGCAAATCGTAGATCGTGAAAATTGAATAAAATCATCAACAATGGTGGTTGGAAATCACAAATAAGGCTTCGAAGTTGTCACAAGTTGAGAGGCGCTGCCGCGGGTTTCAATTTCTAGAATGAAGAATATGAGGGTTTCCAAATCCCGATAAATTTTAAATGAATTTTGGCCTCGGGTTTTAAAAAACCCGACACCTAATTTTTTTTTAAAAAATCCGCATCGCTTTTGGGAAAAATCAACCTGAAAAAAAAATATTTTTTAATTTCAGCGTCCGTTTTTGTAAAAACTGACCCCGAAAGTCTTCGGGGTTGTTATTTTCAATGTCGGTTTTGTGGAAAACCAATGCCGAAAATAACACCTATGGTGTTGGGTTTCCTTAAAACCGATGCGGAAAACTTTTTTATTTTATTTTTGGAATCAGTTTTAACATGAATTGATGCAAAAAATCAGGGTATTCTAGTTTTTGGCACCAGTTTTACTAAAAACTGACACAAAAAAGCACTCCTTAAAATTTTTGGCATCCATTTTTAGTAAAACTGACACCGAAAATTTCTCACACAAACTATCAGCATCGTTTTATAAAAAACCAATATTAATAATTCAACATAAAATCCCGTATTTCTACTAGTGTGCCTCATGAAATGATGATTATTCATTTTTCTTTTTTCACTTATCATGGTGGACATTATGTTGGACACTCTGTTTATATACATTATATATGATATTTATAATTTTTTCATTCTTATCTAATTTTTATTTAGAAAAAAACTTTATTCTTTTCATCTTGTATAAATATGATAATTTCACTTGAGGAAGTTTGGACTACCACCCTCTCAAAGTGATATGACTCATTCATTACAAACATGGAACATATAAAGGATTTTTTTAGTAAAACTATGTAACTTATATAACATATATATGATATTGATGTTGAGGCCTATTTAGAATTAAGTGAGTGAAACATATATGTGTTCCCCACCCGCTAGAGAGAGACTCTCCAGATTCTCTCCAATGACCTAGATCGAATGCCGTTGGATTTTACTCCCCCATCCCAATAGGAGGGGGGAGTCTCACGCCTTCATCTGCATGGGAAGAGTTCTGATCTAGGTTCCCTTTTTCCCTTCCTGAGGATCACTATCTTGCCGAAGGTCCCAGATCTCTTCCATGAGGCACCTCAACTTTCAATTCTTCCAGCAGAGCTCAAAAATGCCATAGATCTTTGCAAGATCACTATGTTTTCCTGATTCTGTCTCCATTGGCCTTCGGTTGAATTATTTGATCGTTTTGTCTCTGATTCTTGGGAGCTTTAGGAGCGTGCGGTCGTCAGTTTTCTTGATCGGAGGCATTTCATGATCTACTTTGTATCAGAAGAAGACTTGATCACTGCCTGGTCTAGGACCCCTCAAAGATGCAACAGGTTGTCATTCAACCTGTTTTTCTAGAGCTTTGATTTTCATATGCGGCATGACCCTTCGACGATTGTGACTTGGTTAAGCCTTCCCAGTCTTCCTCTCTCTCTTCAAAATCCGTCCATTCTTTGTGCAATCAGAAACATGATCGAGAGGTATCTTTGTTACGATCATCATATTAAAGTCTTTTGTCATCCTATTTGTCTGAGAATCTGTGTGGAAGTTGATACTGGAAGGTCACAGGTCCGCTGTATTTGGATTACGGATGAACAAGAGTTTTTTGGAAACATGAGGTTGTTTTTGAGTCATGGATGCACTATTTCATTTCCTGTGGACGATTTTGTCATCTGGCATCGGTTTGTCATAGCAAGAGGGTGGGAGGCTGCTCACAAGTGGTAGAGACAAGGTACAACAGAGGTTGTGTTGCTACTAGTCTGGATCAAGCCTTGATAATGGAACACATTGAAGCAAGTTTGACAGTGAGAAGGGGTGAGAGTGGGGACAATGCAATCCTTGAGGAGAACTTTTAGTGTGTTGAGTGTGGAGAAACCCTTAATCAGGAAATCTGGGTGGGAGTCTCTCCATTTGGAAGTGTAGTGGTGGAGGAGTAATTGGATCAAGTTTTAATATAGGGGGTGAACCAAGATGAATTTTCAGCGGATCCTGTATGTTCATCTGGAATGAAGGATATGCCTATGTCCTCAAATCCGATAGTGAGAAATATTTTTGATAGATTGAGGAGTGACCATGGTGTTGGGAAGCATCCCTCACTGGAGGATACTGCTGGTTTGTTTCAATCAGGTCCTGGATCTATTGAGCCTATAGAATGCACAACTAGTGAAGTTGGGGAAATGCAAGTTTTCATGACTTGAAATCGGTTCGAAGGATTAGAGGTCAAGGCAGTAACCATTGTGGTTGAAGGATATCATTTGGTTGAATATTTTCAGACTTTTTCCAGGAAAGCAGAGGCTATTGAGGGTGCAATGGAGATGACGTTATGTAATGGTCATGGCATCACTTCAAACTCTCACTGTATTACCCCAATTGAACATAATTGTAAATCTCATATGATGGAAGGAGGAACCTTAGATGTTGTAGAGTATGTTCTGGTGAGGAAGGATAATGGATGCAATGATCTTATCTCTGTGAAGGTCAATGGTAAATGGGGAGATATTTCTTGCAGTGATAAGGAAAATAGTGGTGCTGCCAGACCTTCTATCAGTGATATTGTTCAGAGTAGAAGAAGAAAGGTGTCAGAAAGTGATGACGTTATGACTGATCCACCAAGGAGAAGACCCAGGAAAGACTACTCTAATATGCCAAAGCCAGTATCCACCAGGGCTTCATCTAAGAGGGAAAGAGGTGCTATCCTGGCATCACGTTTACAATACTGTACGGAGAAACCATCATTAGAGAAGATGAACCTTAGAAATAAGTATGCTAATATATTAAATAAACATGAAACTTCTTCAGAGTGGGAATCAACTACTATGGAGGAATCACATTATTATGGATATGGAGAAGGGTATGATTATTATGACATGTAGTTTTCTTCTTTCAGATGGAACCGGTTGGATGTGGGCAAGATGTTCGCCTGCGTTCTTATTTTCTGTTTATTGTACCTTTTCCTTTGTTTAATAAATGGTCAAGGGTATTCCTTTAACAGATCTTGTTGGGTATATATGATTTTGGGATTATAATATACATATTATTCATTTTTATTTAATTCTTTTAATAAAAAATAAATGAAAGTAGTGTTTATGCGTACGTACGACCTACCATCTCCATGAACAATGCACTTAATTTCTAATATCCAAATATTATGGACTAATATAAATACATATATACTGAATATATAATATAATCAAGTCATGTCTTACATTATGGAGATATTTTAATAATGATATAATTAATAGGAAGAATAATTGACAAGTCAAAAAACATACTTGAGAACACTAGGCAATTAACACTCGAAATACTTAAAATAATGAAAAAGTGTTAACAAACAGGTAATAAAATATTTTAAGAAGTTAATATATGATATTATTAACATGATTATAGTTCTTATATTAGTTAATAACATATTTTAAGGAACTATAATAGAGAATAAAGACCACAAAACAAAGGAAGTTTAAGGTAAGGGATTTTTCATCTCACTTTTTACACATGTGAGATAAATGTCATATTCACCACTCACTTATTTTGTGTGGTATACCTACTGCCCATTTTCATATATTATATCATTATTTAATTTTTTAATCATATTAAAACTTTAAATTTATTATTAATCTTTCATGGATACCATGACTCAAAATCTACTCAAGTAATAAGGGGTTTGATCTCAATTTACATTCCATTGATACTTGTTTGTTGTTATGAACCAACTCACTCTTATATGGTGTATATATTGAACATGAAATGTTATAACATGAATATTATTATTTTAATAATATTTTAAGATTCATTTAATTCACGGGGAATTATTATTTAAATGTTTCAAAGTGGCATAGGACACTTGGGAATGTTTAAAAATTATTTATCCTCAAGAATGTTTTAATGTCAACAACCCCTGTTGTTACTTATCCTACTTTGAGGTATTATTAATAAATCCATATTATTTATTCAATATAGATATTTTATAAGACAAATTGTTTATTAAATATATGATTAATGCCTTGGACATGAAATACAAGAGTTGGGATCCATTTAAAGAAATCCCTATGGGATGGGGACCAGTTAATGAAATTCCCTTGATGCATCAGTAGTACCATTAGAAGAAATAAATGAAAAAAATAGATGGGTTTTTACTTGATATACTAAATCACATTGTGAAAGGTCTTTATGGTACTATTTCCATGTACTTAGGGAACATGGTGTCCAATAATTATGCAATTACCTCATTTAGACCTAATTATTATTTAACCATGAGATTTTGTGTGGACATATCTATGGATTTATTTAATTTTTAGTTTATTGATTAATGGAATGTGTTTTAGTTTCTTCCATTTTCATATTGATTATGACTTATCTAGTTGCTTAAATGGAAATTGTGTTTAGATATTTAACTTTCCATATAGATTGATTCATTATTGATTCTGTTGTACTTACCCTTACAGATCATTTGAGGTCACCCTTATTATGTTTCTTTCCCTAGGTTATGAATAATAGAACTTTGAATAACCATTCAAAGATTCATATTATTTTAATTTATTGTGTAGAATGTATTATTTTGTTTTCCTAATATATTATGAGTATCATGTATGTAATCTGGATTTCCAAGACTGCTAAACCGATCAGTCCTTTAGGATTTGATTCCTGGTAATCATGCCAATGTAATAAGATAATGCATCATCTCTAGGATTTTGGGGTTGGGGCATTAAAAATTCACCCTAAGATAATTTTTTTATTATGATTTCAATAACTAACTTTATTTTTTCAAATAAATTTTCTAAAAGTGGTTAAATTTAATTTTAAATTATGTGAACAAAGAGTGATTAAACCGACTTTTAGAAAAATATAGTTTTTCAAAAAACATTTCTTTCTCAAATGATTATTTTTTTATTTATAATAAATAAATAACAAATGAATACGTGTAAAATATATATTTTCATAATTTAATTAATAGTACTCATAAGAACCATTCTATTGACTAGGTGTTAACTATCACATTAAATAATAATATTGTAATAATATGTCACATTTTTTTTGAACCCAGTGTTGTGTTTAACACAAGACAAACTCATTGTTTTGTTTAATATAAGATAAACTCAGAATTTTTTGTAAAAAAATACAAAATTATTTTTTCATTTAATTGAAGATATTAAATATGTTGAATTTATTTAAAAATAAATATATCATAAATTCTCAGGGTGTTATATTTTCTTCTATGCCTGGTGTTGCATGCCATATAAGCTACTGAATACAATGTTATTATTTTAGAATTTTGGAGTGTTACATTCTCCCCATATAAAATAAATTTTTCCCTAAAAATTTAAACTTGATCTTGATAATCAAGTGTTTTACATTTGGAAATACCATTGTTTATAAACTTTCATAGTAAAGGGGTTAATAAAACATCCACTTAATAAGAGAGAAAATGAAGTACGAAGGTCATCTGGATTAACAAATAACTTGGTTTACAAGAAGAAGAACATATGTGGGAAATAAATACATAGACATGGAAGAAAATCATAAATAATTATAGAGTGTGATTGAAGACATTGTTCAAAATCAAGTGAATAATCAATAGAAAATTAAGGGCCTCAAAACAATAAATATGTGACGATTTAAATGACCATATTATTCATCTGATATGAAGGTAATATGGTAACATTTTTGTTTCAATATCCATTTACTAAAGTTTTTGAATTATTTTAATATCTAATATTATAAGGAAATAAAATCACTTGATACTTTTCTATTTCATAAGCACAATTTAATCCTTTGGATGTGCTTTGATAAATTTCCAATTCTTCCCTTACTCCATGAAATGAATATCCAAAAATGATTTTTTATTTCTGAAGAACTAAAATTCAAATTTAACAGATCATAATATCCATAAAAGATTGACAAGTATTTCTATATATCTCTAAATCTAATATGGTTTGCACAATTTATCTAATATACATAAATATCCATATAGTGAAGTAATACATTAATCATTAAAACATAGTCCAAAGTTCAACTTAAACCATTTTATAAATTATTAACCTTATATCCCTTCTAAAATATTAATGTCCATAACTTTATAAATATGGTCTTTGAATTTCCCAAATTAACTTATCATTAATCCCCAAAACAACATGAATTAGCTCTTAATCGTTACATACCAAACATGTGAATACCTTCATCACTTATTCTCTTGAAATATAGTAATAACATTAGTCACCATAAAAAATTATTGAAAAAAATGAATTCTTCCTTATTCCTTAAGTAAAACACATATTATTGGATATATTACTTAAATATAAAACTGTGGTAAAATCCATAGAGCATAAAATAATTTATTAATAAATCATTAATCAGTTCGAAGGTAGTTAGTACTATCCTATTTAATTTATCAACATCAGTTATCTCTTTATCCCAATATCATTATCACATCATCGGTAACATATTAAGGGTCCTAAATCATGGGTTTTCCAAGAAGTTCAACATTCCACTGAATCATTTTTCTTGGTTATCGGTTCCATTCAACACATAATTTCAAATACTTAATAAAAAGTTCTATAGTATAATTTTTATATATTTCATAAATCATATAAGCCAGAAATCATTGGTAAAATACTAAAATGACATAATTCTTAAATCAAAACAAAAATAAATTAATCATTCCTCTTTGATTATGGTAATAGAATATGCTTGACCATAATCCATTAGCTTCATTTGTGGTATATTACTTTAAGGCTTAAGACATTGATTTTAATAGTACCCCATTCCTTATAGTTTAAGTATTGTACATTAGAAACTTTTTTCTTAACATTAAAATCATAAGAACAATGGAATTTCTCTCCAAACTTGTAGAAAAATATCATTCCTTTTATGCAAGTACCATGGTGTTTCATTCCACAATTATATCATGTGGTAATATTCTTCTTTCCCTTATTCCATTTATCTATTTTTTTCTATTATATCCTCTTCTTATCTTGATTCCATTCCAATCTATGTGACTTATAGATTTAGTTATCTATCTTGATGGTATATAAAACTATTTCATCACATGAAGAATGTGTTTCAGAGACCAACACCCTTCAGAGTCTTGGATTAATCCCTTTAATTAAATGGTCAATCTTGCACTCTATGTTGCATATGCAATTCATATAAAACCTAGATAACCTCGTAAAGGTAGATCCATACTCTAAAACACATTATTATTCCTTTTTATTCAGTCAAAGGAAATTTATCTTTATCTTAGTTGGTTGATCATGAGGTAAATATTTGTTGAATAATTTATCCTTAAGATCTTTCCATTCCATGAGTTATATTTACTCTTACTCTTTAGTATTCTGGATAAACAACAACCTTTGATCAATATCACCTTTGAGAAAATACATTTCAAGTTTCACCTTTTCCTTTTAACCTCATCCCAAGTCCATAAATATATTTTCCAGAGACTTAATCCACTATTCGTTTACAATTGGATTAGTAGTCCCACTAAATGATGGGGGCATCTGTCAAATAAAGCGATTCAACATAGAATAATCTTGCTTTGGAATAGATTTCTATATCCCAGAAAGGTTATTTTTCATAACATGATTAACCTACCCTAATATAGCCATAATTTTATTAGTTCCAATACCTATTGTGCCAACTTCCTTAGAAAAGAAACCACTACATTGTCCATGAGTATTGTTATCCTTCTTCCTTCTGTTTTTCATTTATAAACAGTGGAATATACTGGATTAGCTCATAAAATTATGATTTTTAAATAATAATGTATAATTCTAAATACGGTGTAACACTTTGCTTATATTAAAATATATGCATTGTTAATATCATAATCCTAAACTTGGATTCTTTGGGGTTATATTTATTTTCAAATCCTTCATAATGGTTTGTAAATAAAATGTGAATTATCCTAAGCTTATCATATGGGAGTGTCAAACTAGGTGTGTAATAAGGCTCATTGGAATACACCAGGTGATGATTGGGTCATGACCAATGTTCTCTTTTCGAAGTTATTACCCCTTGGTTCATCTGTTCTAGAACCACATCTACTTGTAGTATCTAGACAAGGATGAATTTCCAATAAAATCCATATAATCTCCTCCTTAACAAAACTTTAGAATGTTATTCTATAATTATCTTAAATTTATATCATAGGATAATGATACTTAATTTATGTTTTTACTAAATCTAGTTCCCGTGGTTTCTACTAAAATTACTATGATACCAATTGTAATGACTCTAACCCCAACAACTTAGAGCCGATGTCCTACTTTATTACATTAGAATAGATATAAAGAATTAAATCCTAAAGGAATGATCCATTTAGAAATTTTTGAGAACCATATACATACATAATACCCATTTTATATTGGTAATAAAAAATAAAAGACAATACATAACAAAATAAAATGAGCTTCATCCTTGAAAACACATTCCAAAATTCTTCTTCATATCCCGGGGAAAGGAAATAGAATAACGGTGAGATCAAATGCTCAGTAAGGGTTAAGTATATTGCAAGATATCATGAATCAGTAAATAATAATCAATATTTAAAGGTAAATAATTAAACACAAATTCAATTTAAATAACTTTACTATATAAATAGGTAAGGCATAATCAATATGGAAAGGTGAATAACTGAAAACACCTACCATTTAATCAATAAACATAGAATAAAAAGCATCCAGAGATAATATCATTATAAAAATATCATGGAAAATAATAACTGAATCATTAATTAAGGAAATGATTAATTATTTAACATCATGTATTCACCTCATAAAAACCTCGACCATCAAGACCTTTCACAAGATAGTTTAAAACTACAGGTAGAAACTTGTTTAATTTGGCCAACTGATTTGTCTCATGAGACTTATCAATGCATCGATGGGCTATATAAAGTCTGAGACCCACCTTTCACTACATATAAAAATGATTACTCATATATAAAATAATATATTTAATTCATGACCAATATGATTTATAATAAAATATCCATATTGAGTAAATGATACATATTTATTAATATTTTCCTAGTTAATGAAAAAAAATTCAAAGTAAAAACTATATGTATAAATGAAATTTGGTTTAGGAAATAATCATATTCATCACAAAATAATATGGATATTTAAGATAAATTTAACTAACACAGAAAAATGATTATAAAAAGAGATTATTTCAAGAAAAATTTAACAATCATAAAAGAAAGTGAGATTGCACAATAACTTTTAATGCTTGTAGAGACCCGAAGCCTGACGTACATGGACATTGCATTACTTTTGCGGAATACTTAGTACATAAAAAAAACACATATACAAGGATCGTAATAGTTTAGTGTCTTTGGAAACTCGGAACGTAATCCTCTAATCCTGGTGAAAGATCTTCAATATCTCCCATAAAGATCTTCCCTTTTTTTTTACCTAAAACCTTTATTTATATCCTGGGGAAAAGAAAACATAAAAGGGTGAGCTCAAATGCTCAGTAAGGGTATACAAAAGAAATAAAAATCATATCATATCTTTTTGAAAATCATAACCTGCAAAAGAGATCATAATATCTTAACATGGAACAAATCATAGAAGTGAAAATGAGATCACCATAATCATAACATGAAACTTGAAACTTTGTGGCATGCACACATAATCATGGAAAATCATTTCTTGTTAGTCATGACTCATTGCCAAGACTATCTTAGTGGACAAAGTCCCTTTCTGAATCGAGTAACCCTCGTTTCAGTCCTGTTTCACTGTACCGGTATAACCTACCATTTCAGCCATGTCTATCTCATGAGATATAAAATCTTTACCCAATGCATTGGAGGGAGATATAGGTCCCACCCATCTTATAATGAATCCTTTCTTATGTGTGCCACATAATCATAAAACATACATCATCGCATAACACATGTAACAAAAATGGGATTCTTGAAACATCATGACATCATAAATCAATTCATATAAGATAATGGAATTCATAAAAATAATTCCATCACAACATGATCAAATCAATGTAATAATAGGGATAAAAACAGAACCCTTTATTATCTTAGATGGAAAATAATTTTGATAAAACACTTGAACTTTATTCTTGAGGAAAATATCCTTTCTACTTCAAAAACATTTTTCCTTTCTTAACATGTCATACAACTTTAAACTAAAAGAAGTTGATTAAAAATAAACTTGAAAACTTGTAAAGGAATCTTCTTGGAAATAATGTTTTAAAAATCCATTCATGCCGTATAAGTTAAAAAAAACATTCTTCGTACTTTTGTCGGAAAAGTCAAAAAGTACCTCGTATGAAAAGAAACAAAAGATTCCTTTCATATCTTTTACTAAAAACTCACCGAAGGGTAAAATTGGATTTAAACAATTGTAAGTGGATGGAAATAATATTACATATTGATGAAACATGGATGTGGATGATAAAATACACCCTAGTAAATACTTACGAATAAACAATCTCGGATAAAAATGAGATTGTGATATTTCCCTTACCTTAGGTCCGATTTGCTTTGTACGTGTCCGAAGCTCCTGTATAATGGTTTAAATAATGTCATTGACTTATTACAGAATCATATTCATTGTTATGATATCATATATGGTTCACTTATGACATTATATTACCCGTTCTTTTGTAAATTCCATGTTAAAGAAGCGTTTTGGGTAAAATCGTTTCATTTATCTTAGGTGTTTTGACTTGTTGTTCATGACATCATTATTACTTATATCATGATTTACTTACTTCCAGAATATAAAATATGATTTATATATCATATATATTCAGTATATATATATATATAATAGATAGATAAATAAAATGAAAAACACCGTTCATGGAGACGGTAGTCCGTACGTACGCATGAACGCTGTTTTACTTTCCTTATTGTCTTGAAATGGAAGTAAGTAGATGATATACATATATATATATATATAAATAAATCCAGTATCTTTATAATTTCATATATTTCATTATTATTTCTTATATATACTTTATAATCATTCTTAAATGGTTAACATGGAGAATGAATCTCATCGCGTCGTGGAGACGGTAGTCCGTACGTACGCACGAGCGATGATATCATTTCTATAAATATTGAATTGAATTGGAGTGGATTATACAATATATCAGAATCAATATGATGTTGTAATAACTATGTATAGTTATTATTTACACCATTATACCCATCCATGTAAGGTGGTGGTGGAAAATAGATTACACCACGGCGTGGAGACGGTATTCCGTACGTACGCACGTGCGGTGATTTCTTTTTCCGTAGGATGGATAGATGGTGAAATAGGGTTGTTTCATACTTATAATAACATATCAGTATATGAGTGATACTGATGTTATTACTTCATAATGAAACAACCTAAGAAGAAGAAGTGGAAGAAGAAATAAAGATGAAAGAATTGGTAACGGTAATTACCTCTTTTTTGAAGTGCCTCTTTGAGACCTCCTCTTAGGGCACTAAAATTGGTCTTTGAGGAAGACCAGAACCTCTAGGATGTTTCTAGTGAAGTGTAGAAGATATTTTGGCAGGGGTTGGCCGAGCTTGAGTGCTCAAATTGGTGTGAGGAGGAGGGGGAGGAGGTGTCCTTTTATAGGGGAGGAGAGGGGCACCTTAGGAATATCTCAAAATATTATTTTATATTAAAGTCAAAATCGGTTTATAATGGTTCCAAAGGGTCTTATTTAGAAGCTAAAGTGGGGATGGGTCGAAATACTATCAACCAATAGAATTTAGACAAGTTTAGGATATTATTTTAACCTTATCAATTTGATTAAACTCTAAGTTAAATAATTTAACTTTTACCGTGTCTTTTTGTTTCCTTTCACTATATGGTTAATACACTTACTATAACATGCCAAAAGAACCCCAAATTGTTTATTATTAATACATATATCCTTATCTAAGTCATTTGGCCGAACCTTAGATTTTTAGGAATAAAATAACAATTAATAATATAATATTTGATTTAAAAACTATTCTGTGTCAATTTTGACACTATTTGATATATGATTTTTTTGAAAGTCATAACAGAATTATATGTTCGAACCAAGTTGATTAAATCAACACTAATACAGCATAGTAACCTAGAAAATTAGTTTAATTCATAAAAAGTCTTAAATTAAATTCATTTGAGCATTTATAACATCAATTATGTTAATATTTCCTTAAAAGGGTAATTACTGCATCATCGTTGTGTCAAAAATAAATTAATTTATTTAAAGAATAAAAATTATAAATAAAATATCATTATGTAGGATATCTTTTTAGCTTTCTAATGAATATTTATAGTCGAATTTATCTTATGTATAACCCCATATTAAAAATGTTTTAGTAAATAAACTTTGATTTTAACTCTTTTAACTCTTCTTTGAATTAAATAATAATAAATGTCCTAATCTAATCCAAGTGGGCCTAAATGGTCATATTATATTCATAAGGTTGTTTTTGGCCGAATTACACTTATCCAATAGAATTAGGACATGTGTTAGGGTAATAGTAATATCATATTTACCCTTAGTTACCCTATTTACTATTAACCGTGGTAAAAAAAAGTAAAAAGTTACTATTCACCAAAAATTATTTTCATCTCATTGAACCATATTTTAGTCCTTGATATTAACCGTGTCTGTAGGATTTTCGAAATTCCATTCACAGAAGCGGTAAAATTAAGTTTTATGCAAAATTCAGTTTTAAACCTACCACTTAGTGGTTTCACTATTCATCAAAAATTGAAATTTTTCAGAACAATGCCAAAATTTCATCCTAAGCTATACTTCATATTCCGAATTCAAAAATGAAATCTATTTTACCAAATTCATAACATAGAAGTTGCATTAATTAATTTTATAATTAAATCCTGCTGTTAAAATAAATAGCGTGTTTTTAGGAAACAATATATATCAAAAGATTGACACTTGATTATGTCTGGTTTAAATGTGAAATTACAACCAATGACCAACATTGTATTAAATTGTAAAAATATATTCTAAATATACTTTAAAACTAATCAAATTAATAATTTATCAATATTAATTATTTCGATTAAAAAAGTTGTTTTTAATTATAATTTAGTAATTTTCACTATTCATCAGAATATGAAAGTTATCCGAAAAGTACCAAAATTTCACCTTAGGCTAAATTCGATACTCCGAATCCAAGAATGAAGTTAATTTTGAAAAATAAGATTTACAGAATTTTAAAAAGTGGTTATTACTATTCATAACGGCTAGTTTTAATAATATTTTAATAGCACATCGTTGTTTAGTGAAACTCGGTATTGCGTACTACACACGCTATCGAGGAAGGTCGCGATTGTGTGTAATGCAAGGAAAGTCAAGGATGTGTGTTGTTCAAGCTGCTTTTGGAGTAGCGTACAACACAATACATTAATAAAATTAAAAAGAATATTTTTTTCATAAAATCTCGGGCTGTTACATTCTACCCCCCTTAAAATGAATTTCGCCCTCGATATTCGTCGGGGTTATAAATGGTTTACTATTATAAAGTTTCTTTAATAGAATCCCACATCGTAAAAAGGAATACCAAAAAAAAAACTAAAGTATGAAATGTAACGATTACCCAAATAAACTAATCACTGGGTTTCCACATAGGTAAAAATATGGATATGGAAGAGAAATCTAACCATCATGTTCTGATGGAGAGTGGTAGAGAACATGGCTATGGAAAAGCCAGTAATCACAAATCCATAGATTTGTGATGATATAAGGTACCATCTGATTCATCAGGTATAAGATCACTAGGACAACATTTTTGGTTTTCAGGATCATTTCCCTAAAGTTGAAAATTTGAATTAGAATAAATACTTACTTTATTTTGGTACAATCTCACTGTTGTTCGTGCCTTGAACAATTTCCACTTCATCTCTTATATAAATGAAGTTGGATTTGTTATTCGTGAAGTGTTAGCAGATCATGTGATAGAATGACGGGTCATTCCATCTGTCTCAAACAAAAGGTTAGCAAAAATTATATACATAAGTCGATCTATAGTGAGATTAATCATATATGGTTCCTAAAATGGACTTATACTTCATATATCATACTGCTTAATATAATAACACCAGTTTCTACTAAACAGGGACTTCCTGTAGGTCAGTGGTAGGCGATAAAGGCCAGTCGCACTTCGGTTGTGGATTCGATTCCCACAGCCTTGTCCGACGCGATGGGCTGTCGCCCATCCTGCAGGTTGTCCTTTTTCTAAAACTATATTACTATAACATCCCATCAATAATATCGAGAAAACTTCTATCCTTAAACAATACTAACTTATGTCCAACATAATCCATTCCAATCTTTAGGATTATCCATAATACTGTAGTCCACTCTCATAACATAGTGAAAACGATTACCAGAGATTTAACACCATCGTCGATCCCCATAAAATATGTCTTGTTGGTAACATTCTAAACATTCAAAGTCCTTAATCATGTATTCTCTTGAATACCTTAGTGAAAACATGAATGCAGTTTAAAGTTAACACTTTCCACATACCAAAATCCTCAAAATTCTATATACTCAAACCATGATATCACTTAGTCCTTATATCAATCATGAGCTCATGAATTTAATCAAACATCTCATTATCTTCTTATCCTTTCATTATGAACTTATAATCTACTTTCCAAAAGTATCTGAATAACCTTTCATGGTTACTGGTACCATTCATCATACACTTTCAAAACTTAAGGAAAGACAACAGTGTAACAATCCTTAGATGTCTCTTTATTCCATAGTACCATGAGATTTCTTATACAACATTACACATGATAAACATGTAATCATTCCACTACATTCTTAAACCATTGACCGAGCTTCAACAATTCTTTCATCTCACATATCATTTGTAGTCTCTTCATCATCATCAACATAAATACTTCCCATACGACCATACTGATTATCTTCATGAGACTTTCCCTTAGGGCATTGGTTTGCATAATGCCCGTACATTCCACATTTAAAGCATTTAACCATTGTTGATGTCGTAGCAATACCATTATCCTCATCCATGATGTTAACTGAACCTTTTACTTTGCACTTACTTGCTTTGTGTCCTTCTTTTCCACACCCAAAGCATCTTCCAGTTCCTTTGAAACATTCTCCTTGATGCCTCTTTCCACATGATTTACATAGGGGAAATTGAACTTTCTTTCCTCTATGATCATCATGGAACTCCATCTTTCTCTTATTAGTCGAGTCAGGAAACTTACCAAATTTTACTTTATTGATCATATTGTGAGATTGCTGATTCGGCATAATAATGATGTTTGGACATCCAAATCCCATTTCATTTGGTTTCTCATGATGAATATCATTCCATTGTCCATCATATCCTCCATTATTGTGAATCATCTTGTTTCCAGCCATTTTCTAAAACCCAAACAGAATAGTGTTAGATGCAAAAATCGTAATAAAGGGGGAGTAACTTAAATATCTATCATCTTTGGTTTAATCTAATATCGTTACCATAGTTCTAGAACTATATCCTATACGTATACTTATCCTTAGGGGCATCCCTAGACATACCTTAGAAATATCTCTAGGGATCTCACTAACGTTTTCACATCCTAGTTCCCAAAGGTTGACTAAACCTTTCCTCTGATACCAACTGTAGAGACCCGAAGCCTGACGTACATGGACATTGCATTACTTTTGCGGAATACTTAGTACATAACAAAAACACATATACAAGGATCGTAATAGTTTAGTGTCTTTGGAAACTCGGAACGTAATCCTCTAATCCTGGTGAAAGATCTTCAATATCTCCCATAAAGATCTTCCCTTTTTTTTACCTAAAACCTTTATTTATATCCCGGGGAAAAGAAAACATAAAAGGGTGAGCTCAAATGCTCAGTAAGGGTATACAAAAGAAATAAAAATCATATCATATCTTTTTGAAAATCATAACCTGCAAAAGAGATCATAATATCTTAACATGGAACAAATCATAGAAGTGAAAATGAGATCACCATAACCATAACATGAAACTTGAAACTTTGTGGCATGCACACATAATCATGGAAAATCATTTCTTGTTAGTCATGACTCATTTCCAAGACTATCTTAGTGGACAAAGTCCCTTTTTGAATCGAGTAACCCTCGTTTCAGTCCTGTTTCACTGAACCGGTATAACCTACCATTTCAGCCATGTCTATCTCATGAGATATAAAATCTTTACCCAATGCATTGGAGGGAGATATAGGTCCCACCCATCTTATAATGAATCCTTTCTTATGTGTGCCACATAATCATAAAACATACATCATCGCATAACACATGTAACAAAAATGGGATTCTTGAAACATCATGACATCATAAATCAATTCATATAAGATAATGGAATTCATAAAAATAATTCCATCACAACATGATCAAATCAATGTAATAATAGGGATAAAAACAGAACCCTTTATTATCTTAGATGGAAAATAATTTTGATAAAACACTTGAACTTTATTCTTGAGGAAAATATCCTTTCTACTTCAAAAACATTTTTCCTTTCTTAACATGTCATACAACTTTAAACTAAAAGAAGTTGATTAAAAATAAACTTGAAAACTTGTAAAGGAAGCTTCTTGGAAATAATGTTTTAAAAATCCATTCACGCCGTATAAGTTAAAAAAAACATTCTTCGTACTTTTGTCGGAAAAGTCAAAAAGTACCTCATATGAAAAGAAACAAAAGATTCCTTTCATATCTTTTACTAAAAACTCACCGAAGGGTAAAATTGGATTTAAACAATTGTAAGTGGATGGAAATAATATTACATATTGATGAAACATGGATGTGGATGATAAAATACACCCCAGTAAATACTTACGAATAAACAATCTCGGATAAAAATGAGATTGTGATATTTCGCTTACCTTAGGTCCGATTTGCTTTGTACGTGTCCGAAGCTCCTGTATAATGGTTTAAATAATGTCATGGACTTATTACAGAATCATATTCATTGTTATGATATCATATATGGTTCACTTATGACATTATATTACCCGTTCTTTTGTAAATTCCATGTTAAAGAAGCGTTTTGGGTAAAATCGTTTCATTTATCTTAGGTGTTTTGACTTGTTGTTCATGACATCATTATTACTTATATCATGATTTACTTACTTCCAGAATATAAAATATGATTTATATATCATATATATTCAGTATATATATATATATAATAGATAGATAAATAAAATGAAAAACACCGTTCAT
Organism: Viscum album; assembly: GCA_963277665.1. Taxonomy (NCBI): domain Eukaryota; kingdom Viridiplantae; phylum Streptophyta; class Magnoliopsida; order Santalales; family Viscaceae; genus Viscum; species Viscum album. The sequence goes on from OY728122.1 coordinate 1,912,053,800, forward strand.
GGAGACGGTAGTCCGTACGTACGCATGAACGCTGTTTTACTTTCCTTATTGTCTTGAAATGGAAGTAAGTAGATGACATACATATATATATATATAAATAAATCCAGTATCTTTATAATGTCATATATTTCATTATTATTTCTTATATATACTTTATAATCATTCTTAAATGGTTAACATGGAGAATGAATCTCATCGCGTCGTGGAGACGGTAGTCCGTACGTACGCACGAGCGATGATATCATTTCTATAAATATTGAATTGAATTGGAGTGGATTATACAATATATCAGAATCAATATGATGTTGTAATAACTATGTATAGTTATTCTTTACACCATTATACCCATCCATGTAAGGTGGTGGTGGAAAATAGATTACACCACGGCGTGGAGACGGTATTCCGTACGTACGCACGCGCAGTGATTTCTTTTTCCGTAGGATGGATAGATGGTGAAATAGGGTTGTTTCATACTTATAATAACATATCAGCATATGAGTGATACTGATGTTATTACTTCATAATGAAACAAACTAAGAAGAAGAAGTGGAAGAAGAAATAAAGATGAAAGAATTGGTAACGGTAATTACCTCTTCTTTGAAGTGCCTCTTTGAGACCTCCTCTTAGGGCACTAAAATTGGTCTTTGAGGAAGAACAGAACCTCTAGGATGTTTCTAGGGAAGTGGAGAAGATATTTTGGCAGGGGTTGTCCGAGCTTGAGTGCTCAAATTGGTGTGAGGAGGAGGGGGAGGAGGTGTCCTTTTATAGGGGAGGAGAGGGGCACCTTAGGAATATCTCAAAATATTATTTTATATTAAAGTCAAAATCGGTCTATAATGGTTCCAAAGGGTCTTATTTCGAAGCTAAAGTGGGGATGGGTCGAAATACTATCAACCAATAGAATTTAGACAAGTTTAGGATATTATTTTAACCTTATCAATTTGATTAAACTCTAAGTTAAATAATTTAACTTTTACCGTGTCTTTTTGTTTCCTTTCACTATATGGTTAATACACTTACTATAACATGCCAAACGAACCCCAAATTGTTTATTATTAATACATATATCCTTATCTAAGTCATTTGTCCGAACCTTAGATTTTTAGGAATAAAATAACAATTAATAATATAATATTTGATTTAAAAACTATTTTGTGTCAATTTTGACACTATTTGATATATGATTTTTTTGAAAGTCATAACAGAATTATATGTTCGAACCAAGTTGATTAAATCAACACTAATACATCATAGTAACCTAGAAAATTAGTTTAATTCATAAAAAGTCTTAAATTACATTCATTTGAGCATTTATAACATCAATTATGTTAATATTTCCTTAAAAGGGTAATTACTGCATCATCGTTGTGTCAAAAATAAATTAATTTATTTAAAGTCTAAAAATTATAAATAAAATATCATTATGTAGGAAAGCTTTTTAGCTTTCTAATTAATATTTATAGTCGAATTTATCTTATGTATAACCCCATATTAAAAATGTTTTAGTAAATAAACTTTGATTTTAACTCTTTTAACTCTTCTTTGAATTAAATAATAATAAATGTCCTAATCTAATCCAAGTGGGCCTAAATGGTCATATTATATTCATAAGGTTGTTTTTGGCCGAATTACACTTATCCAATAGAATTAGGACATGTGTTAGGGTAATAGTAATATCATATTTACCCTTAGTTACCCTATTTACTATTAACCGTGGTAAAAAAGTAAAAAGTTACTATTCACCAAAAATTATTTTCATCTCATTGAACCACATTTTAGTCCTTGATATTAACCGTGTCTGTCGGATTTTCGAAATTCCATTCACAGAAGCGGTAAAATTAATTTTTATGCAAAATTCAGTTTTTAACCTACCACTTAGTGGTTTCACTATTCATCAAAAATTGAAATTTTTCAGAACAATGCCAAAATTTCATCCTAAGCTATACTTCATATTCCGAATTCAAAAATGAAATCTATTTTACCAAATTCATAACATAGAAGTTGCATTAATTAATTTTATAATTAAATCCTGCTGTTAAAATAAATAGCGTGTTTTTAGGAAACAATATATATCAAAAGATTGACACTTGATTATGTCTGGTTTAAATGTGAAATTACAACCAATGACCAACATTGTATTAAATTGTAAAAATATATTCTAAATATACTTTAAAACTACTCAAATTAATAATTTATCACTATTAATTATTTCGATTAAAAAAGTTGTTTTTAATTATAATTTAGTAATTTTCACTATTCATCAGAATATGAAAGTTATCCGAAAAGTACCAAAATTTCACCTTAGGCTAAATTCGATACTCCGAATCCAAGAATGAAGTTCATTTTGAAAAATAAGATTTACAGAATTTTAAAAAGTGGTTATTACTATTCATAACGGCTAGTTTTAATAATATTTTAATAGCACATCGTTGTTTAGTGAAACTCGGTATTGCGTACTACACACGCTATCGAGGAAGGTCGCGATTGTGTGTAATGCAAGGAAAGTCAAGGATGTGTGTTGTTCAAGCTCCTTTTGGAGTAGCGTACAACACAAGAAATTAATAAAATTAAAAAGAATATTTTTTTCATAAAATCTCGGGCTGTTAAAATGCTTGTTAATTTTTAAGTCAAATACCCTAGATGAAATAAATCAATTTGAAACATAAAATACCATGAATTATTATGGAATAATGATATTACATGTAAAGGGGTAGTATATACACCACATAAAAGATAATTTGTTTATAATAACAAATAAGTCGCAATGGAATATAAATTGAGATGAAATCCCTTACCTCACGCTTCCTTTTGAATGAACATTCTTAAACCTCCTGTATAGTGGTTTTAAACATGTTATTAAATTATAAATGAACCATAATAACCTATATAATATCATATATGATCCAATTATTTTACCACCTATTTGATAATAATATTTAATTATTTTCATTGTTTCGAGTGTTAATCGCCATGTTTTCTTGTTCGTGCTTTGTTATGAAAGTTCCAATTCTTATGCATATTATATAGTTCCATATTTTACAGAATAATAATCAGGAAATATTTTTTTATTTATAAATCAATTATACTTTTGAAACCAATCATTAAATATAGTTCTAAGAAACGAAGTACGTTACGATCATAGAGACGCTAGGCTGTACATACGAATGAGCAATGTTCCCATTTTACAATGATCACTATAGAAATGAGGTAAGTAATATAGTATCATCACAGAATGATAATAATATCATATATAAAATATTATTTATTTAAATTTACTTCTATATATCATCTATGTGGTGTGGTTATGAAAAGAGAGACACATTATTTTGTGCAGGCGGTAGTCCACACGTACACGAACAACATTACCATCTTTTAATGAGTGAAAAGGTAAGAAAAAAATGATATATATTTTATTTTAATAATTATAAATATGTAATAAATATAATATTTATTTCATTTATATCACATATAATCATTAAATTTATCCATGTCACCTTCCATTTAATGCATCAGTGAAAGACGAATCACATCGCTTCGAGTGGCGGTATTCCACCATGCACACGAGCATCGTTATCGCATCTCTTAAGAAATGGAAGGTAATATATATATATATATGATATAATGATTCCATAGGAATAAATATTTTATATATAATATATATTTACTTTATATTTAGCATCATACCCAACCGTGAAAGGTGTTAATGGAAGGACGCATGCCATTTTCCCGCAAGACGGTAGTTTTCCGTACACATGAATGATGATTTCAAAACCCATTTGATGGAGGTGGTAATGGTTGTAGATCATGAATTTATTAAAAAAACATCATAGTATATGGAATAAATTTATGTTTTTATATCATAATTTTTTAATAATAATTTAATTAGGTGGATAAAGAAATAAAATAAAGACACTCGTAGAAAAACATTACCTCTTCTTTGGGTATTCTCTTTAGGTTTTCCCTAAATCCTTTCGAGGTTGGATTTCTGAAAAAATACAGATTATATGATGATATTATTGAAGTTTTTAACTTATTTTATCTGGTGTATTTTTAAATAAATATGTTTTAGAATTTATATGTGTCAAAATTTAATTTAAAATTAATCTCACATATGTGATGAGAAAATGAGTTTTTAAAGAGAAAATGTTCGAAATTTTTCAATGTTTTTGTGTCAAAATTCAATATAAAAATGATTCAAATGAAATAAATTGGATTTAATTATATATAATTGAACTATTTTATATTAAAAACAAATAAAAATATAATTTAAATTTGTAAATTATTTTTTAAAAAAGCACTTTTCAATTAAAATTCAGAATTTTTCACTATTCATCAAAAAATGAAACTTTTTAGAAAAAGCCAAAAATTCACCCTAAAATAATTTTAGTATTATAATTTTAAAAAATTAATTTTATTTTTTAAAATAAATTTTATAAAAATTTTAAAAATTAGTTTTTAATTATGTGTGCAAATCATGATTGAACCATCTTCTAGAAAGATACTATTTTTCAAAAAATATTTCCTTTTATTTTATGTGATTATTATTTTATTTATAATAAAGAAATAAAAAATGAATATGTGTTAACTATATATTTTCAAAATTTATTTAATACTATTCATACCCCTCATTCTAACAGCTATGTGACAACTATCACCTTAAATAATAATATTTTAATAATATGTCATGTTTCGTTTAAACTCGATGTTGCATGTAATGAAAGATAAACTCAGTCTTTCATGTAATGAAAGATAAAATCAGTGTTGTGTGTAACCTAATATAATATTTTTTATTTATTTTAATGAAATATATTTAAGATATTTAATTTATTTAAAAATAATTTTATCATAAAGTCTAAGGGTGTTATATTTTCTTCTAAGCTTGTTGTTGCATGTCACATACACTATTGAATAAAATGTTCTTATTTTAGAATTTTTATGTGTTACATAGACCATATATGGTATAATATATATAATTACTGTTCTATGATATATTTATAATAAAATTATATTTATTATATATAAGTTTTGAATGTGTATCAAAGAATTCGAGACTTATGGTGATGGATTTCTATTCACTGTTTTATTTCTAGTAGACACATGAAATTGAAAACTCTTTTATTTTATGTGGTGTATATACTTCCCATTTGAAATTTTATATAATTAATATCATCTTTCTCATTAAATTAAAAGTTTCATTTGATGGTATTATTTATTGGGGATTATTATTCAAAAATATTTCTAAAGCAGTAAGGTATTTCCATCTAACTTTTTTACTTCCGTGAGATACATGAAATATTCATCGTTTGTTTATCCATGAATGTATTTTATATTTTTTATCATTAAAATTATTTTTATTTACATATCCATTTCATTAATTCCTTTTCACAGGGTTTATGGTTTAAAGGATACCCAAGCAGTAAGAGATCATTGTCACAATTTTCCTTCTCTGAGACATATGTTATGTTATCCGCATAACTTATTTACGAGGTGCATATACACCACATTTGACCTTTAATATCATGAATTTATTTATTATAATGATATTATGTATTTCATTTAATGTTATTCTTTGATGAATATTATGATTTAAATTTACCAAATTGGTAAGGTTTTTATTTTATAATCTCATTGTTTATTTGGATTAATCATGATTATTCATACAATGATGAAATCATATGACCTATCTCTCAAGAAACTCATGTATTTTATTATACTCTTTTTATTTCTAGAAAATAAATATTTTCGATTCATTTTTCACTCTTTATGTATTCAAGAGTTCAAAATAATGATTTTAATAAAAATTGTCTTTATTTCTCTCTTAGGTCGAAAACTAGTTTTTCTTCCAAAACCATGTTTTCTAAAAATGTTTTCAAATTTTTTTTCAACACTATTAAAATGATTTATTAAAGATATTTTTACCCATGTTTTAATTTTTAAAAAATGTTTTGAAAGGAATCTTTATGTCATTTTCCAAAAAAATGCAAGTTGGTATTTAACAAAAAATATAAAGGGAATATTTGTTTTAACATGTATGGTATGAATTGAAATTCTCACTATTATGAATATTATTTTATTTGAAGATTAATTTATAAATTTTCATAGATATTTTAAAAGGAAATAATTTTAATTTTTTTATGTTTTAAAAATATTTTTCAGATTGGAAAGGATATTTTCCTCAAGAAAATATTTAAACAAATTTTAAATATTAATTCATATGTTTTAAAGTTTATTTTAAAAGAAAATAATTTCTAAATTGTTTTATAAATTTTTATTTTTAAAAATTTATTTCAAAAGAAAATTTATTTTACTCAAGAAATTTTCTCAGTGATCTATCTTTCAAAATCCTTTTCTATCTAAAACGATATTAATTGATATAAATTTTTATTTTCTGGGGATATTATTGAAGGGAAACATTATTATTCTTTCTATGAATGGTTTATTTTTATGATGAAAATATTTTTATGAAACCCATTCTTATTCCATGGGTTTTACCATGATAAAATTATTATCAAGGCACCTTCTTTTTTCCATGGGTTATGCTATGATGAAATGATGAAATGAATATGAAACCTATATCTTTTCGAAAGGTTATGATATGATTAAATATTTATGAAACCCATTTAATTTCATGGGTTATGATAAGAATAATGTTTTATGATCTTGTGGCACACATATTTATGATTTTCATTATGTGAAAGCTTCTTCATTATAACCAAGGATAGTGGTTATCTTATAACCAAAGACTGGTGGGACCTGTATCCCCTCCAATGCATTAGGTAACAATTTATATTTAATGAGATTGAAAATACTAGAATGGGGAGTGAAACTAGTTTAGTAAGGGAATTTGTCTGCTATAATGGTCTTGGGAGTGATCCTTGACTACTATGATTGTTTGGGGAGTGAACCCATCCCTCTATGACAACCTTTACAGTAAGAATTAACTACTATGAAAATGATTTTCTTTTCTTATATATATTCCATAATTCTATGTCTTATCCCAATTTTATGATCTCATGGATAATGTTATTTGATTTTCTTATGATTCATATTTTATAAAATTCTAATATTTATGTGAAGAATCAAGATTCTAATCATTTATATATAGATTATTTTCTTTATGTGTTATTCTCCTATTATAATAACCTTATGTTCATGTTATGCTTACGTATCTCTCTTTTTTACCCTTACCAAGAATCTGGGCTCACCCCTTATTATGTTTCCTTTCCCCAAGTTATGAAGATAGGTTTTATGTATGTTATTTTTGTGAAGAGTACTAAAGGATAAAAGCTTTATGGGAGATATTTAAGATCTTTCACCAAATTATATGACTGTGTACCTTTTCTTCAAAGACACTAAACTACTACAATCCTTAGGCATGTGTTTATTTAAAGTATTGAATATTCATCTAAAATGAAGAAATATCCATATATAAAAATCCGGGTTCAATATAAAATTTATTTGAGTCAGGTTATGAATTAAGTGATTAAGATAGACATGTTGTGATGCAGGATGTTAAAGTATGTTCATGGAAGTCTGGATAAGTGGTAAGGGTTTTCGTCTCAAATTCCTGTATTTGAGATATGATTGGTATTATGAACCTAATTTCATTTATGTGGTGTATATACTATATATTTTAGATATCATATCATTATTTATTCTTTAATCATGGTATTTTAATTCCAATTATAATCCCACTATTTCAAGGTCTTTTGATTAATTAGTTACCAAAACTGCAAGGGTTTTCTTGGTCAGAATTCAGATTCTTTGAGTCATAATACATTTTGTGCACCATGTTCTATTTGTATGGTTTATTCAATAATAGTGGCTATATTTTTATTATACACATTTTATTTCAAGATATTTACTTACCAAATCATGTCCCCTTATTCAAGTGGTTATTGATTCAGTTTTTCCCCAGTAGTGAGGATTTTTGGTAACTCAATTTTCATTTATTGAGTTAAGATCATTCATTGAACTTATTTCAAATAAATTGAGTAAATTATTTCCTTTTATTGTATTATGTTTCATTCTATCATTTTTTACATTTTTACCACATAAACCCTTTGATGAATATTCCACACTTCTTGAGTTATGTCCTTTTACATCCATCCACCTTCTTTCTATGGATGACTTAAAATCATGTTTTTCTAGTATTGACTTATCCCTATAACCATTTATCTATATATAGTGAAAATAAAATTATAAATAATTCATATCTTATGATTTTCACCTAGAAATAATATTATTATATTGAAAAGGGGAAAATTATTAGTGCTCTATATGTTTTAATTCCAATACCGATGATTATTTTCAAGTTGACTATGTATTGTTTAACCATCCAAATTCTTTATTAGTGCGAGTTATGATAATGCTATCCCTTTTAATGACTTTGGGAAAAGTGTTTCAATTATTTATTTATTATTAAATTCTAATGTGTATTGATCATGTATTTTATTTTTGTATTTCTCAATATATGGATAACCAAGTCTTATTGAGTAAGTGGTTCCTCAGGGAATTTTATGAAAGGTCTTGATGAATATTATGGTGAATGAATTGGATATAATTAGAAGATGAGTGGGGCTTGAAATTATATATCCCTTCGATGAATCAATAGTTATCATGAGATAAAATAGTTTTTGGGTATTCTATGTATTCCTTACCAATTTAGAATTATGTATTGACTATAGTCTAGATGATAAGAAAATATCTTGGATCAAGTCCTTGAAAACATGTTTTTGATGTATGAAATTATGCATTCCATAAGTATGAGATCATTATTATTCATATGCATGCATTAATTTATTATCATAGATATATCATGCTCCAAGATTCAAGTTGATTATAGCTTCAAGATATTTTCCAATTTCATGCCATAATATTTATTCCATGTTTATGGCACAATTGCTTTAATTGTATGTTTTCTCTTACTAATCATTTTATCTTTCCCCTTATTATGTTTCTATTTCCCTAGGGTATGAAGAAAATTAGTACACATGACATTTTTATATGGATAACATGTGTGAAAGAATTTATGGTATATTTTGAAGACTTTTCATGAATTAAGTAGTTTCTTATATAGTGTGAAAAAATGTCCATTAGTTTATAAAGACATGTACTTTATTAGTTTATGTTTTTTTCCTAATTCTATAAAGTTATAAACTTGAAAGGATTATTTGTATGTAATTGATTCATGAAACATTATTTATTTTTTAATTTTACTTGGTTATATCTATGATTTTATAGCCGATATCAAATAAGGTATATAAATTATGTGTTTATGGCACTAGATCCAGGAGTGTGGGTCCAAGGAATCACATTTGGTATCAAATGAATGATTTCGATAACTTTAGAGATTAAGATATTTGTTGAAGATAATTTAAGGGTTGATAAGTTAAGGTTTTTCATAAGTTTAAAGGTATATATAATCCTTTAGGGTAAGTATATGATTAATTATATAGTAATAATGCAAATTTTATTTGTGTATTAGGATGATAGATCTTTAGTGAATACCATATGAATAAGTATATGTATTTTATAACATCCTAATATTTTGGTAAAATAGATATTATGAGGTTTTTCATAGAAATACATCCCTTTATGGATACTGGAATGTTGATACAACTATGGTACATATTCACTTAGTCATAATCACCCCCAAATGGGTAAGATGAGAATTTACTTATCTATCACTTTGATACATGATGAGTGGGTATAAGACTTCACAACTAACTAGAATCTCCAGGGTTATATTATATTTTTTATTCTCATTCTCTATAACAAACCATTATGAGGTACTTGAGTATGATTTTAACTAATTGTGTTATATAACCAAGTAGAAAAATTACCATGAAAAAACAATGATTAATCAAGAAGAGTCATAGGTTTACCTGAAAGTATCACATGTTAAAAATTTCATTATATTACTATTATGATAGAAATGGTGATATTCCTAGTCTTAACTATGGAAGTGAGGATGATATTTTAATATAAATTAAATCTATAAGATCTTATCTATTCTAATTAGTGAGTGATATTTATCAATGATATTTTGGTATATTCTAGAGGTTATGGAAAATATGGGAAATATATAAAGATCTTTATTTAGTAGTTTTATATTAATGGTTTCAAATAATACATTAAATGGTGTCAATAACATTTAGTAATGATTTTATGGAAAGGTTATAATTTTTTAGATAACTATTTAAGAACACATGTTTGAGTTATGGATAATTTTTAGGATAAGTATATGTTTGATGTTGAGATAATAATGGGTTGGGGGATTATAAAAATGTAAGTTATATAGTATCAATATCCTTGGTATTGATGGTAATTCATGATTTTTTTGGAAAATTTTGTATTATTGTTGGGATTATGATATATATTGACGAGTCTGTGACCTTATGAAATATATATTAATACCAATTTAGGGTTAAATATAGAATTAATATTTGGAGGAATATATAACTTTGTTATGGTTTACTGAATTGGAGATTAAAATAGTTTTTTTGGAAAAGTATATAATGTAGAATATATGATTAGGATATTTACATACTTGGGAACATGATTATATGAATTATTAAATTTTTTTAGGAATGATATGTAACTTGATATATCCTAAGAGGGTAAGATAGATTTGATATTAGAAGTTAAATCCCAAATACGAAATATCTTAAGAATACCCCCACCAAAATTCTTCAGTGTGCAATAATTAAAATTTAAAGGGTATAATTTGTTTTTTAAGGGGGGTTGTAATGTTACTCCCCTAAATTTTAATATATCATTACCTTTAAATAAGCCAATGTGTTTGATATCTTTCTCAACACGCAAAACCGAACTTAATCAAAACCTTGATATGTTTAGAAAAATATAAATATTTAAGTATAAATGTTAAAACCTAGCCTTTGAATTAGTGGGAATGAATTGGAGTAACCTATATATGAAATATATTTATAAGTATACTTTTGTTATGAATGAAATTTAATTAGATTTCCTAAAATGACTAATAAAATAATTTATTATTTAGAATTTTTTTTCTAAAAATTTATTTTTCATCCAATATGAATTTATATATAAAGAAACATATGATTAATGATGATAAATTATGTTTTATATTAATAATTAGTTAACATTAATTTATTTGAAAAATTATATTTAATAAGAATAATAGTGGTTAATATTTAAAAATGTCATTTTCCAATAAAAATATTTTTTCATTATTTTTATTATTTTATTAAAAAATTGAATTTATAAAATTTGTAATTTTAAATTAATAAAAATGAACTTAATTTTTTAATTCCTCATAAAAAATCAACTTGTTATAAATTTTTTTGAGTTTTTTTTAGAAAATATTAGTTTTTAGTCGAAAAATACGGGTTTCACGAAACATGTAGTTTGTGCGACTTTATCATTATATAATAATGACCTAGAAGTTTAGAAAACATTTTAAGTAATAAAATATTAATTTAATGATTAAAAATATTCATTTTAAAATATCATTTGAGCTTATAAATTTTATGTACAATATTTTTTTGAACTAATTAAAATGTTAGTTTAATAAAAAACTATTTTTAGTCTTTTATTTGAATCAAGTATTTTCAAGGAAGATTCAGTTTTCAATTTCCTTGAAAGCCTCATAAAATTTATTTTTTATAATAAAATAATTTATGTTATTAAAATCATTATTCAATATAATTATATCTTATATATATATATATATTTAAAGATAAAAAAATGATATTTCTCTAAAAACTATTTTTACGTAATTAAGTGTATTTATTTTAAAATCAATTTAGCACAACTTTAAAAATTTTATTTTATAAAATCTTTTTTAAATTTGAAATTATAAGTATAAAATTTGGTAAAGGTTTAAATCTTAATCTTTTTCATTAAAATTAATTACCGTGGTCGGAAATTAATTATCAGGGTAAAAGTAAATTCGGGTAAAAGAAAAAAATATAAAACAAAAATACTTAAAAAATTTAAAGTTGTATAAAAAAGAGTGGTTTAGGTTAGTTTCTACCCAAAATAATTTTAATCTCCTAATTTTTCCATTTTTTCCATTTGAACTTGTAATAGAGACATTGCATTACTGAAAATGTTAGGGGTGCTCCCATAACTACCCTTCCCTTCACTTATAAAAGGATAACACTTCAACCACTTCAAGAATCACATTACCTTTGAATTTAAACATAAAAATATCCCATTTTTATTCTTCAAGAACCCTATTATACATTTAAAATCCTATATTCACCAATAGTAATCACAGGACCATCATTTCTACGGAGACTTCCAAGGAACATTCAAGTCCCCAGTGTGAGTATTATCAACTACTTAGTTTTTATTCTTAATTATCATCATCAAAATTTATTATAGACACACTAAAATAATGATATTAGTATAATTTATATATTATAATGTTACTATATTAAGGTTATTATCATTTTTTAATTTATATATCCCATCCTTTAATAAACAAACTTCAATTCATATATTGTGCGGACTACCGCCTCCAAAACACAACTTGTTTTGTTTTATTTAACCACCTTAAAAGGATGGATATAAGGATGGTATAAACATATAAATATGATCATTATGATATAATTGAGGTTTTCTTATGAAAAATTATATAACTTATTAATTATATGATCGGAATATGATCATCGATTAATTTAATCATTTAAAATATGCGTATTAAGAGGATAATATTTTATTCATTTGTGTAATGTTTTCATATACATTACTTATTCTACCAATTATTTCTAATTATGATATATCACACTAATAAATACTAAATTGGATCGTTATTATTATATTATAATTATGTAACAATAAAACCACCTAATAATCATTCACTAAATCCTGACATGTTTATGTTTGGGTCAGTTTAACCACCTAATTGGATAATAATATGAATTTATATTATGGATGACTATGAGAAAATAATTAATAGTATAATATGATATAAATGTGTAAATAATGATTTGTTTTTGGTTTTTTATGTAACACCTTGACCCAAACCACTAGGTCCAAATTGGAGTTCCACACAACCTCATTTATGCCTCCCCCTACACAATAGGCTTTTGACTAACAATGAGGGACTATCACCATTATTAGGGTGAGTATGTCCTTCGTATCATGTCATATAATAAATTAAAATAAATAAATAAATAAAATAAATGATCAGAGTAACATGAAGAAACTTAAATATGACATACATATCTTACAAAATAAATAGATATCACTTCCCAAGGTGGAAATACAAGCTATAATATAAGTGTGATAGATAAAATAAGTAAATAAACTGTAGAATTCTCCAGAGTTCATCCTGATCTACCACCATCTCCATGATCCTCTGATCAATTGTCAACTAGGAGACTGTTTCCCTTACTTGAATCCCTAAACATAAATTATGTGTGTGCATCACAAATTAATTTACAAGGTTTGAGTAATAAAATCTACTAAGACCACCAATAAATCCTTAACAAATGTTATCAATCATAACAAGAGTATTCCATGATAAAAATAAATTTATTGAAAGCATAAAAATCATACCACACGTTCCAAGTGGTCATGCACTAACCAATCTTCAACATACCCTTGAACATACCTGCTTCGAAACTATGCCGGTAGGATAATCATCAGATGTCAAAAGTGAGTAAGAGAATGTCACTAGGATTGTAACATGATTTATAGTAGTATCAATTCGTTTAGTTAGATCATTCCCTTAAACTATAATATCCTATATATTCCATGAATTAGGCATCCATACCATGATACCCTGTCTACGACTCAGGCTAGGCCCTTGGGCCGTTTTGCTCCCTAACACACTACCTCAGGTTAGGGATTGAGGCCATTATTCCCCTACCATATTGTTAGGTCCATATTCATCATCATCATAATCTATACACACTCCACTCTAAGGGATAAACCTCACATGATATTCCACCTATCTGAAATACTAATAAAATCCTCCAAGGCATTATAACACAAATAATAGTGTAGAGCATATAATGTATGGATAATATATCATCCTGAGAATATAGTTGCAAAACATAACAACATGTGATGATAATAAAACATAGAAACAAGTCACTCTAAAAATACTCATGGTTTCAAATTTTATAATAGGTATCACAAGCTACACACACACACATGTGATCACAATCAAGCATGGTAAACAATGTATGCCAACATAAGAATTATCCCAAGGAAACAAGTGTAAAAAAATCCAAAAATGGTAAGTAACTTAAAACCTCAATATTTTCACTTTCAACATCAATCTTCATCAAGGAATCATCACTAAAACCATATACACATGTTCTTCATTTCAAAAAACTTGTCAAGTATTCTTAGAACCAATTCTATTATTTTATTTCTAAAAGAAATAAAAATCCATGCGTGATAATAGATTTATATCTCCCAGATAATTCCAAATTATAATTTTAATCAATAGAATGAGATAATAATTTCTTCCTTAAATAAAATTACAATTTATAAGTGATAATAATTTTATCTCTCTATAATAATCCAAAATTATAAGAATAATAATAATAATAATTTTACACAATTATAGGTTATTATAATTTTAAAAAATCTTTATATTTTTAACATAAGGCTTTTAAAATATAATTTACAAAATAACTATGTTTTTTTATTGAAATATTACATAGGTTTTATCGTTTGAAAACATATCACCTATAATAGGGGAGAGTGGGTGAGGCTCTACCACCCCTAGAAATCGAATGAAAACTCGTATTGATTGAAGAAAGTTTCAATAATATTAAATAAATTGAATCCCTAGACTAATCAAACTCAATATAATAACATAAAATTAAGGAATAAAGGTTTAGGTATTTTTAAAGAAGGGAAAACCTTATACTTGTTCACATCATTAAACCCCACATATTGAATTAACCATTTATTTTTTTATCCTAATCTTGAATACAATGTGTTTAAAAACCTTCATAAAGGTATTATAGCCTTTAAATGAGTCATGGAATTTATTTTCATGATTTTAGTATTTTAAAATCATTAAAAACATGTTTCGGGTTTATTTTGGATGAAGAAAATTAAAAATAAGGTTTTGAAAATAATTTCCCCCAAAAGGGAACTATATAATGGTAATATGGTTTTACCCATACATATAAACTAATTATTGTATATTTATAAAGGTTTAACATTATAAAATCTTTGAAAATTAAGGGTTAGCTTTACACAACTCATCCTACCCTTTTGTAGAGGCTAGGTTACCCTTACACAACCTTTAGAATTTAGGAGTTACCCTTATGATACTCAGGCATACATTTACTAAACAATTAAGTGCCATTATGGATAATTTTAAATAAATGGATACATTAATACAAGTTATTTTTACCCTTACATAATATCTAGAAAAAGGATTTACCCTTACACAATGTCTGGGGTACCCTTATACAGCCTGTAAAAAATCAGGGTTACCCTTACATAGTATAAAGAAATATAGATCTACCCTTTTTTTACTCATATAAAAAGAGATATACCCTTATACAATATCCCATTTACCATTAAAAAGTGAATATAATGTAAGGAATACTTTTATGAAAGTAATGGAAACTTCTCTGTACCCTTACACAACCTTTGAAAAATGCAATCTACCCCTATGTAAAGCATATGTCCTGCATAAGGGTAAGAAATAATTTTTTTAAATCTTTCATGAAATAGGTTAATAAAATATAAAAAAGAGGGTTTTATGAATATTTAAAAATAATAAAATTAAAATTATCCCCCAATAATGATTTCTCATCCTCGAGAAGTGTCTCTATAGGTCATTCTTGAATAACATAGTACATTTGATATCAAACATCTAACTCACACTCCCATGTATCCTCTTTGGACTTGTCCATGCTGCCATAGGATCCAGACAAGTGGAACTATATTCCCTTAAAGGAATTTACCACTATAGTAAGTGATCTGCATTAGACGCTCCTCATAAGTGTCATCTGGCTCCAAATAAATGTCCTTATAGTCTATAACATGTGAATTATCAAGAGTGTTCCTCAAAAACTAAGAAACATAGAACACATCATGCATGAATCAATAATATAGAGTAAGGTATATATGGTATGCCATTGTACCAACCCATTCAGTGATATTAAAGGGTCCACCATAGCATGGGTATTTCTTACCTTTATTCCTCAGATTCTAGTGGCCTAACAAGGAATTCACTCTCAAGGAAACCTGATTTCCAATAATGAACTCCAAAGGTCTCCTCATATGGTAAAAATAAGACCACTACATGCTATGTGTTATGAAAAACTACTTCCTAATCAGTAACACCCTCTTTTAGGGCTCTTATACCATACTAGACACAATAACTTCAGCTCTATCTTCCTCATACCAACAAAACAGTGAGTGAAACAACCATCCATAGAGATCCTCAAACGGTTCCATATGAGTCAAAGTGTGGTAACTATTGTTGTAAATAAACTCCACCAAGGATATTTTATCATCCCAATCTCTACTAAGGTCTATAAAACATTCTCATATAATATCCTCTAATATGTGAATCATCCACTTAGATTTTACATCATATTGATGATGGAATGTTGTGCTTGATCTCAGTTGAGTCCCTAGGGATTTCTTCAAGCCCTTCCAAAACTAGGAAATAAAATGTGAATATTAATTAGGTACAATGATCGAGGTTAATTCATTAAATCATATGATCTCATGGACTTAAATCTTTCTCAACTTTTCTACTAAGTGAGTGGTCAAATTGGTAAGAAGTGAGAATCTTTTATCAATAGATTGATAATCACCTAGAGAGCATCATAACTCCTTGAGGTCCTGGGTAAACCCATCAAAAATCCCATCATGATGTCCTCCCACTTCCACATGGGCACTAGAAGTGGATGTAGAAAACCACCAGGATGTTGGTGCTCGAAATTTATCCTATAGTAGGTAAGGCATTGGGAAACAAAACCAATGATGTCCCTCTTCATCCCATGCCACCAGAACTGTCATATGAAGTCATGGTATATCTTTGTCTCACTAGGATGTAAAACCCATGGTTAGGTATTGAAGTTCCTCATTAGTCCAGTGTTTTATCCAACCATTAATCGATTTACTAGAGAATATTTATACACTAATAGAGAAAATTTTATCAATACCTGATTCTTAGAATCATCCATCCTCCAATCATATAACAAGATCAACATATGATACATCTCCTCTGAAGATAACTCACCAAGATCCTGAGTTACCCATGTCTTACGACTAAGTGCATATGATATGACATTACCTTTAACTAGTGCATACATCATCTCAAATTCAAAAATCTATAGATTCTCCCCTCATAATATCTTCCTCAAGATCATGTATTACTGCATGAATATGTAATATATGCTCTTGTGATTAGTATAGATAATAAAACTCTCACTAAAGAGATAATGTCACTAATAATTCAGATTGTGAACCGAGACTTCCAACTCCAAGTCTTGAGTAGGGTATTTCCACTCAGGGGTTATAACTGTCACGACCCATAACCTACTACCTACACTTTAAACATCAATACTTCTCCCAAACCAATTATTGATGCATCATATTATACTATATATATATATATATCCAATTATAGGATCTGTATGTATGAGTACCAGATCTATAGTGAACTTACTATTCAAATCAATAAATACCTCTTCACACTGGTCTGACCACTATAACTTTAATCCCATCCCCATTAGTACATTTATTGTTGCTTATAATTGGGAGAAGTCCTCGATTAAACATTTTTAATATCCTAATAATCCCAGAATGCTTCTGACATTGAACAAATTTTTGGGGATGTGTCTAGGATATCACTGCCTTCACTTTTTTGGGTCTATGGATGCAACTTTATTAAAAAAACATGTCCGAATAACTTCACCTCATGAATCCATAAATTAAACTTTAATATCTTAGCATAAATCTGATGTTCTCTAAGTGTATTCAATACTATGTTAATATTTTTGCAATGCTGCTTCAGTGTCAGTGTGTAGATGAACATGTCATCAAAAAACACCATAATGAACAAGTCCAGGTTTGGGTGGAAGATCACGTTCATGAGATCCATGAAAATTACCAAATAATTTTTTAATCCAAATGGAACCACCAAGTACTTGTATAACCCATAACATCCCCAAAATTTGGTTTTCAGGATGTTCTCTCCAATAACTTGTAGCTGGTGGTAACTCAATCAAAGATCAATCTATAAGAACCATCGAGCTCCACATAACTGATCCAAAATTTCATTGATCCTGGGAAAAGGGTATTTTTTCTTCACTATCACCTGGTTAAACTTTAAGTAATAAATGAAAATTTTAAGAATAACATACTTCTTCTTGGAGATCATCATCGGTGCACCCCATGGTGAAGTATTCGACCTAATAAATCCCTTCTTCTCTAAGTCATTAAGATACACATTGAGCTACTTCATCTCTTCTGGTTCCATACAATATGGGGGTATCAAAATGGGTTGTAAACCTCGAATGAGTTCTATCTCAATGTCAACTACTCTACCAGGAGAAATTCCTATGATTTTATCAGGAAGGAGTTTCTAATTGATATCCATGATTTGAGGAAAAGTAAAGGGGCTGTAAATTCTCCTATTGAAAGAGACAAGCCTACCATCTGCAATGTGATCATCCTGATCTAACTCAAGTTTGGACCAAATCTAACTACAACATTAGTTATAATGTTACTCTATCATTTTATCTAAGTAAAAGATTCCTATCTCAAATAGAAATCAATGTATGCTTGAAAGCGGGTCACCCAGTCCATGATGATAATCGCATCAAATCTCATTATCTCCAGTATCATGAAGTCCCATTGATTTCAATAAATAATGATTACTATAAGACACTTTGGACATCACTAAAGATGGATTAATTTTGTGACGAATGATGTGTCTTGGGAAATTAACTTAGAGGATAAGATGAATGGTAAGTCAAGTCCAAAAATACTTGTGTAGATATGATATAATGGAAAAAATGGTATCTAAAAAGGAAGTAGATAAATTAGAGGTGATAAAATCTATTCCTAGAATAATATATGTTCTCTCACCATAATCTATTAGATTATGATCCACTACATAAAAACAAATTTACTCTACTATGAAACCTTTTCCTTGAGATGAATGACTAGTCTGATTTATCGTTTAAGTTTTCTACCCTAGATCCTTGATAGATCTACAGTTACAAAAATAAATATAATTTCCCCCATTAAAGAAGACCAATCTCAAATATATGTGAAAAAACAACTGAATATGGCCCATATTCCCATATTGCATGCACTTTATTTGATTTTTTGAGAAGTACCTATAGTAGTGTATGATCATTCTACTGTTAAAGAACTATGGGTCCCCTCTTGAGGGAACTGGAGAAGATAAACTATAATCCACCTGTATAAAACTGTTCTACTACATGTCCTTAGTCCTTATATTCCTACAAATAAAAAAGGTACTCACCAAAAAGTGGGATGTCCACCCACTTAATCATGGAAGGGTAGAATAAGACCAAATACTCAAACCTCCTCAAAGATTTTATCGATGGTCAATGAATTTTGTAGAAAAAAAATATATGATTCTAGTTTGAATATCTGGGCCTACTATCATATGTTGGGATGATGTCCAAACTCAAGCTTCTTGGCATTCTGAGATGAATTCCTGGCCAAAAGAGGTGAAAAGAAAAGAAACTCAGAAAAATGAGGGGAGTATAAATAAACTATCATATAACCCTACTGTAGGTGCATAAAATATAGAAATCAATAAAGATTCATATTATCATTAAAGAAATCATTGAATAACAGGTGCTTAAATTCCTCCCAAGTGAGTCCCTCACACCAACCAACCTATTCCATGAATCCCCACCAATGCATGGTGGGTCCCTGTAGTATGAATGATGCCATATTCACCTTACTATCTTTCGATGTCATGATAAGGTCAAAGATACCCTTGATCATGTCTACCCAATCCTTATCATCCTACAGTCTTCTAGTACCCTGAAAGGCTAGAGGACGCTAGAGCTGATAATCCCTAGAATAGTCAAACATAGATCTCAATGGAAATAATCCCAACTAGAGTGGGCCTACTTCATGTAACACTAGATCAGGTGTGGGAGAGTTCTTTGTATAACCCTTCTACATAGTCGAAAGTAAAACATGGAATCGAGATCACCCTGATCCATGTCAACTGGGGTCCCATCAATCTCTAATGAAGTGGAATATTTTATTAATTAAGGTAATAATTAGAACATAAGATATTATATCCTAACTAGTATAAGGGATCATAAAAAGGTTTCCATAGGAGTCTACACAAAAGATAAGGTATAATCCTCATAGAACTAACCAACATTTCATCCTTTAATTCTAGTCATAATAATCACATATATACTAAAACATAATAACATGATTAGTTCTAATTATTAATGACAACAAAAATATATCATAACAAAAAAATATAATTATATCCTGAAAAAATATAAAAATTCAATACCTTAAATTAAATAACTAATATGAAGCACACAAAATGGTATATATATGGAATGCGGGCCTTTATGTCTAGTCATAATGCATGAATGAACCTGAAAATATCATAAAACATTAACAACTATACTTTCAATGGAAACTAAAAGGTCCATTACAAATGAGTGATAAAGGCATACATAAACACCCCTACCCAAGTACCACAAATATATCTCATTTATACCATATAATAGGTCATTTAAATATGAAAAATTAGAAAACTATTCTCTAATACCATAGTGTGACACCTCATATCGAACCACTAAGTCTGAAACAGAGTGACACATGACCTCATGAATGCCTCACCATATGAAAGAGGCCACTGATTAACATTGAGGGCTTAAGTACATCAGTGAGGAGACTATACCCTCAATATAATGTTATAACATAAATAAAAAATAAATAAAACAATATAATAAATAATCAGAGTAACATGAGATAACTGAATGATAACATACATTTTATACAACATAAATAGATATTCAGATTCCAAGGTGGAAAGACAATCCATAGTATATGTGTGGTATATAAAATAAGTAAATAAACTATGAAGTCCTCTAGAGTCTATCACAATTCACCACCAGATCTATTATCTTATACACTACCATCAGCCACATGCCCCTTCCCCTTACTCGTATAAAAAAACATAAAGCCTAAACACACATTGAAAATTTCTATATAGGGTGGGAGTAATAAAACCAAGTATGAAACATCAAATACATCCTTAACCAGTGATCTAAAGTATAATAGGAGTATTCCATGGTAATAATAAATTTTTAACAAGAATAAAAATCACACCACATGTATTGGGTGGTTGTGCATTTACCAAGATGCCATAGACCCCCAATAATATCTTCTTAATTTCTATCACAATATGATAACATCCAGTGTTATAAGTGAGAAAGAAAAATACACTAGGATAATAAAACATATTTCAGTGGTATCAAGGAAAAAAGTCAGATCAGGCCACCAGACCACCATATCTTGGCTCCATCATCAGTCAGGACTCCAGACATTAATACCCCATCTATGCCTCAGGTTAGGCCCCCCATGCCATCATTCTCCAAACAAACTGCCTTAGGTCAGACCCCCATACTTTAATATCCTTAACCTATTCTCTGGTATGTTATTATCATCATTTCATGTTTTGTTCAATCCCCCTCTATGGGATAAATATTACATGATGGTCCACCTATATCATATACTAATAACAACATCCAAGGCATGGTAAAAAACATAACATGGTTGAAAATACAAGGAAATAATAACATATCATCATAAGAATATATTAGAACACATAAAAACATGTAATCATAATCAAACATGGAAACAAGGTACTCTAGAAATACTAAGGAAATCAAATATCATAACAGGTCTCATGGAACACACACACCAACACCCACATATGATTACAATCATGAATGATAAACAAGGTATGCCAACATAATAATTATACCAAGGAAACATGTATAAACGAGATCCAAAAATATAAATAACTTCCTACCTCAATGTTTTTGAGGTCAACATAAATTTTCCTCGAGGAATCATCACTTGGACAACGTCCAAATGTTCATTGGATCAAACAAATAACCAAGGATTCATAGAACCTATTCTATTATTTTATTTCCAAATGAAACAAAACACCACATGTGATAATAGATTTATCTCTCCTAGATAATTCCAAATTATCATTTTAATATATATAATAAGATAATAATTTATTTTTTAGATAAAATTTTAATTTACATGAGATAATATTTTTCTCTCTGAATAATAATCCAAGATAGGAAAGATTAATAACAATAAAAATAATTTTCCATAATTCTGGGTTATTATAATTTTAATAAATATTTATCATTTTTATAAATTGATTTAGAAAAATAATTCTCAAAAAAACTATGAAATGGATTTCTGGAAACATTACCTGGGTTTTATCTATTGAAAATACAACACTCGGAATAGAGGAGAGAGGATGAGGTTCTTCTATTCATAGAAACTGGAAGATAAATAATATTAGTTGAAGAAATATTCAACAATATTGAAAAAGGAAATTTCTAGACATACTGAACTCAAGATAATTACCAAAAACTTAGGACCAAAGGTCTTAGTGACTTTCAACAAGGAGAAACTATATACAAGTTTACAACATTAAACTCCACAAATTAAATCAACCATTTAATTTTTCTTTTACCCAAATATTGAATTTAAAGTGTTTTAAATGATTCATAAAGGTATTAAATCCTTTAAATGATTTAATGAATGTATTTCCATGATTTTAGGCCTTTAAAATCATAAAAATTGTATTTCAGGTTTTTTATGGAAGAAGAAAAGGAAAAACTGGGTTTAAAAAAAATTCTAAAAAAGGGCACTATGAAAGGGTGACATTGTTTAACCCTTACTCAGATCATAGAAATCATGTAAGGGTATCAGTTTAAGCTTACATAAAATTTTAAAATTATGGTTTAATCTTATGAAACTCAACCTACCATTACACAATGGCTAGGTTTCCCATACATAACCTTTAGAATTTAGGAGTTACCATTACACAAATCAAGTTTACTTTTATGTAGCACAAAATTAAAATTAAAAATAAATTTAAAATATTTAAATACCTTTATTAAAGTTATATTTACCCTCAAATGTGTTCTAGAAAAGAGATTTACCCTTATGAATCATCTGGAGTACCCTTACACACCCTGATGAAAAATAGGGTCACCCTTATGCAGCCTAAAGAAATAGATCTCTATCGATATACAACTTATGACAAAACATCTCTTTATTACATATTATTTAATGATTTATTACATAAAATTAAACATAATAAAACTTTATAGATAGATATTTATAGTGTATTTGTTAATTAGTTATATTACATAACAACTTAAAATAGTAAATACATATTCTTTATTCAAAACTTCCTTAACATGCTCATACTTAAAACTGCATGGGATAACCTGTGGACATACATAAGAAAGGGGAAAACTATAAATACTAGTAAGGGGATAAAAATAAAATTACATGAATAAATTAATACATGTCAGACAATAGGTATATAAATGGTTCATAAAATGGGTGAAAATAATAAACTTGAACAATAATACATGATATAACCTGATAACAAAAAGGCAACATGGGAAATGTAAAAAGAACTTAAAACACTGCATCATAAACATAGGTCAAGGATAAATTCCAATAAATCATGATGTAAAATGTTTAATGATATATTAGGTTCACTCCCTAATACATTACATGATGTCTCATTAGACTAAAACATTACCCAATGCATTAGAGCACTATATAATTCCAAGAACACCCATCACTTTCATTTCATTCTCATGCTTAAGTGTGAAACATAGATCATACAAAATCGATTCATCTATCATCATATATTATTACAAGATCAATGAGTGTAAAATAAATACATTTAATTACCCAAAAAATAGGTACAAGGGCATAAAGTTGAACAACCTTGATAGGAAATGGGTATGGGTATTCACTACAGATTTGTTTAGCATGGAAAATCATGGTGGAATTTCAGCAGCATAACGGTGTCACTTATAGATTAATGAAATGGGTTGATAAGAGAGAAAAATTTCTCTCATGATTTTTACATAATATTTATAGTAATAGGGACATGAAAAAATATATCCCAATAATAGGAATTATAAATAGAAGGCATAAGATAATGAAGAAACTTGAATAAAGAGGATAAGTAGAGAATCCCTTGCCTTGAGGGTTTGACTCCAATTTCTTGGGAGGAGCATATTGAGAGATTGGGAACCTTGATATGACTCTAGAGATGAGAGTTTAGAGTAAGGATGTGATCCAAGTATTTTTAGTGAAGATATATGGCTGCTTGGGTGGGATTTTATAGGAAATGAGTGGGGAATTATTTAACATTTCTCAAACATAGGTTTTGGAATCTATATAATAAAATAACCAAAAACACAAACCATCCAATGGTTTTTTCCCATGGTTTCTACTAGATAGAGTGGTTTTCATTATTTTATATGTATAAGGTACCAACTTACTAAAATAATTCCCTTTCTGATGTGGAAACGAGTCATACTCTAAAATTAATTATTTTAAAACTTTAAAAATATTTTAATGGTTTTGGAGGATTCATAAAGGATTTATAAAATAAATCAAACAAATATAAAATTAAATTATTTTAAAATGAAAACATAGATTTGATCATGGATACCCTTTATAGTATTTATTAAATCACTTTTAGGTCATTATGATATCATAATACACATTTTATATTTAGATGATATTTTATTTTTACCTGAGAATTCGACCGTCTCAGAAAATTAAGAAAAATTAACCATTGAATATTTTTGAAGTTGTGATTCAAAAAATAATATTCATTTTATTAAAATAATTTTCTTAATATGTATATTTTCACTTTTAAAATAAGAATAAACATTTATTGAGGAATGATGGAGTTTTTGACCGTAACAGTTTTTGAAGACTTATAAAAATTACATTTGACTTCATAAAAGGTTTATGATAATTTATATTTAATAAAAATTATTTAATATAATATTTTAATAAAATATTATTTATTTCAAAAATCCATTAATTCATCAAAATAAATGTCATAAATGAAAATTAATACCAATTAAAAATTCAATTCTTGTTTTATTGTATAAAAATAAAAATCATTTATATTGTAACAATAATAAAATAAAAATATATTCATTATTATACAAAATATTATTATTCATATTATTAGGGTATTGATACATATCCCTTTAATACACCAGCAAGCACCCTAAGGGTAAGGTGAACGATGGTGAGACTTTCATGGAGTGGTTCATCCTATATAGTTTGGGTTGTGATATCAATGTGCTTGAAATTATCCCATAAATGGTTTCGATCATGCTT
The DNA here is from genome assembly GCA_963277665.1 of Viscum album. Taxonomy (NCBI): domain Eukaryota; kingdom Viridiplantae; phylum Streptophyta; class Magnoliopsida; order Santalales; family Viscaceae; genus Viscum; species Viscum album. The sequence goes on from OY728122.1 coordinate 1,912,079,222, forward strand.
AAGTTATTGGATTTTATCTTTTTCTTGATCAAGATAAATACTAATAATGATATATCCCTCGGAATCTCTAGTAAATGGGATTTATAGGGTATGATCCTACTGGTTGAGGTTGTAACTTCCTTTTTCAGTGTCAATTGAATTTTTTAAAACCATATATTTATACAAATCCCGTGATCACTATTCAACAACTATATTATAAAAAATAATGATGCGTAAAGGTGTTATAAATATGATATGATATAATAAAACTAAATAAGTTCATGTGTTTTTATAACTATAATACATAATAAGAAATTTAATTTAAATTGTAAGAAATCATTTTTGAAAGGATTAATGATTTTACTTCCTTTATGATTCCCACATCCATCCTCTTTGTGTCTAATAAGATCGAATCCTTATCAATTCTCATCAAAAATAAAATTTCTAGGTCCTTTATACTTATAGAATCTTATAAATTATTTAGTTTTTCAGGATGGTAGTGTATTGATCAATCAGAGTCCTTGATCAACTCTAACCATCGTCGATGGTGCATATTTAGATCTTTCTGTGTGAATATAAACTATAGGATTTTGTGATTTATATATATTTCAAACATCTCTCAAAAGAGATAATGCTGCCATATTTTCAACATAAAGATCACTGTATCCAACTACAGATTATGTGTTGGGTAGTTATATTCATGAACATTAAATTTCCTTGAATCATAGGCTATAATTTTTTCATTCTTCATTAACACACAACACAATCCCTTCTTCAAAGCATCATTGAATACCATTAAAAGTTCTCAACTTATGAGTAGTCTGAGTACATGTGAAATGATAAGACTATTTTTTAATTAATTTAATCTCTCTTCACATTAATTATTCCATGAAAAATTGAACCCCTTCTGAGTAATCTTGGTTAGAGGGTTTGAAAATCATGAGAAATTTCTCATAGATCAATAATAATACCCAGCTAATCCAAGGAAACTATGAATATCTATAACATGTGTTGGACTCATCCATACTTCAATTTCTTATGTCCTTGAAGGGTCTATAGGAATCCTATTGGTTGTGATAATATTCCCTATGATTGAGACTTAATTCAAATATAACTCACATTTTCTATACATTTCATAAAGATTATCCTTTCATACGGTCTTTAGGACAGTGCTTAGATGCTCCTCCTCCTCCTCCTCCTTACTTTTAGAGTATATTATAATATAATCTATAAGGACTAAAAAATTGTTTTTGAGATAATATATAAAGTCTCTATTCATAAATTCATGAAGATTATTGGATAATTAGAGATTATGAATGGAATTATTATGAACTCATAGTTCATGTACCTTGTGCAAAAAGAAGTATTTGGGATATCCTCCTTATTCACCCTAACTTGGTAATACCCAGACCACATATCCACCTAAGAGAAGTATTTTTATCCACATATCTGATCATACAAGTCATCAATCCATGGAAGAGGATACTTTTTCTTTATCATTATCTTGTTAAGCTCATGATAATCAATGTAAAAGAATTTTACCCATAGTTATTCTTGATGAAGAGGACTAGTACACCCCAAGGATTAGCACTTGGGAATATGAACCCTTTATCAAAATTATCATGTACTTGTTTTCTTTATTCTCATATTCCACAAAATCCATTCTATATGGAGTCTTTTATAATGGTAATTCCGCAGGTATAATATAAATTGAAAATCCAACCTCTCATATAGGTGGAAGACCGAGAAATTATTCAGAAAAAACATTAGCGTATTACCTCACAATGAGAATGTCTTCAAGGATAATCCATTCCTTAGAATCAATAATTTGAGTTAGTTATTCTTTATCATAAGGAAATAATATCCATGATTGAGATTTTGGTGCTAAGTAAGATTCATACATCTCTTTGCATTTGTACAGAATCAGAGGATGATTCACGATAAAGAGGGTGATTTCCTTCTCACATAAATTTATGTAGGATATAAATAGGAAAATCCAATACATACCCATAATTGAATAAAATTACACCAAAGAGAATATCGCAATGTTTTTTTATGAAGTTCATACCACAAATTTTGATAGGGGGAACTTATATACTTAGGATACAATAATTGCACCATTTTCTATTTTCACTGATTGCTCTACTTCTATGCCTTGTGGTGGTGTTTGAATAGTTATACTAAAATTTTTTGATATGAAGGAATGTGTATAATTATAATAAAAAGTATATTTTATATTATATAATGAACAACTAGTGTACCTATCACCATTTCCTTATTGAGATCCACCTTAGTGATTGTGATGAAAAAATCTCACCCTTGTTTCCTTGGAGGTTGTTTGTTGTCTCTGAAAACCCATGCCTTAGTGCATTGGTTTGAAAAGTGGAATAGTTAATTATAGTTAAAGAAATGAACAATGCACTGAGGGTTGAACATATCATTCCTTTCCTCCATATAAATAGTGGCTTTCTCCTGTCAGAAATTTCTAGCTAGATGTATTTTATTCATGAACCTAAATCATTTCCTTTTCCCCCTTAGGCAATTATAGGGGTTATTCTTTGCACACCTTTGACAAGTGAGATATTTAAATTTCATAGAACCATTAGATTTCTCCATCAGACCACTATAATTAAACTCTATTTTACACTTCTTATCCTCATGATAGCCTTGATATTCACTGATCTCCATTTCAACTTTGAGGCACATCGATCAATTTCCTCATAACTGTCAAAGTATCTGATTTACAAGACTTTTCATATACTAGGTTTTATCCCACCAAAGAAGAGATCAACCTTGCATTCAAGAATAAAGATAAAGTCAAATATTCATCATGTAAGACATGTAAATTTTTCCTTATATACCTGATAGATTCATCGAATTTTTGTTTGAGGGTAAGGAAATCCATTTCTAGTTTAAGTTAGAGAGTGTGAGGAGAATATTTATTGAAAAATATTTTCTGGAATTCCTTCCACCCTATCGCTTTGATATCTTCCTCAGACTTAATATTGTTGATCAATGTACATCACTCGTTAGATTCTCCTTCCATATGAAAAAAATATAGTAGAACCTTATCTTATTAAGAACATTTAAGAATGGAGAAGATATTCTCAATGGAGTTGATCCATTGTTCCACAATTAAGGAATCTTATGATATATTTAAAGTAGGAGGTATTTGTCACAAAAGGTATCAATTGTAGCTTGTTATTTCTTAGAGGGATTTTGTTTCTCTTCACGATCCATGTTATTATTCATAACCTAATTTAGATGAGATATTATCATCACAAAATTCACGATTCCCACTCTCATCGGGTTGGGAATATTGTTGGGGACAGTCATAAAATTTTCCATCATATTGGTTGTTTAGATTATTCCTCATATTTCCATCCACTGTCTAGAATAAATGGAAAATTATGGATGAGTATTTGTATACTATTAAAAACATAAATGGAAATCCAATGACATTAAATGGATAACTTATAAATTATATGCATTTCCTTAATTGATGAATTTATAGGCCTCAATATATATTATACATGATCTATTTACTAACAAATATTATTATGGGTATTTTTTCCCTTAATAATAGTTTAAAAATAGATTAAAATTTTACCAAAGTAGATCCCCTAAGAGTTTCAAACCAGGTGTGTAACAAGGCCTATTATCATGCACCAGTTCTTAGTCGAGTCTAGCTCAATGTGGTGTTTTTAGGTTTTACCCCAATGTAAATATGTGCCAGAGATACATCCACTTGTAGTATCTAGAAATAAAATTATTTTATTGATAAACCACTTACACTATGCTTACCAAAATTTAGTTATGCTTTCTTATACTTAGTCTTATCGCTAAGGATTTTACTAGAGTTTTCTATTCCTAATCCCAACAATAACTAAACTTTCCTTCGATACCAACTATGAAAACCCTTCTATTTATTAAATATTAAATAATTATTTTTATAAAAAATTACACATAATACAACCCATAAGATCGAGAATTATAGTGTATTTTGGAATTAGGTACATTACATAACAACTTAAAACCTAAAATACATCATAATTATTGAAAAATTTCTTAACGTTCTCATACTTAAAATTACATGGGATAAAATGAGGAAATAAATAAGAAAGGGGTGATATATAAATACCATGAAGGGAATAAACATGGAATAATATTATGAAATTAATAAATGTTAGAAAATAGGCATATCAATGGGGCATAAAATCAGTTATAATCAGACATGATAACATAAAGGAAACATGTAAAATGTGGCAACAACTTAAAACACTTCATCGAAAACATAGTTTAAGGATAAATTCCAAGAAATCATGATGTAAAAAGTCATTTTATGGATTAGGTTCACTCCCTAATACCTTGAATGATGTCTCATGAGACTAAAACATTACCCAATTCATTGGAGTGCTATATAATTCTAGGTGCACCCATCACTTTTATTTCATTCCCATGCTTAAGTGTGCCACATAAATCATACAACATGGATTAATTCAACATCATATTTTATTCCACCATAAAAGATTGTGGAATAAATACATGTAAGTGCCCAATAAAATATGTACAAGTTCATATAGGTTAACACCCTTGATAGGAAATTTATATGGGTATTCACTACACAATTGTTTGGCATGGAAAATCATGGTAGAATTTCGGTTGCATAACAACATCACTTAAAGATTCATAAAATGGGTTGATGGGAGAAAAGGGGGTATATAATCATTTTTAAATAAAATGGATAGTAATAGGTACATGGTAAAACATATCCCAATAATATTAATTGGAAACAGAAGGCATAAGATAATGACGAAACTTGAATAAAAAGGAGAATGAGAGAATCCCTTACCTTGAGGGTGTGACTCCAAATGCTTGGGAGGAGCTTCTTGAGAGATTTGGGGAACCTTAAGAAGAATCTATAGAGGTTATATGAGATTAAGGATGTCATATAATGATTTTAGGGAAGAGAAATGGTAAATTGGGTGGGTTTATATAGAAAATGAGTGAGAAATTCTTTATCATTTCTCAAACAAAGCTTTTGGACTCTATACAATAAAATAAAAAAAACCAAAAACATTACCATGGTTTTTGGCTGTGTTTTCTACCAAAGAGGAGTGGTTTTAATTATTTTATAAGTCCAAGGGCTGAAAATAATAAAATAATTCCATTTCTTATGCGCAATTGAGTCCTACTCTTAAAGAAATTATTTTAAAACTTTAAAATATATCAATGGTTTTGGAGGATTCATAAAGGAATTATAAAACTAATCAAATAAACATAAAATCAAATTATTTTAAATTTAAAACATATTATTTTTATTTTATACCATTTATAGTATTTATTACATCACTTTTGGGTCATTGTGATGTCATAACACACCCTGTATATTTATACAGTTTATAATTTTTACCCGAAAATTCATCTATCTCAGAAAATTATGAAAAATTAATCATTGGATATTTAGATGTTTGTATTCCAATAATAGTATTAATTTTATAAAAATAATTTTCTCAATATGTGTAGTTTCACTTTTAAATTAAGAATTGATATTTATTAACAAAATGCTATGTTTTTTGACAATAACAATTTTTGAAAGCTTATAAAAATTACGTTTGACATCATAAAAATTATAAAATAATTTATATTTAATAAAAATTATTTTATAATAATATTTTATTAAAATATTATTTATTTTAAAAATCCATTAATTCTTCAAAATAAATGTCTTAATTGAAATTGAATACTAATTAAAAATACAATTTGTGTTTTATTGTATAAAAATTAAAATCATTTATAAAGTAAAAATAATAAAATGAAAATATATTCATTACTCTATACAATATACATATCCATATTATTAGGATCCTGATACATATCCATTTAATAACTAGAAAATTCCCTAAGGGAAAGGTGCGTGACGGTGAGACTTTCATGGGGTGGTTCGACATATATGGTTTGGGCCATGATCTCGATGAGCATGAACTTCTCTAGTAAACAGTTTTCTCATGCTTAAGTTATTAGATCTCTTCTTGGTATTGTTCAAGGAAAACGCCTAGTAATTCTATCTCCCTCAGAAGCTCAGATAAATGGGAATCGTAGGGTACAATCCTCCTGTTTGAGGCCATCACTTTCTTTTTCTGTGTCAATTGGATTTATTAAAACCCTATATTTATACTAATCATGTTATCCCTATTCAATACCAATATTATTAATATTAATGATTTTTGAGTTATTTTAAATCCTATATGATATAATAAAACCAAATAAGTGCATGCATTTTCTATATCCACAATTCATAATTAGTCATTTAATTTAAATCATAAGGGAAATTTTATTTATAAATGTTTGGGTCATTGCTAAAATAATATAAAAAGAGATATTCCCTTACATAGTGGATGGGTTAACCATAAACAGTTTATAGAATTATAGTATTACCTTTATGAAACTAAGGGACACTACACACTACCCTAACACAACAATTGAAAAACACTAGTTACCCTTATGTGAATCGCAAGTCCTATGTAAGGGTAAGAATTAATTTGAAAAATTATATTTTTTTCACATATGAGGATTATAAAATATAAAAAGTAGTATTTTAAGAAAACTAAATATTGATAAAATTACAATGGATATGTTTTATCAATATTTAATTCAGGAATTAAGAAAACACACTTCAATCATCATGAATCACCAAAACATGCTTGTAACCGATTTCTTATTCAAGGATAAAGACTAAAAAAATCATGAATGTAATTTGAAGAATAAATAATAATTATAAATAATCTATATTAGTAATTTTAATGATCTATAAATGATGAAAATGTAAATAATAATGAACACATACACCACTAATTTGAAACTAATACAAATGATCAAAACTATAAAAACCATATGTGGAAAATAAGTATAATTAATATAGATATTAAATATTTATGAATTTTATAAATGTAAAAAGATATGTGTAATGTTTTTAATAAATTGATTTAGATAGTTATATTTTTAATTCAAGAGGTTAAATTATGTTCATGGAATTTAGGATAAGAGGTTAGGGTTTTCATCTCAAATTCTCCTATTTGAGACATGATTATTATCATGACCCTAATTTAATTTATGTGGTGTATATAATAGATATTTGAGATATAATATCATGAATCATATTTTAATAATGGTATTTTATGTTCAATTATAAGTCAAATATTTCAAGGGGTTTTTATTAAATTGTTACTCTATTCACCAAGGTTTTCTTGGTCTCAATTCTGATTATTTGAGAGATAATAAATTTTGTTCACCATGTTTCTTTTATATTTTGTATTCACTAACCATGGATATATTTTTATTTTAATCCTATTACTTAAAATGATTTAATCTTCAAATCATGTTACCTTATTCACGTGGTTATTTATTCAGTTGTTTCCCTATTAGTGATGTTTTTTGGTAACTCAATTTTCATTCATTACTTTATGATTATTATTTGATCTTATTTAGTATAATTTGGATAAATTATTTCATTTTATTTTATTATGTGGTACTCTCTCATTTTTTACATTTTTTACCACATAAGCCATTTGATTAATTCCTCACTTCTTGGGTTATTCCCTTTTATATCCATCCACCTTCTTTCTCTAGATGGATTATTTTTATATTTTCCCAGTATTGACTTATCCATATATCCATTTCTATATATTAAGTGAAAATATCATTTTAAATAATTTAGATTTGATGTTGTTTAATTAGAAATAATTTTATTCTATTAACAATGAGAAACATATTAGTGCTCTATATGTCATTATTCTAATACGAATGATTATTGGAAATTGGACCATGTATTTTTTGACCATACACATTCTTTATTAGAATGGGTATGATCATGTTATCCCATTTATCTACATGGGGAAAAGTATTGGAATTAATGATCATTATTGACTAATAACTCATATTGATTATGTATTAAATTTCTAAATTTCTCATTATAGGGATAAACAAGTTTTATTAAGTAATAGGTTTCTCCAGGAATGGTATGAAAGGACTTGATAACTCTTATGGTGAATGAATTGGACATAATCAGGTGATAGGTGGGGAAAAAAATTATATATCCCATCGATGCATCGAAAGGTCTCATGTGAAAAAGTGGGTTTGGGTATTCAGTGCATGCCTTCCCAATTTAGCAAGATGTATTGACTATAGTCTTGATAATAAGTAACTGTATTGGAAAAAGTAATTTCCAACATGGTTTAATGTATGAAATTATTCATTCCATTAGTATGAGATTAGTATCATTGAAATACATGTTTTCAATTATTTTAATGGATATTTTATGCTCCTTATTTCAAGTTGATTATGGAATCATATTGTTTACCTATTTCATGTCATAATATTTATTCAATGTTTATCCTGTCATTTCTTAAGTTGTATTTTTTACATTACTAAACATTTGATTTAACCCATTATTATATTTATTTTTCTCTATGTTATGAAAAAAATCAATACACCTAAAATATTTTGAAGGATAATAAATGTGAAATAATTTATGGGATATAATGAAGACTTTTCTTGAATTAAGTATTTTATTATATAATGGAAATAATTTCCACTAGTTGAGAAAGTCATTTGATTTATTAGTTTATATTTTGGATGAATTCTATATATCTCCAAACTTTAAATGATCCTCAGGATTTAAGTGATGCATGAATCATTATTAATTATTTAATTATTGATGGTTATAGCCTAGATTTTACTTCTGGTATCAATGAAACTATGTAAAGTATGTGTTTGTGGCACCAGATCTAGGAGTGTGGGTACATCGTATTGCATTCATCAATCACTTAGATAGAAGAAAGGAGTACTGACCCTCGATGGTGTAAGGTACAAATGACTATTATTCATTTTTATCCTTATTTTTTTTGGTTTCGATGAATTTTAGTTATTTTTAATGTGTTTCTTATTGTTTTATATATATTGATTAAGTGTTAATTGATCCATAGAAACCCATAATTGATAAGAAAACTCCACCAATGATAAATTATCTTCCCATGATCTTATAAAATATAGATACATGCTCTCAACTTATCCTCGAATTTCGTGATCATATTTTGAGTTTGACCATATGTTCGTTGGTGAAATGAAATGCCAATGAATAATTAGATAAAAAAATCACATTGTAATCCCTTCCATATTTTTAATGTAAACTGAGAACCATGAAAAAAAACTATCATCCATGAAACACCATGAAGTTGCACCACCCCATCACATAAATCCTTACTAAACTATCTATTGATTTTGATTCCTTAATCAGTAAGGAATGATCTGATTACCTTAAATTATCCAAGACAACCCAAATAGAATCAAACCCTTTCCATGTATGACTAAAAAACTTAATAAAATTCATATAAATTTCCTCTTTCTTATAGCAGGGAACCCCTAAAGGATATAATAACCCTACATAAATTCGATGTTTTATTTTTACCCATTGTCACATAAGACATCGAGAAAAAAACTCAACAATAAAATTTTATATACTAGGTAACTAAAATTTCATTTTAAAAGAGTGATACATTTTTTTAATACCAAAAGTTACTTCTAGAGATGAATTATAAAACTATTTCAAAACCATTTTCTTTATACATTGAGAAAAAAATAATTTCCTATGGAACCAAACCCGTTCTTCCCCATTGTAACATCACTAACTCAGTTCACCCAAACCATGACCAAAGAAAATCACTACATACCTTAAGAATTCCTCCTTATATACTAGAGTCTTTCAACTAGTTTAAAGGGGTTGATAATAGAGTGGGATACTATATCCCATGGATTAGGTAAGCACAAGTAACAACAAAAGGAACAAAAGAAACTATTATCACAATTAAAAACATAATTTAAGGGAAATCAAAAAACATTCTGCAAAATAAATGAAACAATCCATGCTTTAATAATATTAACATTGTACATTTTATAAAATTCATACAGACAAAAAAACCCTCCTGTGGGTAGTTCATATGAAACTGGTCCCGAAATAAACCAAAAGTGATAAAAAAACTAGAGATAATTACAAAACTATTCCCAAGTCCCAACCTGATCCTGTATCCCATCTATGACTCATCTACCCAAATCAAATATCAATCATAGGCCCCTTTACCTTATCTAAAACTATAACTATGAATTATACTCATACACCCACAACACCTTGGTAGAGTGTGAGTACAACTCAGTAGACCACCACCAATGGTTCTCCTATATATATATATATCCTGTCTATAAATGTTAATGCTAATGTGAAATAGTTTATATAAAATAAAACCATAACAAAAATAAACTACAATTAATATTTAAGACCTACAGTGACACTTGAGAATGATCCTACCTACTTTATCCAGCATTGATTTTTTTTTGAACATGTCACATACCAATCCCAAAGTTCAGAATGAATCCAACCCATAATACCATCTCATATCTTCCCATTGTACCAAGGGTTTAAATGGAACCCACCCATGATACTATCACATATCAAAACACTATACCAAGGTTTTGAATGATTCCCACCCATGATACAATCACATATCATCACATTATTCCAAGGTCAATTATTGTGTATTCCAATAATACTATCATATATCATCACACTATACCAAGGGTTATAATGACACCAATCCATGATACCATTGTTAGAAGTAAACATAAAATTGATGCATGTGATATATGTAAAAACTATGCATGTGATGTATATGGTTTTCATGTCCACTCCCAAATGGTTTTATCAGTTATGAATCAAAGTGTTTTATTCATTATCGAAAGAACATTTATTGAAGGAGTTCAATTAATGAAATTTAATAGGGAATAATGTATGAGTTCAATATGATGTCACTCGATACATTAAAATTATATTTTATTATCTTCATTCAATAAATAACATATGGTAAGGCTATATAAGAGTATGGTATCATCTCCAATTGTGTGGGTGAGACTTCCAAGCCATAGTCAATACTCTCTTCCTCCCCATAACCTATTTATCACCTTTAGTGAAGTAATTGGCATCCCATCATTTGTAAGATAATCCTCATGATATGATCATGGATCCTCTGTCTGGTGTATCAACTCATATCTATTAGGCATAAATAAACTTCTATTCATGATCCTTCTCAAGTATACTCCATTTAAGGAAGAATATGGAAACTTCAGATACATCCAAATACCAGGTATTTTTTCGACTCTATTTTTTGATAAAATTTTATATTTTCATTATCACTGAAATATTGACCTATGTTTTGGATATTTTCCACTAATAATAATCATTAAAATGTTAAAATAAACCCATTAAGTATATCATATAATCCCATTATACCAAGGGCCAGAATGAACCCCACCCATGACACATTCCATAGATGATAGTTTGTGTGGAACCAAAATCATCTCGCATACTCATTCCGTAGTCCATCGTTGGAATGAAACCAAACACACCTTTCTAATACATGTAATAACATGGTTTTCATGATCACCCAACCCAACCCACATCACATAACTATTTCATAACACCCACATTACATTGTAAACATGCTCAACCAACCCATACCACTTCAATTATATATAATCCAAGCATAACAAACATGAATAACAATTAAAATTTAACAATTTAAATGATAGAATTTAATAATTGTAAAAATATATACAAAATTACAAGTCTTTCTAATGATTGGAACCCATACCAACTCTGATATATATATATGTCTCACATGAGGTAGGTAACCTTATTACCCAACATCTTTACCTTACCCATATTTATCTAAGGATATCACCATTCCAGCCTCACCTTAACACACTTATTTTACTAAGGAATGAATCTAGGGAACTTACACTAGGTCCATTATGTTGTAATTTCACCATGGGAAACCTAAAAGGTAGCCACCATCACCCATAAACAAAAATTAGTTCAGGTGTAACATTCATCAACAAACTACTGATGATCCAGTTAGGGTTTTCTAGTTTTTCAATAAAATAATAAATCATTATGTTAAATTCTTAGGTCAAGCTCAAAAGATAAGTGTAACCTCATGTAACATGCATATAGTCTAAATGGCCTAAAGGCCTTATTTTTATTGATTTTTGATAACCCCCCCTTCATGTGATGAGGGGGAACCCTTAAAAGGCCCTTATACTTAGTGGATTAAATGACCCAATGGTTTTATAGGAATTCATCCTAGACATGACAAATTGGAAATGCCCCTCCCCAACGTCAGGATCATGAAGTCAGCTTCCCACCTACACATTGCTTATTAGTCTATAAATACATGTACATAGGTGCACAATCCTGGTCTAGACGTCAATTTCCATACCCTATCATTCATCCATATATGGATAACTTTGTTCATGTGAAACCTCATGCTCTGAGTCCTCATCTAGGGATAGTTCCTTTGGTTTTTCTGGTTGGATCTTCACTTTATGATCTGTATTAGGTGTTCCAAAGTCCTTGAGGTGGATCTAAGTCCTTGAGATGACCCGAAATCCTTAATTGGCCTGAAGGCCTTGGGCAATCCAAAGGCCTTAAGGACTCTAGGCCCAAACTGGTGGCCTGAAGGTGAATAGTTCTAGCTGATATAGTACCGAACAATACAAGATAAAATGCCTAACACAATACTCACTATAATAATTTCAATAGTACTACAATAGTACCCCCAAAAATATACCTCCACCCAGATTCGAACCTCGGTCTCTTGGATGCACTTTAAGAGTCCTTACTAAATGGGCTGAGGCTCATGTGCCGTGTAACATGCATATAGAATCAAACATAGTCCTTAGGGATAGGTTAGATAACACCTAACTCATCCTAAGAGAATCTTTCCCAATTGAATCCTTTAATATAACCAAGCCTAAATGAAAGATATTGACCAATATGCACCCCCCAAATTAGGGAAAAATAATGGGATAATTGAAACAACATTATAAACTATAAATAGATAGTAGGGGAAGGCTATCATTACTTATATTAATTCAAAAATACAAAAAAAATCATATCCAATATAAAATGAAATAGAAATAACATGTAGAGGATAGGGGAACCCAAGGTAAAGAGGTCATAGGTTGCCTCCTAGATGAAATAAGAAATATCCCATTTTATTCATATTTTAGGAAATAAAACCATTTAATTTAATTTCTTTTTAAAACCTATACTAATAATTATTGTGGTGTTACCACCCTTATCACACCCTAATTACCCCTGTCTAGTATTGAATTATGGTGTTATTCAATGGTCATGGAAAGATACTATCTTCTAGGAGATAACCATCGAACCTGGGCCTCTAGGACTTCATGAAACAACCGACCCCTTCATAGTGCAACTGGCTACATTAGATCCACATAGATAGTACAACACTCACACATTTTTCCATGGTTACTCCCCTTGAATAACCCTTTTTGGGGTATCCTATGGTTTATGACATGACCGACCACTAGCGTAATTTTTTTAAATATTATATAACCCTTACCATGGTGTAGAGCCTTAGGCCATAGAACAATCTCTTCCAATTCAATGAAATTTTAGTCTCATGAAACCCTTGACCTATTGAGGTTATTATTACATAATACCCTACCATTATGTAATATCCCTGCATTATGGTGTTGTGGTCTCCTACATGACCTTCTTTATGGCACAAATTTAACATGTTTTTGGAATTATGAGCCAGATTTAGTAGATATTCTACCTAGACATGGGGAAAACTCTAAGAAACAGACCTGTATTTCCTATATAACAACTCCAATAACACAAAAATACTAAAATAAATGAGGCTTAGTGAAAATTAAATCAAATCATACCTTAAAAAATGTATGGGGTGTTATAAATTCGCCACCATATAACTGATAATACTTGAGCAATATCTCCAGCAACACTGATCCTTTTTAATGAAAAGTACTTTCCATTTTTGCAGAATATCAGACTCCTACTCCCACATATCCTCCTAGATATGACTGTTATACCACTACACTTATACTAAAAGAAATAGCTTCATGTAGAGAGTCTTCTCACTATGATCTACAATATTAACTGGTCATTCCTTGAATAACACGTCTAGCTCAAACTTGAAATTCTATACAACAATTACATAAGATTAATTAAGTTGGTATCTTCAAAGTTGAGATACATGAAATAAATATTGTATCATAATTAATATACTAGGAAGAACTAATTAGAATATTACTATACTGACTCACTCCAAGATCTCAAACGTCCCCATGAACATAGGCGACAATTTTACTTACCTTTGTATCCACTCATGTCCCAATAATGTTGGCACCCATAGAAATACCTAGTCTCCTATATAAATATCAAGAGGATGAAATCATCAATTGACATATGAATTCTTCCTAATTTGATCAGTCACCAACTGCATCTTAATAAGTGGGATATACTCTAATGTATCTCGCATGATACTCACCCAATAAAAGAAGACCCCCTAGCTCTAACAAATAGAGAGGAAATCATCATAAAATTCTATAAAAGCCTCAATAGAATCCATCTGAATTGAATTATGGTAACTATTATTACAATGATTTTTTTAAGAATGAGAGAAATCTTCCATAAACCTCATAAATCTAGGATGCATGCTTGAAACATTTCCTATAGTATCCCAATCACATACTCAGATAGACTGTATTTTTGAAGAGGATAAACTATGATTAAATAAACCGATGTATCAATCAACTTTTATATACCATTATAGAAGTGAAACATAGAGCATAAATCCTTTTTTGATGTAAATTTCCTTGTCACCCATTTTAGATACACAATATCCCAAAAATACATTCTACCCAACTCTTTGATATAGAAAGTCTACCAGATCAACAAAAAATAAAAAACCTTAGTTAACCATTCCAAAAAAACCCAAATTGTGTAACTAACTTAAGGAATCTTTAACTACATTATGGTAATTACATCACCACATATTCAAAGGATTGAAAAGAATTTATTTATCTTAGGTCCATCATACTTGATCAACGAAAAAATATGCAAGTTGGTTTCCTGCTACACCGACTACATCCAAGATTCAACTTACCACCCACCACAGTGCTGACCATAACCATCAAATCCATGAATATTCCCTGATTGTGGAATAAATTTAAAATTTATAAATTTACTGAAGTCATACACTAGTAGTTGACATCACTATTCTACTTTAGATCATCACTCTCTTAGTGCCACACCTGAGTTCCTCTTGATTATTCTCATCGAAACCCACAGTCTCACCCATGAGACTATAATAATAACATGAATCCCCTCTCCATCATGATAATTTTCATAATCCCCAATGATTACTAAAAATTTATGAAATCGGTCACCCTTATAGTCTATTCCTAAAAATTCATATATGGTATCTTTACTAAACAATAACCTATAAATCAATCCCATTTTTTTATGATTGTATTGAGTTTACTTGATCATTATCAATCAACACCCATATATGGGTATTTTCGATTTACCAAAAAAACAAAACTACTTTCATCTAAGAAACAATGTATAAATGTATCCTTCTTTGAGTTGGGTTCACAAACTTGTTATCCTATATGATTATCAATTTTATCTCATTATGAGTGTCACACACTCCGACCATCTATGATTTTATCTCCACCATAAAAATCTCTTGTCCTTGATCAAAAGAATGATCTTTCCCATATTTTTACATTAATCGAATACCGAAACTTTCAATCCCATTTATTCACATCTCAATAGAACCATCCCATGAGCCTCAATCTAGGTTCTATGAAATCGTGGTTCTCCTTGTTTCCACTATCCAAAGTTATCAATGATATATCTTGATAAACCTGGTCTTAAGATTATATACCATCAATAATGACTAGAAATTAAATCACACGAATTTCACGTACCCACTCGCTATTGAATTTTATCACCACATTATAAGTTTCAAAATTTCACTAGTGCCTCACCCTACATAGTTGAGATACTCTTCTGATTCCATAAGGAAACATCATGTCCTTCATAAATTAGAGTTCTATTAAACATAAAGATCCTTAAGACATCACAAATCACATTCAATAATAGGTCAATAATAATTTATCACATGACATAACCATCTTGGATACCAATACTCATCATAATCCACCATTAATCACCAGTCAAACCACACTTGGCCAGTTATAGAGCATTACTATCTCTCACCCAGAAAAAACAACACATTATATTTGACAACTCCTTGAGTCATTCCCTAGATGTATCAAGGGGTTTCACACATTTACGAAGGTTTAATCATACCTGATCACATCCTAATAGTGATCTTATACAAATCCATAAACATCCCAAGACCCAGCTCTAAGTGATTGGAAATAACTAAGGATTTATAAACCCCATAATGACCCATGGTTATCTCTCAAGGTCATTTTTTCATACGATTCACAAGGGAATGAACACATGTACCAACTTGGAATAACCCACATACTAGGAAAGTGTCACTTGTTTTTATGCTAACACAATTGACACACCAATACTCTAAGTCAAATTTCAACATCACCAAGATTTCTGATATTGTTAAAAGACCATATCCTTTCAGGTTACAACTCAAATATCAACCTCAATTCATTTTCCTTAGATAAAACAAGGTAAGTGATAGTAAAAAACACATATCCTTAGATTTAAATGCATATTGGTTACTCCATACCCAAGATAACTACCAACTCCAGGGTTATCTACAACTCATATTCCTACATAATAGTGGAAAGGTAGTGGTAGACAATGTTCCTTACCATTGTACACATACCCTATGATATAAAGATATCATATATAGGATTGAGACTATAGTAACCCACCAAATCTAGAGTCAGGTACAAACTCACAATGGTTACATATAATTACAGTATATCATAGTTACCAATATCATAATTTAAGGTAAGTAGTAATAGTTATAATGTCCCTCAATTCTATATAAATTTCTTAAAAAAAATCTCATGATCCAGGAACTCTCTCTTGCCCTACCTAGCCAAATATAGGGTAAAAAATATCTATAGAATCTATATATACCTCAATAGATAATTCTCAAAAAATGAATTGGTTAGATAAGATTTCAATATCATGTTATATGGGAAATGACCATATAAGTTATTATTGACACATTAAATAACCAACCTATATGCCATAATTAGGGTAACCAATCATAGAAAACACACAAATGTATTTTGAATCCTACGTGTCGGATATGAATCATAAATATACCTCCTCTATCCACCCTAGGATAAGAGTAAAAACCCGATACACTATAAATAACAAAAACACATTCATTAAGAATAAAAAACTATAAATCTCAAAAACTAAAAACAACAGTCCCATATTTGTTAATGTAGAATACCCACATACATGGGTTAGATACTCCTAGAAAAAATATCCATATAGAGATCCAAAAAATCCCATATTCTGTCTACTTTTCCCAAATAGTAAGATAAAATAAAATAAACATGTCTCTAATATAACTTTGTAACATACCCAACCCATTACAACCCTTCCATGACTAAGCTAGAGGACTATACACCATAGGAATACCTACCCATATGGTATAGGAAACTGACTAACAGTGGGGGTCTGATAATTGAGTGGGGAGACTATACCCCCTATGATTAGGTAACCATAAGTAATAACGGAAGCAATGGAAACAAATATCATAATAATAAAAAACTTAATTTAAGGTATGCCATAGCTAAATTATACAAAATAAATAACACACACCATGATCTAACAATATGAACACCTTACATGTCATATGAATCATAAAAAAACAAGACCTACGAAGGTAAGGTCATATACAGTAGGTCCCAAAATAAATGAAAAGTTAACAATAAGAAAATATAACTTCAAAACTGGTTATGAATTCTGACAATATCCCATATCCAAAATCTGACTTATCTAGTCTTCTCAACCATCAAGAATAATGACTTTCCCTTATCTAGGCCCAAAACTCTGAAGTCTTCTCGGGTATCCATGATGATTGTATAGAGTTTCAGTATAAATTAGTAGGCCACCACTAATGGCGTCCATAAATATGTGTAGTCTATAGGAGTTCATGCTTATGTGACATGATATATATATATACATATATATGTATATATATAATAAAATCATAATAAATAAACCATAAGTGATTCTTAGGTTCCATGGTGACACCCCATAATGAGCATAATTTCTTTATCCAGTACTAGTGTTGAGTTTGAACATGTCATACACCAATTCCAAGGGATTAGAATATCACCTTCCCATAATACCATCTCATTTTATACCACTATACCAAGGGTTGGAATAATGAAATCTAGTGATAAAATCATATATCATTACGCTTTACCAAGGATCATATTTTCACCCACCCATGATACCATCACATATCATCATACTATTCTAGGGGCCAGAATGGCACACGCTCATGTTCCAATCACATATCATAATGTTGTACCAACGGTAGGAATGGAGCTTTCCCATGATACCATCTTATATAATACCACTATACCAAGGGTTGGAGTGGTATACAACCATGATACCTTACATTGTTGATAGTTATCATGCTGAAAACTCTCCCTACATGTACATTCAATAGTCCATAGTTAGCATGGTACCCAACCCACCTTTACAATACATATAAAAATATGGCTGTCACGGTCTCTCATTCAATAAAAAATAACCATTCTATAACACCAACATTCCACACTTGTAATTATCACCTAAACCACATCACATTACCCATATACAATCCCAACATAACAAGAATGCAAAACAATTCAAATTGGATAATTTTAAAGATAAAATTTAAGCATTAAATGAACATATGTAATGTTCAATGGGTTTCCAAGGGTTAGAACCTCACCCACCTCTGGTTAATGTATATATATATATCACATGTATTAGGACACCAAATTACCCAAATTATCAACCCAACCTATATTTATCTAAGGGTACCAACATGTTAGCCACACTTTTACACACTTATTTTTCCATGGAAACACTTTAGGACACTTACACTAGGTCCACTGGGTTACAATTCCACTATAGTCACCATTAAGGGTATCCAATAACACTTATAAACAACAACTAGTTTAGGTATATCAATCATATTTTAACCAATTATGTCATAATTAAGATATTTTAGTTCTATATTAGAATAAAAAAACATTATGACTAATTATTAGGTATATCACATAAGGTTGACATGAATACACATCACACACACATGGAATTTAATGTAGACATTAGGGATAGGTTGGGAACAACCTACTTTAGTTTAAGAGAATCAGTCCAAAGTAAAATTACTGAAATAACCAATCCAAAATGGAAAAGATCACTCAAATTGGAAAACCCCCTAAATTAGGCCATAATAATAGGTTACATTAAAAAAATATAAGAAATAAGAAATATATGGAGGGGGAAGGAAATACTTACTTGTAGAAATCCAACATGACAAACAACACTCAAATTGGAGCTTGATTGAGGGAGTGATCTCTTATAGAGGAGAGGGGAACCCAAGGCGAAGGGGTCATAGGTGAAATCTTGTAGGAAATGAGGAAGATCTCCTTTTATTAATATTTTATTAATTAAAACCATTTAATTATTTTTTTTCAAAAACTTCACAAATAACTATTACAGTGTGAACACCTTGATAATGAAACCACAACCCTTCCAGGGTCACATTTCTTCAAGAACAAATGGTGATAATGTTGAACCACCTTATAGGGAAGAACCATAAAAAACGATCCTTCAAGCCTTAAAAGAATGAATTTCCTGTTATAGTGCAACCTCCCCGTTTTCCCAATATCCATGGAAAAACCCTCACTTGTTTCCCTATGAGCCGCCTCCTTAGAATGGCCTTCACGATTCATCCCAAGGGTCACAATGTGACTAACCACCTATGAAATATTTTTTTTAAATATTATATATCCTTCAACATAGTGATGAACTCTAGGCCATGGTGTGGTCTCTACTGATTCAAAGAAAGTTCAATATCTTGAAAACCATGACCTAAAGAAGTTATTATTATATAGGAACCCATCATATTGAAATATAACTACATTGATATTTGGTTCACCCCCTCTTGGAATTTATTATGACACAATCGCCACAAGTTTTTATTTGATGTGACACTTGTAGCTAATATTTTTCTTGAACTTAGGTCCAACTACTAGAAACGATCCAGGACCCCTTTTAACTCCTCCAAAAACCTATAAAAATAAAAATACACTATGTTTCAAAAAAAATTAAAATCATATTCGTATATAAAAATGGTATGAGGTTTTATAACCATCATCAGACTAACCATATAAAGAATCACCATTAACAATCCAATCTCTCTACACTTCCACCTTAGAATCTCCTAGGGAAGACTCATTCACTTACTGCATTAATGGATATTCAATTTTTATCTAATAAGGACATGATCTATTATCATTATACTCATAATGAATATTTAAATTCACCAATAAATCCATTTCATTCCTCTTCTCATTCAACCACAATGCATAATCACTGTAATAGTTCTGAATCAATGAATCTATTAACATATTACCCTTTCCATGAGTATATGTAATATCAAAGTCCTAATATTATGGAAATTTATCCCACATTCAATGTAAAAAATTTAAATACTTATTGAATATATATATATATATATTAAACTCTTATGATTGGTATAGACCGTAAATCATTCTATAAGAAAATAAATCGTCTATATCATAAGTTCAAACACCACAAGTGTAAGCTGCAAACCATGGGTAGAAAAATTACAATCCTTAGGACATAAAAATTTATAATCATAATAAATAAATTCTATCACATTCATCAAGGAACATATAAAACCCTAATGAGTCGAGTCAAAATACACAACTTATTAAACAACTTATTAGTGTAATAAATGAATTTGAACACTCACCAACTTATCCTTGAAACTTTTAAAAGTAACTTCACACACCTTTTACCAAGAAAAATCATTCCATTTATTATTCAAATATGAAAATAGAGTCCCAATGCATTAAAATTTGGCATGAACCTATTAAAAATCCAGCTTATCCTAAGAAAATACTCACTTAAAAAAAATTTCTCAGTGGATTCCATACAACAACAACCTAAATAATTGTTGGGTCCACTCCAATACCTATTGTTCCACCATGATTGGTGCAACCAAACTGAGAATAGTGGGAGTGAATTAGTGTGTATGAATTTTAATCAATTAGAACCTTTTATCTATTTACTGATTCAGTTAATCGATCACTCAATCTATCTCTATAATTATATAACATAGTTTACATGAATGAAATGATAAACAATAAAGAAAATATCAAGGAACTTAAGGATTCACATGTTCACTCACAATGTGTGATATAGTTCTTAGTGTATGGTGGTTGTTATCCCCAACACACACAAATAATATTTTATTATCAAGAATAAACCAAGGGAAAGGTGATGTCCTTGAACCAATTTGTATTAGACACCAAACATTTTACATGAAATCATAAAATTGTGATATTATTAGGATTTAGAACTAACAAGTACCACCTCTTAAAATATTAGATTTAATTTATTCCTCATTTAATTATGATCAACAATTATACTCAAGTATCCTTTAGATTAAATGTATCTGATCTACTTCCTTATATAAAAAATAATCTCAAATGGTTTCCTCTTACACAATAATCATAAATGGGTTGTTTCACTATTTATTCATTCATTAGTATATACTAATATCAAAGGTTGAAATTATCACTTCTTCTTTATCCTATATGATCTTTAGTAGATAACATGAATGTTTATAACTCACTCTTATATTATTATTATTATTATTTAGTGTAGAAAGATAATTTCACATTGTTCCATTAGATATCACTTTTTATTTGATGCTAAAAATATTCAGATAAGAAGAAGGTCAGATATATATCATTATATTCATTCTTCCACTTCTTCTGCTCCTTATAATCTCATAATTATCACATGATATATTTTACGTATTTAAATATATAAACTCCATAAAAATATTAGCATGATATTCTCTTTATTAAATCTCCAAAACATTCTACCTTTAACCAGTTAAATAATATCATTAAGGACCTTCCAATAATATCTTTAAATCTCATATAAATATTATCCTACATTTCAATTTTTTATAATCTAAAATTGTCAGATTTCTTACTTTTCCTCAAAATCCACAAAAGTCAGGAATAATTATTCTATACTAGAATGTAATTTAATATTCATAAAAATTACATTGAGGTGTAATATCCCTTTTATGTACTGGGGTCATTATTTATTTCTCCATAATAAATTTATTTAATCATGACTAAACACCAAAAACATCGTGATATTTAAAACATTAAAGTACGGATCAGAATCATTAGAATTAGAACCCAATATTTCTCAAATTTTTTCAAACAAAAAACCTTACATAAGAAATAAAATATCTTATATATAAATTTAGAAAGATCCAAATTGTATTCCATATCATTTTAAACTTCATATAGATCTTACATGTACCAATTTTCATCCTACATATGTGCTAGAAAACATTATATGATGAATGAAATATATTATCTATCACAGTGTAGTCATGCCATTTCCACATTTCACTCTAATACCCAAGATATATCTCCAATAATACCAACATAAACTTCCACATACTCAAAAATACTATAGCACCAAAATATTTTATAATATTTATTTATCTTTTTTAAATTCAAAGTGTTCAATAGCTTATTTATACACAACCTTGATCTTAAACAAACCGTGATATATTATTGATAAATAAAACTACTATAACATATTCATTGGATTTTTAGGTATGAATAAGACTAAATGAATTACAAAAATATTTATAATGGTTTTCCTTAATGAAAATGTATTGATTAATGCCTTGTAATTAAGTACTCAATTTTAAATGTTAAAAATAATTTTGTTTTATCATTTTTTAAAAGTATTAAATTTACATATATTTTATGACAAAAAATGAACTATGATTTTTATGAAATATATTTTTATTTAATCTATACAAATGAATAATAATACATAACTTCATTATCAATTGGTTATAAAGTGAGGATAAATTCATTTGAAGGTAAAAAGTGTTATTTTTCATAAAACTGGTTCTGTACACATTGTATTATATGATAATAAATTGAATTAATCACTATTAATGAATATATTTAATGAAAAGTGTAGATAATATAATCAATAAAATATATTAACATTCATATAATAGTTTTTATTAGGTAAATAATGATAATAAAATCATTTTTATTCTTAAAAATACATTTTCTCTAAAAATGAGTTTTATGCATTTTGTGTGGAGATGTTAAAATTAATTTATTATTATTTTTATGAATTAAATCTTGTAAAATGGATTAAATATTTTGAATCATAATAATTAATACTAGTTAATAAGGTCACCTTAATTTTTTCCATAATGAATAGTTACCATGATTATTATCTTGTTATTACGGTAAGGAATACAATGGTCATAAGAGGGGTTAACCTAAGATATATGGTTTAAAATATCAAAAGACACTTAATTTAATTTTATTGGTTGATTTAATTTCTAAATTAAAGTTATTATATTATAATATTTTTAAATATAGATCCAATTTACTTTATTAATACATATATTATATAATAAAATTTCAAGTATGTATTTGTTTTCCACACATCTCACTTATAAAAGGGAACCTACTCTTCTCATTTATCCATGACACTTGATCTAATTATCTCAATGAATATTTGAACAAATAACCACCAAAACATTCTCTACATTACCTATAGGTCCTGGTATCACCAATATACCAACCTAGAAGGCTTAAGGTGTAATCTAATGGAGGTTTTTCAAAGAAGAGGTATAACTCTCAACTAAGTTATTTCATGTTTATTTATACTTATACCTCAATGAAATTTGTTATAAATATCACATTATAATAACGTAGGTATATAAGATATAATTAAATTTTATTATTTTTATGTTACGCCCTCTTTTCTTATCATTTTTAACTTGTGATAAATGAAAACATTGCTTATGTGTACGTGTGAACTACCACCTCCATGAAGTGATGTGTTTTGTTTTTCATCACTATATCTCAAGGATAGCTATATAAATAGATTTAATGAATATATATTATATTAATTATATAATAATTATGAAATAAATTTGAATTATTATTTACCTTTCTTTCGATCCAACCATTAAAAACTGGAAACATTACTCATTCATACGTATAAACTACCATCAATACGAAGTGATGTAATTAATTTTTCATCACCATACAATATTATTGGTTATAAATATGTTTATTGTGAATAAATATGATATTTATGAACTTATTTAAAAATTTTAGATGATGAAATCATGACCAAGGTGAAAGGTATGGAACCTTATAACTGAAATATGCATGGAAAACAAACCATTTTCACTTGAATATCGATTTTAATGAAGAATTGATAATAAAAGGGTAATTGGAAATTATAATAGAATTATATATAGTAATATAAATAAATATGGTTCTATAATAGATTAATAAAATTATATATTTAAAATATATGATGTTTTAACTAGTACAAAGAAAGACAATACATGAGGTAAGAGTTTCTCATATCACTTTAATTTTTGGGAGACATATTCCATATTCACCACTTGTTTATTTTGTGTGGTGTATATAATTCTTATAAATGTATCATATAACTATTTTAATTATGATTATTTTTATTTAAAAATATATACAAGGTTTTATCTTTCATTATGTTTTGATTCAGAGTTTACCAAAGTTGGTAGGGTTTAGGTTGCAATCTCATTTCTTTTTGATATTAACTATATTGAATTTCCGCTAAGATAAATTATTTTATCCTTATATTTAAACCCTAGAAATTTTATTATACACTAGTTATTTCTAGGTGTTTATTATTTTACTTAAATTATCCTATCTTCGGTACTTAAAATGATTTAGAAAATGTTTTGAAGAAAACCTAACCTTATTTATCCTCTTTGGTTGGAAAATTGTTTCTTTCATGTCTATGCTCTGAAAAATGTTTTATATAAGTTTTTACCCATAATTTATATATTATAAAAGGTAAATTTTAGTTCCATTAATATTATTTAAATTTTTTTAAAAGTAATATTTTTAAAATTATTCCAAACAAGTCATTTTTAACTTACAAAAGTGTGAAAAGAATGTTCTCATTTAACATATATGAAATGAATAGATTTCCCCCATCAGGTACATACATCTTAATGATAATTTATGTACATGTTTCAATGGATTTTTCAAATAAAACACTATTTCCATTATTCTATAAATTCTTAGTTTTAAGAGTTACACAAATAAATGTGATGTTTTCTCTTTATTTTCAAAGTGTATTTTAAATTATTTTATAGAATACATATCTTTCATCTATATAAAAACCCTTTAAGTATTTTTATGACCAAATTGTAAAATTATATGATGATTCCAAATACTTTCTTACTCTGGATAGAATATGATAATGATATTTTAAGGATGATTATATCAAACATGTTGCTTTCCACTGGGTTAATTAAGTTATAATGAAATATTTATGAAAAATGATTCTTTTTTATGGGTTATGCAATATAGAATGTTTTTATAATCTTGTGAATTTTTATGTATGATTTTTATTATTTGATAGGTGTTCTCATAATTATATATCCCACCAATGAATTAGATAAATATTTATATGTCCTGAGATAATGTAAAATCGAATGTGGAGTGAACCTAGTTTCTGAGGGACTACGTTCACTATAATAGTCTTGGCACTGAGTCTTGGCTAAGGAAATAATGGAAGAGGGAGTGAAATCAATTAAATATGGGAATCTATCCTCTAATATAGTCTTATCAATGAGCCTCAAATAAGAAAATTATTTTATATGCATATGTGAATGCCAAAAACTTATGTTATATGCTTATGATAGGTTCTAATGGATCATGTTTGATTATTGATTATTCTACACTCTTATGTATTATATATTTTGTTATTATAAATAATAATTTTATGACCCATGATTAATAATATCTAACTTCTTGGGTACAAATTTCATAATTTATGATCATGTTTTCATACGCTTTTAATTATCTTATGCTCACTTATTATCATCAATTTCCATATCTAATGTTTACCCTTACTGAGCATCTGCACTCACCCTTTCTTATGTTTTCATTTCCATAGGTTATATTGAAAGGTTTTAAATACGATATGTATAAGAAGGGTTCTATGTGAGAAACAAATTGTTGGAGATGTTGAATATATTTTATGAAATAAGTTTATCATGTATCTAGTCTCAAGAGACAATGTACCTTTATAGTTTAGGGGCATGTATTATTGGGTGATATATTGAATATTAATCTAAAATGATATATATATATATATATATAAATTTAATGGGTTACTTTATTCAGTATTAGAACATGGTTTAGTTATTTTTGGATATTAGGTTATGAGGAAAATGAACAAAAACCTAAAACAACCAATGATGGACTTATAGAGAGATATGATGAACCTAAATTTTCATAGTCATATAAGGCGGTGTTATAATTTAAAACATATTTTGAATGAATTTTTTGATTATATAATAGATAACTTAGAATAAACATTTTTTATTCTCACACTATGATTTTTGGTTTTAGATATTGGGTAGAAATGGAGGGAAGTTTGTGAATAATGAATGTTATGACCAATACAAAAATTGTTCTTATAAGAAACCAAAATGAAATTGGAGTTGGGATAAAAAATCTTGCTAATATGATATCCCAACCCTCTCATGTTATAAATTGTAACATCATTCATTCTGAATTTCCAAATGGTCAAAGTAATTAATTACTCATAATTGATTCTTTTATATAGAAATGTATAAATTCCTTCATGGCTCCTTAGATCCACTTAGTTATGACCAAAGATCCATGATATTATAAGAAAAAAACCTTTGAAATTATATAAAATTGATTCATTATACAAGAATTAATTTTCTTTAATTAATAGAGATATTTTAGGTTTAATTTTTTTGATAAATATGTAACCTCCCTTATATAAATAAATATTACATCACAAAGTGGAAACCTCCACTAAGAATCCATTTTTCACCCAATATAACATTTTATTTTCATGAAATATCTTTAAAAATTTCATCTTGACCACATACTTATTGGTACACAATCTTCAAACCCTATAAAAAACATTTAAAAATGTGTAATTCACAAGAAAATATAAATAAGGGATATTTAAAAAGAATTAAAGAAACCCATTGTATTCGCTGATGTTGTATTCCGCTTTTACTGGCTTGAAACTGGAATGTTGTGAGGTTTCTGGTTTCCCTCAAACCGGGTTGCAAGGGAACCGGCTACCCTCAAACCGGCCATTAGAAAATCAAAAAAAATGATTTGCAGGAATTAATACTCAAAAAATATTTCCTTTTTCAAAATAAAATTTAACCTCAAAATAAAAAATTTATTAACCAAGAAATCAACTACTTTGCACAATGATTTTCATAAAACTTTTTATAATAAATCTTAAAGGTAGAATAAAACTCATAAAGGTATCATTTCAATCATGAAAAAATCATGATTTTTTTAAATTATTTTAAATTTCACCCTTAATAAGTACAAAAAACTTCACATTAAACATAAGAACATTAACTTACCTTGTCAAATCATAATATTTCCATAAAACCCATAGAAAGAATAGATAAATAATGTAGTTATCTTGGGAGATAATTTACATATCAATATTACAGTAAATATTATAAATGGAATAACCTACCTAGTAAATTCTAATAATCTATTAGAAGAAACCTAACTTGTTAACTTCATTCCTTTACCCAATGCATTGGAGATCGATATCAGGCTCACTAGTCATCATGAGCTGTATCAGGCCCAACCATCATCATGAGATATATCTAGATCATCCATCATCATAAAAAATTTCTAAGAACCATAAAATAATCATAACTCATGAATACTTTTATTTTTATCATCATACTCATAAAAATATTCTTTAAACCAATAAGAAAATCATTTCAGTATATCTAAATATCCATTCCATTTAAAACCCTTTGTGAAAATACCTTGGAAAGGGGAGGGTTTTTATTCAAAGAAAAAAAGAACGTATAAAGTAATATAAGCATAAAATAATTCCAATGCAGGTGGGATAAAAATTTTATGTTCTATACATTAAAATAGAACATTCCTCTTTCTTTTTTGAAACAATTTTTATAAAATACATAAAAATATTCCTTTTTTATTTTTTTGAAAGAATCTAAAAAGTGACTTAAAATTTCCTTTATAATTAATTTATATCCATATTTATAAATATATAAAATTATTTTAAAAATATGTACATGTAATAAAAGTAGATATAAAATAAATATTTAAAACATTTAAAACAAGGTTTTTGAGGTAAAGTGTCCCTTACCTCAAGTATGACTCATCAAATAAGTTCTTTATCTTCCGGGATAAAAAATTTATGATAATTATTTACTTCCTTAAGAACAATTTTCATGTTTTTATTCATTTTATTTTATTTATTACCATATTATATATAATTAATTAATCAATTAAGTTCGTGTCAGATGTTTTAATGATATTCATATCATATGTCCAAAATGACTTTGGTAAATTGACTATGGTATAAGAGGACATTATTCCATCATATATAAAATAATAAAAATGAAATAATTACCATTTTCATTATTTAGTTACACTTTTTAAATCCAACCATGAAATATGGTCATGAAATATTAATTTCGTTACAATAATAGAGACGGTAGGCTATATGTATGAATGAGCAACATTTCCATTTTTCAACCAACATGATGGAAAGAAGGTAAATATTATTTTATATTTTTAAAATGATTATTATATCATAAATATAATATTATATTTATAAATAAACTTATATATACCAAAAATGTGATGCAGTGTTGAAACACAAATCACATCGCTACATGTGGTTATAAAAACACATACACATGAATCACATTATCATTTTTTGAATAGATGGAAAGGTAAGAAAATATATGATATATTATATTTAAATAATTATAAATGTATCATTAATATCATATATATATATATTAAGTACCTCATTATAAACATCCATGAAAGGTAGTGATGGGAAATTAATTACATCGGTTTGTGAGTTAGTAATCCACCATACACACGAACTATGGTCTTGTTTCCCATTTTATAGAATTGGGAGATGGATATATGTTATGAAATTAATATAATAATTTCTTAGTATATCAAATATAAAAGTGTTATTATTTCATAATGTTTGAAGAATATTTAATATAGGTAGAAAATTAAATAAAACATAAATGCTCAGTTAAGAACTATACCTTTTTTTCAGACAAACTCTTTATGTTTATACCTAATGTTTTACTAGGTTGGTTTTATAAAAATGTTAAGGAGTATATTATATGTGTATGGATGTAAGGAATGTGTTTGAGTAGTTATTGACTAAACCAAAAGGATCTTGAAGTGTGGAGATGAGAGGAGAGGGGGTGTCCTTTTATATGTGGGGGAGAGGATACACTTGTATTTTTAAAAAAAATATTAAAAAATATTAATTTCATACCCAATCAAAATGGTTAAAAAATATACCATTTCTAAACAAGAGGCGTGATAGACTCAAAATATCGATAGAATATAGGATTTATAAAAGTTTTTTAGTTTTTGAGTGGTTTCCCTAGAACCCACTTTCATAGTACTTGATTACATGTTTTCTTTATTAATTATGTTTCTTATCACATCATGATAGTTACTTTGCATTAATTTTTTATATGATAATTTCCTAACAATATTTGTTTCACTGAAATTTATAGAAGTTCCCATATGTGATGAGAAATAGGATGTTCCATGATAATATTCTTGAATATTGTTCTATAGAAGGATAATATTTTCTAACATGAAAGAGACGATACTGGATATTAGGGTTATAGGATCATAAGACATCTATGATACTTATAATGGTGTTTTCCCTTGGTAGTATCCAATATAGAAGGTTATGAAAACATACCCATAAATAGAAAATACACATTTCCATGTTTCATTGGATGTTCCTATCAACAGATGTGAGTATGGATCCTTAGATTTCAAGATTATCATTAATGGATATCAAGACACACTTAATTTTATATATTAATGAAAATAATGATGACATATTTTCATGGTGAGGTAGGAAAATTTGGGTATGTCATGAGTGATACTATATTAATGGATAATGTGAGAAATGATTTATCCATTATGTCCCTTGATGAAAGTTGATGCATCAATTCACTTTGTGGGAATGAAACTGCTTGTATAAATACTCAACCATGATGTTCAATGGGTTAGTTCATTTATAAAAAGTAAAATAAAGAGACTTTAATCATATATTTTAATTTCAAAAACATGAAACCTAATTGATTTGAGATATCAGGATAAAGGGATTATATTACATGATAGGAATTCATAGGAGGTTGGATGTAGTTGTAACATTAAATTATTTATCTTTGGGAGACTTGGTGTGTTTCTAGATTCTAAATATAGAATTTATGTGGATATTCCTAATGAAACTGAGAAATAATCATGTAGTGTCACATGGATTTTTTATCCACAATCTTAGTAAAATGAAAGTAATTCATTTATCAAGTTAAAATATATAATATTTACATTGGTTTGGTTGATCTATATGATTTAATCACAAGTTATTAGAAAGAACAAAGTTATTTAAATAAAAATAATAATTTTTTTCTATGTTTTGGAAAGTAAAATATTTATTATATTTATCAATGAATAATTTTTTGATATTTATTTATTAAATAAATTTTCATTATTCATGGACCAGTAAATATTGATGAGGGAAAGCAGATTGAGCTTAAAGGTCTGATTAGAAATCATATAAAAAAGATGTTCATTTATATTATTAAATTATTTCACGTATAAATTGATTAATAATAATAATAATATTATTGGACATGAGTTCAACTAAGAATTGTTAATTAGGGAATGGAATTGTGAGAAAATTCTTCAACCCTAAACCTACCATAATAAATATCTAATTATAACACTTTCCATACTCACTCTTATTGTTCACAGTAGATAGAGAGAGACTCTATCAAGACATAGAAAGAGATATCTAGTAACCTTGAACACTCACTCTATTCCTCATCTCCCAATCCATATATATAAAATCAAGATCACCTCCTACTTCAAGAATAATTCTATTGCGATCAATCATGAACAACACAATCGATCAGGATCAGTCACGCTAACACCCAATTATTCTATAGTGACATTCATAGATTTTGGTGAAAATGTGGATCATGGATATAGATATTATATACGTGGATCCTAGAGCACAATGAATCTTCAATGATATGTAATAAACAGGATCATCAATGAAGGGAGAATTACAAGTTAAGGTAATTATATATCTGATCATAAATTAATTATAAATTACACTTGGAGATCCACTTCTTTGGGTTCTAGTTCTATTCTATAGTCATGTAATCCATGGATTTCATTAGACACGATGCTTTAATCATGTATAGAAATGGTTACATATACATCAATACTAAAAATTGGAGTTAAATCATCCCATCATGATGCTTCCATTGCTCCTAGAACCTACAAGTGGTATCAGAGGGGTCACATTTTTAATTTAAAATTATTTATTATTTTTGATTATTTAATTATGGGTTTTCATTTATTTTACTCGTTTAGATTAATTTTAATATCTGAAATCATTTTATCTTCCATTATTCAATATCTTCAATATAGCCTATAAACGGTTGAAAATGAAAAATGAAGAAACTTCTGAAAAACACCATATGGAGGTGATAGAGGTTCTCCTCGAACAAAAACAGTGTAAACGAAATATAATTACTATATAAATTCCATGTATTAGTGTTTTCAAATCCATATATCTTCTTAAAGTTAGACAGATTCAATGAAATTAGATCCAATATCTAACAAAATTGGATTGGTTTGTAGATATGGATAAACTGGAACAAGAATTAAAGAACTACATGCTGTTTGACTACTACACATGAAGTGTAGTACTCATCTTCTGATGAAAAAGAACACAGGGTGTCCCAATGTTCCATGTATCAGGTAAATTCCATGGGGATCGACATTCCATGAAAATCCATGGCCACACAACATATAATATGGAATGCATTCCATGTTCCTCAAAATCATCCATAGTATGAAACCCACCTATTCCCTAGGCGTGTTCTATAGAAATTAGGAGATGACAGTACATACAAAGTAGTATTATATAGAAGGTGTTCCCAATTTTTCATAGAGAAAAATTAAATATATAATTAAACCTATTCACATGTGTTATGTGTGTCATTTATTTGATAGTACACGCCATGAAATAGGATTTATAATTATATATTGAATCAATTTTAATGTAATTTTTTTTGATACTCACATGTTGTTTCTTCCATGACACTTTTGAGCTTCATTAATTTTAAGTGAAACTAATTTTGTTTAAAATTATAGATGAGGGTGATTTAATTATGCTTTGGTGGAATCATGATAAATTAAATTTATTATATTAATTTTTAATGCATTATATTAATTAAAGAAAAAATTGAAATAATTAATAAATAGATTAAAAATTTATTCTCATGGTATGATGTGTGGATGATCCTGAGATTAGACTAAACCTGTGTATTTGGGTAGTTTCTTTTAATTTATTACGGTTAAATTAAAATTGATGACCTAAATTTCCTCTCCTCCTTATTATTATGTAAGGGATTTTGTGCACATGGTTTCTTTTATATAAACCCCCTTTATCGAATACATTGGATCCATCACATGTGTGTTAGTAAAATACTCTACAAGGATGGAGATACCAGGTGAGAAGAGGTGTTCCAAGTCTAGGATACGAGGTATAATAAATCAAAACGATATATAGGAACCCTAGTGGAATACTGAAATACAAATTAAGATATATTTCACGGTGTTCCCCCAAGGGTGAAGGGTTGGTTTATCATCCTCTAAATTAACTAAAAATTAGATAATATCATAATAATTAAACTTATATTTTATTTTTATCCATTGTAGGGTTAATTATTTATGTTTTTGGATTATGTGTGATCAGTTAAAAAATGAATTAACTGGCATGTAAAATGGAATAAAATATAACTGGATTATGTGTGAATGTTTTATTAGAACTATTTATTCACTTAATTAAAATTAACTTCATATTAACAAGGCATGTGATATAAGGGGATTTACAAATAAAGATAAAAAAATACCATATCTAAAATATTGAGTTGGTATACCCTTCAAATACTTAAGTTATAATCGATATCATAGTTAAACGTTCTTAACAAATCCAAGATAGGGTGATTTCAATTATTATAGAACTTTTAGCTTGTTATTTTGGATTGATTTAACTTAGTTTACATCAGGGGTTGACTACCCAAGTGGAACTTTGTGTAACTAAGAAAAAAATGTGGATAAAATATTTGTTCAATATTTTAGGATTGGGGACTCCACTCAATAGATCAAGAAATTTTGAGTTAATGCATTTGGAAAGTTATGATAACCTAAAACCCTTTGAATTAATTTTTAGGCCCATTTTTGGGTTATTGGGAGGGGAATGTGGATCCTTATCACTATAATACCTACGTGATATTATATTATGAAATTGATGGTGAGGGATATTAGGTTTCTATAAAATAGCTAGAGATTAATGGAATTTAATTTAAATTTTTTAATCTGTTTTGTAATCAAAAAATTATTAATTATCTTATCTTAATTCGCTGAAATGGAAAATCAAATTACTTTGACAATATAACTATGATCCAAACTAGAGAAGGATAACCTTCTAATCAGTGTGAATTTATAGGAATGGTTTAGGTTCTAGTGATGTAGATGTATCTCTCTATTTGAGGTATGAATATAATAGAACAAATCTCTAATGTTTCATGATATCCTCCATGTCTAATGATATTATAAAGTAATATGAGGATATGGATGTGTATAATATCATTTCTCACCATTAGGATCTCTATAAAGAGAAGGTAAGATTAATGATATATGAGATCTCCAATGAATTGTTCACAAGAAATCTTCGATATTTAGTGCAAATTGGGCCACATGTAGCCAAGAAGATTGGCTACATTGAGATACTGGACATCTTTGGGTTTACGATCCATGGTGGGATACTCACATATCTCATTCCTTCCATAGTACCCAAAACCTTCTCTAGTTTTATAGAGAATTTTAATATGAGTAATAGTGATAATAAACTTTTGAAACTTATTACTCTTATTCAGCAAGTTGATAAAAATATGGGGTTTGAAAAACTCACTTCCTTATAGTGAATAATAAGTGGAAGAATAAATAAAAGGGGATAAAGAATCATTACAAGTCTATGGATCAGAGAACCATCCTTCCAAGAAGAAGAAGTTCCATAGGAATGGAAATGAATAAGATGTAGTATGTTTTTCATGTGGCTATATGGTTCACTAGAAGAGGAATTTCACCCATCCAAAGAAGCAAGGGGAAGCTTTAGGAATATTCATTATCAAATGAATTATTTCTATATCTATAAGTTTGTTGTTAAATAATTCATGCGGTGCTCAAATTTTTACTCAAATATAGGAACAAGTTATAATTTTAAAGGTTTCTAGAGGTGAGGTGGATCTACGGGCTACCAATAGAGTGATGTTGTCTACTCTATCCATTGGAGACTACCATATCACTTTTCCAACATGATTTATTTTTCTATTAAAGAATTATTCTTATGTTCTTAGTGTTACCAAGAACATTATTTCTATTTATTTTTTAGATATTTATAGATTTATTTTTATTTTGTTAAATAACACAAGCTACTTTCATAAGGATATCATATATTATGGTATGGAACAATTTAATAGTGTAATTTATGTAAAATGTTATGAAAATATTAATGGAAAATGATAAAGAAATAAATACATTTGACTCATTTAACAAATAGTTGTGTAATCACCATCTTGGTAACATAAAAGAGAAATATTTAATAAAGATCTATCAAGATGGTTACTTTGACTCTTTTGATCTTCAACCAATTTAAATATTCCATTCTTATTTATAAGGAAATATGACCAAACCAACATTCAGTTTCCATGGTGAAAGGGACATAAGGATTCTAGGATTGGTAAACAATGATTTTCGTGGGCATCTTCATATAGAATATAGATATGGATTCTCATAATTTATTACTTTTAACGATAACTTTAGTAGGTATGGTTATATATACTTGATGTGGTCTAAGATTTAATTATTTGAAAAGTTAAAAAAGTTAAATAATGAAGTTTAGAATCATCTTGGTAATATGATAAAGAAACATTGATTGGGCAGTGGTGGTGAATATCTTAACTAAGACTTTATCAACTTTCAATGGGAGTATTTTATTTTATCATAACTCACACCACCTTATACACCATAGTGGAATGGTGTTACTGAAAAGAGGAACGATAAACTACTAAAAAATGGTAAGTCTAATTATGATTCACACAAGTATTCCATTACACTTACGAGGATATGAATTACAAATGACATGATAAATACTAAACTAACTTCCAACTAAAGAGAAAAAAGGTATTACCTTTGAGTTTTGGAGTGGAAATAAACTTTTTCTGTTACATGTTCATGCATGGGGTTGCGAGGCTTTTTTATGGATATATCAAGAAAACAATATCATCCCAAGGCAGGAAATGTATATTTATAGGTTATCTAGAGGAAATAATGGGACACTATCATAGAAATATTTATATAAGAAAGTAACTATAATAAGACAGATAGTCTTTCTTGAGAGGGAGAAAATACTCAAGGAGGATAGTGGGAGAAATATTGAATTTTAAGTAGTTTATTCTAAAGATACACAAGAGTTGGTATGAGAACAGAATCTATAGGCCCCATGTAAGAAGTTGTTCTTGAAACATAATTACAAGGCCGAATTTATATAGAGTTATGATAACCAGAGACATATGGTTTTCTATTCATCGATGATCGAGACTCATTATTGGTTGAAAATAATGACCCTATCTCCTATAAGGTGGTAGTATAGAGTTAAAAGGCTTTACGATGATAAGAATCCATGAATTCTAAGATATATTTCATGTATCAAAACCAAGTTTGGGTTCTGATCAATCCACTGGTTGATGTAAATGTTGTTGGGTCTAAATGGGTATTCTAGAGAAAATTGGACCTGTGAGGTAAAAAAATTCCAATAAAGCATGGACAGTGGATAAATATTCTAGATAACATCAAGTCATTGAATACAATGAAACCATTTCTCTATTTTATATGTTTAAATCCATCAGTGCTTTTCTTGCCATAGTAGCTTTCCATGACTATGTGATTCTACAGATGGATGTAAAATCTGATTTTCTTAATGGGAACCTTTAGGAGGAAGTGTATATAACACAACCATAAGGGTTTTTTACTACAGGAAATTCCAAAAAGGTATAAAAGTTTTTGAGATCCATTTATGGATTAATGAAATCATCGAGTTCATGGAATATTCAGTCAAAAGATTCCACAAAAGAATTTGTATTTATTAATAATGAATTTGATACTTGTTTTTATAACAAGTTTAGTGGGAGCACATTTTTTTCTTCATATTAGTATATATTGGTGAAATATTAATAATAGAAAATTATATACCAACATTACAAGATGTTAAGTAATAGTAGAAAAAGTTCATATCCATGAAGGATTTAGGTGAAGCAGACTACATTTTTGTAATCAAAATCATGCATGATAGATCCAAGAGGCTTCTTGGACGAAGTCAGAGAACACACATTTAAATAAATACTAAAGTTGTTCAGTATCGAATAATCCAAGAGAGGATTGATTCTAGTGTCACATGGTATCCTTCTTTCATAGAAAATGGGTCTTCATACAAAATAGGGAAGATAGAGAATGAATAATATTCCATATTCTTATGTGAAAGGATTTATCATATACACCATTTAATATACAAGACTTGATGTTTCCTATTATTTAAACATGGTATGCAGATATCAATAAAATCTAGGTGAACAACATTGAACTTTTATTAAGGCTATCCTTGGGGAACTAAAGATATTTTCTAGGTGTATGAAATATATTAAGATATAGTCATTAGGGGTTATAAATATGATATTTTTAGACAAATACGAATGATATAAAGTCATAGTATGTATATGTCCTTTTTCTTGATAGAGGAGTTATGATTTGTAAGATTTATAAGAAATTGATTGGCTTTAATTATATAGTAGATTCCATGAATATTTTGGATTTAGATGCAACCAAGGAAGCTGTTTTGGATTCACAAATTTTTCTAAGAGCTTCATGTGACAACTAGAATTCTATCAAAATTACATGTGATAACACTGTTGTGGTGGATCTCTCCAAAGAGTCGATGTTATACCAAAGGATAAATCACATACTTTGAAAATTTCATTTCTTGATGTATTTTTCTTAATGAGGTGATGTTGTGGTGATTATAGTATCTATTGAGGAATGCATGGTAGACCCATTGACCAAATATTTATCTTATCAAAAGATTGAGTATCATTTGAGAGCTAGTAGACTGAAAATTATTATCAGATAACTCTAGTTAAAGTGTGATTTTGTTTGAGTTGGTGCACTAGAACCAACTTTATTGGTACTTATTTACATGTTTAATTTATTAATAATGTTTATTATTACATCATGATTGTTACTTTTACTGAAATTTGTTTGTAATAATTTTCAAAAAATATGTTTTGCACTGAAGGTCATAGTGGTTATCCACTATGATGAAAACTAGGTCATGCAACGATATTATTATTGAATATTTTTCTATATTCGGATGATATTATCTGACATGACACATAAAATATTGGCTATTAGGGGTATAATGCTTATAATTCACTGAGACACCTTCTCATTATGTTCTCCCTTAGTAATATTCAAGATAAAAGTTTATGAGAAAAAATCCATAAATAGGAAATTCACATTTCCATATGTCATTGGAAGTTCCTATAAGCTATCATGTGTATTTATCCTTATAATTTCAGATTATCATTAACCAATATCATGAATTATATACTTTTATATGTTGTTAAAAAGGTGATGAAATAGTCTCACAGTGAGGTATGATATATTGGGTGTGTCACAAGTGATATTTCATTAATGGATATTGAGATAAAGGATTCACCCCTTTCATCCCTTGAGTTAAATTGATATCTCAATCCCTTTGATGGGAATGGGACTACAAGCATAAATCCATGACCACAGTTTTTTTGGGAGAGTTAATTTCCAAAAAATAAAATAAAGCGACATCAAGAATATTGGTTGACGGAACCAGTTTGTTACACACATGATTTTAGATATCACAATAAAGGGATTATATGAAAATTTAAACATTCTTAGTAGGTTCAATGTTGTTTCAATAATAATTTATTTCTTTATGGTAACCTTGGTGTGTTTCTATATGATAACCTTGGACATTAGGAGTATATTCCTAATTCCACTGAGAATGTGGACAATATAATTACATACTATGTGTATATGTAATCTTATTCAAATTCATGTACTGAATTTAATAAGTTAGAATAAATAATATTTATTTAGTTTTGGTTTTCACCATGATTTAATCAAAAGTTATTTTTAAGAATAGCGTGAGTTAAATAATAATAATAAATATTTATTTGAAATATTTGGAAAATATAATATTTATTATATTTATTGATGAATAATTAAGAGATATTTATTTATTAAATAAATAATCATTACTCAAGGATCGGTAAATATTGAAGAGGGACATAAGACCAAGATTAATATTATAATTTGAAATGTTATAAAAAAGATATTTATTTATATTCTTAAAGAGTTTTTCATGTCAGGAGAATAATAATATTATTATTATTGAACACTAGGTCAAATAAGAAATTTTAAATAGGGAAATGGAGTGTGTGAAATTTTTCAACCCTGATACCACCATAATAAATATCTAAATACAACACTTTCCATACCCACTGTTGCTGTGAACAATAAATAAACAGAGACACTCTCAAGCCCTAGAGAGTGATACAGAGATCAAGAATGAGATCTCTATTCCCCCTCTATCATGTCATTTATAGAACATCAATAGTTATTCCTCCTTTAAGAATAATTATTCTGTGATCAACAACAAACAATACAAGTGATCGAGATCGACTGTTCTAGAACCCTATGATTCTACGATGATGTTCAAAGATTATTGTGCACATGTGGATCATAACTAGAGGGATTATAAACTTATATACTAGAGAAAAATGACTCTTATATGAGATCTAATCAACTATATACTCAATGAGGATAGAATTTAAAATTGAGTCAATTCTATATTTTCTCATATATTAATTGTAAATTACATGTGAAGATCCTCCTCTTTTTTTCCAGTATTTTTATCTAGTCATGTAATCTATGGTTTTTGTTATAAATGACATTTTATTCATTTTCATAAATTATTAAACATAAATTAAGACAAAAAAATAGATTTGGTGATCCCATTAAGGTGCTTCCACTATTGTCAGAAGCAAAATATAGGTCATTTTAACCCTAATCTCTTTAGTTTAACTCCTGATAAACCAGTTTTAACCTTAAACATGGTTAATTTTTTTACTATTTTTACTCTTAATTATGAAAAAAATTAATTTTAAGTTATTACATAATATTAATTATTCTTATTATAAATAATTAATCCATTTTATCAAATTAAATTCATATAATTGGATGAATTTAATTTCAAATTAAACATATAAAACGTGATGAAACTAGTTTTTCACAAAAAATTCCTTTTTCAAGTATACAAATTGTTTAATAACAAATTCATGTATAATTTTTATTATAATAACATTTATTGGTTTATTTTTAATCAAAAGGAACTAATAAAATTTTAAAACTAATAAAAAATAAAATGTGACTTTATAAATACTTGAAAAGAAAAGTCATTTTTCAATAAAAATAAGTATTTTTCACTACTCCATGAAAAGTAAAACTTTTTATAAAATTATAAAAAATTAATCCTAAGATAATTTTTACATGATTAATTCAAAATTAATTTAATTTTTTCAAATTAAAATTCTATTATTTTGAAATATATCTTTTAAATAAAACCATATAATGTATGAAAACCAAATTTGGTTTGAAATAAAGCCCTTTTTTTTGACTAAAAAATTAGCTAAGATTATTGTAATGATTATAACTATATAAAATATTATTAATGAATATTATTAAGACATGAAAATTATTTATCTTAACATTACCTGGGTTGCTAAATTATCACCCTTTTAGAAATTATGTCCTCATATTTTTATTCATTACTTAAAAATGTGGGGATATTTATCCTTCATAGAATTTTATTATTCCCATTCAAATTATTCAACCACATGGTTTTTACCAAATACCATAAAATGAAAAATTACTTTATTTTGAAACAAATTCTATGTGCAGTCAGGAATCTATACTGACTGTTTCTCATAAGAAAGTTTTTCTTCCAACTATACTACTTTAGGGATTTA
Organism: Viscum album; assembly: GCA_963277665.1. NCBI lineage: Eukaryota > Viridiplantae > Streptophyta > Magnoliopsida > Santalales > Viscaceae > Viscum > Viscum album. The sequence continues at coordinate 1,912,119,721 of OY728122.1, forward strand.
AAGATAAGATACATATGAAACATATTTTCATTACAACAAATCTTTAAATATGTAATATACATAATATAACATCAAATATAAGGAAACTCAATAATAAAATTATCCAATATTCTCTATAATTTCATATGATCTAATAAACTATGAAATTAACTTTCCCTTTTTAATAAAACACAAAAAACTTTTCCATAAATATAGATTAAGAAAAACGTGATCCCCTGTATCGAAAGAAAGATATTTCCTCTAGTTATCTGTATAAAATTTATTCATACTATAATATTTATTCATGTTCTTTTGAATGATCTTCACCTTTTAAACCATTTTTATACCGATTCTTCTCCTGAAAATTTTCTTTCCCTGATATCATCCCAACAAGATGGATTTTGACACCAATTTTCATATAATTCCTCAAAAGGTGACATATGTATATTGGAATGAAATTTTTTATTATAAGAAAACTAAAAAAATATTATATATTGATCCCAACTTACTTTATAATCCATTGAACAAGCATAAATCATATCCTCAAAATTCGGAATCATTCACTCTGACTATCCATCAGATTGAGGATGAACGTTTTTACAAATATTTAATTCAGTACCCAATGATTACTAAATTTATTCCTAGAAATTATTGATGAATCTAGGATTATGGTTATATAAAATTTAAAGAGGTAATACATCTAATCTAATTATCACTTTAATATAATGTTAATAAATTTGATCTAAAGACATATTATCTCGAATAGGAATAAAAGAAGAAGATTTTTCTAATCAATCAACAATTACCCAAACCATATTACTACTACAATAAGTATTTAGTTATTGATGCATGCCTATCATATGGAGTAGAAAAATCAATTTAATATTCTTAATAAAACACAGAGTTTGACACAAGTCATCACACTTGAGAAGTGTTACAGTCGGTTCAATCACTAATTTTTAATTCACTTAATATATATATATTGTTTGTTTTTATTATTAATTGAAAAATACGGTTTTGGGGTTTTGGGAAATCATGAAATTAAAATAATGTAATTAAAAATTTTAATCTAAATATAGAAGAATATAGAATAAAATTAGGGAAGAAAGGTCTTGGTCCATGGTTTTACAACACAGGTTCATTCATTATTTATTTGTTATTTAAATTCAATTTGGTATTTCATTTGATGAAACCTCATTAATAAATTAATTTAATTTGATTTATTTAGTGTGAAATTTTATCATTCCTTCGGCTTACCAAATACCACCTCCTCTAATATTCAAATAGGATAACACCTCAACCGAGAAGGAAATTCCTAATAGTCCCAACTCCACAACATTTCATTTCATCTCTTGAATCAACCCCAGCACCATCGTATAAAGGGTTTACCTGAGATAAGGGAGGGAAAAATAATTAATCAAAGAAAAGAAATAGAAATGGAAATAATTCTGTGGTGTATGACCATGAAAACCATACAATACTCTCGCATCCACCATAATTAAAAAAAAATATTGAATTGAAGTGTAATAATAAATAATGTACCAAATCCTCCCCTTAGGGAAACACATCAGGTTAGTCACATTCCATTGAAAAGTGTAAAAAGTTCATGAAGGAAGATGGAAGTGAGAAAATGATATTATAGTTAGAATAAAAAGAGATATGGAAGAATAAAAGGAAACACTTTACTAAAAATATGAATACACGTTAAATGGAAAAATATAACTAAAATAAAAAAATAAAAGAAAAGAGAAATCCTAAAATAAGGTTGTTGTCCCAATATTCCCCATCCAATTGATATTCTCTTAAATACACCCATATCCTCTTATTTATAGGCATTTAAGTGGGATTGGTGTATCATAACAGACCATTAATGACTTAGGGTTTATAATGGGTCTTCAATGGTTGAAATTTCTGTTATAGAATATTATTCAAAAAGTATATAGATTTTAAACCCATAAAATGGAAGAATTTGGGACATGTTTCTTCAAGAAAGTTTTTCTAAATTACATTCCTAATTGGTCCTGAAAATTTTAAATTGATTTTATGTTCCTAGAGGACGTTATGGAATAAATACTGAGCATGAAAATTTATGGCTGAGAATTAAAAAATTCTTCCTTCAATGTATAACATCCGATGACCACCTTAATGAGTGAAAAACTCTATAAATTCATTGGAGAAATTATTAATTTTTTCTATTTTTAAAAAATAGAATAACATAAATTGGAGGTTTGTATCCCAATTTATGTCTCATTTTATTAGGTGGGGTCCACCATGTCTGCCCAAACAGTATGTCAACTTGATTGATTTATTTGGGCCTCAAGTTGTTCGATTCAGCTTTTAGTCCTGAAGAAAAACATGAAGAAAATAAATCAAGGAATCCTAAAAAAATAGAATCACTCAAATTGTAATAATAATTAAAATTTATGCCTAAAAAATAAAGTGATTAAAATAGGAATAAAATTTAAGAATTAACCAATTTTTACATTTTATCTCTAAACACACCATTAATCCAAAATTATTGTAAATAATATCAAGTTGATAAATTTGGAGAGTTTAAATAATTGAAATACAAATAAAAAATTAGAAAAATATTATCTATATAAATTCCCCCACACTTAAACTATTCTCGTCATTATGTATAAAATATCAACATGGAATTTAGAGGACACCAATATTACCCATATTGAAATTACAGAGTAATAAAATCTAACAATCTTCAATGTAAAATCATGATTTAAAAAATACCCATAAAATATCAATTTAAATCTTCATTTTTCAAATTAAACAATAATTTCATGTATTTTACTTTTCCCCTTAAAAAAATATGGTTTTTCTCATTTCATTTATTCAAACTCCTCAATTCATTATTATTAAATATGCCAAGTCATTATTTACCTCACATGAATCTTTTCTCTAATCTCTCGTGATAAAATTTAGGTGGATTTATGCCCATATCATGAAAACATGATCCTTATCCATAATATTTTATTGGAACTACTTTCTCTACTTTTTAATGATAAAAGTCACATAAAATCATGAGGTATTTCTTTAAAGGTGAGAATGACTCTGAGTATTAAGGTTGGTAGGCATGATTTTCAAAAATTAGAGGCTAAAAGGATGTAGCATATCTCTTAAGTGTAATTCATGATATCAAAAATAAAACTGTAATGAAATTATTCCATTAAAATTAGCATCTCATACTTCCCCCAAACTTTCAAAGAAAATGTAATAAAAAATGAAAGCATAATGAATGATGTGCACATTCTTGAAATTTTCACAGCATTTATACATTTATTTCTTTTTTTAGAAGTAGTTTTTTTAAAATTTATTCTTATAATTACCCTCACATAAACCACCTAACCACATATTTTAAAAATAATCAGTCCAATAGTGGTGATTTTTGATTCATCTAATTCACAACCTATTATTATTATTATTTTTTGTTTTCAATAAGGGAAACATTTAAGTGCATTGAATGAATGAAAGACCTTTCTTATAACCCAAAATTACCACCCCAAACATTTTCCATATAATTTAAATCATCCCTTCCACCATGACTCCCTTCACCCCACACTTAAATTTTAAAATATCCTGAAAATACTAACAGGAGGGTAGGAATGGATAAAAATATCTTGAAATATAGATTATCATTATAATGGTCATTCATAATATCTATGAGATAAAAAAGGATTTATGTAAAGGTGGTATTTTAAGGATAAGTGGTTTATCAAATGATGCCTCAATCATTTTAAATGTTTTTTTTCTACATCCATATATTTGACAAGTTAAATGTAATTTATCATAGGTGACATGTCCCAAGATCACTCAAGAACTATGATGAAGAATAAATAAGAATCACTTGGTCTAGAAAACCTCTCGAGAATGGGAATATAATATTTGAAAATTACTCAAGGCATGATTAATAATAAAAAATTAATTACCATAATTTTCAGAAATTCAAAGCATGAAAATGGTTGGTAAATTTTATTTACATGAATCAATCAACTCCCACTACTACAAAAATGGTCTTTATCAGCGCTCAAAATGGGCTTTATAAGTGCTAAAAAAGCGCTGCAAAGCTCGGAACTGATAAAGGGGGGTACCCTTTATTAGCATTTTTTAGCACTGAAAAATGTATCTTTTATCAGTGCTAAAAAAGTGCTGATAAATGAAACCTTTATCAGCGCTGAAAAGGCGCTGATAAAGGTTGACTTTATCAGCGCTAAAAGAGCGCTGATAAAACAACCCTTTTTCAGCGGTAAAAGAGCACAAATAAATGAGTGTTTTATCAGTGCTCCTTTAGAACTGATAAACTGATCCATTATCAGCGCTTCTTTAGCTCTAATAAAGGTGGAATTTATCAGTGCTTTTTTAGCGCTGATAAAAGCGACATTTATCAGGGCTAAAAAAGCACTGATAAATGCCATGTCTGCTGCTACGAAAAAATATGTAGCAGCACACTCGAACACCTACAAAAAAATTCAGCATCTCAATAAGCTAATTAGAGAAAGTATACCCATACAAAATTAACACATAAATCATAAGCTAATTAGACCAAGTATAACCATACGACAAGTAAACCCGTACACCATTAACACATAATTCATAAGTTAATTAAGTACATAAAGAATTCAATTCAGAATTCCGGGGGTTGGGGGGCTGTTCAAGGGTTTGGGGTGGATGTACAAGGGGGGTGGGTTGGGGGGTGTTCGGGGTTATGGGGGTGTCCAGGGGGGCTTTCCAGGGTGGTGGGCTGGTGTCCAGGGTGTCGGGGGGCATTACAGGGGGTGGGGGGGGGGTATCTAGAGGGGTCGGGGTGTCCAGGGCTGGGTTGGTGTCCAGGGGGTGGGGGTGGTCTAGGGGGTTGGTGGGGTTGACTCGTACATATCACAAAGGACTTGTGGATCGTTCTCCTAAACGATCAACACAATCCTAATGGGTTTGGTTGGATTTCCGTAGAACAGTTGTTGTTTTCACTTAAAATTGAGTCCATTTTAAACAAAATAGAGACCCTTTGAGTGATACCGGCCACACCGTGCCTCAGATTGAGTCGGGGTTGACTCATATACATCACAGATGACCCATGGATCACTTTAATAAAGTCTCAACACAATCCAAATGCTTTTGGTCAGATTTCCGTAGGTTAGTTGTTGTTTTCACTTAAAATTGTGTCCATTTTAAACAAAATAGAGACCCTTTGAGTGATACTGGACACACTGTGCCTCGGATTGAGGCGGGGATGACTCGTACATGTCAAAATGACCCATGTATCATTCTTATAAAGGATCAGTACAATCCGAATGGGTTTGGACAGATTTTCGGAGGTTAGTTGTTGTTTTCACTTAAAATTGTGTACATTTTAAACAAAATAGAGACCCTCTGAGTGGTACCAGCCAGACCATGACTCAGATTGAGGAAAGGTTGACTCCTACATGTCACCAAGGACCCTCAGATCGTTATTAAAAAAGATAAAGGCAATTTGAATGCGTTTGTCCAGATTTTCATAGGCCAGTTGTTGTTTTCACTTAAAATTGTGTCCATTTTAAACCAAAGAGAGACCCTTTGAGTGATAGCAGGCACAACCTGCCTCGGATTGAGGTGGGGTTGAATCATACACATCACAAATGACCCATGGATTGTTATTATAAAATATCATCATAATCTGAATGCGTTTGGTCAGATTTCTGTTGGTCAGTTGTTGTTTTCACTTAAAATTGTGTCCATTTTAAACTAAAGAGAGACCCTTTGAGTGATACCGGCCACACCGTTCTTTGTATTGAGGTGAGGATGACTCTTACACGTCAAAAAGGACCCGTTAATCATTCTCCTAAAGTATCAATGCAATCTGAATGCATTTTGTCTAATTTTCGTAAGTCAGTTGTAGTTTTCACTTAAAATTGTATACATTTTAAACAAAATAGAGACCCTTTGAGTGGTACCGGACACACCGTGACTCAGATTGAGGAGAGGTTGACTCATACACATTAAAAAGGACCCTTGGACCGTTCTTATAAAAGATCAAGGCAATCCGAATGATTTTGTTTGGATTTTCATAGGTCATTTGTTGTTTTCAATTAAAATTTTGTCCATTTTAAACAAAAGAGAGACCCTTTGAGTGATAGCGGGCACACCATGCCTTGGATTGAAGTGAAGTTTACTCTTACACATCAAAAAGGACCCATGGATCGTTCTCCTAATGGATAAACACAATCCGAATGCATTTGTTCAGATTTCCGTAGGTCCAGTTGTTGTTTTCACTTAAAATTGTGTACATTTTAAACAAAATAGAGACCCTTTGAGTGGTAACGGCCACACCGTGCCTCAGATTGAGGCAGGGTTAACTCTTAAATGTCACAAAGGACCCTTTGATCGTTTTTATAAAATATCAAGTCAATCCGAATGCTTTTAGTTGGATTTTCTTAGGTCAGTTGTTGTTTTCACTTAAAATTGTGTCCATTTTAAACCAAAGAGAGACTCTTTGAGTGATACCGGCCACATCGTGCCTCATACTGAGACGAGGTTGACTCTTACACATCAAAAAGGACTCTTGGATCCTTATTATAAAAGATTAACACAATATGAATGCATTTGGTTGGATTTCCGTAGGTTAGTTGTTGTTTTCACTTAAAATTGTGTGCATTTTAAACCAAAGAGAGACCCTTTGAGTGCTACCGGCCATACTGTGCCTCAGATTGAGGAGGGAATGCCTTACACGTTACAAAAGAACCCGTGTATAGTTATACTAAAGGATCAAGAAAATCTGAATGCGTTTTGTCGAATTTCCATACGTCAGTTGTTGTTTTTACTTAAAATTGTGTACATTTTAAACAAAATAGAGACCCTTTGAGTGGTACCGGCCACACCGTGCCTCAGATTGAGGCAGGGTTGACTCTTACATGTCCTCAAGGACCCTCAGATCGTTCTTATAAAATATCAAGGCAATATGAATGCATTTGGTCAGATTTTCATAAGTCAGTTGTTGTTTTCACTTAAAATTGTGTCCATTTTAAACTAAAGAGAGACTCATTGAGTGATAGCGGGAACACCATGCCTTAGATTGAGGCTAGGTTGAATTGTACACATCACAAAGGACCCGTGGATCATTCCTAAAAAGATCAACACAATCATAATGCATTTGTTCATATCTCTGTAGGTTAGTTGTCATTTTCACTTAAAATTGTGTCTATTTTAAACCAAAGAGGGACCCTTTGATTGATACCGGCCACATCGTGCCTCGGATAGAGGTGAGGATGAATTGTAAATGTCACAAAGGACCCGTGAATCATTATCCTAAAGGAGAAACACAATCTGAATGAGTTTGTTCAAATTTCTGTAAGTCAGTTGTTGTTTTCACTTAAAATTGTGTACATTTTAAACAAAATAGAGACCCTCTTAGTGGTACCGGCCACACTGTGACTCTTATTGAGGCGGGGTTGACTCATACACATCACCAAGGACCCTTGGATAACTCTTATAAAAGATCAAGGCAATCCAAATGCGTTTGGTTGGATTTTCATAGGTCAGTTGTTGTTTTCAATTAAAATTGTGTCCATTTTAAACAAAAGAGAGACTCTTTGAGTGATAGCGGCCACACCGTGCCTCGGATTAAGGCAAGGTTGACTCTTACACATCTCAAAGGACTCGTGGATCGTTCTCCTAAAGGATCAACACAATCAGAATGCGTTTGGTTGGATTTCCATAGGTCAGTAGTTGTTTTCACTTAAAATTGTCTCCATTTTAAACAAAATAGAGACCCTTTGAGTGGTACCGGCCACAACATGCCTCTGATTGAGGAGGGGATGACTCGTACAAATCACAAAGGAACCTTGAATCATTATCCTAAAGAATAAACACAATCCTAATGGTTTTGGTCAGATTTACGTAGGTCAGTTGTAGTTTTCACTTAAAATTGTATACATTTTAAACAAAATAGAGACCCTTTGAGTGGTACCGGACACACCGTGCCTTGGATTGAGGCAGGGTTCACTTTTACACGTCACCAAGGACCCTTGGATAATTATTATAAATTATCAAGGCAATACAAATGCGTTTGGTCAGATTTTCATTGGTCAGTTGTTGTTTTCAATTAAAATTGTGTCCATTTTAAACAAAATAGAGACCCTTTGAGTGATAACGCACACACCGTGCCTCAGATTGAGGTGGAGTTGACTTTTACATGTCACAAAGGACCCGTGGATCGTTCTCCTAAATTATCAAAATAATCCGAATGTGTTTGGTCAGATTTCCGTAGGCCTGTTGCTGTTTTTACTTAAAATTGTGTACTTTTTAAACAAAATAGAGACCCTTTGAGTGGTACCGGCCACACCATGCCTCGGATTGAGGCGGGGTTAACTCTTACACGTCACCAAGGACCCTTGAAGTGTTCTTATACACGATCAAGGCAATATGAATGCGTTTGGTCAGATTTTCGTAGGTCAGTTGTTGTTTTCACTTAAAATTGTGTCCATTTTAAACCAAAGAGAGACTCTTTGAGTGCTACTGGCCACACCGTGCCTCGGATTGAGGCGGGGTTAACTCGTACATCTCACCAAGAACCCTTGGACTATTATTATAAAAGATAAAGGAAATAAGAATGCGTTTGGTCGGATTTTCATAGGTCATTTGTTGTTTTCAATTAAAATTGTGTCCATTTTAAACAAAATAGAGACCCTTTGAGTGATAGCGGGAACACCATGCCTCGGATTGAGGCGTGGTTGACTTGTACATGTCACAATGGACCTGTGGATCATTCTACTAATGGATCAACACAATCAAAATTCATTTGGTTTGATTTCCGTAGGTCAGTAGTTGTTTTCACTTAAAATTGTGTCCATTTTAAACAAAATAGAGACCCTTTGAGTGGCACCGGCCACACCGTGCCTCAGATTGAGGTGGGGATGACTCGTACATGTCACAAAGGACCCGTAAATCATTCACATAATGGATCAACACAATCTGAATGAGTTTGGTCGGATTTCCGTAGGTCAGTTGTTGTTTTCACTTAAAATTGTGTACATTTTAAACAAAATAAATACCCTTTGAGTGGTACTGGCCACACCATGCCTCAGATTCAGGAGGGGTTGAATCGAACACGTCACCAAAGACCATTGAATCATTCTTATAAAATATCAAGGCAATCCGAATGCGTTTGGTTAGATTTCCGTAGGTCAGTAGTTGATTTCACTTAAAATTGTGTCCATTTTAAACAAAATAGAGACCCTTTGAGTGGTACCGACCACAAAATAGATACCATTGGATCATTCATATAAAAGATAAAGGAAATCCGAATGCGTTTGGTTGGATTTCCATAGGTTAGTTATTGTTTTCACTTAAAATTGTGTCCGTTTTAAACCAAAGAGAGACTCTTTGAGTGCTAATGGCCACACCGTGCCTCTGATTGAGGCGTAGTTGACTCTTACATGTCACCAAGGACACTTGGATCTTTCTTATAAAAGATCAACACAATCCGAATGTGTTTTGTTGAATTTTCGTAAGTCTGTTGTTTTTTTCACTTAAAATTGTGTACATTTTAAACAAAATAGAGACCCTTTGAGTGCTACCGGCTACATCGTGCCTCGGATTGAGGCGGTGTTGACTTGTACATGTCACCAAGGACCCATGGATCGTTCTCCTAAAGGATAAACACAATCCAAATGAGTTTGTTCAGATTTCCGTAGGTCAGTAGTTTTTTTCACTTAAAATTGTGTCCATTTTAACCTTTGAGTAGTACCAGCCACACCGTTCCTCGGATTGAGGCGGGGATGACTCATAAAAATCAAAAAGGACCCGTGAATCATTCTTATAATGGATAAATACAATCTGAATGGGTTTGGTCAGATTTCCATAGGTCAGTTGTTGTTTTCACTTAAAAATTGTGTACATTTTAAACAAAATAGAGAACCTTTGAGTGGTACCAGCCACACCATGCCTCTTATTCAGGAGGGGTTGACTTGTACACATCACTAAGGACCCTTTCATCATTATTATAAAATATCAAGGCAATCTGAATGCGTTTGGTTAGATTTATGTAGGTTAGTTGTTGTTTTCACTTAAAAGTTTGTCCATTTTAAACAAAATAGAGACCCTTTGAGTGGTACCGGACACAACGTGTATCAGATTGAGACGGGGTTGACTCGTACATGTCGACAAGGACCCTTGGATGGTTCTTATATAAGATCAAGGCAATCTGAATGTGTTTGGTCAGATTTCCATAGGTCAGTTGTTGTTTTCACTTAAAATTGTGTCCATTTTAAACCAAAGAGATACCCTTTGAGTGATAGCGGGAACACCGTGCCTCGGATTGAGTCGGGGTTGAATCATACATGTCAAAAATGACTCGTGGATCATTATTATAAAATATCATCACAATCAGAATGCGTTTGGTCAAATTTCCGTAAGCCAGTTGTTGTTTTCACTTAAAATTGTGTACATTTTAAACAAAATAGAGACCCTTTGAGTGCTACCCGCCACACCATGCCTCTAATTGAGGTGGGGTTGACTCGTAAAAGTCACCCAGAACCCTTGGATAATTCTCTTAAAGTATCAACACAATTATAATGCGTTTGGTCAGATTTCCGTAGGTCAGTTGTTGTTTTCACTTAAATTTGTGTACATTTTAAACAAAATAGAGACCCATTGAGTGGTAACGGCCACACCGTGGCTTGTATTCAGGAGGGGTTGACTTGTAAACGTCACCAAGGACCCTTATATCATTATTATAAAAGATCAAGGCAATATGAATGGGTTGTTCAGACTTCCGTAGGTCATTTTTTGTTTTAACTTAAAATTGTGTACATTTTAAACAAAATAGAGACCCTTTGAGTGGTACCGGCTACACCGAGCCTCGGATTCAGGAGGGTTTGACTCGTACATGTTACATAGGACCCTTGGATCATTATAATAAATGATCAACACAATATGAATGGGTTTTGTCAGATTTCCATAGATCAGTTGTTGTTTTCACTTAAAATTGTGTCCATTTTAAACAAAATAGAGACCCTTTGAGTGATACCAGCCACACCCTACATCGGATTGAGGCGGGATTGACTCTTACATGTCAAAAAGAACCCCTGTATCGTTTTACTAAAGTATAAACACAATCAGAATGCGCTTGGTTGGATTTCTGTATGTCAGTTGTTGTTTTCACTTTAAATTGTGTCCATTTTAAACAAAATCGAGACCCTTTGCATGATACCGGCCACACTGGGACTCATATTGAGGTGAGGATGACTTTTACACGTCACAAAGGACCCTGGGATCTTTCTCCTAAAGTATCAACACAATCCAAATGGGTTTGGTCAGATTTCTATTGGTCAGTTGTTGTTTTCACTTAAAATTGTGTACATTTTAAACAAAATAGAGACCCTTTGAGTGGTACCATCCACACCGTGCCTCGCATTGAGGCAAGGTTGACTCTTACACATCACCAAGGACCCTTGGATCTTTATTATAAAATATCAAGGAAATCTGAATACGTTTGTTCGGATTTCCGTAGGTTAGTTGTTGTTTTCACTTAAAATTTTGTCCATTTTAATCCAAAGAGAGACCCTTTGAGTGATAGCAGGAACACCATGGCTCATATTGAGGCAAGGTTGACTCTTAAAAATCAAAAAGGACCCATGGATAGTTCTTATAAAAGATCAACACAATCCGAATGCGTTTGGTTGAATTTATGTAAGTTAGTTGTTGTTTTCACTTAAAATTGTGTACATTTTAAATAAAATAGAGACCCTTTGAGTGATACCGGCCACACCATGCCTTGGATTGAGGCAGGGTTGACTCATACACATCACCAAGGACCCTGGGATCGTTCTCATAAAGGATCAACACAATCCGAATTCATTTGGTCATATTTTCGTAGGTCAGTTGTTGTTTTCACTGAAAATTGTGTACATTTTAAACAAAATAGAGACCCTTTGAGTGGTACCGGCCACACCCTGCCTCAGATTCAGGTGGGGTTGACTCGTACACGTCTCCAAGGTCCCTTGGATCGTTCTTATAAAATATCAAGGAAATCTGAATGAGTTTGGTCAGATTTCCGTAGGTCAGTTGTTGTTTTAACTTAAAACTGTGTCCTTTTTAAACCAAAGAGAGACCCTTTGAGTGGTTCAAAATTCTTCCATGTTGCTAGTGAATATCATATGTTAAAATGGGAAAATGACTCATTGGATATATTATGTTTTATTTAATAACAATTACAATTTTCCTATGAACATTTATATACAACAATGTTTCATCTTTTGATCCCCTTAACCCCTCTCAAAAATGACCACCAATTGTACATGTCCCCAAGTCAGATCTTCATTGTATTTGTGTACAATCTGCCATCAGGTATGTGGCCCACTCATTTCTAAACACATCTATATCATCTTGTGAGTTTGAGGCTTTTTGGCAGTTAGATTAGTACTGCAAAATATAAAAATAAATACATTAATAAATACATTAAACAAAATAGTAGTTGTTTTTGAAAATACCTCTTTAGGGATGCAAGTTTGTTGATGAAAAATGATCCCTTTCATAAATTTACAAACATAATAACCGCAATATTTATCGTTTGTTTGTTTTGGACACTGCAAAAATATTGATCATTAGGAGAATAAGTAACTTGTGTTGAGATATGTTTGGATAGTGAAATTTTATTATATATACCCAGATATTTGTCCAGACGTAGTACTTTCCCACCTCCTTATGCTTAGCCCCTATCCCCATTCCTTTATTTAGATGATAATGATACACTACCCAATCATAACAGAATCCTCAATAAAAGATAATATAAATTATATTACTTGATTTTTAGACCTAAAACGTAAGATGTAGTGTCTTACAGATTCACAAACTCCATCATGTGTGGTCGGTTTGATGGATATCCTTGCTTTAAATCCAAAAAATAAATCATTGGAGTATCCAATTTCACCACAATTAGAAACCAATGTTTCCTAAAAACACAAAAAGGAATAAGTAATAAAAGAAGTGAAAATATAATTGACATGCTTTAATCTTAGAGTTTTACCCCAGCATGGTTGGTATTAAGAAGAGTCTTTCATCTGTAATCTTGCTTTGAAATGTTTTCAGCAAGCTGTTCAGTATTGCATCCCTTTTTGATGGCTCTAATTTTATTATGTGTGTTGATGTGGTATGAGGACTAACAATTCCAAATATTGGCTCATGGGAAAAATCCTTCAACTGTTTTTCATAAATGCGTCTATCAACAATATAAAATGCATTTAGTCATAATTTTCACATTAGATCAGCTTTTTGAAAATCAACAATATAAAATTAATCTATCCACAATATAAAATTCATCTGCCAACAATATTATTGTCGTTTCATACTTACACATATTTCCCACACTTTTTGTGTGTTATCATCTACTAACTTCCCTTCCTTATTCACACACGCCTCCTTCCATAGCACATGACGTGGGATGAAAGTTTATTTGGTTTTAGACTCATCAATGTACATATAAAAATAGAAAGATAATTATGATGTTGTTTATTGGAACCTAAGAATATTACTGTAAATTTAAAATACGTACCATTTTCTTTTCTAATGAAGTGTACCCCATCCTTGCTTTATGACAGGGGTATGATGGTTTTGATGCACGTTCCTTATTTTCAGTACAGAGTTTCTGTTTCATAAATGAAATATTGACAATCAAAGTGATGAATACCGGTATCCTCAAACAACATATTATCACCCACAATGTACCTGAAACTTCTTATGCCCACGACGGCCAATAAAGGCATCCCATGCTTCTTGGGATATCAGGTGAGCGTAGACAATGGGTGGGTACAAGTTTATTTTACCTTTATATTCTTGTAAGTGACATCTTGTTAAAATATTGAGAAAACCTTGATGAATCCTTCCTGCAAGCCTTAGTACGTAATCCTTGTGTGAATCGTCTACTATAAATGTACTTTGCAAGGGATTGAGAAGAGTAAGACATTGTTTCATTATTTTATTTTCTATTAAATTAAAGAAATAAATTCATAATGTTACCGTAATTTCTTCCCAGATCACAACCTTCATATTGGACACAACATGGTTCCATGAATCTATGTCAACCGGCACACGTTACCGAGTGACAACTCCAATTTAGCTGATAAACATTGCCTTGTTGGGATTCACATGTTGGCCTCATTCATTCCATCCAACTTCAAATTGGATGCCTTTGATTTTCGCCTTAAGAACTTTGGCTAACACCGTCAAACTATGACGCACCTGTGTTTTCTGCGACGTCGGTCCTTCATTCCCGACCATTTCATCGATATCAACATCATCTATATGTTCATCTGAAATGGTATCAATGACATGTGTTGATGGTTGTTGGAACTCAACACTAGGAGAAGAAGGAGCCACAATAGCAGGAGCAGCAGTAGCCATAGCAGGAACAGTAGGATCAGCAAGAGCCACAGCAGGAGGAGCAGCAAGAGCAACAGGAGCTGCAGCAGGAGCAGGAGCAGCTGCAGGAGCAGCAACAGCCACAATAGCAGCAACTTGAGAGACTAGTTCAACCTCAAGGATAGGATCACCAGAATGTGCAGAAGTCAATATCTGCAAAATTGGTTGAACAGTTAATTTATATTACATAAATTTAGTAATGATAAGATAATAACATGAGATAAGAAGATCTATATTACAAACAAAATATAACATGTTTATTGAACTATCTTTCTTTTTTTCAAATGTTGAAGGGATTTGACACCTCTATCGATTATCCAAATCCCTTCAATGTGGTCTCCTCTAACATGATAAACATCATCTACATTGGGACCGTTCCAAAATTATTGTGACGTACCATTGAAAGGATCGTGCTCAAATGAATTTTCATCGGAAACTTCAGTAGTTTTGGACGATAACAGAACAATCGACCACTTTCGGTTTGTGGGATCTGGAACATAAAAAACTTGTACGCTTGTGATGCCATTATAAATTGTTTGTCTTTGTACCCCTCTTTACTAAAATAAACATTCACAAATCCCCATTAATTTATTTTAACACCACTATTGTTATCAACCCATTTGCATTGAAAAATCGTCAATTGTAATGTCATATAATCTAACTCCCATATTAGCTTGATAATGCCAAAGTATGACATATTTGCATAAATTGGATTTATGTCCTTACTTCCAGAAACATGCATCGCTTCAGCCACTAGTGTAACTCCACTATTTTGTATGGTACTATCTTCATCATGTTCATCTGTATAGAATGTATAACCATTAATTACATAAACACTGTAAGATAATACATACACACTTGGTCCATCGGATAGCCATCGAAGTCATTCTGAAATTGAATTTGTATTTTCATCCAACTACTTAAAAATATGGTCATGAAACCATCCTATAAATTGGTGATTATGTGTATTTGATAACCATTTTTCAGCCCTTGAGGGAATCAACTGCCTAATAATTTATTTTTGAGATTCAATATATGGAGAAACCTCCGAACTGTTATGAAAAACATAAAGATGGGCCTGCTCCTGATCTGTAATACCGATTGTCACAACTTCTCTTCTAGAAATTCCCTCACCATCAATGCGTCTAGTGTGACGAGATTTCGGGAGACCAATTCTTTCCACATTAGATAGGTATTCAGTACAAAATTAAATGTCTTCCTCAACAATATATCCCTCCACTATACAACCCTCTGGATGACTTTGATTTTTGACATACCCTTTCAAAATCTTCATATACCTTTCAACAGGATACATACATCTATAGTGCACAGGACCACAAAGTCAAATCTCTCTCACCAAGTGAATCAGTAAATGAACCATCATATCAAAGAATGTTGGCGGGAAGAACATTTCTAATTCACATAATATGATGACAATTTCTTTTTCCATAGCTGGAAATTTCGCCGGGTCTAAAAATTTGCTACATATAGCATTGAAAAAGAAGCAAATTTTGATTAACGTTTGACGAACACTATTGGGAAAAATGAAATGTAAAGCTACAGGAATTAGATATTGCATCAAAACATGGAAATCATGTGATTTCAAACCTTTTAACTTCAAATAATTCATTGAAACAATGTTCTTGATATTTGATGAATACCCCTCTGGAACCTTTACATCATTGAAGAAGTTGAAAAACTGATATCGCTCTTCCCTAGAAAGAGTATAAGCAGCTGGAGGAAGAAACATCCAATTTTCACCCTTCACGGGAGCCAACTCTTCTCGTATTCCCATGTCAACCATGTCCAACCATTCCTTAGTTCCATCTTTTGTTTTTACAGGGGCATTTAGCAATGTCCCTATAATACTCTAACATACATTTTTTCCACATGAATCACATCAAGAAAATGTCTAACGTTCATACTATTCTAGTATGGTAATTCAAAAAAACTGATCTTTTTTTCCAACCGATTTTCCTAAGGGTTTTCGAAAATGGTTTACCAAAAATAGTGTTCAGATCTTTTACTTTCTCGAACAGCTGATCACCTATTAGTGGAGATGGTGCTGCGCATGGTTCTGAACTTCCATTGAATGATGTCGTCCAAGATCGGTACTTATGCCGACGAGGTAGAAATCTACGATGTCCTAGAAACACAGATTTCGATGAATGTTTCAACCTAATTGTTTCTGTATCTTCTTCTCACACGGGACACCCTTGAGTTCCTTTAATGCTATAGCCTAACAAATTTCCATAAGCAGGGAAATCATTTATTGTCCCACACAACATCTCTCTCAATGTGAAGTATTCACTTTTATAAGCATCATACAACATAACACATGAATCCCACAATAACTTCAAATCCTCGATCAAAGTATCCAGATAAACATCAATATCATTACCTGGTTGTTTTCGTCCTGATATATGTGTAGATAACATGATTAATTTCCACTTAATGCATAACCAAGGTGGCAAGTTATAATTTACCAACATAACATGCCATGTACTATGAGTGCTGGTTTGAAAACCAAAAGGATTCACTCCATCTGTAGATAACGAAAGATGAAGGTTTCTCAGCTCTTTTCCAAATTCAGGATACTCATGATCAATTTTCGTCCATTGAGGAGAGTCGGCCGGATGATGTAATTTCCCATCTTTATTTCTTTTATCTGCATGCCACAATAATTTTCTTGTAGTTTCTTCACTTCCATATAGACACCTAATCCTTGGAATGATTGGAAAGTACCATACAACTTTCGTAGGATTGGATTTATCTTTATTGTATCCAGAAGCACCTCACTTTGGGTATTCTGTAAGTGATTTTTTCTCCTTGTGAAACAATATACAGTCTTTTGGGCAGGCATGTATTCTTTGAGAAATCATACCCACCGAGCGTAGCATTCGTCTAGCTTCATATGTCCGAAGTGGGAGCTCATTATCTTCCGGGAGCATGTCATTCAAGAGAGAAAGTAGTTCCGTAAAACTGACACCACTCCATCCGTTGCCTTCTTTCAATTTATACAACTTCAGTATAGCCGAAAATGTTGTATACTTAGTACAACCAACATACAATGGCGTCTTTTCACAACTCTTTACCTTCTCAGACAATTTTGGGCAATCATGAAGTTTATCTTCAATTGTCTTTGTTATTTCCTCAATACGATCATCATCATCATTGAAATCTATAATATCATCCTCCATATGGTCTTTTTCATTATCCATATTTGTATTCATATCTCATGATCCATAAAACGTAGTTTTATCCCAGCCAGTAGCTACATTTACTTTTTCTCCGTGTTTATTCCAACATTTATAACTCCGATCTATTCTGTGACATATCAAATGTTCTTCCAACTCCTCTGGAGTAAGTAGTCTAGAATAACTACAATGTAAACACAAACAAACGATTTGAGAAGAATCCTTTGCGTGATCCTTTGCAAACTTGATGAACTCTTTCACTCTATTCTCGTACTCTATTGTCAAATGATTAGAATCCATCCAATCTTTATTCATCTTCATCCTATTTGAATCTCAAATATTAGTATTTATGGTTCAAGTACACAAAAAAAGACTTCCAAATACAGTATACGAGAACCACTACCTTATAAAAATATAGATTAATAGATCCTGACCATTAGTATTTATTCATCTTCATTAAATATAATTACTTTAGATTCATTATAGTTTCCTCAAATCACCCCAGACCAAACATAAGAATAATCAAGAATGATACATCTACCACTCCTAGTTCTCTGCCCTACATTCAATATCATCATGCCTAAATACCCATATATCCACACATACACATGTCACAAACACATAAAAAACCATATCCACATCAGAACCAAAGTACCAATATGGATTTCAATCAGGTTACTCGACTCAAGTGGTGGTGTGTAAGAAATAATAAGAAAATATAATAAGTGTATAGTCACACATAAATATCAAACTGGTGTTAATAATCCAATAAACCAAATGTATCATTCCATCTACCAAGATACTCTGAAGGATCCCATATGCGATAGTAGTCCCAGGTGGTGAAGGTTCCTGAGGAGGAAGGGGCGAACACACACCTATCGGGGTTTGAGGTCAGGTCACTGAGGTTGAAGGTGGACCAATACTCCTACAAGGGTTCATTCTATATTTCACAAACCATGTCCTAGTACCCTAGGATGTTAACCCACTGCTGGTGGAAGTGAAACTGTTCCTGATGATAATGCCAAGAAGAAATGGAAACCAAGAGGGGGGAGTGAATCAAAATACCTCAAGCAAGATGAAAAAACATGGTATTTTAGAATAGTTTAGTGGCTTTCATGTTGGATAGAAACCTATCCAATAGACTCCACAAGAGGTGATGGCCCCTGCAGTTGTTGCACCAGGTGAAACTGTCACCTGAGAAGCTGAGATCAATGAGGCGCTTCCCAGCTATGAACTGAAAAAACTCCATGATGGGCTTCCTCTGGAATGGGCTTCTACCTTTCCTTTCCTTTGGGTTGGAAATGGCATTAAAGTCACCCCCAACAAACAATGGATGGTGGCTGGGATCTAAGGTATTTTGTTCACTCTATAGAGATTCCCTTTGAAGAGGGTCATAGATTCTAAAAACAAAAGTTGTAAGGAATACATTAGAACCGAGTGGTGTTTTCCTTAAAGAAAAAGGTTATCCTTCATTCCTTACTTTATAGTGACATGGTGTTGGATCTAAGGGAGTCTATGATACCTAGGAGGAATCTAGTGAAACTAGAATCCAAGTGTGAAGGACCTTAAATTTTTCATAAACTTCACTCTGATAGTGTAAACTCATTGATCACCTTTGATGATGATCATATCAATCTTTCCTCCAATACTAGGTTTCTCAAGAGATATTTTACATGAATAAACCATCCCTTTTAAATAAAATCAACCCATGTCAAATATTCCCAAAAGATTCCAAATTTTGATTTACAGTAAAAAAACTATACTAATAGAAAATCCTAGAATAATGGAGTAATGATAAAAGAAAAAATAAATATGTCATAGCCATATATGTTCAAATAGTATGTGAAATTATAAAAAATACCCCATAAAACACCACTAAATTAAAATTTCAAACAAAAATATGCTATTGAATCATGCCTAAAATCATGATGATACTCGTGCCTTGATACCTGCACCGTGATGCGCCTGATCAACATCATCATCAACAACTTCACTAACAAGATAACAAACTAGAATTCATCACCTTAGGAACCTCATCACCCATTTCCAACCCAACATAAACTAATAATATAATTAAATCAAAGCATATATATTCTCTAATTCAAACCACACCTTCTCATAAAGGTTATTTTTGGAAGAATTTATATAACATATCCAGCCATACCACCATCAAATTGAATGGTTTCTAGGATCTAGAATAAACAAATACGAAATCACCTAAAAACCCAATGTAGTAATTAGAAAAAAGGTGATACCTTAGGAGTAATAGAAATATATTGGATAATCACCCCCAGGAACCCCATCACAATATGTAGGAAGAACACTCATGAATTTATGATGAAGCAGAATCATCACCACTGGAGGAAATGAAACCTAGGGATGAAATCATTCAACACAAAATCCACTAGAACACCATTGTTGGGAAAGCCTCACATCCCAAAACTCCAATTAACAATGTTTTAATAGTGTGATATGATTTATAGAATAATAGTTCTAGAACCATTATAAGAAGTTGGACCATACTCGAGCTTCGATAGGGGGCATTACCCTAGAGGAAAACATGAAGAAGAAAAGGATGAATCATGTAGCCTACAACCATCATAATCTCAAATATCCATTAAATATATCATGCCAAATCAACATATGGATATGTGTGAGGGGAGAGGAGAATAATATTAAAAAATGATTTGGAAAACATGCCTTAAAGAGAGGTCTGACAAGGCGAAGCACAGTGGGTGGCGGAGGTCCGACAACAAAGCATGAGGGCATTGCGGGCGACGGAGGTCCGGTAAACCGAAGCTCGAGGCCGGCAGAGGTCTGGAAACACAAAGCTCAGTGGGCGGTGGAGGGGAGTTGCAGGGTTCCAGTACCATGAGAGCTTTAGGTCACGATAAAACAAGGGCACTATGCGTCTGACTTTATAAAAAAAATGGACTAAGGTTTTATCAGCGCTAACAAAGCGCTGATAAATACTACCTTTATCAGTGCTAAAATTTTAGAACTGATAATTGTCCTCTTTATCACCACTAAAAAAGCGCTGATAAATCCATCCTCTATCAGTGCTAACATTTTAGCACTGATATAGGGATTCTTTATCAGAACTTTTATAGCGCTGATAAAGGGTCTTTTTATCAGCGCTTGTTTAGCGCTGATAAAGGTTACCCTGTATCAGCACTAAAATTTTAGCGCTGATAAAGGGATTATTTATCAGTGCTTTTCTAGAGCTGATAGAGGGAGTCTGTATCAGCGCTAAAATTTTAGCGCTGATACAAGGTTCCATTATCAGTGCTTTTCTAGAATTGATAAATACTCCCTCTATCAGCGCTAGAAAAGCACTGATAAATAATCCTTGTATCAGAGCAAAAATTTTAGCGCTGATACAGGGTTTCTTTATCAACTGTTTTTCTTAGTGCTAATATAATGTGGCGCTTCCCTTTCTTGTTTTTGTAGTAGTTTCCCTTAAAATATGATTCCTCATTTTAATATCCATGATAAAATTTAATAATTGAATTCTCCATTTTACTCATTCAATCTCATTTTTACTGAAATCTAAAACATAGAATCGTAAGATTACTAAGAAAATAATATCTACTAGATAAGACAAGTAAAGCATAAATTCAAATCTGCGTATGAAATTTTCGTTCAAATCTCAAATAAAAATACCGAAAAAATGTTTTGAGTTTTAAAATATAATCCTTAAAAGTAAAGTCCCTTTTTGAACTAAATCTTTGGTTTTAATCCTCTATTTTTTGGGTCTTCCTCGTGCCATTATGGTCTTAAAAAATATAATTATTCAATTAATTACAAGTATTATGTCATTTATGATAAAAAAGTTAAGAGGTAATGATATTTATTCTTGACTAATACAAAAAATTAAATTGAAATCTAAATTCCTAGAAATTATGTAAAGATAAATCTTGGTATGATCCACAAGTGGGACCTGATTTTTTTAATTCCTCTAGAGGTTAGTACAAGCTATTATCCATAATAAGATGGTGGTTAGGGCTTCTGGTTTATATACCAAAAAATTTTGTTCATCCTAGATTTCATATCATCATTGTTGGAAAGGATTGATCCATTGATAGAGTACTCCTAACCCCCTTCATAATAAGGAACATTTTTAATTGAAGGGGTATGATGAAGTATGTATCATCAAACTTTGTTGATACATGTGAAACTTTTTATTATATGTACAACTATTTCTCTAGATGTGATTTAATGTTTGTGGCTTCTAGATTTGGTTCTTCAGGCATATCCATTGGGATATCTTCTTGTACTCCCCGAAGTAAGAGTTCATTGTGTTTAAGGAGATCTAAATGTTCCTCAATGGGTGAATTTTTATTTTCCTCATCATCCTACAAGGAATAATAAGAGTCATATGATTCTAAAAATTTAAAATAGTTAGGATTAATACACAAATTATTTTCAATAAAATTAAATGAGTTTGAGTTTAATAATGTATCATCTCCCTGAGTTAGTTCGACTTGAATCTCTTCTTTGATGGAAAGTTCCTCTGGGAGTTGATCACAACTAAATAGAGGTAGGTAGTCAGGCTCTTCAATTTTTATTTTGGAATCAAATTATCAGATGTCCTCACTGAAATTGGGGAAAACCACTATATATGCTTTCTTGGCCTCAAATATTTACAAGTCAGTTCGGAGTTCATCGATCATGTTCATCAAACCATGTGGTGAGATCCATGTCTCTTGGAATATTTACATATGTTTAAACATTATCATAAGAGAATAAACCCTTAGTAGGACTTCCTCCTTAGTATAATATATTTAGTATTCTTTCACCTGTGAGTAATATTCCCATTCATAAAAATTTTAACTTGAATACAACCTGTAAAAAGGGTTTTTTATGGTTTTTTAATATAGAAATCAATGATTTTTTTAAAATGTGAATTTAAAAAAAGCGATTGAAATTAAAATTTAGATACGTAAAAATAGTGTTGGTTTTGATGCATTCCTATCATAGGTCATGTAAAAAGAAATTTAATTTTCCTAATGCATTACAGAGGATGACCAGAGTAATCTCACTTGAGGAGAGTTATAGTCAGGTCAATCACTAATTTTTATTTCACATAATATATTTATTTTTGTTTGTTTTTATTATTTATTTTAAAGGATGGTATTGGGGTTTTGTAAAATCATGAAATTAAAATAATTCAATGAAAAATTTAAATCTAAATGTAGATGAATATAGAATGAAATTAGGGAAGAAAGGTCTAGGTACATGGTTTGATGACATGACTTCATTAATTATTTATTTTTTGTTTAAATTAATTTTGATAATTCATTTGGTGAAATATCATTAATAAATTAATTTACTTTGATTTTTTGAGTGTGATATTTTAGAATACCTTTGGAATAACAAATCCCACCTACTCAAATAGTCAAATAGGATGAAACCTCAATCAAGAATTAAATTTCTAAATGACACGACTCCACTGTATGTTGTTTCATCTCATCAGGAAACCCCAACTCCACTGTATGAAGGGTTTTCCTGAGATAAAGGATGGAGAAATAATTAATCCAATAAAAGAAATGGAATTGGAAATAATTATTTGGTTGATTACGGCCACACCCATATAATACTCTCACACCCACCACAAATTGAAAAAAATATATGTTGAATTGAGGTGCAATAATAAATAACACCCCAAAACCTCCCATAGGGCCAAGAATTGGGTTAGTAAATTTCCATTTAAAAGTGAAAAGAGATCACATAGGAAGATTAAAGAGAGATAATGAGATTATAGTTGTAATAAAAATTTATATGGAAAAATAAAAGGGAACACTTTAATTAAAATACGAATACACATTACATGGGAAAATAAAACTGAAAAAAGTAAAAGAAAATAGAAATAATAAAATATGGATGTCACCACAATATTCCCTATATGATTGATATTATCTTAAATCCACCCCTAAAATATTATTTATAGGCATGGAAGTGTCCTTGGGGTGTCATAACAGACCATTAATGACATAGGGGTCATAATGGGTCTTCAATGGTAGAAAATTCAATTAAAGAATACTAATATAAATGTATCAGTGTTTTAACCCCATAAAATGGAATAATTTGGGATAAGTGTCTTCATGAAAGTTTTTATAAAATTTGATTGAAATTGGTACTCAAAATTGTAAAATTTTTAAATGCTGCTAGAGTAAGTTATATAATAAATAATTTGAATGAAAGTTTCTGGATGAGCATTGCAGAATTATTCATTCAATTTGTAATGTAAAATAGTCCACTTAATGGGTTAAAGTATCCATTAAAATCATTGGATAAACGTTTATATGTGTAATATTTCAAATAAAATTTTAATCAACTCAATTAGAGGTGTGTATCCTGATTTATTCCTCATTTCCAGAGGTGGGGTACCCCATATCCCCCTGAAAAACATGTCAAATTGATTGATTTTTTTGGGCCTCAAGTTGTTCAAATCAATTTTTGGTCTAAAACAAAAATATGAAGAAAATAAATCAAGGAATCCTACAAAAATAGAATCACTCAAATTGGAATAAAGATTTAAAAGGTATGCCAAAAATAACAAAGTGATTAAAATATTCTAAAATTATATTATTAACCAATTTGTACATTTTAGATCAAAGCACACCATTAAGTCACAATTATTGTAAATAAGATCAAATTGATAAATTTATAGGATTTAAATAATTTAAATACATATAAAAAATGAGGAATATATTATCTATATTAGTAATCCCACCGTGAAAGCCATCGATATATTCTCCCATTTCCATTTTGGAACTTGAATGGACGAAGTATCCCCTTTGGTAACTGTCATTCAACTTTAACCTATTAACAAGTTAAAAATTTTATAGTTAAATTAAAAATTTATTTATTCATTAATTACCACAAAAAATGTTCCTTATCGTCTCTATATATTTTTGTTCTACAAAAATAAATTTAAAATAAAGAACTATGATCCTCACTCAACATTTTTTTTATAATTGGGAACTACTTTGCACAAACAATATCTTTCCAAATATAGTAACACATTCTTAATCAACATTAAACTATAGAAACTTACCCTTCTTGATAGATTCAACATTTTTTTGTAAAACAGTATCCTCCTTCTTATATTTCTTAATTATGTTTGAAAAAGATAATTTTACTAACACATAAAAAAATATAGGGAGTATTATACAGAACCTCTAAGCATATATTCATCAAATAATTACCCAAAGGATCATGTTATAGAAATGTTATAGTTAATTAAGCATTATATTTATGAATTAAATCATCGAATGCTTCGTTTTTTACCAATATGATAATAGATTGTTAAGTTGTAATCCTTCATCAATTCCATCCATCTCATATACATCATGTTAAACTATTAATGAGTAAATATATAATTCAAAATTTTATGATCAATATATATTTCATACTTTACTCCATATAAATGATGTATCCAAAATTTTAAATAATATTGTACAAATTATAGTCCAGGTTCATGTGTTGGATAATTTCACTCATGATGTTTTAATTAATGCGAAGAATAAGAAATTTCCTGATCATTCAACATTAAGACACAAACTAGTCCCCTTAATGATGCATCAATATAGATAAAAAAGTCACCATTTCAAGATTATAGGACCAAAAATGGATCATTCAATAATCTTATAATCAATTCCAAGAAACATTTATGGCATTAATTTTTCCAAATACAACTAACTCATTTTCATTTTAACTTGGTTAGTGGGATTGAAAACCATACAAAGATTTCAACACACCACATATAATAGCCTACTAAACCAAGAAAAATATGAAACCATTAACATTTATAGGTCTAGGTAATTCATCAGAAAATTTAGTTTTAGTAGGATCAAAAGTTATTCCATATTTATTTACTAAATATGTCTAAGGAATGAAATATTCTATAACCTAAAATCATATTTACTAAAATACCCATGTAACTAATTTTCTTTCTAGTTTTATAGAATAAAACCTAGATGATTTTATGGGATCCTCATAACTTTTAAAATAAACTAAAATATCATTAATAAAAACAACGACAATATTCTCTAAATATTCATAAAAAAATATATTCATAAGATCCAACTTTACAATTGGAAAATTTTTCAACCCAAAGGGAATAACCGCATACTTATAATTACCTAACCTAGTACAAAATACTGACATAGGATTGTTATCCTCCATTAACTTCAGCTGATGGTACCTATAACTAAGATTATCCTTTGAAAAATATTTATCTCCCCAGAGCTGATAAAATAAGTCATCAATATGAGGTAAAATAAACTAATTATTAACAGTAATGTTATTAAATGCTCTATAATAAATGAAAAGACTCATAGAACCATCTTTATTTTTAACAAATAAAACAAGATCACCCCATGGTGATGTTCAAGTATGAATGAAACCTTTATCAAGAAACTCATGTAACTTCTTTTTCAATTACAGAAGTTCAACTTGAGACATTTGATAAGGGGGTTTTGAAATTGTATTAGCATCAAACACAAAGTAAATAGTAAAATCAACTTCCTGATTACATATAATACTAAGAAAATCATTAGTAAAACATTCAGATATCATTTTACTACTAATATATCATTAATCTGAACAATTTCATTATTTTAAACTATATGAGAAAGGTAACATTCATTTAAATCTCATAATAGTTTATTATCTTATTGATATATTGTCAATTATATGAATTAATTCTTATATAAAAAATAAAACACATTTTATAAAATTACTTCTTTGAATCTTCAATCTATCATTGCATGATAAAATGAAATCCATACCCAGAATAAAACCAATTTTATAATGGAAAAGACAACGAGGTTTTCAGGGAAATCCATTCCAAAGATGATAAAGGGAATATATTTGTAAAATTTTGTTTCCTTAATACAATCACCATAATTTTTACCAAAATTACCAATATCATTTATTAAGGTGAAATTTTTATTTTACTAGAAATTTTTTCAAAAGTTAATGAATGTGTAGACTCTGTATCAAATAAGGAAATAACATAATCTGAATAAATAAGTATCGTACTTGTTACAACTTCATTCTATAGACCAAAATATATTGAAATATTTGTAAATTATTCCACAACACCATTATTCTTAAAGTATTTAAATTTCCCTTCATTAATGATCTACTTTAGATATACATCCTCATAATGACCCATCTTATTAAAATTAAAACACATTACTACCTACTTATCAAAATTGGTTTTAATACTAAAAAGATATTTTTCTTTGTAATCATGAGTTATATTCAGAATCATACCAAATCATAGGAACTTCCAAGATTTCATAATACATTATCCATTGTGTTTTTCCCCACACCTATAACAAAATAAAAACTTTAATTTCTTACCTTCATATTTCTTTGATGTATTCCTCCCATTTGTCTGCCACCTAGACCTCTTTTTCTTCTTGTTTTGTAAAAGTCCTAATCATAATAAAACTTTATTTACACTTTTAAAACACATAGAGTATGTTTCTAATAAAATTTTAATTTGAGAGAGAACAATGCTCTTCAATATTTTGGATTTAATCCCAAATAAAACTGATTAATTTTACTATCAAGATTCTAGATACAATTTTGTCTGTACCTTCATAATCAAGTGAGTTTTTCTTCATATACAACCACCGAACCTTCTACCTTTTTCCTCTATTATAAGAATGTATTTTCCATACTATGTCTAAAAACCTTTAGAAAATAATTCTCTAGGGAAATGTTATTAAATCTATCCCATTCCATGGTGTCAATATATTCACTTTATTTTGTATTATTAACTATTGACCACTATTGATTGACTTAAAATTTAAAATGGTAAATATAAAGAGTTACCTTTTGATGATACAAAAAACCCATGACTGTAAATATATTTTCTAAAGCTTCAATACATCCCTCATCTACCACTAATTTAGAATATCCACCAAATACTAGAGGGTTCAATCTCATAAAATGATCAACTATTGACATGTTCCTTGGTAGTATAATTGATTTATATCTAATATGAATACCACAAAAATTTATAGAATATTTTAATAGAACCATAATAGAAAAGAACTTGTCAGTTACAATTCCAAATATTTTAGGCTGCGGATTTGGTAGGATATTATCCCCATGATGCCTTTCTACTTGAGCTAGACCCACATCTCAAAAACAAATCTTATCATCCATATAGAAATGAAGTATAATAATCTATGTTATACGTATTCATATGAAGAATAACACATCAACTCCATTAGTATTCCCATATCACACAAAAATAAATCAACTAAGTTCCTTAAAACCAAATTGGTCTCCACATATCGATACTATCCAACATCAATCACCCCATAATTACCCTGTCGCATGTAATCTATGTTTATCCCAATCTCATAATTGTTCAATTCCATATTTATTATAATTCCAACTTCACTGTCCTAGCATGGTTACTTAAGGACCATTTCATCCAATGCACCCCAAGCCTCTTGAAAAATCATTTATATTCCATAAGAATTCCCATCCCATAACCCACTCTAGGATCCCAATACATTCCAACCATATCATAGCTCTAGATCCAAGAATAATTGTATGACCTACTTTTCACACTATACTAATCCCCATTGGACTCATGGAAATCACATCAAGCACCAAGTACTACCCAACCTGAAGGGAGGGGTTGTTCCCAACATTACAGGAGACAAAAAACCATCTCAACCATCACTAAACGCCCTAAGGCCATGATGACTTATATATAAGACCTATGAGATCCAACTTTCTCTATTCACATCTCATACTAATTTCAAAAACTATCTTGGAAACTTACATTAAAAATTATCATCATTTCCCCGTGGAGACAAGCCTCTAGGTAGTTCTAAATCACAAAATGTAATGTAATAATTTCTCTAAGATTAGAAGGAATAATTACATCCAATTCAACAATATTGGGCTCTCTTTATACCCACAAATTTTTTCATAAACCTAACTCCTTTGAAATCATTCATAATCATACATAAAAATGGATATAGTTAATTATTATAGGGACCACTTATATCATCAATAAAATTATACTTCTTCTCTAAGATCATATATGCCTCGTCCATGCCTTGTATAAATCCCATACCGGACAAAATCCACTATATCAACACATGAAAGTTAAAAAATTAATTATAAAATTTTATAATAAATTAAAAATATAAATACAAGGGACATAATCCTCAAAACCACCTTGAGAAATATCTAATCACTGAAACCATGACTAACAATATGTAGAAGGTTTAAAATTTAACCCTATAACTTATATGAGAAAAATACCCACCATACGACACCTAATCACTTTCAAATTTAGTAAAATTTAATAAAAATACCAAAATAAAATCATTGTATGACAAGCCTTAATTGAAATGACAGATGACAACTTGTTCTCGTTATCCATCAATATAGTCAATTCACTGAATGAAAAGGACCAAATGTTTAGAATGATTCCACTATACTCTAATGTAATCATCACCCAATCCCTTACCCAAAATCTCTATAAATCAATATAAACCATGAAATCTTAATAATTGAGGATTAATAGGGATATTATAATCCAAAATCCCCATGAAATATTCACTAAGAAAACCCCTCATCAAGGGTGCTTAAGGGTAAGATATGGGGAAGTAATGGGGGGAGGAACTGAGAAAAAATGGATATTCCCAATTCCTCCACAATAGAAAAAGAAAACATTATTGATGATGGAATTAATTTAATGAACCCTATTATAAACCCCCCCATATCTTATCTTCCAAACTGTTAGGTTATATCAAGTACATGGCCCTCTATTAGCAACTTCACACAACTCTCTCAGGTGGTCTATGGAGGTCTATGTATTATTCTCCCCCTTGGACAAGCCACACAGTACCCACCCCCAACTGGTCCGGTACGTAGTGGCCCCTTGCTGAAAAACTCAATAGTCAGGCCACCCAACCCTGACCTCATGAACTCCTCTTCAACCAAGTCACCTATGGAACTTCCAAAAATACCCAAAAACGCCTTTTGGATATATTAAAACTCTTATGTTCTCAATATGAATCCCAATTCTTCAATAAATCCCCAAATTCAAAACCAAAAATTAAATTTTCCTTTGAATATCACTGACATGTAATGATGTGGTTCATTATACGTTCCCCTTATATAATCTCTTAAACTATGCATTTTGGGAAAATTACTTTTTAAAAATTTTCAAACTAACCACTATAGAACTCAAATAAATAAATAAATACTAAAATAAATACATACTCAAAAAATCATGGATTCCACATCAAAGTTGTATCTTTATCTTTTATAGAACATTTTGTGTGGAAGATAAAGAAATTATAAATCAAATGTAAAGAGTTTCCAATATTCTTGTAATAAAATGTAATGCCATTAATCTTATAAAATAATTAGTTACAATAAAATATTAATTTAATATATTCATATATTTCATAAAATGGGTTTAACAAAAAATGATGGATCTCCCCAATTTAAATAACTATTATTTTTTCCAAATAATGTGGTGTAGGAATAAAAATTTCTAGTAAGAAATGACTATAAATTTATAATAACTAATAACATCGTGAACATGAAAACAATAGAATCCCAAACCTTAATTTCTTAAATAAACCCCGCACAAGAGACCCCCCTGACCTTAGAAATGCTTTCCCATATGCCAGAGGACAAAAAATAGTTGTGGGGGTCTGAGATGTGATTGTGGGAGTCTATACTCGCTGAATATAAAAATAAAAATGTCAATGAAAGGATAAACACAAATTTGAAAAAACATAAATTAAAAGGCATAATGAAACATATTTCACATGGTGTACAAAATAAATATCTATAATGTAATTATACATATAAAAAATTAAATAGGATCACATATAGTCCAACATCATTCATACATACTAAAAAGTAACTAAAACCCACTACTTAAACACTATGGATCCACATAGTACTTTTCTAAAACATTAATATAAAACTTATGCAACATTTTAACATCTATCTATTAAAATAAAGACACTGAATCCTTTAAATTTATAATTCCATGAACCATAAAGTCTACACATATCCTTGTGATACTGTGTAGGGTGTGGGTTTAAATGTAGCAGGTAACCAAAAATGGTTTCCTTAGATAATATCAATATGTATATGATTGTATGAAATGATAAGTAAATGAAAACCAATGAAATCTTCATAAACTACTCCACACATAAATATACCAACCCTAGGTGATACATGTACTTTCTTTGGCAACTTCCAGAGTGGGAAGATGCACCCATAGTATATCATACCATAATTTCCCTCATTTTACCAACAGTTTCATGTCACTCAATGATAAATAAACATATATAATCAATATAAATGTCATTTATTGACCACACCTACTTTAAGTCACACCCACATATCATATCACATGTACTATAGTCATCTTAACCCTTTTCCAAACACTGAATTAATAGGATGATGACCCCAATTAAAGGAGACACTTTTAATTTACCTTTACCATACCATTATCCCCAATATATCCTATATACATGACTAGTATCCCAATACCAAATAGTGGTCTCAATAACCAACCATATTTAATGGCCACCTATGATGTATCCCTCCTATAAAATTATGGTCAACCCCATTACCCCTAAGATTCTCAATTTTACAGAGGATATCTCTAACAACTGGTGATGAAAAAAGCCTCATAGACTATGTCATGTGTTCAGATAAACCAAATATCCTCGACCACCATGATGATTATAAATCCCCAAAGACCTATAACCATAACTCAAAAACCATCCATCACCACCTATAAAATTTGTCAACACCTTATGGATCACACAAAAAATCCTTGTCTCCTAATGGGCACAAAAGTCATACCGACAACATTTCCAAGGAATCATGATTGAACAAACATCATCAGTACTGTTACTCTGAACACATAGTGACATTCCACACAATCCCCAAATATGTCAACTGAGAACAAAACATACAATATTCATAACCCGTCATATCCCATATGATACTACCCTTAGATATATCACATGAACAATTGAATATACAATTGATTCTATTCCTGGTCACACACATGACCATACCTATTCCTAATTATCACATGACAGATAAACAGACATAAAACATAGGAAATATATAGGTACCACTATCCTATAGTTGGAAATAATCTTCTCATCGAGAATATTTGGCTAATTCAGTTCTAATTGAAAAAAATAAAAAAATAGAAGAATCCTTAAAATAGATATTTTAGTTTAAACTAATCATAATGGTTACTGATCTAGAAATAGATAGTAGAGGATATTGATAATTACACTAAGAAACTCCATGTGATGAACAACTTGATGAATGGATAACCGATGAGTGAGCTATCTTAAGAGGGAATCAAGAAATGATATGGGGATACTTAGGGTGTGCTAACTTAGCTATTAACTAAAAATGGGGTCAAGACCTATACTATTAATCAAATAAAGAAAATATAAAAAATAAATATGATTTAAAGAAAAATATCCCCACATAACCATTATTTCATGATCCATATGGCTCGTAGATATATTGCCTAACAATAGTTATATGGAGTCATGGTCCACCTTGTTTCACTATAACACACTATTCCCCAAAAAATCTATAAAACCAGACTCTCCTCGTCATGGATTGATCATTCCAATAACATCACATTACATCTCACCACAAACCTCATCATGATTCTATCCAATACACTACACCATGATCCATGACCAACACAGTATCTAAATCAAAGGCAATGAATTTTATTTTTATGCACCACCCTTCACAACAAAACAAAACCCATTTTTCCATGATTCACTACATGGAAAGATTTTTTTACACAATTATAAATTATTCTTATGCAATACCCAAAACTATTCAAATCCCTTAGTTGTGACATGCTCTGAGAAGAGCCTGAAAACCTTTAATCATACGCAACAACTCATTATTCCAGGGTGCCTCTTGACTGAACAGTGACCAATGAAGAACAATTAAATAATTATATGATGTAACCACTCACCACACTATAATCCCATATATTATAGTGTTTGTTTCTTGATGTAACATAATTTTATTCTTGAGCATAGACTAACCTCTTGAAGCTCGACTCTCAGCCTATGATGAAACCCTTGACACCTCTAAAGGGTCTAAATTCACCTAGTTGACACAATATCTCTACCAAATTAAATATATTTGATAAATGATTTAGTAAAACCTCCATAATATATGATATATCATCCTGAATTAATATCATGCAACATAACTAACAAAACTCTCTAAAACTCAAGAATCTTGCAATCTAAACATCTGTGAACCGAGACGATACTGAACACATCCATCTCTTCCTGTTTATTATTACCAACAAACTCAATCCAATGGATTAATTTCATGGTAACTCCCCACCATAGAAATTTTCTACATGATAATGTCCCAACTAAACTACTCATCATATTAATGGTACCATATTTTACATCATCTCAAATTTTGTATGCCCCAGTTATCCACACATATCCACCATTCATTAAATATCATCATCACACATCATACTAGATTCCTTAAATTGTACCCAATGAAAACAAATCATAGTGTTAAAAAAACATCACATATAGAGCCTATAACTCAACCAAAATCTCATAGTTATACTTCCCACACATGAAAATCATGCACGGATACCCATCATGAAAATATAAAAACCATTATTCTCATAGAATACATCTTTCTATCAATATATATCTAGACTACTTAGTTTATATCAAATCAATCATGTGAAAATGTCCTAAAGAATGAATTCTATATGTTTTTCCTCCCTATGGAGTGATTCTCACTATGGGGTACTCCCATCATTGTAGGGTATTCTATCCATATCTATGACCTATGTGTGCAGTTGAATTTTAGCTACTTCTTCCTTATATTACTCTCTCTCTTACATTAGATGCCAGATTCTATTTTGATCAATAACCCCATCTGAGAATGAGGTCATCTAATAGAACTAATCAATATGTCTTATTTGGCCTCTTGCACGACACTCTAGTGTTTTTTATCCCTAGGATCAAACATGACCTATCTATTTACACAATAAACACCTCACTAACAACCCACATTGTGGTGGAAATAATAATACTTCACTATTACTACCATTTAGGGTATCCTCAAGTCCCCTATACTCCTACTGAGATCCTCACCACCAATCTGACTTGACCCAAATTTTTGTCTCAACATACTCTCATTGGTCAAATTATTCTTAGCGATCAATGCATGGTTCACTGCCTTAGAAATTTTTTTGACCTAAATATATTTACCTCCACACTGATGACATGATATAAACTATCTTTGAATAACTACACCTTGGTGATATTAACACCCATTAATATTAAATATATTTCAGCACACCTATAAATATTATTTCACATAAACTCAACACAAAATCTTTCCAAATAATTGTAATGACCCAAGATTTTATTTAAAGCTTCCTCATTAAATGAGTATTATTTTTTATATAATTATCAACATGTAACACTAAAATGTAATATACCAAAACTCTTTTTATTAAAATCAATATTGCCCAATTTATTATTGTCATTGAATAAGCAGTAACAAAAATTTATCACCATCTTTTGAAATATAGGTCCCTTTTAATACTATTACCATATGGGAAACTAAGCTGCTAATAATTGTTTTAAAAATTTATTTTATAAAATGACTATTTTAAATTATTTATATATTTATTATTATGTGTGATTTTAGAAGAATAGTTAATATACCAAATAACGATTTTTTATAAAAAATGTTTTCGACAACATTTTTTGATTCTATTTAAAAAATTATATTTTTAAATTTTATAATGTGAATTTTAAAAAAAATAGTTTATTTTTTATCTTATCAATAAAATATTAAATTAAAATCATTTTTTAGTATTTTTCAAAAATGATATATTTTTATGTGAATAGTAAAAATATCATTTTTCCAATACGATGGATTTTATGACATTATTAGCAAATAAGTATGAATTATAACTTTATAATAACCTTTTCAAAGACCAAATATATATTTTACAAGTGACTTTATCCTTTTAAAAATCCAATTTTATTTTATAAATGTATATTCTATTACTTAAGTTATATTTTTGAAAATATAATTTTAACATATTATACATTTATTATTTTAAAATTAATTTTTATCACCAAAATAAAAATAAAATAATAAAATAGATTTAAAATTTGGATTCATTAGGTTTAATTTATGAAAAATAACGTTTTATTTTATGTCATATAGGTTTAAAATTGCGTTGTTAAGAACTAGTTTCCTAGGTAAAAATCCAAAGGGGTAAAAAGAATGTAACTAAAAGGAAAAGAAAATAAAATTTTTAAATCATGTGTGAGAATAGGTTTTTTTGAAATTAATCAACCTTATACCTTTAACTCTCCATTATATCCCAATTTTGGAGCTACCTTCCTTGAGAATGACTTCCCATTATTAATGTTTTTTTTGGATATTTAGAAAATGTCACCCCTTTACTCTTATAAAAGGGGAACTAATCTATTAAATTAACCTCAAAAAATTCCCAAATTATTTTAGCCAAAAATACGGCCAACTATCTTCTAAATATTCCCACCCACATTCAATATTTTCTGGTCTTCTCAAAATTTCATCCCTCAAAGGCTTAACCCCCTTTGCAAAGGTGATAATCCAATAAGTAAGGTATAAATTTCTAATTGCTCCATTCTCACTTATATTTATTTTTGTGAACTAATCATCCCCAAAATTTCATTAAAACAAATTAAAATTATAACATTAGTATCATTATTATAATATAATATTTTTATAATTATTGTATAATAATTAACCAACATTTTCTTTTCCTTTATAAAAAATGAAAATGTGAGTTGTGTGAATGTGTGGACTACCGCCTCCATGAAAGATCCTGTTTATTTTTCCATCACCTCTTAGTCTATATAGTAAGGAGTCGAATTAACTAAATATGTATGATATTTATATCATATTTAAGTTACTTAAATGATAAATCATGTTACTTTTTTCTTTCTCCCTTCCAAAAATGAAATCATCATCTGTGCGTATGTGGGTACTACAACCTACATGGAATGATACATTTTTTTTCACTATTACCTTCATGGATAGTTTTATTTTATATTTTACGAGTATATATGATATATATAATTAATAGATACACATATTTAATATTATTCTCTATGGATGACACAAAAAGTGTCCATCATTATAATGTAATTCATTGATATCGGTAAATAATTAGAAACTATTTCAACAACTATTTCTAATTCATAAATGAATATAAATTACCATGTGATGAAATAAAAACATTATAGGTATTTATAAGACACCAATTAAAGAATCTTTAATTTTTTTAAAATTATGAAATTTGGAATAAAAATGTATATTAACATCGTTTTTATGATCCTAGTTAAAACGGTTAAGATTATTAACAATGGATATTAAATGGATATTATAAAAATATATTACATGTAAAGAATCATTATTAATTAATAATATAATATGAATAATATTATTAAATTAGTAATTAATTATTTTATCTTTATGATGCTGGAGGTTAAAAGACCTTTGTGGAAATCAAGGGTAAAAGAAATGGGCTTGGTAACTCGAGCTCCTTTCATTAAGTAATAAAATTTCTTTATTAAGTGATTGTTTTTTGTGATCAATTTTTTTTTGTATCGAACGATTTAGTTACTGATGTTATTTTCCACCTTTTTAATGTTTTATGAAAAGTATATTATTTTTGGGGATTATTTAAAAAAAGCGAATGATTTATATTTACATATTTTATGAAATACATTTTATTTCAATGAGTTTTCTATGAAATTATAATTATTTTCATTTGAAATTCTTATGAAAACCATGGTATTCACATGGGGTTTTTATGATTTTAAAGGTTAATTCCATTTAGGTGGTGCATATAAGTATGGATGGATGATGGGTGGGGTTATATATCACCCACCAATTCACTACATAGGAGTTTATATCTCATGATATTGGTATTATTCAAGTAAAATTTATTTTGTTATAATCATGGGCTATAACACCATATGATTTTAAAAAATATTTACCATTAAATAAAATGAGAGTGTTTGATAGCTTACCTTACAAGCTACCCAAATTCTATATAAACTATGGTATCATAAACTGTTATAATCATCCAATTAAATTTTTAGGTATGAATAGTAAAACAAATAAGAAAAAATATTTATATTTCAAATTATTACAATATATTTATTAATTCTAAAAAATATGTACATAATTTATAGAAAAATATTTTTTTCATCAAGAATGTGTTTTCTTTAAAAAATTGATTTTATTTCCTTTTATTCTAAAATAAATAATAATTAATTTCAAAAATATATAAATTTTATTTAATTAAAATAATATTTTTTTGAATAAAAATTTCAATATTAGTGAATTTTTGGGATTTTTCTAAAAAAATTAAATTTTTAGTGAATAGTAAAAAACAATGTTTTTTTTTGTAAAAAACTGTCATTTCGTTTCAAGTAAATTAATATTGTATTTTTAATTGGATATTGAATTAAAATATTATCCTTTTAATTATACGTAATATATATATTTTCATAGGAATCATCATTTTATTTTATTTTTGTATAAGTTAATTTTTTAGCTTAAAAACATATTTTTCTAAAAACTATTTTTATGTGAGAAATGTGTTTCAATAATAATAAATTAAATCAATATATATTTATTAATGTTTCTAATGAAATTTATAAATTATATATTGAATAATATTTTTAAAATTAATTCTATGTTTTTACAAGGAAAGGGATGGAAGGAAATTATGTTTTATGATTAAAAAATCATTTTTTGAAAACATGTTTTTATTGTATTTTGCATGTTTATTTATGATTTAAGTAATAAAATTATAGAAATTAAATCTACTAAAATAAATTAAATATTTATAATCATAATAATTATTAT
The DNA here is from genome assembly GCA_963277665.1 of Viscum album. Taxonomy (NCBI): domain Eukaryota; kingdom Viridiplantae; phylum Streptophyta; class Magnoliopsida; order Santalales; family Viscaceae; genus Viscum; species Viscum album. The sequence goes on from OY728122.1 coordinate 1,912,157,295, forward strand.
AATTTAATAGTTTTAGATACAAATTTTTACATAGTGAATTGTAAACACTTTTTAGTTTTGTTACCATGGTTCTAGTAATAATGGGTTTACTAGGGAGTTAAACCAAAATAAAATGTTATGAATTCCATAAAAACATGAATACATTTTATTTCTTGAGGATATTCAAACCTTATATTTTCTTATATTACAATTCCTATCCATTTTGGTCCACCTTATAATGTAATTGAACTTATATAATTGAAATATTTTAAAAATTCCATGTGTGTCTCTTCCCTCAGTTATAAAATGGACCTCTAATCCTCCATTATTCACATCATTTGAGACTTCTATATCACAAAATACCTAATTAAAATCATTAATATAATCGTTCATTTCATATTATATCTTTTGGTCTTTTATTAATACCAATCTGGTAAGGATTAAGGTGTGAACCAAAGGAGGTCACTCAAGGAAGATGTAAAAATCATAACTAAGATCCTTAAATTTTATTTCTTCTTACACTTTTCAAAAGTTTTTGATGTTATAAAAAAATTATGAATAAAATATAATACATATTCATCTATGTTATTATCATGATGATATTACCATTTAAATCCTCTTATCAATCAAATGGGAGATGAAATATTACTCATGCATATGTGTGGGCCACCACCACCACCACATAGTGATAGAATTAATTTCCATTGCAATATTTTATGGATTATTATTATTATTCATTTAATGATTATATATTATTTTTCTGAAATATTTATTTTTCTATAATTATAACATCATATCTTCATTTTTATCATCTAGTATATTGGTATATGATAATGTTCTTCATGCATATGTGTAGACTACCACCACAACAGAGCTTTGTAATTTATTTATCATTTACTCTCTACATGTCTTGTAAAAAGTAAATATTAAATGAAAATTTATTATATTTTTGAAATAATTATTATTATATTAATTTTTATTTTTCTTTTCTTTTCTTTTTCTCCATCTATTGAAAAGTGGAAACATCCCTCATGTGTATGTATGGATTTTTATCTCCACAAAATTAAGTAATTCATTTTTCATATACACTTAATATTAACAGTTATAAATATGTATAAAATTATAATTTATGATATTTAAATCATTATTAACATTATATATATTTATGAAACATGATCAAATTGCAGGGACCATGACTTCTGTACAAAAGACATTCATGAAAAGTGAAGCAATTAACACCTAAAAATTATGCCTTTAGTATAAAATTGTTAGTAAATAATAATTGAAATGATATAAATGGGTAATATATGACATTATAAGTATGAATTTTGTTATTTAATATAATTATAATAAATATAAATTTATTATATGTGGGTTTATAATGCATACAATTCATGTCGGATAGAGGGTAAGGGTTTCATCTCAATTTCTCTTCATTGAGAAATGTTTTAATATTGTGCACTAGTTTTTTATTTATATGTTTTACTTAGTACCCAAAAATGTGTTTTGGAATAATTCATGATTTAATTAAATGGATTTAAATAACCATATTATTTTCAAGAAACCAAATACTTTAGATTCAAAAATTACTAATGTTGTAAGAGTTATTCATCTCAATTTTATTTCATTGAGGCATGTTTGATACTATACACATATATTATTTTATGAGGTGTATTTACTACCTCGTTAATATGTTTTATCATGAATATCAAAATTTTAATTATATCGAAAAGTTTTATTTGAAGTTATTTATTTTATAGGGGTTATGACTTAACAATTACCATAGCAGTAATGGTCATATGTTACAATACCGTTTTTACCCAGATTTTTTTTGATTAAATATTCTAATATTGAAATTTTATAATATGTAATTCCTATATATTATATATTTTCTTATTATATATTTATTTTTGCAGATTTCATGTTTTAATTTCATTTTCCTCTATTTTAGTACTCAATAGACCGAAATAATATTTTTATGGAAAATCGACAGTTGATTTTTTCCTTCGGCGAAGAATATTTTTTCAATGTATATATTTTATTTAAAATCTCTCCAAGAATTATTTTAAAAATATAAAAAGATTATTTGAAGTTAAATTTGACTTTATTTGACTATTATTACTAGGGTTTAAACATAACAATATTATCATCATCCAAACATAGTACTTTTGACTTTTTACTAAAAATGTGAAAGGATTTTTTTGACATACACCACATGAACATATATCCCGGCATTCATAAATTCTATTTTATTTAAATATTACATTTTAGGTTTCCTTTTTCATTTCAAATAAAATGTTTTCCATAATAATTTTGTAACTTCTATATTCTATATAAGTGTTTTTAAATAAGATTGTTATTTTACTCAAGAATTGTTCTCTTAATATTTTAAGGGTATTTTTATCTGTGATAAAAATCCTTTGATGATTCTTATAGTATAATGTGAATATGATACAATGTTACCATATTTAGTAATTCTCTAAATTCTTTTTGATAATTATGATGAAATGTTTATGAGACTCATATCCTTTTCACATGTTATGATTTGATGATATGATGAATGTGTTATGATCTTATGGAACACTCATGTATGGGTTTAATTATGTAAAGGGTATTGTATCACCCTAAGATTATATGAATTTATTTCAAATAAATCTAATTTCTTCAATAGATTGTGTTACATGATACATAGAGTTTAAAAGAACTATGATATAATATTAAAATATTATTATTTTATGTGACAGTTATAGCCTAGCTTTTAAATTGGAAAGTATGAATATGAATAATCACATTTTGAAAACTATGTATGATGGTTTTAGATGACTAAAACATATTGATAAAAAAGTAACTACTTTTATTTATGTCTTTATATACTTTGAAAATTATTCTTTCTCAAAAGATGATTTTTATTGCTATTTGTGAATAAATAATTATGATGAACCCATCCCATATACCCTTTCGAACTGGTACATGACCCAAAATATCACATGCCCAAAGGTAGTTATCAATCACCATGGGCCATTGACTATTACTTATGAATCATCAAAAGATAGGGAATGACTTTTCCCAATAAAAATCAGACAAAATAGAAAATATTTAATAAAGTAGATAGAAACAATGGAATATATAACAAGAAATAAATATTACATTACAATAAAGAAATATTATAAGTTATACAACACAAAAGTATCCAAACAATATTCATGTTCCATGTCTAATAGAAAAGCAAAACTAAAAATGAGATAACTACTCCTTGTGAGTGCGTAGGGAATCTCTGATCATCTCACCACCAGCTACCCAGACACCTCTATTAGAATCCTCTCTACCTCACTATGGCACCTTGAATTTCCTTGAATCTAAATACATAACAAGTTCTATAAACTGCCAAAGGGGTGCCAAGGGTGTAAGCTAAAAAACCTCAGTAAGACCCAACAAAGCGTTCCATATCAAGTATCGATAAAACAATCTAAAAATTATCAACATTAAATAAAAAAATTCATGATAACAGTTTAATAGTTTTATAACAAATCATGGTCAAACATTTCCCCTTTTTCCAAAGTTTCAAATAATCCAGGTAAAATTGGAGAAAATCATATCACACATATCTAAGTATTCATATTAAATCAGGTATCACATATCAAATCATTTCAAAAGGAGACCAAACAAAAGCATAAGTAATATCATGCCAATGATCACAATAGGTCGGGCTAGGTAGAATGCTCGTATGAAAACATAGACAATCATGTGTACCATGTCTCTAGATATATGCATCGAATCTAGAGGCCATAGAAACACCCCAAAAAGTGAACATCCCAATAGGCATAACATGTCACCAGAACAATGGACCTAGGGACTAGAGGAACATCCCATGAGTTAACACCCTAATAGTATCAGTGGATGAGGCCTATTATTACACCTTCTACCTAACTACCAAAGGTTTACCATGTGAAATATTTTCCAAACCATTTACTCCAAACCATTATTTGAAAACCATTTCATAAAACCATTTCAAATTTCTATAAAAATACCATTTTATTTTACCAATACAAGGGGAAAATAACCTTTTCTAAATATCTTCTTTTCACACACACAATTCAATCAATCAATCATGCCATTTTAGGTTTAAAACAATATATCAAAACCAGATCAATATAGTTCATCAAATATTGTCTACAAATAGAACCACCTAACACTAACATAGGTTTCACACACTTGGAAAAAAATCCACCAACACAGAAGAATGAAAAGACAATAAAGGAGGCCCCTAAATCAATCCATATATATTATAATCAATTCAATAAGAAAAACGATCACTAAAAAAATGACAAAACACATACCTTAAGAAATTAGAACGATTCCCCACAACCAACAAAATGGTAGGATTTATAGGAAGATCACACAACATATCTAGAAAGGATCAATAAAATAAACACTATAAGACCAATGGATCTGACAACATAGCATAATAGAGCTACTTGGACCGATAGAAATGAATAAGCAAGAAGATTACTTACCTCGAGAGATGTAGTGCATCCACAATGAAGATTAATCACTAAACAGAACAATTTAGATGTAATAGAGATCCCCAAAATCGTCTGGGATATCTCTTAGTTTTTATGAGAGAATTATGCATTCAAATGAAAACAAAATCAAACATGGAAAATAGTTAAAACCATAAATCAAAAAACATTAATGATGTGAAACACTTTCACAATGTGAATTCCCTGATTTTTAAGATATGCTGAAAAACATATCATCTCCGAAAAAAATAACACTAATTGACCTTTACAGAACATGAACTGGTCTCATGATGTATAAACATTTCATGCTATGAACAAGTTCATGACATCAACTTGGTAATAGATTCACATCATGTAATGTCTTCACGATGTGATACTATATAGCAAGGAGATTCTATGAACACACTTCGGAAAATTCATTGGATAAACTAAGACCCCATTGGAAATCATCTATATAATTTTTCAAATTTATACTAAAACTCAAATAATTCCTAAAAACATACATCCTTGAACTTGCTGTCATTTTCCCTAGAAAATGTTCTCCTTCCTCGGAATCCAAAAAACCCAGGATGTCAAAAATCCCCAACATAAGACCTTCTATCATCGAGATGTCATGAAGAAGAATTGTGCCTAGAAAGAGGCTAGGTCAATGCTCCCTCGTCAATGAATGGATCTCCCATGCCTTGTTAGAATCTGTTCTATGTCACTGTAATACTCTAACCAAAATAATTGAATTCACACACATGACACTTACCTAAAAGGCAAAGATCTCCTTTGGATACTCTACAAAAAAACATCAGGCTCTAAGTCGATCTCTTCCCTACTCATAATGTGAGAGGGATATGTATGATACCTTATAATCTGGGATTTGTGGAAAAAATCATGAACACCAACTGACTTAAATGGAAATTACAACCAATAAGAATCCTAAACAAGATACTCAGTGACCTCAAATGGTCCAATATATATCAAAGCCAAATTTCACTAATTTTAAATCCAATGGTGAATCAACCATTGAGAAAAATTTAAAAAACTCATCATCAACAGGAAATTCAATAGTACGACACCAATGATTCTCATATGATTTATACACACTCTAAGATGTAACTAGACACCGATATATATCTCAAACACTTTCTAATGTCTCTAGAACACTATTTTGTCCTATAAGAGAGGCCATACCCCCTCTAACCAATAAATTAGTTACCTGTATGGGTATCCTAACAAATCAATGAAGGGAGCCATTTTGAATGATGATTGATGAATATTTTTGTAAGAAAACTCAACCACACCAAGATGGTTATATGATGACCCACCAAAATCCAAGACATAGTAATGGTCCATATCCTCCAATATTTTAATAACATGACCTACCTAGACATCTATTTTTGGAGGTATGTTTTACTCTACCTGAATCCAATACCCATCACCTCCTAATGACTCTTCTAGAATCATGATTTAAATCGAGAATCCATATCTAAAATAATGGAAGAGGGATCCCCATGTAATATTTCAACCTAGTGACAAAATAATTTACATAGGTCATAAATTATAGTTATTTACTTAATCATAATTATGTGATATGACTTTTTCAACTGATCAATAACCACCCAGATAAAATTCCTCCCTTAGGGAGTCCATGGGAATCCAATAACCAAATCCTTGGACATGTTGTCCCATCTCCAAACCAGCACTGGAGGTGGATAGAGAATCTGAGAAGGTATCAAATTATATACCTTTATCGGTTGGAAAGTGTAACTATGGGAAATATAACCTCTTATGTGACACTTCATACCCAACCATTAAAATCACCATCTGATGTCATAATTCATCTTCATAGAGCCCATATGAATGGATCATGAAGAAATATGTCCTACAATCAAAAAATTTCTCCACACAGATTCTGGGATGAAAAAATAATCCTCAAAATATATAATTAATTACAATGATAGAGAACAACTAGAAATGGTCTCCCCATCATATAGGGTTTCTTGAATTACCTTGAATTAATCATCCTATATAATAAACTCAAGAAGAGATGATGATAAATGAACATTGGAAAAATAATACTTAAAACATCCTCTTGAGAATCCAGGTCAAACTGAGTTAAGTGCCCTATAAGGTTCCACTACACATTGTATTCTAGAATATTCTACGATGTAACTTTCCTATTGAGGGGATCTGCAATGAAATTCCATTTTCCCATGGTGTCGGTGATGCTGAAGTCAATTGTCTGAATGTATTCCATCCATCACCTCTACCATATATTCAATTATTTCTAAAAAATATCTAAAAATATTATGTTTAGAAAATATTGTGAATATGTAGCCAAATAGTTTGTTTAACCATCATTTAAGTGCATGTATAACAATATCAATCTCTAAATCATGATTGGGTTCATTCTTCTTATGTGGTCGAATCTGTCGAGAACCATAAGCCACCAGACGATCGTCCCGTATAATAACATAACCCAAATTGGAGCCATAAGTAACATAGAAAACCACATACCACTTACAGTGGCCATGTATGATCGTAATAGTACCTGATGTCATAATTCATTTCAACTCATCTAAATAAGACTGAAACTTTTCATCTGATATGATTTTCACCCCTTTCTTGGTATGATTCCTCAAAGGTGATTCCAAATTTCAGAAATTATTGATGATATGTCAATTGTTTCTAGAAAGACATAGGAATATACAAATTTCAATGATATTTAGTGTACCTTCCCTTGAAAAGATACCCTTATCCTTCTTAGGTTCAAATAATAGGCCATGCTCAAATATCACGTGTCCCCAGATATTCTTTATTTGATCTAGAAACTGTATTTCAAAATATTTACATACAAATGGTGACTCTATAGAATTTCTAAAACCAAACTCAAATGATACCTGTTCGTTCACTATGATCTTGAATAAACCAAAATATAATCCATGAAAACTACCAAAAAATTGTTGATATACACATGGAATATATGGTTTATCAAAGACATAAAAACTAAATGAGTGTTATTAAGACCTGATAACATTATAAGATATTCATAATTGACATACCTTATCCTGAAATGTGTCTTCAATATATCATACGTATGGACTCTAAGCTGATGAAAACCTAACCAAAGATCCGTCTTCCAAAACCATGTTTCCATGTTTTCTATTCAAACAAATAATCCACCTTGGGTAAAGAATACTTATTCTTAACCATTAACCAATTAAAATTTAGATATTATAGGCATAATCGGATTGAACCATCTACCTTCTTGGAAAAGAACATAGGGGTTTGACAAGGTGAAACCCTAGGGAAAATGTAACCTTCACCATCAGATAATCCAACTGAATCATGATCTCTTTCATATCCTATGGTGTTAAAAGATTGAAGAGTATCAAAATCAGCTACATACCTTGTTCCATATCAATCATAAACTCTACCTCCCTCTCTATAGGTATATTAGATAAATCATCTAGGAAATAATTAGGAAAATCCTTGATAACCAAGGGAGGATTACCCATAAATGGAAATTCAATGGTCTAAAATGAAACATTTGGAAAAAAAATCCTAAGCTATGGGTTGGAAGGTCCTTCATGACCAAACCATGGACCCCAATCTTATTAAAACACTCAAGAGATACCATATATAGAAAAAAAACAAAAATCACCGATGATAATATTTAATATCATCAAGGTGATGGATAAGACAATTCATCCCAATAATAATCTCAAAAATAACCAGATAAATAATAAGGAAATATCAGACTATATCTGTATCGACTATTGATAAAGAACAAGAAAAAATCTCAAATCCCAACTCTTTCCTCTTTCTAAGAGGTATCTCTAACTCCCTAAAATGGGAAATGGGTTCTATTATAAGTTTAATTATATCCACAAAATAATCATATATAATTTCTTTTTATGAACTTTTATTAAATTAGGTAGTCCCTACTGAAGATTAAATAATGGTGGTACCTATCATAGTTTTTGTACCCACATATACTTCCATCGATAACTCACCTACTTCTTGAAGGTGCTTCATACCTAAGACATTTGGTGGGTTCCATGTAGTAATTTAATCATCTAACTACCCCACAGTATCCTTTGGAGATGACGATACATGACCATAATGAGGAATATAAATAGACTCATATAAATGTTTTAGATGACCATAGAACCCACAACTCTTATCCATTTTTGTAGGTTCAGAACAAGAGAATCGATTGTGACCGACCATTCCACACTAACAAGAAGTTAAGAGAACACTACTGGATATTACTGAATGTTTAGATGGGCCCCCCTACTAAGAATCTTCCCAACCACTATTGTAATGATCATTCTACTTCCTATTCATCCACTGTGCCCACTGAGGCTTCCCCTATGTGGAAGAGAAGGGGAAGAATAACTAACATTCTCTCCTATATCCATTTCATCCATCAGTTACCTATCTACTATCTCCACATAGGTTGAATGATTCAACATAAATAAATGTGATTATATATCTGATAAAAAACTCTACTAGTACTTATGATCCTTATTCTAGTCATTATTTATAGCATCTGGAGTAAAACGAACCAGCTCTGAGAACTAATTATTGTAAAAAAACATTGAAATATATCCTTTCTGTAAGAAAAGAAACTCTTAATACATTACTATCATCAGAGACATTGGATAGATGAGGTAAAATAAGTGGTTCTGGAAACACATCCCATATATGTTCATGTTTCTATATAACTGCACCATGGAATCCTACCATTAATTATGGAGGACCACATGTATAGACACTATGCACATAACCTTGATATTCTAAAGTGGATCCATGAATTTAAAGACCTTTTCAATATTTTACATATATTCTCTCTCCCTCCGGAGGTTTATTTGTACCCTAAAAGGATAGTATATTCTTATTTTAGAAGTCCCATGATTGATCCATTTATCCTATTACTCAGGGCCATACCTCTATAATATATTCCTATGATTGAATTTCATTTTGGTTGATAGAATGTGATTCATGCATAATATATCGAAAATATTCTGATTTAGAGGCAGATTCCCTTGGGGTGAATCCACTACACCCTCCCAAGGAACCTATGGAAGACATCTCAGGGGCATACTACTACACACTAAAACAAAATAAATTATCAAACAACAATATAATATCATTTCAAGCCATAAAACCATAATAAAAACCAATATTAAAATTAAGAACTAAATATAAGAGACACAAATCCTATGATCTCATGGTAAAATTAGTATCTTCATGGAAAGAGATGGTAGAAAATCACAAAAACATACCTATCAAGTCATAAAAATCCTATATCTAGTCTACTAAATATAAAAAACTGATTAAAACATCCTTTGATACAAAAAAATAATGAACCTAACTTGGATACCCTCTCAAATAGATACATGAACCAAACCATAACATAACTAAAGGTCATTCCCAATCCACAAGGGCTAGTGACTAGCACCCAGAAATAAACAAAAAATATAAGGAATTATTTTCTATAACATGAAGCATAAAAAATTTCATACATTTATGAAGTTTAGAGAAACTACAGAAAAGACAATATAAAAGAAATATTCCATAAAAAAAAATTATAGAAGTGATGCAACTCAAAAGTATCTAAATGATATCTAAGGTACAATCCCAATAGATAATGACAACTAAAACCAAAACAACTACTTTATTTTATATCTTGGGAAAACTCCTATCGTATCACCACCATATACCTGGATACACCTGATAGAAACCTCCCTAGCTCACGGTGGCGCCTTACCTTACCATCCATAAAAATGAATAACAAGTTATGCACATCGAAAAAGGGATGTAAAGGGTTTAAGGTAAACAGGCTCAGTGGGATCCCACATTGGTGTTTCATATAAAATCTCTACACAATGTTTTGAATAAGGACAACTTGAAATAAAACAAGGAATGAAAAAAAAATTTATATCAAAACCGTTACAAATTATTTCCCATTTTCAACTATTTCAAATAATCCAAGTAAAGAAGTTTCAAATAATATCACATATATCAAAACATTAAATGTAAATAATGTATCACATATCATATTAAATCCACATAAGATCAAAATAAATCGAAAGTAACCTCATGAATTAAATCACAATAGGTCAGGATAGCTAGAACAATCATACCCAAAAATAAACAATCGAAAATCACAAGTATCAAGTCTATGGGTTTATTTATTGAATCTAGAGCGCATAAGAACACCCCATAATGTGAACCTCCTAAAAGTTTTAACATGTCCCTAGAAAAATGGACCAAGTGTGTAAAATAACTCCCCTATGTGAACCTACTGACAGTATCAATGGATGAGGCTTATTACAATACCATCCACCTAAGTACCCGGGCTTCCCATGTACTATATTTTCATAACCTTTTCATCAAAAGAATTCAATGTAAACCATTTCATAAATAAATTTCACAATTATTTTAAAATTCTATTTTATTTTTTACAAAATAAAAAAAAACCAACTTTTCTCAAAAACCAGTTTTCACACACTTAAATTAATCAATCAATAAATTCAATTTATATATTCAATATTTATCAAAACCATTGAAATATATTTCATCCAACATAGTATAGAGATGGAATCAATAACCAAAAACTCAGGTTGAAAATTCCAACAATGACATCCACCAACACAGAAGGATGAAAATAATATAACGGAGGACCTAAAATCAATACTTACAACTCAGAATAATTTTAACAAGAAAAACATTTAGAGTTGAAGATTAAACAATATCTACCTCAAGAAACCCACACACCGCACCAAAAACAACATAAAAGTTATCCTTTGGAGGAATATCACACAAAAGATCTATAAAGGATCAATAGATTCAACACCACAATGACAATGAATATGAAAAACTTACACAATAAAATAACTATGATTAATGGAAATGAAAAGGAATAATGATCACGTACACATAGAGACATAATGAAACCACAATAAAGTTCATTAATTGAATGAAATGATTCTAAAGGAATGGAGATTCCCAAAATTTCCTAGGAAAGTTCATAGTTTTTTAGAGATAAGGTTGTAGTAAAATGAAAATAAAATCATATTTTCTTAATGGTTAAAACTAAAAATATTGAGACATTAATGACATGAAACCCTTTCGTGATGTGAATTCCTAGATATTTAAGATACATCGAAACAAAACATCACCTTGGATTAAAAAAACTATGATCAACTATTATGTGATGTGAACTGGCCTCTCGATGTGTAAAAATTTAATTCCCTATAAAATTTAACAGAATAATTCTGATAACATATTCCCATCGTGAAACAATTTCATGACGTCAAACCGTCTAACATGAAAATTTTATATAAACACTTAGAAAAATCCCCTTTGTCAACCCGAAACATAAAAAACATCCCATTAGTATTTTTTACATTTATACTTGATATATGTTAATTACAAGAAAATTATATCCTTATTAATTAGGTTATTTTTCCAAAAAAAGTCTCTTTATCCTTAGAATCCCCAAAACATTCTTAAATAATGATGTAATCAGAAAGAGAGATGAGAAATAAGTCAAAAGTGTTAATGATATTATAAAATGACAAAATTAATTTTTTCCAATTTTATAAAATTTATTTTAAAAAATTACCTTCAATTTTTGGCTTAACATGTCAAAATTATCTTAGAGTTAATTTTCTATACTTTTCTGAAAAGTTTAATTTTTTTATGAATAGTAAAAATGCTGATTTATATCAAAATCTACCATTTCATTTCAAGAATTTAAAAAGTTCCATATTTTTTTTAAAATTTACTAAAAAAATCAATCATATTTTGATTTTTCAAATTTAATTAATTTTAATTAACATCATATTGAATGTAGATTAAAAAACATTTTATACTTATGAAATAATTTTCTTTGGAAAACAGGTTTTTTGTCATGTCCACAGGTTTAATTTTAAATTAAATTCTTCCACATTTGTGAATTGAATTTGGTAAAAAAATTTCCATAATTTTTTATCATAATAATTAATATTATATATTAATTTTAGTATAATTCTTGTTCATGGTGAATAGTAAAAACTGTAAAAATTAATTATTACACTTAAAGATAAAATGGGTTCATTTGAGGGGTTAAAATATGAGGTAAGGGTATTTTTTCCAATTAAATTTTTTCATGTACTATTTATTGACACATTTAGACCTTATATTATATGAAATTATAACCTATGGTCATATGTAAATATTTTTCTTAGGGATGGATTTAAAATTCTGTATTGATTATGGAAATTTCTAAGTAGTTTCTATGTGGTTTCCCTCTCCACTTATAAAATTACAGCTCATATCCTATTATATTAACACTTGCAAATGAATTTTTTGATAAATCATAGAAAAATACACTCCTTAATTCCATAAAAACACCACAGAGTCCTTACATTTATTAATAAACCTTGTGAAGATGGTTTTTCTGTGCAAACCTAAAGAGGTAGTCCGATGAAGAGATATTGTTTTAATCAACTATTTTTATAATTTTAATTTTTAGAAACCCATAAAATATTATTCAATTATACTAAAATAATAAAAACATTATACACCATATATTAATACTTTATTACAATAATTTCATAACCTATATTTGTATCCTCCTCCCTCAAATTGGTAACGAAACAGTCGATCATGTGTACGAAAGACTATCGACTCCCAAGCCGTTGTAATTTATTTTCCATAACTGACTATCAATTTTTGATTTAATAATAGAATGAATGTTTATATTTAATATTCATGACATAATTATGTTCATTTCAATTATAATTTTTTATATACATTTTTACCATTAAATCTGTAGGAAAATGTGAATGTCGCTCATGGGTATGTGCAGAATACCGCTTCCATTAATCGATCTGATGTTTTTTCATTTTATTATGAAATGGATGGTAATAAATATATATTTAATGAATATATATGATATCAATCATATAAAAATTATTCTATAAAGTTAATTTAATATTTATCATTCTTTCATTCCATCCATTAGAAAAATTAAAACAACATTCATGTGTATATATGACCTAAAATATCTATGAATATTGTAATTTATTTTTCTACATAAACTTTTATGAATGAATATAAATATTTATATAATTAATTTATATTTTATTTATATAATTATTAAAATTCTTGATATTATGTAACCATAATAAAAGTACAAGGAACAAAACTACCAAACCAAAATATACAAGAAAAACAAACCAGTTGTCACTCAGAAGAGTGATTTAAATAAATAATTGTTACTAAATTGGTCGTAAGTTGTCATAATTAAATCATATATAGAATTATATATATGAATATGGGTTTGAAATAAATAAATAATAAATCTATATTTATTATAAAAAAGTTTATAATGTGTACAAGAAAATTTGAGACTTGAGGTAAGGTATTGTCGCCTCACTTTTACTTATGTGGGACTTGTTCCATATTCACTACATGATTATTTTGTGTGGATTATATACTGAAAATTTGAAATGTATTATCAAGAACTTATTTATTTTATTTTTCATTAAAATTTATTATTTCATAGGGGTTTGTATTCAAAAGTTACAAATGTAGTAAGGGATTTTCATCTCACTTTTATTTCTCTGGGACACGTGCCTTGTTCTAAACTTTTCTCTTCTGTGTAGTGTATATACTAACCAATAAATTGTTTTATGATTATTATAATTAAAATTATTTGATATAAGTATACTTCCTTCATGGTTATTATGAATAAAAAATTACATATGTTTTATAGGTTTTATGTTACAATCTCATTGTTTATTAGGATTTTTTATGATTAAATTTATGATGACGAATTCTTATGATATAACACTCAACGAACTGATAAATTTTATTCTCCTATGGTAATTTCTATAGAATACATGTTTTCATTTAATTTACCTCTTTTTATGTAATCAATTTATTGAAATAAATTTTTAGAGAAATGTTTTTATTTATCTCTTTAGATGAAAATCCTTTTTCTTATTTGTCTATTTTTTCTAAAAATGTTTAAAATAATGTTTTTACTATTAATAAATTATTTTTTGAAGAAACATTGACCCATGTTTGAATTTTTTATTTATTTTAAAGAAATATTTTTTCATTTTATGTACATGATTCTTCTGAATTTTTATCTAAAGTTTGAAAGGAATCGTTGTTTTAACGTGTACAAAATGAATGGTTTTTGACATAGACCTAATAAATCAATTTTTTAAATATTAATTTTTCAACAATCCAAGTTTATTTTAAAAGAAAATGTTTTATTAAATATTTAAGAAATTTTTAGAATTTAAGAAATAATTTTCATGTTGTAAATCATTTTTTCTTCAAGAATGTTGTAATGATATTTTATGGATATTTTATTCATTAATAAAAACCACCTTTAGTTTTTCTTAGTTTTTTTAGGGATATGGTCAACTAGTTTCATCCTTATTATTTCTATGTATGGTTTATGATTATGAAAAAAAATTATGAAGCATGTTCCTTCTCTATGGTTTCATATATGTTGAATATATGAAATGTTTATGAAACCTATTTCTTTTCCATGGGTTATGTTATGGTGAAATGTTTATGAAACCCACTTAATTTTCATAGGTTATGATATGATTATTGTTTTATGATCATGTGGAAGACTTATGAATTATTATAATTACATGATGGGTGGGATTATAATTATATATCCATTAAATTAATTGGGTAGATGTGGATAATTCATAAGGTAAATATGTTATGCATCAACCTAATTTTATGTTCACTATTTCATGTGTGGACCTGGATTTCATATCGATAATAATTAGCATAGAACTAGTTTTTATATTCATAATCCAATATGGGGGCTTGGATTTCATGTATATAAGAATATATATAGACCTGGTTTAATGTCCATAAGTTCATAAGAGGTCTTAATTTCAAGTCCTTAACTTAATAAGTATACCTATTTCTATTTATACATGTTTAAAATGTTAAAATATTATGTTTTCTCACATTCCTATGACTTTATTATGTTCTCATAGATCATATTTTTTAATTATATTATTATTCATGTCTTATGAGCTACAAATAGTTATACCATGACTCAAAATTATGATCTTTGGTATAAGGGGTATGATCTTAAAATGTTATGGTCATGTTATAAAACCCTTATGTCCATGTTAGTCTTATGTGATCATAGATATCTTTCTTATTTAATATTAATTAGAATATGAGCTAACCCTTTATTTTGTTTCCTCTACACATGTTATGAAGAATTATACTAGGTATGATGTGTCCCAGAAGGGTTCTAGTTATGAATAACATAGTAGGAGATGATTTAGTTCACTTACAAACCAATTTTTTATATATCCATTTTTACAAAGGAACTAGACCCATACGATTATGAAATGGATATTTATGTTTTTAAATGAATATTAATATATTATGGTGTGATATCTATGTATGAAAGTGTGGGTCACTATTTTTGGTATCATATCAAGGTTTATCTAACCTATGGAAACTTTAATGAAAAACTTTATTAA
The DNA here is from genome assembly GCA_963277665.1 of Viscum album. Lineage (NCBI taxonomy): Eukaryota > Viridiplantae > Streptophyta > Magnoliopsida > Santalales > Viscaceae > Viscum > Viscum album. The sequence goes on from OY728122.1 coordinate 1,912,173,316, forward strand.
GAATCCTAGAGATAAGTTAAAGTGTAGAAAAATGTCCTTGAATTTTGGTGATGGACAGAGCGAGTGGTTTCCAATATATCACACCCTGGTATGGATACTAAAAGTATATTCGGATCTAGAATAGATGTACCTAGGGGTAATGAATCTAAAAAGGGTTCATTGGGCATTGACTTGATCACCACCAGGTACACACCAATGATCCTTGTATCACAACATATTTGACAATCATTGGGGACATGTTCTAGAAATTAACAAAAACATTATGAACCATCAAGAAGGATTTAAATGGATAATGATCATGAATGACCTAGTTAAAACCTAATTTTTCATAGAGTGAAATGAACAGGTAATGTTTTAGACATCCAATAAATGATTTTTCATAGTTATGACTATTTTTATCACATATTGATGATTCATTTTTTTTTCAAATGTTGGAACCTAAAGGATTCATGTGACAATAAATGGAATGACTATCCTCCCTTGAAACCAAAATATAGAATATGGGATGTAATATTTTGTGAGTATGATCACTCAACTCGATCAATATATAATTGTTACCATGGGTCATGTTGAGCATCCAAATTTACCTTTGTGGGAGCCACATTATAGTGAATATTTTATGTGACAACATCCAACCTACTTCTATGGGACTTATGCTCCACCAGTTTCTATGAAATTGATCAATATGAGGGAAAAGATATTTTCAATCATCGGTTCTCAGTCCATGAAAAGGTTTTCCTAAATTTTTATCATTTGGAAGGCAATGCAGATCAATGGTGGAATCTTATAAAGAATATGTGGAGATACGATGAAGTTAACTCCATTTAATGGTATTAGTTTTAGATTATATTTTTTATTAATTAGTTACCAAGTATTTTATGTACAAAAATAGAGATTTAATTCCTAGAGCATAAGAAGAAGGAAAATGAATCTATTGGTACCTATGATGCAAATTTTACTAGGAATTCAAGGTATGGTTCTAGTTTAATCATCACCCCTAAAATTAAAATTTATCAATTATTCAGTGGTTTGAAACCCACATTTTAAAATAATTACCCATAAGGGATTTTAGAAGCTATAAATAAATTGTTTTATGTGTACTCAAAGAGGAAGTAGAAGATAGAAACAATCATGGTTCTGCTGATAAGAAAAGGAAGATGGAGTTTCATGGAAGCTCCAATGGAATATCACATATAGGGAAGGAACATTTCGACCTCCTACATGCAAAAAATATTATAATAAGCACTTAGGTGAATGATTGAAATAAATAAAAATATTTTTAAGGGCGGGAAACCTAGTCATTAAGTAAAAGAGGGAAGAATTTATGTAAAAAATCTATTCAATTTCAAGAATTTTTATAGGGTTCAATAGAATACACCACCCATAATTTAGTGATATAGATTCATGGATTTTATTAATTATGAAAATAAATTCCCTAATCCAAAAAGATAATGATGCTAATAATTCGCAAAAACATCTAAAGACAAATTATAAATGGAAAACTTATGTAATCACAGTAGATGAAGTGAATCGTGGAAATTTAGGCACAATTACCCTTCACTCCAAACTTAGGAATTTCATGTGGGAGTTTTTCTGAATAATCCCTATTAAAATATTATTTTTCATCCTTTAATAAAATTTTATGTGACTCTAATCATTGATTATATACTTATTCATATATTGTGGAATAATGAAATTACATATGATATTATGAATTAACCTATGATTATCTATTTGTGTAATGATAAACACAATCTTCTAATGGAAATATTTTTTTCAGAGGTATTAGGACACTTAAGGAATAAAGGGTGAATTATATTTTTGGTCAATATCTGATTTTATCATAATTAGGATATATGAATCATTATTTGTGACATTATGTGTGAATAAAATTATTTCTAGATAATTATTAAGTGAATTAATTGAAGGATGTGAGATTAAAACTTTACAATATTTGGGATCACAATTTGTAAATAAATATATTTTAGAGGATTGAGGTTAAATATTTATGGAAAGGTTTTAGTGGAACTGTTGGTGTTAGTATAGATGTTTTAGAACTCAATGTTTTTTATTTATCCATATTGGATAACTTATGCTAACCATTTTTGATTTGGTAAATATTTAGATATAGGAGGAATAAAATTCCAATATTTTATGGATCTTATAATCCCTTAAATGTTAATTTAGTTCTTCAAGTATGAAAAATTTATCTTGAGTATTCGATTCTTGGAGTATAAAATGATATGGAAATTGATCGAAGAAAAACCAAAGAATGAAATAACACTTATTAAATGAAATGATATCATGTAGGAATAATTTATTTTATTTTCTATATTGATAGTAAAATAATCCCTCAACCATAAGAAATGGATGTTAAAATAAGTATACATTTCCTTTCACTTTCAACTAATCAAAGGTTTTTTTCACCCATCACATATTTATGGATTTATATTGGTTATCTTTTTCCTAAACATGTTCTCCATCACTCACTATTAGTCCTAGAATGTTAATTTTATATCCTATGTCCATATTAACAATTACCATTAATTTTATCCTATTTGAATCCTACATTTGTGTTTTTGTAGATAACTATCAAATTTTTAATTCCATCTTTTTAAGAGGATGTTTTACTGACCCATTTTATAATGTGGATTTCTACAAAGTAATTTTCAAAATTTAACCCTTGATTACCATAAATAATTTCATATCAGGAGGATTAAATTTATTAAATTTTGAGAGAATGTATCACCCTAAAATTTTTATATTTTTTTCAAATAAATTTATTTTTTTGATTAATTTTCTTTCAAGAAACAACACAATTAAAAGAACCAATATATACTATTAAAATATTATTATTTAATGTGATTGTTATAGCCTAGCTATTAAATTGGGAAGTATAAATAATAATAACCAAATATTCAAATTTAGGTAAAATGGATTTGGATATATAAAAAATATTTACAAATAAGTTCTTACTTTTTAGTAGAGTCATTATATTCTTAAAACATACTTATTTCTCAAAAAAATATTATTATTATAATTTTGTGAAAAAATAATAAAATTATTTCTCTATAATTTTATAAAATTTATATTAAAAATAAAATAAAATTTTGTATCAAAATTTCATAATTATCTTAAATTTAATTTTTGATTATTTTAAGAGAACATTAATTTTTTGTTGAATATTAAAAAAAATTATTTTTATTAAAATCTGTCTTTCTGTTTAAACCATTTGCAAGGATACATATTGTATTTTTTTTTAAAAAATAAAATTATTTAAATTATACTACTATTATTACATTTTATTTAATTTTAATTAACTTAATTTATAATTAACATATAAAAACGTTTTATGCATATGAAAAAAATTTCAATCGAATTTTTTTCATTGAATCTATGAGATTACTTTTAAATTTAATTCCACCAGTTAGATTGATTTATTTTCTGAAAATTGATTCCATAGTTTTAATTGTAACGCCCCGACCCCAGCTACCCTGAGTCGGTGTATTACTTCGTAACATTGGCATGATCACAAAAGATCAAGTCTCGAAAGACCGATTAGTTTAGTAGCCTTGGAAACACTAGATACATTCATAAATGTTACATTACATCATAAAGTGAAAACTACAATAACATAGTATCCATAGTTCACACTCATATCCTCTTATGACTATCCCTGCAGGTCATTCATACAATACTTCTTCACATCCTGGAAAATATTAAAACATTGAAAGGGGTGAGCTCAGATGCTCAGTAAGGATAACAATATAGCGGAAGCTTTCATCAATAAACATAAACATTTAAGGCAATGTATAACTTAAAACAAAAGCCTTTTAAACATGAACTTCAACATAATATGGAAAAAGTAAAATGAGATAATTCCATTCACTTCTTCACATGGATATTCTACTGGTCGAATAATCACATGCAATATAAATAACCACTTTCATAATGAGGGAATGTATAATGCCAGACATTCTGAAACATTTTGTCAAGGCCTCGGCCAAGACGTCTAAAATGATTAAGGCCTCGGCCAAAACCATAAATAAAATTGGGAAAGGGACTCGGCCAATTCCACGTCTAGTTGTCTCATGAGACCTACCGATGCATCGAGGAGCTATAGCGGTCTCCACCCGTCACTTATTAAGTCCAATACATTCTTCATATGAATAGGTTTAAACATATCAAAAACCATAACATAATCGTATCACACAAAACATGCATAAAGGAAACATAACATTTCCACATTTCAATCACAAGATATCAATACAACACATTGATATAATAAAAACGCTTTCAAAACCATTTTCAATACCAAAATAAAAGAAAGTTAAAACTTTGTATTTATTTTTCATCAAAAAAAATGATGGATTGTAGAGGAAGTCGAAACTCAAATAGTGGTCACGATGGTGGAGAAGTCATTGTCGCTGCATATGTACGGAAAGAAAAACATTCCCTTTTTTTCGTTTATTAAAACTCTTCGTATAAAAAGATTCCTTTTGAATAAACGAAAAAGTTAAAGGGGTTTATACACTGTATGAAAGAAATTTGTGTATAAAATAAAATATGCCTCAATGAATGGAGAGTGAGACGAGGTCCCTTAAAAAGACAATTTTTAAATAAAATATATCTATTATGTGTATTCACTATATGTACACATAAAGAAAGTATAAATACAATATAAAACATAATACTATCATGACATAATTTGAAAGTATGAGATTAACCCAAAGAATGGAAGTTGGGTTATGAAATTCCCTTACCTCGTGTCTGACTTGACTCAACCGTTCTTTACCCTCCTGAATAATAAACTAGAGTTAATATATACCTTATTAAGAACCATTTTCAATTTCATTATCCTTTTTATATCACTTATTACAATGATATGAACATTATGTAATTATTTAAGTTAATAACAGTCGTTTTGTCGATCTTTGGTACTTGAGTCAACAATAAACTTCTTATAATTACAAGTTGTTTATGTGGTAGAATATCCATTATCTCCAGAATTACATTCATGATTTAGATGTCATATATATCATATATATCCATTATATACATTCATTTATAATATTACGTAACATTTAGAGGTAAGAAATGAAATGCACCGTTCATGGAGACGGTAAGCCGTACGTACGCATGAACGCTACTTTCATTTCTATTTCATATTTAATGGAATGAAATCATAATGATATATATGAATAATATAATTCCAGTATAATATAGTGCATAATACCATTTACTCCATCCTTTATACATCCCACATATGGCATTAACGATTCAAATCACTTTGAGGGGAAGGTAGTCCGCACTTCCTAAAATGAAATTATCGCGTTTACCCATAATGGAAATCATAAAGTATGCCATAAATGAGAAATACAGAAGCATAAGTAAAACATAAACATATTATATATCATATATAAATATAGTGACATCTTAATGTCCACCTTTGAAGGTGTTATATGAGTGTTGAACAATCATCGTTTCGTGAGGCAGAAATTCGGCATCCACAGAAACTGTATGTTCTTTAACCATTAGATGTAGGTGTGTGTAAGTTTAGCTCTAATACTTCTTATAAAAATATCCAAGTATATTGAGTATACTGGTGTTGTTACAAAAGAAATTAATAAAAAGAGTTTAGGGGGTTGGAGAAGAAAAATAAAACAAAACAACATTAAAGAAGACATTACCTCAAAATCGGGTAACTCTTTTTGATTTGAGCCAAAGGCTTCCTTGGGAAGCGTTCTGCCCACAGTGAGGCTTCTAGGAGTAAGAGGGGGAAGTTGGGAGAGTATTTGGGAAGAGTTTGGCCGAGACAAATGGATTGAAAGTGTGAATGAGGTGGTAGAGATGGGGGCCTTTTATAAGATGAGAGGAGGGGCACTCTTGGAAAGTAAGGAAATTTTACATTATTATAAAATGATTTTCGGATTCTAAAGGTCCCACACTTATATAATTAGTGGATAAGGTGATAAGGGTTCGATATCTACCCATCCAATAGTCTTTGGACAAGTGTAAGCCTTGGATTGTACATTATCTTTTCATTTTATTAAAATCGTTAAATAATGAGGTCATTGCTGCATCATAATGATGTCATAAATAATTTAATTTATTTAATGTCTAAAAATTATAAAACAAATACTATGATGTAGGAAATATTTTTAGCTTTCCAATGACTATTTATAGTCAAAAATATGACTTGTATAACTTCATGAAAAAATTGTTTTCGTAAAACATTTCATGTTTGTGTCATTTTTTTACTTTAACATTAAATAAAAGGTATTTATGTCATTTTCTAACTAAAGTGGCTCCATGGGGTCCCCAAGTTGACCCATGGATTTTCTTGGTCGGCCATGGCACATCCAATGAGGGTATGACATGTGTCAAGCTCATCTCATATTATTGAAACATTATTTTTACCTTAAACTACACTAATTACCTCTAATCGCTATTAAGAACTTAAAAGTTACTATTCACCAAAAATTATTTTAATCTCATTGAACCAAATTTTAATTCTTAATGAAAAACATGTATGTCGGTTTTTTGAAAATAAAATCACATAGGTGGTAATATTTCATTTAAACGAAAAATCAGTTATTTAACTACCACTTAGTGGTTTCACTATTAATCAAAAATTGAAGTTTTTCAAAACAATGCCAAAATTTCACCCTAAGCTATAATTGATATTCCAATTTCAAAAATGATGTCTATTTTACAAAATTCCAAAAATATATGATTCAATAATTTATTTTATAATTAATTCCCGCTGTCACAACAAATAACGTGTTCTTAAGAAACAATTTATATCAAAAGATTGGCAATTGTTTATGTCCAATTTCAATGTTAAATTAATTCTAATGACCACCATTGGATAAAATGGTAAAAATATATTCTAATTATACTTTAAAACCACTAAATAGTATAATTTATCACTATAAATTATTTTTATTAAAAAAGTTGTTTTTATGTATTTTTCACTATTCATAAAAAATTAGTTCTCAGAAAAATACCAAAAATTAAACATAGGCTAATTTCGATATTACGAATCCAAAAATGAAGTCCATTTTGAAATATAAAATTTCTGTAATTGTAAAAAGTGGTTATTACTATTCATAACAGCTACTTTGATTAGTCGCGGTGTTTTAGAACTCGAAGTTGCGTACAATGCAAGCTATTGCATTATTTAATGAGAAGCGTATCGTGGAAGCTCGGGGTGTTACATTCTCCCCTCCCTCAATAAATTGCGTCCACGCAATTTGAAATTTTTCTTTGAAAATAAAAGGATGAAAAGAGAAAATACCTTTGTGGAAAACCCACATCAGAAATAAGATTAATAAAATTTAGCCTTAATAAGAGGGAAAGGGAAATGAAAAAGTCACCACCCAATTATGATCTCGATTAGGAGAACATTGGTGGAAATTAGAGACATATAATTGGAGGAAAAACGTAAATATTTGTTGGGAGTGATTGAGGTCATCAATTACAATCAACTGTCAAATTGAGGGCCTCAAAGCCTTCAATCTATGTTGATTTAAAATATCATCAGTTCAACAAGACATAAGGTATTAGGATAACACATTTTTTTGTTTTAATATCCCTTTACTAAAGTTTAAGAATTAATTTATTCATTGAATAACAGATAGGTATATATATATTTATGCTTGACAATTTTAATTTCAACCTTCAACTCACCTTTCACTCAAAAAGATAATAGAACCCAAAAATATTATACTTATCCTAATTGTATAAGGTTCCAAATGTTAACACATACCATTTAGATTAGTAAAATTATTTTTTAATAACCAGGGACTTCCTGTAAGCTAGTGGTAGGAAATAATGGCCTGTCACACTATGGTTGTGGGTTCGATTCCTGCAGCTTTGTCCGACGCGACGGGTTATGCCCCACCCTGCAGGTTGTCCTTTTCCTAAAAATATAGTACTATACTATTCCAAAAATAATCTTCATAAATGTTTTAACCTTAAACAATACTATCCAAAGTTCAACTTAATCCATTCCAACCTTTATAGTTATCCAAAATACCTCTGTACAGACTTTCTCTAAAAGGTCTCTAAATTCCAAAATCAATTGTAACATCAGATTACCCAAACGAATTAAAGTTTCTCTTTTGTCACATACTAAAAATATGATTACCTTCATTATATTAAAACCTTACTGAAATCAACAAGTACTGTAGTACAATCCTTATATATCACATTATTCTAATAACCAGAATATAATCCATGAGTCCAAAAGCACCAATACATTAATTTTTCCGCTTCAATTGTAGTCACAACATAAGATTGGCCTTGATCCCTTGGCCTTTTCTAAGGTAAGTTTCCCTGACGCTTAGGACATTCATTTGCATAATGACCCATTTCTCTACAATTGTAGTATTCAACTTTGATAGCCTCTTTCTTTCCCTTGCAATCACGAGCCTGGTGACCCTTTTCTCCACATTTATAACAAACTCCCATTCCTTTTAGGCAAGTACCAGGGTGATTCTTCCCACAATTATCACATAATGGAAAATCCTTCTTTCCCTTTTTCCCTTTATCTGTCTCTTGTTCCACTGTTCTCTTCTTCTCTTGCTTTACTTTGTTGTCATAAGACTTAGAGAATTCCTTTTCTGTCTTGATAGCACATGAGACAATATCTTCGTATGTTGAGAAAGATTGTGATACTAAAGCTCGACGGAGAAATGGTTTTAACCCATCAAAGAAACGATCAATCTTTCCTCTTGGGTTACGTATATAATCTGCAGCATACCTTGCTAACCTTGTAAAGTTGGCCTCATACTTTGCGACATTCTCATCCTCCTTTTGTCTCAGACTCAGAAATTGCCTTTCCATATCTGCTCTATGGTCACGAGGAAAGTATTTTTCTAAGAAAAGATCTTTGAACTCTCTCCATTCCATATTTGATACTTCTTCATATTCCTTTGTGTTTTGAATCAATGACCACCATTGATCGGCATCTCCAGTGAGGCGGTAAACTGCCATGATAACCTTCTCCCTTTCGCTACTCCCCAAGGCGTGGAATATTTTCTCTAAGGAGTTTATCCAATTCTCAGCTACTAACGGATTTGTACCCCCATTAAATATTGGTGGTTGTTGCCTCATGAAGCGGTCTAACATTGATCCTCCACGTTGCGGATCCGGGTGCTCCATACGAGTAAGGTTATTATTCATAACCTGAGTGAGTTGTCCCAGTATGGTAATAAGTTGATCAGCACCCGTTGTATCTCTAGATCCACAATAATTATCTTGAGCAGGAGGGAAATCCCTACACGGAGTGTGTGCATTGATACGGTTTCCATTCATTCCACTAGGTGCCATTTCTAAACAATGGCATAAACTAGATTGGTTTATGAATTAAAATACATAATTCCATATTTGTAAAACACTTTACATAAATTGAACTATTTATGGATATAATCTATAATCATAAAAAGGAATGTTTTCTTTGAGGAATTATATAATCATAACCCTTCATAGTGGTTTGTAAAGAAAATGAGAATTATCCTAAGCATATCTCCTGGGAGTGTCGTAACCAAGAGTGCAGCAAGGCCCGTTTTCGTGCACCAGTTCCCGTTCGAGTCATGCTCAAAGCGGTGTTTTCGGGTTTTACCCCTAGGTAAATATGTGCCAGAGCCGCCTCTACCTGCTCGTATCCAGACAGGGATGTATTTCTCGGAAAACTCACAAAATCTCTACAATAACAAAATTCTAGGATGTTCTTCTATACTAATCCTCAAAGTCTATCTTTGGGCTATGTGCTCTAATCAGAGTTTATCTAAATATAGCTTCCAAGGTTAGTACTAACCTCCCTCTGATACCAACTGTAACGCCCCGACCCCAGCTACCCAGAGTCGGTGCATTACTTCGTAACATTGGCATGATCACAAAAGATCATGTCTCTAAAGACCGATTAGTTTAGTAGCCTTGGAAACACTAAATACATTCATAAATGTTACATTACATCATAAAGTAAAAATTACAATAACATAGTATCCATAGTCCACACTCATATCCTCTTCTGTCTATCCCTGCAGGTCATTCATACAATACTTCTTCAAATCCTGGAAAATATTAAAACATTGAAAGGGGTGAGCTCAGATGCTCAGTAAGGATAACAATATAGCGGAAGCTTTCATCAATAAACATAAACATTTAAGGAAATGTATAACTTAAAACAAAAGCCTTTTAAACATGAACTTCAACATAATATGGCAAAAGTTAAATGAGATAATGCCATTAACTTCTTCACATGGATATTATACTGGTCGAATAATCACATGCAATATCAATAACCACTTTCATAATGAGGGAATGTATAATGCCAGACATTCTGAAACATTTTGTCAAGGCCTCGACCAAGACGTCTAAAATGATTAAGGCCTCGGCCAAAACCATAAATAAAATTGGGAAAGGGCCTCGTCCAATTCCACGTCTAGTTGTCTCATGAGACCTACCGATGCATCAAGGAGCTATAGCGGGCTCCACCCGTCACTTATTAAGTCCAATACATTCCTCATATGAATAAGTTTAAACATATCAAAAACCATAACAAAATCGTATCACACAAAACATGCATAAAGGAAACATAACATTTCCACATTTCAGTAAAAAGATATCAATACAACACATTGATATAATAAAAACGCTTTCAAAACCATTTTCAATACCAAAATAAAAGAAAGTTAAAACTTTGTATTTATTTTTCATCAAAAAAAATGATGGCTTGTAGAGGAAGCGGAAACTCAAATAGTGGTCACGGCGGTGGAGAAGTCGTTGTCGCCGCATATGTACGGAAAGAAAAACATTTCCTTTTTGTCATTTAGTAAAACACTTCGTATAAAAAGATTCCTTTTGAATAAACGTAAATGTTAAAGGGGTTTATACACTGTATAAAAGAAATTTGTGTATAAAACAAAATACGCCTCAATGAATGGAGATTGAGACGAGGTCCCTTAAAAAGATCATTTTTAAATAAAATATATCTATTATGTGTATTCACTATATGTACACATAAAGAAAGTATAAATAAAATATACAACATAATAATATCATGACATAATTTGAAAGTATTAGATTATCCCAAAGAATGGAAGTTGGGTTATGAAATTCCCTTACCTCATGTCTGACTTGACTCAACCGTTCTTTAACCTCATGAATAATAAACTAGAGTTAATATATACCTTATTAAGAACCATTTTCAATTTCATTATCCTTTTTATATCACTTATTACAATGATATGAACATTATGTAATTATTTAAGTTAATAACGGTCGTTTTGTCGATCTTTGGTACTTGAGTCAACAATAAACTTCTTATAATTACAAGTTGTTTATGTGGTAGAATATCCATTATCTCCAGAATTATATTCATGATTTATATGTCATATGTATCATATATATCCAGTATATACATTCATTTATAATATTACGTAACATTTAGAGGTAAGAAATGAAATGCACCGTTCATGGAGACGGTAAGCCGTACATACGCATGGACGCCACTTTCATTTCTATTTCGTATTTAATGGAATGAAATCATAATGATATATATGAATAATATAATTCCAGTATAATATAGTGTATAATACCATTTAATACATCCTTTATACATCCAACATATGGCATTAATGATTCAAATCACTTTGAGGGGGCGGTCGTCCGCACTTCCGAAAATGAAATTATCGCGTTTAACCATAACAGAAATCATAAAGTATGCCATAAATGAGAAATACAGAAGCATAAGTAAAACATAAACATATTATATATCATATATAAATATAGTGACATCTTAATGGCCACCTTTCATGGTGTTATATGAGTGTTGAACAATCATCGTTTCGTGAGACAGAAATTCGGCATCCATAGAAACCGTATGTTCTTTAACCATTAGATGTAGGTGTGTGTAAGTGTAGCTCTAATCCTTCTTATAAAAAAATCCTAGTATATTGAGGATACTGGTGTTGTTACAAAAGAAATTAATAAAAAGAGTTTAGGGGGTTGGAAAGAAAAATAAAACAAAACAACATTAAAGAAGACATTACCTCAAAATCGGGTAACTCTTTTTGATTTGAGCCAAAGGCATCCTTGGGAAGCGTTCTTCCCAAAGTGAGGCTTCTAAGAGTAAGAGGGGGAAGTTGGGAGAGTATTTGGGCAGAGGTTGGCCGATACAAATGGCTTGAAAGTGTGAATGAGGTGGTAGAGGTGGGGGCCTTTTATAAGAGGAGAGGAGGGGCACTCTTGGAAAGTAAGGAAATTTTACATTATTATACAATGATTTTCGGATTCTAAAGGTCCCACAATTATATAATTCGTGTATAATGTGATAAGGGTTCGATATATACCCATCCAATAGTCTTTGGACAAGTTTATGCCTTGGATTTTACATTATCTTTTTCATTTTACTAAAATCGTTAAATAATGAGGTCATCGCTGCATCATAATGATGTCATAAATAATTTAATTTATTTAATGTCTAAAAATTATAAAACAAATACTATGATGTAGAAAATATCTTTATCTTTCCAATGACTATTTATAGTCAAAAATATGACTTGTATAACCTCATGTAAAAATTGTTTTAGTAAAACATTTCATGTTTGTGTCATTTTTTTACTTTAACATTAAATAAAAGGTATTTATGTCATTTTCTAACTAAAGTGGCTCCATGGGGTCCCCAAGTTGACCCATGGATTATCTTGGTCGGCCATGGAACATCCAATGAGGGTAGGACATGTGTCAAGCTCATCTCATATTATTGAAACATTATTTTTACCATAAACTACACTAATTACCTCTAATCGCGATTAAGAACTTAAAAGTTACTATTCACCAAAAATTATTTTAATCTCATTGAACCACATTTTAATTATTAATGACAACCATGTATGTTGGATTTTTCAAAATCAAATCACAGAGGTGGTAATATTTCATTTAAACAAAAAATCAGTTATTTAACTACCACTTAGTGGTTTCACTATTCATCAAAAATTGAAGTTTTTCAGAACAATGCCAAAATTTCACCCTAAGCTATAATTGATATTACGATTTCAAAAATGATGTGTATTTTAAAAAATTCCAAAAATATAAGTTGCATTAATTTATTTTATAATTAATTCCCGCTGTCACAACAAATAGCGTGTTTTTAAGAAATAATTTATATCAAAAGATTGGCAATTGTTTATGTCGAATTTCAATGGTAAATTAATTATAATGACCACCATTGGATAAAATGGTAAAAATATATTCTAATTATACTTTAAAACCACTAAATAGTATAATTTATCACTATAAATTATTTTTATTAAAAGAGTTGTTTTTAAGTATTTTTCACTATTCATAAAAAATTAGAAGTTCTCAGAAAAATACCAAAAATTCAACATAGGATAATTTTGATATTCCGAATCCAAAAATGAAGTCCATTTTGAAATATAAAATTTCTATAATTGTAAAAAGTGGTTATTACTATTCATAACAGCTACTTTGATTAGTCGCGGTGTTTTAGAACTCGAAGTTGCGTACAATGCAAGCTATTGCATTATTGAATGAGAAGTGTATCGTGGAAGCTCAGGGTGTTACATTAATAATCATAATTTTTATTATATTGTTAGTTCAAATTTATTTTTGGTCATAATGAATAATAAAATGAAAGAAATTAATTATTTCTATTAAGATTAAAACGGGTTTACCATGGGGTTAAACAAAAAGGTAAGGATAATATTTTAAATTAAACTTGTATAAATTATATTATATGGCCATATTTATACATTATGTTATCCCACCTTGGAATATCTAGTAATTTGTAATCATTTTGATTGGGTTTGACTATCATTTTATTTATTTTAGAAAATTTACAGGTTGTTTCCAATTGGGTTCCCTCCCCCACTTATAAATGGACATCCACTATCCTCTCATATTCACCCATCCCAAAACTATTGGTTAATAATCACCCCATACATATTCCTTCCTTAATTACCTCCCCACGTCTTAGAGGCCTTATTTTTATTATGAAACCCTATTAAAAAATCTTTTGGTGAAAACCTAAATAGGTTGTCTGAAGAAGAGGTTTTATTCTTAACCGCGCATTTTGGTTTCAATTATTCTTCCATATCATTAAAATATTATTCAACTATGCGAAAAAAACATATCTTACATATAATGATATTTTATTAATTTAATCTCATAACCTATATCAATCTCCCCCTCCACCAATTTTGAAATGAAACTATCGATTATTTGTACGGTGGACTATTACCTCATGAACTGATGTAATTAATTTTTCTACCACCACTTCTCAAGAATGGATTTAATGATGGATTTAAAGTATAGATATTATAATAGTAAAATAATTTTATATATTTAATTATAGCAACATATATACCTTCTTACCTTCTAATCCGTTGGAAATCAAAACATCGATCGTGCATATGTGTGCACTACCGCCTCTATGAAGCCATACAATATGTTTTCTTAAATATATTATTAAATGGATGGAAATAATGATGGATTTAGTAAATATATATGAAATAAAATAAAAAAATGATATTTAAATGTGATTTAATATTTATCATTCTTTCATTTCATCTGTTATAAAAATTGAAAATAGTATTCATGTGTACTTACGACCTACCCTCTCATTGAGCGATGTAATTAATTTTTCTATATATAATTTTATGGATGACTCTAAATATGTATATAATTAATTTATATTATATTTATATAATTATTTAAATTCTATAGATTATGGTACCATAATCAATGTACAAGGACCAAAACTACTGAACCAAAACAAACATGAAAAATGAAGTAGTTATCACCGAGAATAGTGATTTTAATGAAAGAGTGTTAATAAATAGAAGGAAAAATATTTTGAGTAAATCATATATAAAATAATATATATAATTATTTCTACGAAATATATTTATAATGATCCTATATTTATTATACTATAGGATCAAACATGCATGAATAAATTAAATACTTGAGGTATAGGATTCTGATCTCACTTTTACTTCTCTGTGAAAAATATCATATTCACCACTTACGTATTTTTGGTGGTGTATATACTACCAATTTGAAATTTTATATCATGAAATTATTTATTTTAATTTTATTTAATGTTTCATTTAAATTTATTATTTCATGGGGCTTACATTTGAAAAGTTAGAAAAGTAGTAATGGATTTTGGTCTCACTTTTATTTCCTTGGGACACATGCCATATTCACCACTTGTTTCAATTGTGTTGTGTATATAATTTACATGAATGTATTTTATTATTATTATCATGAAAATTATGGTATGTACATATATATAATCTTATTTTTTCCATGGGTATTACAATTGAAATTTTACCAAAGTTGTAAATGTTTTACATTACAATCTCATTGTTTATATAATTATTTATGATTAAGTTTTCAATGAAAAATCATATAATCTATCAGACAAGAAACTAATTAATTCACTTATCATATGTTTTAATATATAGAATATATTTTCCCCTTCATTTTACTCTCTCTAATTACTCATGATATTGAAACATATTTTTTATAAAAATAATATTTATTTACCCCTTCAGTCGAAAATCCTTTTTCTTCCATTTCCATGTTTTCTAGAAATGGATTAAATAAGTCTATGGATTGAACCAAATTTTGTGTATATAATATTATTTGGGAATCATGTTATTATGTCCGTTAGTATATTTGAGGTCTAAATTTCATGTCTTTAACTTAATGAGTGAACCTATTTCTATTTATACATGTTTAAAATGTTATAGTCTTATGTTTTTTCCACATTAATATAACAATGTTATGCTCTCATTGATCATGTTATTTTATTATTTTATGATTAATTTCTTATAAAATTACAAGATTTATGTTGTGAATCAATATTATGATATTTCATATGTTGGGTATAGTTTTCAACTGTTGTGCTCATGTTATCATACACTTACATTCATTTTATACTTATTTGGTCATTGATATATTCCTTATTTACCCTTACGGATCATCTGATCTCACCATTTATTATGTTTCCTTTCCATATGTTTTGAATAAATTCATTACGTATGATATGTTTAATAAGGGTTATAATTATGAAGAACATAATGGGAGATTATTTAATCCACTTATGGACTGGTTGTTTACATGTCCATGTTTTCAAATGTTGTAGAAGAATCTGGTTTTCAGGTGGATCGTTATGTTATGTATTGAATTTTATTCTATTAAGATGTGATCTCTATATAAGAAAAGTATGGTTCACTATAGGTGGTTCAAGATTACATATTATTCTAATTCACTTGGTAAATATGGATATCTCTTGAGATAATAATGATTTTAATGGAGAGCTAACCTTGTTCAGTAAGGTACTTTATTTAATAATATATTATTGGGAAGGAACCTTGACTGAAGAAATGAGGGAATGGGGAGTGGACCCAATCCAAATGATATTATTTAATGTTATTCTTGACTATGAAAATGATTTTTAATTCTTATTTTCATGATAAACAATTATATATTATGGTTCTGATATGTTCTTTTGGACCATGATTGATTAGTGATGATTATGTACTCTTATCTCTTATTAATTTTGATTGATAAATATTTATTTCAGGTTTCATGATTATGATATATAAATTAATGGGTATTATTTTCAATTTTCAATCCCATGATCTCATACACTAAAATTTATCTTATGATATTTGATTTTTATATCTTTTGTTTACACTTACTGAGAATCTAGGCTCACCCTTTCTTATGTTTCCCTTCCTCATGTTATGAAGAATGTTTTTATGTTTGATATGTCAAAGAAGTGAACTAGTTATGAAGAACTAAACGGGGAATTATATATATCTTTTATGTTCTACCTTTTTCTATATTCACATTTCTAATGACACAAAAACAATATGATTAAAGAGTGTATTGAATTTTTATTCAATTAATATCACAAAAATTAGATTTAGTATTTATGTATGAAAATTTTGTGTTATTATAGTTTATATCAATGCAACATTTAGTTTTTTTTGAGAAACTAGAATGAGTAAAATTTAGCGAGAACTGTTACGTTAATCTAAATTATAGTATATAATACTAATGTTTTGGTAAGTTTTATATTAAGTGTCTTTCCAAGAAATAAATCCATTTATGGATACAATATGTGGATGTGGTTTTTATACAGGTCCATCTAAGGGAAATAACCCCAAAAAGTGTTTGTTGAGTATATCTCAACCATAATTTTGATGCATAGTAAATGTGTCCTTACTGTACACATATTTTGACACTCTCAGTGGATATTCTTATGTTAAATCATATTTCCTTTATAAACAATTATGAGGGATTTGGACAAATAATGACCATATATAACCTAGGTTAAACATAATGTCTCATAGGTTGAAAATAAGGTATCATGGTTTAGGTATATTATGAATGATTAAATGATTACTCATTATTATTGCTCACACTATACTTTTGGTTTTAGTTGATAGTTGAAACTAAGTGGAATCTTTTTAACACAGAATGTGATGGAATATGAAATTATTATTTTCATAAGAATATAAATAATATGTGAGATATAATCTAAAATCATGTGATTATACCTGACTAGCTATCTCAATATTTGATTAACAACATGGACATATGTGAGTTTCTAAATGAACAAGAAAATGGAAAATTTGGTTTCATGAAGATCATGGAGGAAATATAATTTTTGTTTCAACATATCAAGAATGTGTGAAAAATAATCCATGGAAATGACTCAATGGAATAGTACGATGTTTTTGGTGGGTAAAATACAGATATAGAGAAATTAATTTCCCATGTAAAAATATAGAAAATTGTTAATGTAACATATGGGAATAATTATTCACATAAGGTATTATCAAAGGATAAATTGTTTAAATGGTTAAACATGTGAAATATAAAAAAAATTCCCTATGGGGAAAACTTGACAAAAAAATCAATAAGGTTGTATGAGTAATGGTTTTACTATTGATGTTGAAGAGACTGTGAATAAAATATGAAAGGTATAAATTATTTTAACAATATTAATTTTCTTTAAATAAGAATCTAGATTTAATTTAGGTTGATGAGTCTTAATAAATGATTTATATATAATATTTTTGAATGGAAGTATTAAGGAATAACATTATGAAACCTAGATAATGGGTTATGAAGGAAGTGGTGTGATTGAAGTATTTATGTATTATGATTCAATAATTATGTTGAAGAAGTTTTTTATCAATGATATTCTAGTTATAAGAATAATAAGAAATATAAGTATAGTACCACATTTTTTTAATCATTTTCAATGATATGATTAATGGTATATAAAACCTAGAAAATCATTATAGAAGTATGGAGATATTTTTTTGGAAAACATGTGATTTAGGGACAGAAGACTCTTAATATGTGTCTGAGGTCAAGATAATAATGTTTAGTTATGATGAAGAGATGATTAATATAGATAAAGTAAATTGGATTGTTTTTGTGGCCTTAAAATTAATTATAAATTTAAAGAAAAATTGATTTATGTTATCCTTGATCTAGTTTATATCATTTTCTGATTTATGGAATATATTTGATAGTCTATTATTTTATTTGAGGAATAAGGATATATTTAATTTTTTTGAATAATTTATTTTTTCATTGAGATTTTATGTTGATTCATATTATTATTATTTTAGGCCAATATATTATCAACCTATTCACATGTTTTGTACATGACATTAAGAGATACATTATGTAATTTTGGGATTAAATTTATCTCAATTTTGGAACATTTTTTAATTTCTTTTAATATTTATTGGATTTAAAGTTTGGTTAGAATTATTTTAGATCATTATTATAGTTAATTATTTATAGAAAGTCATATTTTAAACATTGGGTGTAATGTTTTTGTTTTTAGAGATTAACATAGTATTTCATCGTATAAAGATTTATCCATATTTTATAACATGTTAAAATAATTTTTTTTAATATTTAGAGAATAAAGTAATGACTTATCATTATTTTATGGATTTTATTATCCATTAAATGGTAATTTTAGTTCTTCATACAAAAAAATAATATTATTTGAATATAGATAAAAATCGGTGAAACGTAACAAACCTAACTCTAGTAACCCATAGTTGGTGCATGCCTTATTTCATTGTCATAAGATACAAGGGATCACATCACCAATGATTGATTATGTTAGTAGTATTTAAAAAAAATACATACATGATTCATATATTACATTGGAAATATAATAAAATATATCATAAGAAGTATTCTCGCATCCTTGATATTATTCATAATATCTTTATTTATATCAAGTGGAATGGAAAACACATAAAGGGTGACATCATAAACTCAGTAAGTGTTACGTATAGCATAATATATCATTAATAAATAAATAATAATCAATATGTAATAGTAAATGATTGAAAACACTTTACACTTAATCAATAACCTGAGCATGAAATACATCTATGTATAATATCAATGAAGTAATATCATGGATAAAAATAATGAATTTCTACTAAAGTAAACAATTGATATATAACATCATGACCATAGACACGATTACATCCTTAACACTGAGTCATTGTACTATTAATGTTTAATTGATGAGTGGGTATACACAAAAACCCATTTAATATGTTTAGCCAATTGGTTTGTCTTATGTGACATTTTAATGAATCGAAAAACTATCTATAACTAAATCCCACTATTAAATTAATTTACAATGCATTCCTCATATATTGAATGATAAATATAATAAATAAAAAATAGTCCTTATAAAAAATATCTGTATTGAGTAAAGAATATGGAATATTAAGATTTCCCTGGTTGGTCAAATAACATTCATAGTAAAAAAATGTATGTAGAAATGGTATATGATTTAGAAAATAAACATATAGCTGATAAAAAGTGTATGTATATTTAATAGAAATGTAATTTCTAAAGAAAAATTATCTCAAGAGAGAAATTATTTTAAAAGAAAGTTAATTACAAAAAAAAGAGATAAAGGATTATCATTAATTCATTATAAAAGTATATTTTATTATAAAATCCTCTTTTTTTAGAATAGAAGAAAATGGTTTATAAAGATTTAAAATAATTTTACATTAAATAAAATTATTTTTAAAACAATTGAGATCATGTAGAAGATTATAAATATTGTAAAATTATTATGGAAGTAGGACAATCCATTAATTTCATTTTCATTAAAAAGAAAACTTCCTTTCAAATATTTGGAAATAAATTTAAAAATCAACCTTTCAGAAAATATTATATGTATACCTCTTAAAAATGTTAAACATCTAGGATTACATAAAAAGTACGTAAAAAACATTTTGTGTGAATAAAAAGGAATTTTTTAATTTTTTTTTTGAAAAATATGGACAGGGAATAAAAATATATACAAACAAAAGATAAATAAGATCATATTTTATTTTAAACATTTCACTGTTTGAATTATGTTCCCAAAAGAGGAAATATCATATTAAAAAATGGAAACTTCTTTAATAACCCTAGGATAATAATATATTTTTAGTTCATGAGGGATAGATTATAATATTCCTTTAATGAAAATAAGAGAAATCCCAAAAAATAGACATAAAAAAATCACATCTCATTTGAACTTTTTAAATTATACCCCGTTCAAAGAGTAAACATGAATTGAAAATTTAATAAACATAAATAAATATATATAAATGTTAAATACCTCAGTGTGGAAGTATATACACCACATAAAAGTAAATAGGTGTATAATATTAAATATGTCTCAATAGAGTGGCAATTGATATGAATTGTTTGTCGAATATAATATCATTAAATTGATAATTAATCAATAAAGAGATTATGTGTAAAACATTGATGAAAAAAATAAGTGAAAATTCAACAAAATGAGTTTAGAGTTCATTTCAAACATAATCATGGCATAACAAAGTCTATGAAGTAGAATTATAGCCAAATGAATAGAAATTGAGTAAAGAAACCCCTTTCCAGTTGTTCAACGTGCCGCATAAGTTTTTTATCCTCTTTTATTCTAAATTTAGAAATATTATAATACATAAAATAACCATATATAGTTATCAAATATGATATATGATCTATGTTTAACATCTCATCACCCATTTTTTAACAATCATTTATTATTATTATTGTTTTAGGGATTAACTTCATCATTTTTCATGTATGTTTTGATTTAGAAGTTATGGTCCTTATATCTTAATAATAGTTATATCACCTCTATAATATTAATAATTACATAAAAATCATAAAATTTATTTATATTGAAATTTATAAACATATTTCAGAAATGGATATGAAAATTTAATCACATCACTTCCCCAATACGGTTGGTCGCACGTACGCACGTGCGACGTTATCATTTTTTAACAGATAAAAGGTTAAGGAAGATGATGATATATTATACTTAAATATTAATAATTATTTCATAATTATCATATATATATATATATATATATTTCCCATCATTATGACAATCCCTGTGAGGCAGTAATGGAGAAGAAATTATATTGCTTCGTCTGGCGGTAGTCCGCCATAAACTCAAGAAACTATTTGGTTTCCTATTTGAAGGAGAATGATATGGAAAAATATTATTACATAAAAATAATAAAATATAATTATATTTTAGATACTATTATATTTATATTTTAATGTTTAGGAAATTTTTAAGGGTGGGGAAAATAGAAGAAAAATGGGAGTGCTCAGTGAAGACAATTATCTCTTCCTTGAAAAACCTTCTTTAGATATTCTATTGGAAAACCAAGGTATTGTATTTTGGGAATAAAATAACCTATATAAATTATATAAGGATGTTTATAATATTTTTTAAGGTTTTGGTGGAGATAAGTGTCTCTAATAATTGTATATAAAAGAGGAGTGGTTGTGCCATTTTATAATGAATTAAAGGACACCAATAAAATTAATAAATATTATTTAAATATAATAAATTCATTTCATTTTAAATGTGAAAAAATTGGAAATAATTTCAAAGATAATATCAGATGTGGTTTAAATAAAATATACCAATAAAACATGGATAGGTTTTTGTGTTAGTTTAAACCTTATCATTTTATTTTACCTCTTCTTTAAACAATTTTAACATTAAATGCAGTAAAAACTTTTTCAATCTAAATGGGTTATAAATATAATTATAAGGTTATAATTATATTATACATAAAATATGGGTGCAATAATCTACTATATATAATTCTATTTTCCATTTTTTAAAATATTTTATTGATCTTTTAATTATTTAGTAAAATATCACTAATGTGAGTTTTGACACCACCCAGTTAATTTTAATTTAATGATTTCAAGGAAAATATTTAATTAAAATATAATAATTTTAATCATAAATAATAAATTATTATTGACTATAAGATTATTTTTTAATCATAATCCTTCACAAAAACAATAGTTTTATTGTTTTTAAAATTATTTACTTTGATTTTTCCACTGCTTGTATGAGCACTGTGTCAACATTACAAAGAATTTAATGTAATTAATTAATTATTAAAAATTAAAAATAAATTAAAAAAAAGAAATTTAATAAATTAATTTGAATATAAAATTTCATATTCATTCAATATATATATACCCAAATCTATGTCATGACTACTTATTTAATATGTTATTTTGTCTTTTTTAGCCTTGCACAAACATTGCACAAACATTTGAATAAGTCGCTCATAATAAAAATAAAAATTTTATATATATCCATAAAAATAATATATAGTAATTCATAGATATTGACCATGTCCATCATATACTTATTACTTCTCAAATATTATCTTTAGGACACCAAATTTTACTTTTCCAATGCAACACAAGCACTGCATCGACACTGAAAATGATTTTAATATTAATCATGAAATAAATTTTAATTAATATGTTTTGAAATATTATTTTATTATATTTTAATTATATTTTCATACATTATTCATTAAATAACTTTTATATACTTTTATATAATATTTATTTCTTGGTGATATCATAAAAGATGTTGCATTTCATAAAAATTTTACTTTTTACATTTCATAAAAAATTTACCTTCTTTAGAAAATATCACAAAAATTCATAATAGGTAAAATTTAACTTCATGAAAGAAAAAACATAATTTATTTCGTATAATTAAAATCCTATAAGTGAAATAAATTACTTTTAATATAAATTCATAAAATTCATTGAAAAAAAGTTTTTATTAAAAATGGGTTTTAAACCCAAAAAGATCTTATAACAAAAACAAGTATAAAGGTAATTCATATTTAATTAATTATATTATTTATAAATAAATTATATTGGTATTAATTTCAGATAAATATAAATAATAATTTTACATTTCAATGAAATAAAATTCAATTAAAATTAAAAAAAAACATATTTTTCACTATTCATTGAAAAATCAATCTTTTCAGAAAAATCCAAGAATTACACCGTATGATAATTTTGAAATGATGATTATATATATTATATAAATGTCACATAATAATATTTCAATATTTTTTATGGTGTTTCTAATATTATTGTTTCATGTAATGTAAGCTATCAAATAAGTTAGATTTATTTAAAGAGAAATAGATATTATAAAATCTCAGGGTCTTCCATAAAGCTACTTAAACACACAACGAAAGGATGAAATTAAATTTTTATATTTGATGAAATAATGTATATATATTTTAATGAATTTAATATTTAACTAATGTTACACCTCAAGACATAATAGTACGTTATACCATTAAAGTAATTGAATAGCTTGCGCTACACGCAACACCGAGTTCAAGCGCATCCCGACCTATCAAGCTAACCTTTTAAAAAGATGTTATGAATATTATTAAAAAAAATTAATTTTTTATATATCCTATATAATTTTAAAATTCATATTTCGTGTTTCTTCGATATAATATAAGGACAAATTCAATTTTTTAGATAAAAGATGTATTTTTCAAAAAACGATGTTTCCCACCTTTTAATGGTAAACCCCTTTTAAATAGAATATTTGACACTTTTATATATTCAATTTAATGAAATAAAATTCTTATTTTGATTTGAGATATAAAAATTTATTTTGGATAAATTTTTGGTACTTTTCAGATAACTTTCATATTTTGATGAATAGTGAAAAATACTAAATTTTAATTAAAAACAACTTTTTTAATCAAAATAATTTATATTGTTAAATTAAAAATTTGTGTGGTTTTAAAGTATAATTACTTTATATTTTTATCATTTAATATAATTTAGGTCATTGGATGCAATTTCACATTTAAATTGTACATAAACACATGTCAATCTTTTAATAGTTTTTACTTCTCAAAACCCCGCTTTATGGTTTAGACAACAAGAATTAATTTTAAATTAAATAACGAAACTTCTATGTTTTGAATTTGGTAAAATTGAAATCATTTTTTAAATTTAAATGTCAATATTATCATTGGTGAATTTTTTGTATTTTATTGAAAACATTCAATTTTTGATGAATAGTGAAAAACACCATGTTGTAGATAAAAACCGACATTATCATTAAAATAATTATTTTTAATTAATAATCTATCTTAAAGACAAAATATATACGTAATACATATATTTCTCCAATTTAATTCATTGGAGTCGTTTTATAACAATATTAGACAAATAAAATTTTATATAACTTTTTTAACGTCTTTTACCCACCTTCGAGGCACACTTGCAAATTTGCATAAAATGTAATTTTTCCGCTTCTATGAATTGAATCTCAAAAAACTGATCGAAACAATTGCAACTAGTAAGTAAAATTTAATTCAATGGGATGAAAATAATTTTTGTGAATAGTAACTTTTGATTTTTATTTACCACATTTAAAAGTAAATCGGTTAATTAAAGGTAAAAATGATATTATAATTTCCCTAAAATATGTTCTAATTCTATAGGATAAGTTTATTTCAACCGAAATCAACTTTAGGAAAAAAATATGTTCATTTTTGATCCCCTTGGATTAGATTAGAACATTTATTATATTTTATTTAAAGAAGTGTTAAAATAATAAAATTCAAATTTTATTAACTAAACAATTTTTAATATAGAGTTATACATAAGATAAAATCGACTATAAATATTCATTAGGAAGGTAAAAAAATTTACTACATCATGGTATTTTATTTATAAATTATAAACATTTAATAATTAAATTTATTTATGAAACAATGATGATGCAGTAATTACCTTATATCTGAGTGATTAAAATAATCGATTTTATAAATATAAAAATAAATGTAAATTGAAACTTTTGATGCTATACATGAATTTTATAGGTTAATATGACATTTTATGGTTGATTAAATGTATTTTTTTTCAAATTAATTATGTTTTTATGACTTTATCAAAAATAAAATAATAAATAGTGTCAAAATTGACATAAATGAGATTTTAAAACAAATATTATTTTATTAAATGATATAATATTTATAAAAATATAAGATTCTTCCAAATGACTTATATAATGATATATATGTAATTAATTAACCATTTGAGGTTTTTTGGAACTTTATAGTATGTTTATTAACCATTAAATATAACAATACTTAAAGACGTGGTAAATGTTAAACTATTTAACTAAGAGTTAAATCTAAAAGACAAGGATAATATTGTGCCCTAAGAATGTATAAAACCTATTGGTTGAGAGTATTGCGACCCATCCCAACATTAGCCTAGAAATAAAACTATTTTTATCTATTAGAAACTGAAAATGATTTTATAATAAATTAATATTTCAAGTATTTCCTAAAGTGCCCCTCACCTCTCTTATAGAAGGGCACCTCCCCTTTTATTAAATTCACATCTCCAAGGCCATTTTTATCAGCCAAACCCTACTCATATATCCTCCCAACTACCCTAAACGCATCCTATAGGCCTTAAATTGATCATAACGCCAACCTAAGGATCCCTTTTGTTCAAATAAAAAGGAAGCACCCCAAGAAGAGGTAATTATTTCATCTCCTCTATCAAAGTTCTTTTCTTCTTCTTCCACTTCATATTTATTTGTTATTTCATTAATAAAATAATAAATCTAGTACCTTATAAATACTGATATGTTATTATAAATATGGTCAAACCATATTCATTATTCTATCCATCCTATGATTGAAAAAGTCACCATACATGTGTATGTACGGCTTACCATCTCCACATCGTAGTGTTGTTTGTTATTCAAGACTACATTATTTAGATGGATATAATAATGAGTATAATTAAATTAAATAATTAATATAACTTGGAAATAATTCTTTATATATAATATACCATAAAATTAAACATCTTTTAACCATCTATAGAATTATATTGTCGATCGTGCGTATGTATGGCTTACCGTCTCCACAACACTGTGAGATTCATCTTCAATGATCGCCATTCAATAATTTTAAAAAATATATATATAGATTAAGTATAATATATATAAAATAATATTTCTACTAGAATAATATATATTTTTATAGATAAATATATGTTTTTACTTACTTCCATATTATACGATAAGAAAATAGAAACAATGATCATGCGTACGTACGGACTACCATCTCCATGAACGGTGTTTCCATTTCATATATCTATCTGTTATAAATATTTATATTCTGAATATATATTATATATAAATCATTTTTTATATTCCATATGTATCTAAATAATGATATAGGTGATATGATCAAGAATAACAAGTTAAAACACGTACGATAAAGGAAGCGATTATTACCGGAAATGTTACTTTAACAGGGAAATTATTTTTAAATGGGAAGTATAAAATCATAAAAGAATCATATATGATATCATAAATATTAATATGGTACAGGTATAATTTAATAATATACTGTGGTCATTATACAAGAGTTTAAAATTAACCTTAACTAAAAGAATGTACAGGGTAAGGGTTAATTCTTCAATCTCATTATTATCCGAGATTGTTTATGTGTAAGTATTTACTGGGACATATTTATCATCCATGTACCTGTTTAATAAAGCTGTTTTCAAAAGAAATATTTCATATTTTTTTGGAAGGGAATCTTTATCAATTTCATCATTTTAAATTTTTTAATGATTTATTTTTCCAAATATTTTAATTAATGTCCATGTTTTCAAAATGATTTTAAGGATTTATTTATATAGACATTAATGTTTTAAAATTTTAATTCCATTCAAAAGTTTCAAAGTGGTATCAGACACTTTGGGTCAAAAATATATTTTTAATTTATTCCTTTATAAATGTGTGACTTTTAAATTATTTCACACAAGAAGGGATATTTCCCTCAAAGAGTTTTACTGATCATTTTCTAGTATTTCAACATCCTTTAATGGATATTATTCTTGATTGAGGTTGATTTAATATAATACAATATTCTATGTTGTATCGAATGATTTATAATATGTTTGACTATGGATTTACTATTTTTATAATATTCAAGGATTATGGTTAATGTATTGACATTTCATATGCTAGTTTTAATACGAATGTTTATGTTATGGTTCATAATTTTTATATGAGGAATGCATTAGACTTAGTAAGTGATGGGCGGGCCCTTATATAGAATCTCTATGCATAGATAGGTATCGTGAGACAAAGTAGTGTCTTGGCATAAAGCCTTGAAAAAATTTATATTTAGGGTCTTGGCACGAGGCCTTGACTTTGTGGTTAATATGTCCATCATTATGAGATTAGTCATTAATGTTACATGTGATTATTTGACTATTCAAATATCCATGTGAATATGTAAATTGAATTACTTAATTTATCATTACCATATTATTCTAAAGATTAAGTTTAAGATGCTTTTTTTAGTCTTATATATTGCCTTAAATGTTAATGATTATTTATGATAGCTTTTGATATATTTTTTATCCTTACTGAGAATCTGATATTACCCCTTTCTTATGTTATATTTTCCCAAGATGCCAAGAAGAGTATTATGTTTTATATTTAGGTTTAATCTATGAGAATAATTTAATTCTTAATGGATTATATATGTTGTATTTTATGTTTGAATTTTTTGTGTAATATTTATGCATACAATCTATTTTCCAAGATTGCTAAACAGATCAGTCCTTCGGGACTTAATTCCTTGTAATCATTCCAATGTTTTAAAATAATGCACCAACTCTGGGCTTCTGGGGTTAGGTCATTACAAATAATTCCTCGACTATATGAAAAATTATCTTGAAAATTAAAATAGTTTCATTTTTACAATTGTTTTTGAAGTGTTGATGGTAATTTTAACCCCTCCCTGATTTTTGGTTTTATGGTCATAAGTTTTATCATGACCATATTAACTATAAATTTATGTTATTTTTTCTTAAATTATATTCCTCCTCCATCTGAATATTTTCAATTACTACTATTGTTCCCCTTATTTGGGATCATTATTTTGTGTTATTTTGGGTATCCTTTATGTTTCATGCTTCCTCTTTTCAATGGAAGTTTTATTATTCCACTGTAAACTGTAGGATTTAAATAATGGTATATTAAAATATTGAACCATTGATTACTGAAATAAAAATAGATAGGGTGAAATTTATTTATGGGATAGAGAATGGGACAACTCAATATTCCTAAAGATATTTTTATTTAAATAAAATGTAACTTTTCGATATCTTGAGTTACATGTAACCCCAAGTCTATATGAACCACAATATCACAATGAATTATAAGCTAACTGTTAAATTGGAAGTTATTAATAGTAAAAAACAAATTATGAATATATATATGTTTTAAATAATTCAAATATATATGGATTAATTCATGATAAACAACTACTCACTTTTAATAAAATCATGTTATGCATTAAAATTTGTTTTCATCAAAAATTGTTTTTATTTAACTATACATGAACGATCATTATAAATAATTTATTAAATTTTTATAAATTTTAATTTATTAAAATAATATAATTTTTTAAATAATCAAGTCAATATTAATTTAATTTTTTTCAGGATTTTTGT
The DNA here is from genome assembly GCA_963277665.1 of Viscum album. Lineage (NCBI taxonomy): Eukaryota > Viridiplantae > Streptophyta > Magnoliopsida > Santalales > Viscaceae > Viscum > Viscum album. Next base: position 1,912,202,299 of record OY728122.1, read on the forward strand.
AAAAAGATTTATTTGTTAGTGAATAGTGAAAATACATATTTTTGTAAAAAGAAGTCATTTATATTCAAGTAAAAAAACCATTATATTTTTAATTTGATATTAATTTGATATAAATATCCTCCAATTATAAATAATATAATTATTTACAAAGTAATTTACATTATAATTGTTTTATAAGTTATGTTTTGGGCACAAAAACACATATTTCTATAAACTAATTTTATGCATGAAATATTTTTTTATCACAATTAATTTAATAAATCTATATGTATTAATGGTTTTAATGAAACATATATATATTATATATTATATAATATTTTTTTACATTAATTTATATTTTTTAAAATGGAATGGAATGAATGTAAATTGTGTTTTATGATTAAAAATTCATTTTTTGAAAGCGAGGTTTCATTTGTTTTTGTGCTCTTATATAAAATTAAATTCTATCAATAATAGAAAATTAATCAATTAAAATGTTTTATATATTTTAAATCATCATAATTTATAAAATATAATATAGTAAACTAAATATTAGCTTATAGTGAATCGTAAAAATTGTATACTTTTATTACCACGATTAAGGCTAAAAAGGGTTTATCAAGGAGTATACCAAAAGTTAAGGGTAGTATTTCCACCAAAACCTAAATAATTTTTATTTATTAAATATATTAAAACCTTATATTATGATAAATTCATATATATATCTATATTTATCAAAATTACCTTAAAATTTACATTATATAAATAAAATCGATTATGAAATTCTTTGAATGTAGCCCCCATCGCTTAAAAAATGGCACCTCTCCTCCTCCCTTATTCACACCATTTGAGACATATATGCCAGAAAATATCTTCTAAAAATACCTAACATAACTTCTACACTCTTCATATATCATATTGTATTCTATTAATGGAAATCCTTTGTGGCTTAAGGCGTTAGATAAAGGAGGTCTCTCAAAAAAGTGGAATAAATCTTAACCAAGATCATTCAATTTTATTTCCTCATAAAATTTTATAAAGATGTTTTATATATAAAATCATAGTAAATATATTATCATAATTATGATTATATGTTACTATTATGTAATATCCATTTACACCCTCTTCTCAATCAAATGGGAGATGAGAGTGTCACATGGGCGTATGTCTGGATTACCGCCTCTACATATCGATACAATTCATTTTCCATAACCATCTTTAATGGTTAATTATTATTATGGTTTTGATTATTATATATGATATTTATATAATAATTATGATTTTTTAATTATAATATCATATATACCATATTACCTTCATATCCATTTGTAAATGATGACATCACTCGTGTGTACGTGTAGACTACCACCTCCATGAACCGATGTTATTTTTTACCATTTCCACATTACATGACTTATAAAAAAGATATATTTAATTAAAATATATGGTATTTAGGATATAATTGTGTTTTGAAAAATTTTAATTATCATTTTCATTTCTCTCATAACATACATCAAAAAGTTGAAACACCGTGCGTGAGTACATATGAATTACTGTCTCCATGAAGAGATGTAATTCTTTTTTAATGGACACATAATATTAATGGTTATAAATATGTAAAAAATGATTATATATTATATTTATATCATGATTAAAAATATTTATATTTATTAACCATGATAAAATTACAATTATCATAACATTTAAACTTAAACGTACATGAAAAACAAAGCAACTAACACAAAAAAATGATGACTTTAATTGATAATTATTAATAAAAATGTGTTGAGGATACTATATGATATTATATGTATTAATATTATTATGGTATATAATTTTAATAAATATAAATGTATTATATTGTATTTTGGATCACTTATAAATCAACTCAGATATAATATAAAGGTTTCGTCTGAATTTCTCATCATTGAGACATGTTTTAATGTTATTCTCCACTTTCTTATTTATATGGTGTATATAATTCCAAATAATGTATTTTTTCATACTCCATTATTTTATTTTATTTATTAATATAACCATATTATTTTTAATCTTCAAAAGGCATTTTATTTAAAATTTACTAAATTTGTAAGAGTTCCCCATCTCAACATTGTTTCATGGAGACAAGTTTGGTGTTACGAACCTATATTATTTTATAAGGTGCACATAATAACCAATAAATATGTTCCATTATGAATATTCTTTTGTTTATGTAATTTTTTGTTTCATTTTAAGTTATTCATTTCATGTGGTTTATTATCACGAATCATCACGGGTACCCTAGTAAGCCGGTAACCAAGCTTGCTGTGACATAGCCTGAAGGTCATTACCGATCCCCACGGGTCGTTGACTAGCACCCAACATCATAAAACACTAAATTGGGAATGAATTTTCAAAACCAAACCTATCATTATTAAAAGAAAAAAAACAATATTCATAACAAAGGATGATCCACTAAGAGAAATGTAAAAAAATAAAATGAGGCATAAAATAGAAAATAAATACAACCCAAGGACCAAAATAGGAAAACAACCCTAGTCCCGAAGGAAAAAAATCAACATTTCCAAAGTTCTACTACTGGATATACCTCCATGTGATCGTTTTCCCCTACTTAAACCTAGAAGTAGATAGTCTACAAACACCTGATGGAAAATGTAAGGTCTTTGAAAAAAATCCTAGTAGGGTCTAATTATGTACAATTCAAATGAGGGAAAGATACTATAAGAAAAGTATTTACAGGTGATGGAATATTTCTAAAACAATTACTTATATAAAATAGTTACATAAAATATTTTATGTAAATATATAATGCATGTAAATTAGTTTTACAACATTGGAACACATTTATATCTCAAATAAAAAATAAAAAACAAGAAACATTTTCATCTTCCAAATTAATGAGATATTATTCTTGCTATAGGAATCCAAACTCACTAAGTGATCTCAACAGTATGTATATACACACGTCCCCCTGACACTGGCCAAAGGAAACTTGTCACTATCCCACGGGGTATGTGACCTACAACTTTTATGTTTCAGAATGTTGTAATAATGTAGAGTGTGTCCAAATAACTCACCAACTACCTAAGGATTACACGTGATTTTTCACAATCAATAATGGGTAATTTATTTTAAGACTCCTTATAGTACAATTAAATCCCATTATTCTATTTCAGTTCTAATTTTCCATTTAAAACCAAAATAGGTTTTAATAAAAAAACATGGAACTTTAACCAAATAAAAACACTTGGTTTCTATCAAAACATTTTAATTAAATTTAATATGTTTGAAATATATTCAAAAACCATTCCTTAAATTTAAAAATTAATTTAAAAAATTTAATTCAACAATTTAATTAGAATCATTTAAATCAAAATTCCAATTTAAGTTAAACAATTTAAATCAACCAATTTTAATAAAGACATCCCAATTCAATGTAATAGGGGGGTTTTTTCTATTCTCAGGCCAAAATTATTTCAAATATCCCAATTCATTAGAGTTTCATTTTATTACATCAATTGAAAGAATGTTTTTGAAATTGAACTTAAATCAAAAGTATAAATAAATCCATAAATTCAAAGTTAATAACTTTGGAAAAAAATAACATAATCACCTACCTTTTCCTAAAACATAACACTCTCAATGACACCCATGAATAATAAAAGAGGTGTCAAATACCTCAAAAATCAATATATAAATGATATCCAACATTACAACGTTTGGTCCATCAATTTTAGGATGATCTATTGAAATACCAAAGGAGGAGAAAAGGATAAAGGTGAATAACATAGGAGATGGCTTACCTGGGAATAACACCACATGTTTAATGTTGATCGAACACATAAAGAATGGATCCAACAGATTTGCATAGATTTGAGATCAAATAAGGAAGGATTTGGGTAGAGGGAGTTTAAATTGGAGTGGAGGAGAAAATAGATCTCAGTCATGCTGTCCATTTAAAAAAACACAGTCAGGGTATTTCATGATTTGTAATAAAATTTCACATCATGAAATAGTTAATATCTGAGAAAAAATGTGTTTCCTCAAATTAAAAACAATATATTAAATAAATCATGAATGTTAAAGGATGGTCATGATGTGAAATATTCACAACATAAAGCCTTTCATTGCTTGCCCCCAGAAATACTTACACATCATGTAACCTAGTTACACAGTGTGCAACCCTCCTACAGCTTGCTGAAGTAGTTGGTTAAAGCTGAGAAACCAAAAAATATCTGACTTCACCATTATAGGTATCCTACCCATTCATTATTAACCCTTCTCAATCAATGAAATGGAAAAAACATGACATGGTTAAAGATGTACCTATAAAATCAATAATGGGATGTTACCCACTCTCCACCATAAAACGTTTTATCCCTAGAATGCCTATGAATAAGATTCCATGCCAAAAAGATGAGGCCACTAATCTCTCATTGGAACCTCATGTTCCCACTTCTCATCATTATCAAAACCATGCAGTTGTGGCACACGAAGAAAAGGTATCGTCCTCCCATGAAGCACCTCAGTCTCAGAATCAACTGTCCTGACTAGTCGCTCTGTCAAAGATAAATGAGGTTCAATCTCAAGATCACTCCAGCTCAAAACCTGAGATAGATCAGATAAACACATTCTCATCTATGATTCATGGAATAATTTATGTATCAATTTATGCTACAGTGGATTTGATAAATGGTATGCAACTTTACTCACCTATTCAAAAACCTCAAAAGGTCCCACAAAATGGGGGGAAATCTTCACTTTCCTCCAAAGCCATGAATGACCCAACCAGATTGAAACTTTCAACAACACATGGTTACCAAATGGGAACTCTAGAGGTATATGGTTATGATCAACATAAGACTTATATCATATTTTTGTTTTCTACATTATATGATGAATTAACTAAATCTTTTCTATATTATCTTGCACAAATCTTGGTCCAACCAAGGATATTTCACTAATAATTCACCAACACAACAAATATTTACAAGGGTAACCATTCATTGCCTCAAAAAGTACCATTATAATCATGTTCGAGTAACTATTTTTATAAGAAAACTCAACCAGCCACAAGAGATCATCCCAAGACCCACCAAAGTTGAGAACACAAGTGTGAATCATGTCCTCTAGAATCTATATAGCCCTATTTTTCTAGTCATCTAACTGTGGATGATAGGTTGTGCTCAAATGGACCTGAGATTATAGGGACTCCTGAAGGACTCTCCATAAGTGAGATGTGTAGCAAGGATCCCTATCAAAGACTATATAATATGGAACTTTTTTCCCATGAATAATCTTTTTCACATAGATATTTCCCAACTCCTCAACATTGGCAGTATCACAAATTGGTATGAAGTGATCCGACTTGGTCAGCCTATCAATCACAATACATATCTCATTCTTCATTATATGGGTATGAGGAAATCCAAATAAAAAGTCCATAGATATTTCATCTCACTTCCATGTAGGGACTACAAGTGGATGAAGTAAACTTGAAGGTTTATGATGCTAAGCCTTCACCTGCTGAAACATATAGAAACACAAAAAAAACTCAGGAATACCCCATCTCATACTTGGCCACCAAAACTTTTACTACATATCATAGAATATCTTATTATTTCTTTGGTTCAAAACTTACTATGAATTATGAAAATCCTCCCATAAAATCTTTCCTTGCCACAAATGACAAAACAAAGATTTTGATAACATAGAACACCCTCTTTGAGGAAATACCACTATGAAATTGTCTCCCCACCATAAATAGAGTATCAAATGTTACAAAATTCATCATCAAGCTATTGATCCTGAAGAATCCTCTAAAAAAGAGAAGATTTCTACTGAATCATTACTAGAGAAACCCCAGCTTCTTTCTTCTGAACTATAATATGAAACTATGCAAAAAGAACCACCAAATTCCACTCTTCTGAAGATTATTTTACTTCTTGGTTTGGAATATTTGTACTCAAAGCATCCATAATAAGAGTCCCTTTCCCTATTGTATAGGTGATGTTGACATTAAAATATTTTAGGTACTTTACCCCATGCCTCTAGAAAATATTCAAATCATTTTGAGAGAAGATATAACTCAATATTTTGTGGTATGAATACACAGAAAAATTTCTCCAAAAAGGAAATGACATAGACTTTTAAGTGGGTGTATCATAGCTATGAGTTCAAGTTCATGGGAAAGATAATCCTTCTCATGTGGCCTAAGATAAAGACAACTATAGGCAACAACATAATCACCCTGTATAAGAACACAACCCAATCCTGAACCTGATGCATCACAAATGACAACATAGCACTGCTCGGCCTTCGGAAGAGTCAACACTAACATATTAGTAAAAATACATTTCATCTCAAAAAAAGAACTCTGAAACTAATCATTATAAGAAATATTCTCCCCCTTCCGAGCTACAACACTCTTTGTAGAAGCTAATTTCAATAAGTCCTTCATGAATCAGTGATAATATCCATATAATCCCAACAATATTTGAATTTCAAACACATTACGTGGTTTATCCCAAGTCATAAAATCCTTCACCTTCTTAGGGATAATTGATATATCCTATTTAGACATTACTTGTCCAGTTAATTTCACTTCCTGAATCTATAAATCAAACTTATAATGCTTGATGTAAAGCTGGTGATTTATTAGAAGTTTCAAAATTATCCTAAAATGATGCACATGATCCTACTTGGTCATGGAGTATATGTTTATTTCTCCTACAAAGAAAACTAAAAATTTAACCAGATACTAGTGTAAAATCCTCCTCATTAGAGACATGAAAACTACAAGAGAATTTTTTAGAACAAAGGGAATAACAAGGCACTCCTGACGGTCATACCATCACTTAAAGGTAGTTTTTTTAATTTTGGATTATTTTAGCCTCAACTGATGGTAACCATATCGAAGTTCGATAATTGAAAATAACTTCTCTCATTTCAACTAATCAAAAAAATCCTTAATCCATTGAAATAGAGGGTTATTATTTATCATAACTCGATTGAGATTTCAGTAGTTGACACATAAGAAAAGAGAACCATAGTCATTCATAGTGAAGAAAACTGGTGCCTCCCAAGGTGACACACTTGATAATAAAAATTCTTTCTCGAGAAGATCATCCAATTGGAAATTCATCTCTTTCATTTTATGTGGGGTCATTCAGAAAGATTGAATAGAAAATGGTTGAGTACCAATAATTAAATCAATATAAAAATAGACCTCCCTTACCAGTGGAAAACTAAAGAAGCCATAAAGAAACACATTGGGAAACTTAAAAACAACTGGAGGGAGATAACTTCTCAAAGATTCCCACTCTAGATTAAAAGAAAACATTGATATTACTTTCCCTAGATCTAGATACAAAGGTCTGGCTCTACATGACTGTGGGTCCCATTCTCCTTGAAATAAAATAGTAACACCAATATTTGAAGTATGGTAGACCCGGAGAAGATAAAAATAAATCCATGATTTATTGGAAATGTTCTATTTCATTCTGAAAATGATGTCAAGTGGTTTCATGTCAAGAACCAAAAAACTATAAGTAAGATCGACATCTTATAGAGACAAGACATGAGCGGGACTATAGAGACCTTGCTCTCTCTTAATTCCAAGGGGTGTAGTAGTATCCATTTCAAAAGATAATAGTTCTATAGGAATATTATGAAAATTAACAATATGGGTTGAAATAAATGAAAGAGAATCATTAGTATCAAATAGAGCATTCACTAATGAAAATTTTATAAAAATGGTACCTCTCATAGTTACTGGTCCCTTGTCTACTTCTTCGGCAGACTCTTCTACAACATGAAGAAGATTTCTTCTAGATTCCTATGGCTCGAAACCTTTTATACATCATACGTCTAATTTCCCCACATTTTTTGTAGGAGATGGTGATCATATTCTACTATGCGGAGAAGAAATGTTATGGAATAATCTCTGTTAGTTCCGTAAACATCTATATGAGCTACAATTATAGGTTTCTTTAGTTCAAACCCTATTGGAATGTTCTGGTATTCCACAATGATAGGAAATCAAAGGACTTACTCATGGAGATGTAGGAGGTTTGGAATGACTATGTCATTGAAAACTACTAAAAGAATCATCATGCTTCTGTTTTCCCATGATTGAACAGACATTTACACTCAAAGAAAAAAGGGCTATCGTCAACACTCACATCCCATAAAGGTATATCTATACCATCACCTCCCTATCTTGTATATTAATATAATTGGGAAGATTCAATAAGAAAAATTTATAATAAATATCTGATTGAATTAAAAACTAAAACCATTGACCCTTCATCTTTTCATTAGATATATTGTCAAGCACAAATTGCACCGGCTCAGTCGAGTGATTTTAATATTTAGTCATGCTTCTATCAACCTGCTCAAGCCTGAAAAACTCCATATCATTGGCCAATACCATTGACACTCTATATAACTAGTCAGTAAAAAGAACATTGAAGTATTTATATTCTAGTACCTCATGTTTCTTTTTCATCACCATTCTATACCCCCATCTACTACTCGGTCCTTCAAGCACAAAGGTGGAACACTTTACCTTGATATCATCTGGTGTCTCCATGAACTCAAATAAATGTTCTATCTTTCCCAGCAATTCATCATCATGTTAAGGATCAGTGTAGCCTTTGAATGGTGATGTCTTCTAGTGAAAAAACTCTTGACAATGATTGCGAAGAACATCCCCTTGATGATTCATAGCTAGAGCCGAAATGGAACTAGATGTGATGCATGTCCCAGAGCATGGATTGTACTCACAATCATATCAACCATATTCAGGACCACTGGAGGATTCTCTCACTATGGTTTAACAAAGTCTTCCCTCAAGATCTGATTTTCACGTATTCTCAGAGGCATTATTCTACACAACATTAGAGGATTACAATGAATACATTAGATATGAACAAATAGAGAAATATGGGAAACAGGGTCCTGACCAAAAGAACAAACTAGATTTAGATTTCACTCTATCAAAATCAAAATAGGGAAAATACTTGAACAAATCCACAATAAATCTTTCCATAAACACCCCTGGCGATTTAAGGTTCATTGTGATGAGAGATGGATATGCAGTCAATCGTAATTACCTCCTATGTCCCAACAAGAGTTTACAAATGAAAAATTACGTCAATACAGAAGCTTTATAACCTCCTTTGATACAACTTTCTCACAAACCATCCTGGACACCCTGGTAACCTGGTAACCCAGCTGGCCCTAACATATCACGAAGGGAATTCCTGATTCCCATAGGTCGATGACTAGAATCTAGCATCATATAACATGCAAGTGGGAACGACTTTTTCAGAAAACATAGTCGAAGAAAAATAAGCAAGAGAGTATGAATAAAAAAGAAACATCCACTGGGATAAATATATTAGAATAAAATAGGGCATAAAATCCCAATGTAATACAACCAAAGGACAAAGACTTAAAAAGCCCAATCCCCTAGAGACACAATTCACCAAGTCCAAAGTTAAATAGATGGATCCACCTCTAAGAGATCATTTTCCCTTGGTTGAACCTGGAAGGAGAAATTCTACAAACACCTGAATGATAAAGTAGGATGTGAGCTAAAAATCATAGTACTGTCACACCAAGGATTCCATAATAGATTCCAACAAAAAATTACCCAAAGGAATGATTTCAATTTTAAAAATGAATAGGTTAGGATTTTCAAATCTTATTTAATCAAAATGTTTTATACAATTCAAATGATAGAAAAATAGTTTATGTAATGGATTTAAAAGTGGTGGAATATTTCTAAAACTAATTGTTTAAATAAAATACTTAGATAAAACAGTTTATGTAAATTTAGAAGTAATGTAATGTAGTTTTACAACATTGGAATTCATCTATATCTCAAATATATATTACAAATGATAAACCTGATCATATTATAAATAGTTATGATAGTATTCTAGATATAGGACTCTTACCTTACTAGGTGATCTCAATAATATGTGTATACACACATCCCTCTGACACTATCCAAAGGAAACTCGTCACCATACCATCTAGATTGTGACCCACAACAAATATATACTATAACATTGTAATATTGTAGAGTTTGTCTAAACAACTCCACAACTACCTTAGGATTGAATGTTCTCTTTCAAAAATCAATGATGGAAAATTTATTTTAAAATTTATTAAAATAAAATTAAATATTATTATTCTATTTTAGTTCCAATATTTCATTTAAAACACAAATGAGATTTAATAAAAAAACATGCCTATTTAACAAGATAAAACTACTAGGTTTCTATCAAAACATGTTAAGATGTTTTCAAAATATTGAAATCCATTCAAAACCAATTCCATCACTTTCACAATTAATTTCCACAATTAAATAAAACAATCTAATTGAAATAATTTCCATCAAAAATCTAATTTGAAATAAATAACTTAAATAAACCAATTTCCATAAATACACCCCAATTGAATACAATTGGGGGTTTTCCCAATTCTCATGCCAAAAAATTTTAAATATCTCATTTCATTGTAATTGGATTTTATCACATTAATAGAAATCATGTTTGATCAATTGAATTTAAATCTATATTTGAAATAAATCAAAAAAAAATCAAAGTAAATAAATTTGGTTAAACAGGACTGAATCACCTACCTTTTCCTGAAACTCAACACTCACAACAACACCCGTAAATGAGAATGGAGTTATAAAAGACCTCAACACTCAACCTAGGAAATATATTCAACATCATAGAATATAGATCCATCAATTTTAGTATGATATATTTAAATCCAAAAGGTGGTGAAAATGAGAAAGGTGAATAACATTGGAGAGGGATTACCCAAGAATAACACTACAAGCCCAATGATAATAGAATGCCTAATGAATAGATCTGAAAGGGTTAGAGAGATTCAATAACACCAGGGAAAGATTTATGTCAAGGGAGTTGAAACTGGAGTGTAGGGGAAAATAGATCTCAATCATGATTTCCATTTAAAAAACTTTCATTAGGGTATTTCATAACGTGTAATAAATTTTCACATCGTGAAATAGTTAATATAAAAAACTACCAAAAAACATGTCTCTTAGAATTAAAAACCAAACATTAAATAAATCATGATGTATAAAGGATAGTCATGATGTGTAACCTTCGTAGTGTGTTTCCTTTTATGACATTCCTCCAGAAACTTACACATCATGTATCCAAGTTTCACAGCATGTAACCCTCCTGCATCCTACATAAGAAGTTGGTTAAAGCAGATAAACCAAAAAATCTCTAAATTCACCATTATAGGTATCCTAACCTTACATTATCATCCCTAACCAATCAATGAAAAGGGAAAACCATGAAAATGTTAATATTTACCTTTCATATTAGTAATGTGATGATACATTTGTGATTCAAACATTACTATAATGGTAATGATTTTATGTTACAATATCATTTCTATTGATATTTTTTATGATTATATTTTTCAATGATTAAATTTTATAATTTATCAATTCAAAATATTATTTATTTTCTTTCTATATCTTAATTTCTATAAATTTCACATTTTCCTTTAATTTCCTCTATGTACTTAATATGCTAAAATAATGTTTTTATAGAACACCAACCTTGTTTTTTCCCTTCAGTTGGTAATATTTTCTTCAATGTCCATATTTTCTTTAAAATATTTTCAAGATTTATTTTACTATTATAAAATGATTATGTAAATTAATATTTGAAAATATTTTACTTTACTTACCAATGTTTCAAAGGAATTATCTTATCATTTTCCAAAAATTTTACTTTTATAATTTTACCAAAAATGTTAAAGGAAAATCGTATTTTAACATAAAATGCATGAACATATTTCCCCATTATCACTAATACTATTTTATTTTTGTATTTAATTATAATTATCATTTTTGTATAATAAATTTTTTCTTTAATATTTATGAATGTTTTGGGTTCTAAATAAGGGTTTTAATATAAAAGGCATATTTTCCTCAAGAAATGTTCCGGTGATATTATAATGGAACTTTTATCTAAATAACATCATTTAATTTTTCTTATGATTTAACGGGGGTATGATCCAATGTTGCCACATTTATTATTTCTCTATATGGTTTACTATTATTATGATGAAATATTTATAAAACCCAAATCATTTCCATGAGTTATACTTTTTTGATATGATGAATGTTAGGTATTCATTATATGATGGGTGGGCCTAGAATTATATATACCTTTAAAGAATTGGATAAATATATATATCTCATGAGATAATAAGGACTTGAATGGGGAGTGAAACTAACATATTACAGGTATTTCAATAATAATAATTCTTTGGGAGTGAAACTTGACTAAAGAAATGATAAAATTATGAGTAAACACAATCCACTATGATAGTCATGGTAGTGGTCCTTCACAATGTAAATTATTTTTCATGATTATGTGTATTCCAAAAAATTATGTATTATGCTTATGATATGTTCTCTGGATTTTCAAGAACCAATCTAGGTATCCATTCGACCCGGCACTCGACCTGGTCTTCGGCAAGGCCCAAAGGGCATTCCCAATCCCCAGAGTCTAGAAACTAGTGTTGGGAATCAATATTAACAAGTTGGGAATGATTTTTCCCATAAAAAATATAAATAAATAAACATAAACCAAAAAATTTAAATAAAATAAGATGAACTAAAAAAACTAGCTACAGAAAAAAGTAATAAGCTATGTAACGATACATGCCTTAAGTGACATCGTGGGTCACCATAGAATTAAAACCACCCTCATTGTAAGAAAAATCCAAAACTAGACCTCAAAACTGAAAAGATAAAGTAAGTGTGAGCACTGATATTCTCAATAGGAATGTCAAAGTATGAAAACTCTCTATTCCCTTAACTTTAAAAAGAAACCCAAAACGTGCTTGTTTGAAAATAATACATATTAAAATAATGTTTTTCATTCATTTCCAATTTAGGTAACAAGCTTAAATTTTAAATAAAATCATTTCTCTACCACTTATATTTCAAAATAGGTTCCAATCATGCATTAACATTTCAAAATGATAGGAGGACAATTTAAATTAAAAAATGGTTTTAATGAAAGAGGGAATAGACATGAAATAAATAAATTGAAAATCATTTCACAATCCCCATGGTAAATCCCTAAGCATCTAGTGTTTTTTGGGGACCTAGGACCCTCGTACCTCAGTGTAAACATGGAATATGAACCACAATGTTCTACGTTCTTATGCATAAGCCACTAGTAGGGAACACACCCCAAACCTAGTGGTATCCAATTCTCATTTTGTTTAGTTAGTGTTGTAACACCAATCCTGCTAGACAGAATTGGAAGGAACCACTTCTATATCATCTAGCGTACTATTCCTAGTCTTCCCACTTAGATACCCCGGTTTTCCCATGTTCTCCATTTCAAGTGGTGGTCAATTTTATCAAGAAAACCTACATGAATGTATTGTTATCATTATTCAAAAACATAGTCACCTGATTACCACTAATCTCCCTCTTTGATAACTTCCTCCTTTTTCCATCACACAAAATAAACAAGACACTTTACTCAGCACATATCACAATCCACACATTCAACATACAGAACATTTTCTAAAACAAGGGGGCATGCCTCAAGAGGGGTTTTATTTTATTTCACAAACCATTATTAATGTGACAAATGGGATTAATTATTTAGAAGAAGTAATTTTATTATTATAAAACATAATCATATAACACATTCAAGTTTCCAAAACTTTTTGAAAGTTTAGCTAAACTACGAAGGTACTACCTATTTAAAACAAGCTTAAAACCACACTTACAATGAAGAAATCCTATTACGGAGTTAAAATCACCCTTTAATAAAATGTTCACACGAAAACCCATTTTGGAAATCACATTGTAATTTATTTGGAAAATAAAAAATTTCATTACACTTTTATAATAAAATCAACTAAAAGGACACATGTCTTTCTAAATACCCGTTTCACATTCAAAACATCTAGGAAGTAGCTTTTCAAGAACCACAACCATTTACATATATACATATTTATATAAAATACATGTGTATTTTGTATAAAAGTATGGGACATACTTTTAAAAGAAAACCATGAAAGAATGTAAATTCTAATTAAAGATCATGACATAGGGAACCTGCCTCAACGAACACAACTCATGACGATGGAAACCTAGTACTTCCTAACCAAAACGCATATACATTTTCAGATATATATATATATATATCCTTTGACCCATGAATATATTCCCCACACCGTGAGAGAATATGTGCAATGAGGATATACATATATAAATTCTTACCCATATATATACATATAGGTATTTGTGGCTGATGACATAAACCCGCACCGCGATGAACAAATCATTCTACAATGATTCAAGGGAGTCTAATAACTACTGAATGCTCCAAATAAAATCAAAATAAATGAATAAAAAATTGTATCCTCACCCCAAATATCTTTACCACCACTTACATAGTTTTTCAAATTCCATTTTTATAACAAAAGAAAACACACAATAAAGGCCAACCCAGATAAAGGGCATAGCCCCTTCTTAAACATAATCAATATTTGAAACCTTTTTTAAAACTAGCATTACATCATTAAAATATTACACAATTTATACAAAAACAAAAAAGGGATAATATTCCCATATGATTCATTTTCCATTGAAAATATCCATTTAAATATACACACACCTCAGAATCCCTTAAAAACACATCCTGCACCTACCAAACAACCCCAAAAACCATTCCCACCAAGTTTTTCATTCCAAACGCAACTTAATTAAACAATTGATCAATTTATAAAACATTTAACATTCAAAAACACTTTTAAAAACAATTGAACATCCCCACTATTTTAAAACACCATTCGTACCCCATAAACAAACTAAAGAACAACTCCATGAACTCAAGCAACATATTAATACAACCCACAGGAAACCTAAAAATAAAACTAGAGAAATAGAAATTTTAGAGAAAGGGAGGCATGTTCTGGGGTTGGCTTTGCCGGAAAGGGGTCTTCAGTTTGGGAATTTAGAGGTGGGTTGGTCAAGAGTTTAGGGCAGTGGACGGCTGGATTTTCAAAGGGGCAGGGCATTGGCCATGGGGATCGCCTGGGGGAGGCGTTTTAGAAAATGGGTGCCCTGCAATAGGCATTTCTCCGAAAGGGAGCCAACCGAGGGGAAGAGCGAGGAATGAGGGCTGTCCGGAAGGGAGGCCAGTAATGAGAGGAGAGCGAGCCGTGCTCCGATAGGTGTGTCAAACATGGAAAGGGGGGCTAGGTCTCGACCCATTATGGTGGGAGAGAATAATATCAGCCCTAAAAAATTAATTAAAAATAATAATAATAATAATAATAAGTTAATAGTATACTTAATAAACTAAATATTAATAATCTTTAAAATAATATACATAATAATTTGGTAATAATAAAACTAATAACATTTTATAATTGTGTTTATATTATTATTATTATTATTATTAAAACCATTCTTCATTCATTTTATTATTATTATTATTCTCATTTTATTATGTTTCCACTTTATCATTCATTTTATTAATTAATTAATCAGTCATTCATCGGGGAGGTCACACGGTGATTTAGCAAAGGCGAGTAGTTTAAACCTTTCTCTACCCTTGAATTTGGTGCTAATATTCCTAAATACTTCATTTATTAACAAAATGAAAAAACTCAATCGAAATTAGCCCGAATCCTGAAAAAATAATTCAAAGTGAAATAAAATAATAAAATATAATTATCTCTAAATTCTATGTGTTTCAATTATCCCCACCATAAATATTTCCACCCCAAAAATCCACAAAGAGACAAAGACCAAAATAAAAACAATATTGCTTCATAGGTCAAAGAGGTTCCAAACAAAAGAAGAGCGGTAAGAGGCAAGGCCACTGCACTCAGAGAGAGAGAGGCTTAGAAGATGACCCCAAGAAACCCCAAAAGGGTATTTTCACCAAGTCTCACCCACCCCCAAGCTAAAACACCTTCAGTTGATCAATCAAGGAAATTACCTTTCACACCCACAGAATCCAACCTCTCAAACAGAAACACCTCAAGAACTATAAAATAGAAACCAAATCACCCATCTAAAATGAAAAAACAGGAATTAACCACACCCAATAAAAACTCCCATAACTTAACACCAATCCATCTATAGAAATAGAACCAAACGACCACCATGGGGAGTCCCAAATGGACTCCCCACTATTAGAAACTTACCCCACCCAATACGAGACTGGGAAAACTGAGATAGGGAGGCCTGAATGGACTCCTCACCAAAAGAGTTGAGCTAACAATAACTCCTTTTAGAAAAAAAAAACACAGAAACTTTCTGTCACTAACCAAACACCCCATCACAAGGGGAGGGGACGGAAGGGACCAACTATCAAGGCGTCAGAACCATGGTGGAAGACAACCAACAACTTCACATCCCCAGATAATCAAAAAACAAATTTGGGACCAATTAACCCAAACAGACCCCATATGGGTCTTTATGTTGGGGCCTTGACTAGTGAGACACAACCCCCTTAGTTTTCAATAAAACATAATGAATATGCCTCTACATATAAAAGTAATAACCCTTACATTCAAATTGTCTATAACATGGAAACATGGTCTTCCCACCACTCTCCACTGAACAAGAACAATAGAAATAGGTAAACAATTCCAGAGGTTTAAAAAATTCATAACTTCCACAATGAAGAAAGAAATTAGACCAAGGCCTTTCACGACCATAGGTTTCCACTGAATACGTGCGAACATCACTTCGAGACCTACAACTAGAGCTCTATTGGTTGAACCAACTCCTTTAACATAGTCAAGAACTAAAACCCCCAAATAGAACTCTTTTTCCAGTGACATAAGAAACCACACTGCAACCGAGGCAACCTTCACAGATAGAGAACAATCCTCCATCCACCTACTCCCACACAACACAATCATCAAAAAAAGGATTACATGGTGCATGCACATCACCCCTTATTACATCGGATGAGAAACATTGTGAGTAACGACACATAGAAGATACCTCTATCTAAAATAGAGGAATATGAAATTTATCGAAGGAAAATAAACTTCTTTCAAGATATAGGCTCTTGGAATGTTTCAAAATCTTCACCCTTACAATCAAATGATAACACAACACCACAAAGCATCACTGAACATGACCAATTCTGTGGAAAGAAGAAATAAATATAAAGGGACTTCAAACAAAGTCTCAAACAACACACGATCCCTAAGAACTGCCATAACGATGTCATGTGGCTAGGTCTATCAGATTCATGGCCTAACACAAACTCCATTCTTAGATGAAACCAACAAAAGACCCAACGGCCCTTTAAAAAAGAAGTTTGCACCGACAAATCTCGATGGCCTCCACCTTTCCCCACTATAATTCCTTTCAGAACTTCCACACAAGATCATCATACATAACGATATCAAACATCATCCTATACTATCAAAAAACCAAGGAAAACAATTTTAATTTGACCCCTCCTACATCTGCTCTCCCACTGCGAGAGTATCTGCTTAACTGATAAGGGAAAAGGGATAAACACATCACTAACACTAAAAATGAAAATCCTTACTTTGATCAATTATAGGTCCAGCCAATGGAGAATAATCTAGGGATAAACATCATTCATGTACTAAATCATTTTGGGGGAATATACTATCCATGAAGGAAAACTATAAACCCAATCAAATCAGTACATAGGCCAAACATACCATGAGAAAATAGTGGATGTATGGGGAACCAACTATAGAGGCCTCCCAAAACACTCCTCGAAGAAGACCACTCACCAAAACGACAAATAAACTTACCAAAAAACACAAATATAAAACATCAATCAAACAAGAAAGGTTTTAAATCCCAAAACAACCCACGAAAAAATTTCTAGAAATACAAAAGACACACCATAGATTTTTCTTCACCACCACTTTCTAAAATAAAACTCAATAATTGGGTGGAACATTTTCCAATGGTATATAATAAGTCTCACACAAACATGATCATGTTCCATCTCAGGAACTCATCAATTTTTTCTCACATATCCCATTCATGTGTTCACCTATGATAAGACCAAGTTTCAAAACAAAACCAATCCATTTAATAAAATCCACCAATTTTCCCCTTTCATAAACCATTAGGACACAAAAAAACCCAAATTCAAATATCACAAAAACCACCTTAGGAAGGCATCAAACCTATAAATAAAACCCATTTTTAATCCTTTGAAACTTTTCCCAAACACACCAGTCATTAAAAAAAATTCAAACATTACACGTGAACTTCAAAACATTCCATTTCACTTTAAAACACTATCGGTTTTGAATCAAAATCCATCTTGTTAAACCCATTTTTCATCCTTTTGAAAATCAAATAATCTCTATTTGAAATTAATGATTCTTAAATATTCAAACCATGGTTTTCAAAAAAAAATTAGAACCCAAGGAGACACAAGACAATGAGAAAAGGAAAATTGGTGGTGATGGGTGTCTTGGATGTATGGTTGGAGGTCATACTCTAATAACACTACCATCACAGAGACTAATCTACGTTAATGTCTCTCAATCCATAGGGCTTTATAGGATCTGTGAGCTTACTGAGACCATTTATTTGACTCTCTTTTCATTTCCACAAACATCAATGAACTACAGGAACCTAATGACCCAACTGGAACCCAACTTCTCCTAGTTACTCATGTCCCGATGTGAAGTGTGATGGAAAGAACATTACTCGTAACTAGACGATCGATTTCTGACACCCTTGACTATTGTGTACCCTGACTCTTCTTAATGAAACATGACCCAAGATAACCAACCATCCTGTGATATAATATTTTCATTAACCAAGCTATGTTTCCATCCAACCCGATGCCTGACTTTATCTGCGGCATGGCCCGAGGTGCGTTCCTGATGTCCACGGGTTGGAAAATATTTTCGAGCATCAATATAAACCAGTTGGGAATGATTTTTCCCATAAAAAAGATAGATAAATAAATATAAAAAAGAAAAAATAGATAAATAACAAAATATTAATGGGACAACTGGCAGTGGAAAAAAGGAATATACTAAGAAATGATACATACCTTCACTAACCTCATGGGTCACTAGGGAAAACAAACCATACTCATTGTAAGAGCGATCCAAAACTAGAACATGAAACATAAAAGATAAAGTAGGCATGAGCACTGAGATACTTAGTAGTAATGACAAAGTGCAACAAAACCCTATGACCCAACCTTTAAAAAGATACGCAAAACATGCTATTTTTGAAATAACACATAATAAAATTATGTTTTTCATTCTATTCAAATTTAGGTAACAAGCATGAATATTCAAGAAAATAATTTATCCTCCACTTAATTTTCAAAATAGGTTCCAATAATTAAATAAAATTTCCAAAGGAATAGATAAAAATTTAGAATAATAAAATGTTTTTCAAAAAATAGGGAACAAGCATTAAAAAACTTAATTGAAAATCATATCACAAGAACGATGGGGAATCCCTAAGCATCTAGTGTTAGTTAGGGACCTCGGATCCTCGTACCTCAGTGTAAATATGGAATATTAACCACAATGATCTATGTTCTTGTGCATGTTCCACTAGTAGGGAACACTCCCTTAACCAAGTAGCCTCCAATCATCATTTTGTTTAGTTAGTGTTATAGTTTCAATCCTGCTAGACGGAACTGGGAAAACCCACTTCTGTATCATCTAGAGTACTAGCCATAGTCCATCCACCTAGATACCCAGGTTTTCCCATGTCCTCGATTTCAAGTGGCATGGATTTTTATCAAGAAAACCTATATAAACATATCATTCTATTTATTCAAAAACACACTCACCACTCACCACCATTCTCCCTCCTTGAGAATGTCCCCCCTTTTTCCATCACACAAAATACACAATCCTATTTACTCTCCACATATCACAATCCACACATTCAACATAAACATCATTTTCTAAAAGAAGGGGGCATGCCTCAAGAGAGGTTTTATTTATTTTCACAAACCATTATTAAAGTTCTTAATGGGATTAATTATTTCCAAGGAGTACTTTTCGTTTTAGAAAACATAATCACATAACACATTCATTTTTCCAAAACCATTTGAATGTTTAGTTAAAAAACCAAGGTACTAACTATTTAAAACAATATGAAAACCACTCTTATAATGAATAAATCCTTTTTAGGAGGTCAAGTCACCATTTAATCTCATGTTTCGACCAACAAACATTTTTTTAAATGAATTTGGAAAATAAAATATGTCGTTACAATTTTATAACAAAATCGATCAAAAGGCCGCATGTCTTTGAAAGTACTCATTTCACGTTCAAAACATATAGGAATATAATTTTCAATAACCACAACCATTTATAAATATATACATATTTATATACATTTCATATGAACTTTGTATAAAATAAAGGGACATACTTTCAAAATAACACAAAGTAAAAAATGGAAATTCTAATTAAAGATCAAGGCATAGGGGACCAACCTCAAGACATGCAGCTCATGACGATGGCAACCCAAGACCGCTTCACCTATATGCATGTAAATTTCAATATATATATATATATACACACTTTGACCCAAGTACATATTCCATGTGCCATGAGGGAATATCCGTAAGGAGGATATAAATATATACATGCTTACCTATGTATATACACATAGTTCTTTTCCACTGATGATCAAAACCCACACTGTGATGAACAAAAAACCCTGAAACAATAAAAGGGAGTCTAATGACTACCAAAGGATCCAAATAAAACCCAATTGAACAATGAAAAAGGAAAACCTCACCCCAAATACCATTATGACCAGTTGCATAGTTTCACAAATTCCCTTTTTATAGCACAAGAAAAAAAAACAATAAATACCAACCAAGACAAAGGGCCTAGACCCTTCTTAAATATACTTAATATATGAAACCATTTTTAAAAAATTCTTTCCATGGTTCAAATATTTCAAAATTTATACAGAAAACACACAATAAGGATAATATTCCGAGATGATTCATTTTCAATTGAAAATCTCCATTTGAACACACACACCTCAAAAACCATTAAAATCACATCCATCACTTATCAAAAAAACCCAAAACCCTTTCAACCATGTTTCACATTATTAACACCACTTAAATAAACAATTTATCAATTTATATAACATCTCACATGAAAAAACTATTTTAAAAATAATTGAACATCCCAACCCCTCTAAAACCCCATTCTCACCCCATAAACAAACTAAAAAACACATCTATGAAATCAAAAAAAAAATATTAATCCAACCCGCTGGAAACCTAAACCCCAAAAAAGAGAAATCAAAATATTTCCCAATGGTAGGAATGCACCAAAGATGGATTTTCCATAAAGGGGTCACCGGTTCACCGATATGGAGGTGGGTCAGCCAAGAGTCAACGGCGGCACAAGGCTGTTTGGCCAGAGGTGTAGGGTGTCGGCCATGGGGTTCACCTAGGGGAGGTGCACTAGAAAAAAGTTTTCATGCCAGAGTTATTTCTCCATAAGGGAGCTGGCCGAGGGGAAGAGGGTGGAGCAAGGGCTAGCTGGAAGGGATGCAAACAATGGGAGGAGTGAAGACGGAGGTTTAGAGGGTGCGTTGAATAGGGAAAGGGGGGATAAGATGCGACCAAAGGTGGAGGGGGAGATAAGAATCTCAACCCTAAAAAAAATTAATTAAAAAGAATAATAATATTAATAATAAAATAATAATACACTTAATAAACTAAATATTAATAAACATTATAATAATAAACATAATAAAATGCTAATAATAATAATAATAATATTCTAAAATGGTATTCACATTAATATTATTATTATTATTAAAACCATTATTCATTCATTTTATTATTATTATTATTATTATTATTATTTCTTTTTCTCATTTTATTGTGTTTCCACATTATCATTATTTTTATTATTTAATTAATTAGTCATGCACCAGGCATGTCACATGGTGATTTAGCGAAGATTTGTGGCTTGAACCATGCTGTAGTCATACACCAGGAACTAACAAGCCTAAAAGATTTATTTTTACACAAAACAACTCAATCGGGCTCAGCCCACATTCCGACAAAATATTTGAAATCCAAATAAAATAATTAAATTGAATTATCTGAAAAGTCCAGGTGTGATATGGACAATGATTAATTATTTATGATTTCTCACTCATATATATTAATATTTTTATTGATAAATCATTATGTCATGTTTCGTTATTGTGATCTAGGAATTGATGTGTATGGTTTTCTATTGTTTTTACCATGTTCTCATACCCTTATACTTATCTTATGATTATTCATTGATAAAACTTGTGTTAACCCTTATTTAGCATCGAATAACACTGTTTCTTTTTTTCCCTTAGGTTATGAAGATATGTTTTAAGTATTATATGTATTATAAGGGTTATAGTTGTGTATAAAAAAGGGGAAATGTCACAAAAAAGCTGGTTGGACCCCAAACCAGTCACTCGAGTCAATCTGTGGAATGAACCAAAGAGAGTTTCCAATACCCACAAGTTGTAAACTAGTGTCAGGAATCAATATAGTAATCAAGGGATAAATTTCCCCCAATATAAAAAAATAAATTGAACTATAGAAATAAAAAGAGAAGTCTAAATAAATAAATAACCAAACTGAAAATCATTTTACAAATCTAGAAATACAACACACTAATCAACCTAAACCAATAGGAACTAAAAACTATAACATCTCAATGTGGCCCTAAGTTTCACTCTCCAATACCAAGAACAACTATCACCCACGGTGATAAAAACCAAGTTAATTCCTACACAAAATCCTAAAAACAAGAAATAACTATAGTCATGAGCATTAAAAATCAGTAGGCATGCCCGAAAAAAACTATTCTTAATGCACTTACTTTAAAATAAAATAAGCATAGACATTAGGTTTGAAATAAAATATTTAAAGGTGATATTTTCTACACATTTACCATCTTAAAACCAAACATAGTCTATTTCCGGTTTACTCTTTGAATCCACTTTCCTTTCCCAGAAGGCACGATAATCATTTTGAATAAGAATGATTAAATATCAATTAAAATGGAAGGTGTAAAACACTTCTAAAACCTTTTTTCGTAAACACTTGAAAAAAATTATCATTTCTTTCATAAAGCCACACTACTCAAGAATTAACCACAAAAATAAAACAATAAGGGAAATGGGAAAATATCCAACATGAGTATCCAACCAATAATGTATCATAATCATTCAACGTAGACAACTAATTTCCAACAGACATGGTAGAAACCTAGAAGTTTTTGAATAATCCATTACATAATATACATCTTGAATCATCCCAAAACGAATACCGCACTTAATGACATAAAATTCCCCCACACACTCAGCTACACTCTACCAGGTACACACCGAGGGTCACTATTCCATAATAATAGAAAATTACACAACATCTAATTCTATAATATGGACCGCTAGTTAGAGCATAATCCTAAATAGTGGAACAATCGTTCCTAGAAAATTATCTCAACATTCCAGCTTCCCATGTCATGAGTTTAAAGGCGGTGAGATAACCAAATCTAACCAAGAATCCAATCACAAGACCACATATCATATATAATAATTCACACACTTTCACCACTTGGAACCACACCAAGGATCACTTTCATTCCATAAACAAATATATCTCAAAAAATTCCACACAAATGATCTCCTATTTCACACAAAGTAAATGGGTCACAATGGTTCCACAATGAAGAAATGCAACCCGTTCAATAATAATAGATCATAGTGATTCAATAGTAAGGAAATATCATCCATTAAATGCACACACACACATATATATACATTGAAATATGATTATCCTAGGATATTTTTAATGATAACCATTTTCACTAATTTCATAAAAGAACCAAACGGGCCTCAATATCCTTTCATAAAACTATTATTTATCATATAACCAAATCACCCTTTTAAAAGGGTAAAATACATGATTTTAAATTTCATACTCATTTATAAGACTCCAATTTAAGTTCTCAAACCACATGTGAAAAACAAAAACACATTCATTAAAATGAAAAATGGGCCACAATCAACCTTCACATGTCAAACCACTTACAAAATCAAAATACACACTTCTTTTTAATAAAAAATAACTTGGTAACCCTTCCAAGAAACTTAATCCAACATTTCATGCACCAAAAATATATTTTTAAAGAAAAACCATGTTTTAAAAATCATAATTTACTAACAAAAACCCCTCTGGCATTTTATTAAACACTTGGTGTGCAATATTAAATAAAACAACTCCATTCATCACAAAACAATAGAGAAATAACCAATTTTGACACCAAAATATTTATCCAAAGATATAACATAAATATTTAACATATAATGAATGTGTGAAAGGTAATAAACCAATGATTCATAAATTAAAAAGTCATGTTGAAAGGGAAAAATACCTCAAACTCACAGATCTTAAACAATGCACACCCGAAACCACCTTGTAAAGGCCTGAAGAAGAAATAAAAACCTTGGGGAACCTCAAAAACACAAAAACCCCAACATAAATCAATGGAAACAAGACCCTAGATCCACATGACCTTCGTATAAAAGGATCTCAGGAGAAAATGGAATGGGAATGAAGAAGGAAAAGGGATGAGAGGATTACCTTGAATAAATCACCCCAAAACCATGAATAATCCTTTATATCTACACTTGGGAGGATGAAGGAATAAAAAAAACAAAAAACGATCTGACCAATAACTGTAAGAACCAAAGTAAGGGAGAAATGGAAAGATTTTGGATAAATATAGAGAGGGAAAAGAGAAATTTCACAATGTTTTTAAGATATGGGTAGCTCACACAGTTTTTCTGCATGGTTTAGAAAACGATGCACCAACTGTGTGAGATGGTCTTTCCATGAGAAATAGACTCCCCAGATGCTTGTTTCGTGGTAAGACTAATCTTGTGAATGTTTTGTTCCATACTGTTTCAAAAAACACTTCACTGTATGGTTTCCTAGGCTAAGCCGCACAGTTTACCCTAATGGTGTGTCACCAACTTCCATGCTTAAAGACTCAAATTTTCACCAAGAACTCCTATACAAACTATGAAATGACAGCGAGTTAAAAAATAAACAAATGATCATCCCAAAATTTACACTATTTCATATCCGTAACATGAAAGAAAAACCATGATCTAAAAATAATCCAAAAAGGGGTTAAAATAAAAACCTTTGTCTGGAAATTCTCCCCACCATACTGCTTTCCACCCCTAGAAAGCCACAAAATTTTCAAGTTGATTGGTCAGAGATAAAGGATTCCCAAAACCACATGGTCTAACCAATGAAATCAAGAATACCTCAATAGCCACCAAACGAAGCTCATACCTTTTTTACCTAAGAAAACCAACCAATTCTTATGAAATAATATGAAACTCAAACTATAACTCACACAACCGACATATAGATATAATCATCGGGTGTTCCCCAAAAACCAAATGTTTTCCCCAAACCGATAGGTACTGTGAATTAAAAAAGGGAGGATAGAACTCCACCCCATTAAGATCCAACTAGAACTAGTCAAAATTAGAAGAAACCACAATCACTAATAGAATTTGGAGTTTTAGCAACATACTTATAGACACAGTCAATAAGGATCATGGATATATGTAATCTTCTACCACAACACTTTGAATTGTTTAGAGAGTATCCCAACCTAACCCCAATTTACCATTACCCTAATTCCCCTCATCCCTATCCTCCTCCACTGGAATTGATGAATCCTCCTCCTTATTCCCCTTCTACTCCTCCATACCCTCCTCCCCAAACATTTCAGCGATCCTGCTCCTCACACCCCTTCTCCTCCTCGCAACCCTCCTTCAACGTGGCCACCCATATCTCTAACGACACTTCTCTAATGTGGACTCCAAACCTCCTCCTCTGATGTGGATCTGATGCTGCTCTGATGTGGAATCCCGACATCCTCCTTTGATGTGCCTTTGAAGTGGCCACCCCACTTTAATTTGATCCTACATCTTTAATGCGGCTCCAACATGGATCACATGCGACCAACCTAACTTCATCTATGTTTTCCTTCCTTTGAATTTTTTTACTAAATCTTACCCATTGACTCTAATTAGATAAGTTGATCATCAAAATGATATCCCTTATGTCTCAAGGTGAATTTCATTAAATAACATGTGGGTTGACTCTTATTTCACCATTCCATACTCATTTAATTTTTCATCTTTTACATTCCATCAAGAAATAAATCTTACAATACAGAATAAAATCCATCAAAATGTGGTGCCGAATGATTTGATTGCTATTGATGAAAATCTAGCAAGAATTACTCAAAATCATGGAGAATATAGTGGATAATTTTTAAATTTGGTCGAGCTTTTTTATGATGAACTCAAATAATTTTCAATGATGAAAGGTTTTTTTAATTATTTATGTCACCATACAATTCCCAAAAAGTGCATGGATATTTTAGTTTCACCTTGGGTTAGTTCTTCTTCTATGTGAACATTAAGGAAACACATACACTAAGTGTTTAGAATATGAGAAAACTAATTAAATATACTAAGTGGTGTGGATATGTGGATGTTAAATGGAAAATAATTAATGTTTCCTTACCCATATATAACCCATTATTTAGACATAATTTGATTTTTAAGGTGTGGTGTGGTTAAGTGTCTATTAAATGGACACTAATTATGTTGTCTTACCCATATAAAACACAAAATTTAGGTTAGGTTGGATTTTAATGGATGAGTATATTTAATATAGATGTTTGGGTGGTCATAAAATTCAATTTACCAAAATTTATTTGCGGGTTTATTAAAATTGTGTTTTAATAGTTATAATCCTCATTATCTAGTTTTTTAAATATAATAATGATTGGATTTTGATCGAAGAAGCATGGTAAGATAGATGCTTGGATAATAGTTAAGTTCCTAAATTGAAAATTTATTTTTTTGAGTTAATTATTAATTTATTTTTGTTAATAAGAACCCATATAATTCGATTATTGGTTGTCTATACATCTTTTCTAATTCAATTTCCATCTATCATCATAGTTTGTTAAAAAGTTTTTTTTAATTCTTATATTTATATATAATAAGATTCAGTCAATCTGTGAGTTGTTTTCGAGATTTGTTGATTTTTTGAATTTTGGGATGCATTAATGAATTTATAAAGACAAATAATCACATGGTGTATGAAATTTTGTACCCTTGTCGAACAATTTACTTTAATTAGAGAATATTTAGTTGAAGGGTTTATTTTTTTTATTAAAATCATTTTTGGAGTGTGAAAAGATACAATCTCACTTTGAAATGTTTTTTATTACGATATGATATTTTAATCAACATAGACATGAAATCCAGTGATACATTAGGTCCAAGATTTGTCTTATAAACAAATTCAATGTTATGGCAAGCCAGACAAATTCACACAATTTAAGAATAATAATAGTGATATTTTTTCAATGCTAACATCTTCTTATAGGTTATTTCAAGTTTATTTAGGTGTCTTGTTTCTATCTTGAGGTTATTATTGAAAGGTTTAATTTATGTGATACATGACAATTAATTTTTTGCAGTCAGTATTTATTCCATGCAATAATTTCCTTGGTATTTATTATGACCTTCTATTACCCTTCAATTAGATGTGTCTATGAGTTTTATTCATAAACAATTTCTTATTTTACTCTACATGTTATCATATTGACGGGGGTTATTTGTACCACCAATAATAGGTTATTTTCAGAACATAAAGAATCAGTAGACTTCTGCCTTATTTTGAGAGTCCTAATATTGTAGAACAATTTTTTTTATAAATTTATTTGTTTCCTCTTAGTATCAAACTAATTTATTGGTTTAATTTTTGACTATTTTCATTTCTATTAAATGTTTTTTTAATTTTCCTATAGATTTTATATTCATGTTGGGGGTATGAATTCGTAATTCAAGAGTGAAACTCTTTTTAAGAAACCAATAAATACCATACTGGAATATCCAATATTAATGAATATGTATAGATAATTGAAAAGATCCATAAAGTGGAAAGGAAACTTTATAATAAATGTGATAGATGACTAGGGTTAGAGTATAGATCAAACTTCTTGCTGTTCATTTGGAAGTGATGATATTTATAAGATAACTAAATTATATTCTGTAATTATTCATATTTAATCCTTATTTCTAGCCATGGTAACAAAACATTCACTTAGGAATTATACTACATATTTTTCTTCACCTTAACTTCAAATGATTGGTATGATACTATTCATATAAAGAAAATTGTTAATATGTGACTATCCTAAAAAAATGATATAAAATTTAATGAAATTGTTTTACCGATATATGGTCAATCATAATATAGAATATAAAAGTGTTTAAAACATACTTCTAATATTAATGTAAAACATATTTTTTCAACCTCTAATGATCAGAACGAAGTTGTAAAAAATAATTCCAAAGGTTAGAGTGTTAATAAGATTATTTATAATTTTATTTCCATAGGGGATAGTTTTTTATAACCCTCTAAGATAGTTGAAATGGTCTATGAAATCCTCATATGATAGGGATATGTCTTCTCTTATGTAAAATTTTGAGACTAACTATATTTTTTGAAGAGTCCACCTTTTTCACTATATGTAAAAGGTGATGTGACTAGAAGAAACATTTCCCATTTTTTAATCATTTGTAACCATTAGTGCATATAGTTCATATGAACATTGAATTGTTTTACATTAATGAATAAGAATTATAATAAGTATGAAGGGTTTATTTGAAAATATTTTTTTCCTAAGGAAGCTTGTACAGTAAACTATTGATTTATTTTTAGGAAGGGAGTATTAATACCAGGAAGAGAAGAATATGGTATATATCTAGGTTTACTGGTACCGTTATCATTAGAATAAGTTTACTTTGTGATCTTATAAGTTGGTACGTTTCAAGAATAAGTTTTCATATCACCTTTATTTATATAATGAAATAACAAAAGATCATAAATATATTTATTTTATATATTTCATATCTTCTCTTTGATGAATAATTTGTTCTGGAATAAAAGAGATAATTTTATATAATTTATCAAAACTGAAAAATAAACATGATGTTATATTTACCAAATATTTTCATTATAAAATATTAAAATACATTAAATAGAAACCGGTTATGATATTGTTAATTAATTATCTTATCCTTCTTGATATCAATTCTCTTGACATAAAAACCCCTCAGTAAATGATGTAGACACACTCTGTTAACATTAAAATATGAAAACACATTCAAAATGTATTACATATATTTGAAAATAACATTAAATGAACGTTATTAGAGGTATCAAGAATATGTTTTTTGACTATATCTTTTAGATCTGTGTTTTTAATAGATATAAAAAACTAGTTTTTGGAAGGTATTGTTTACTGAATGTCTTTATCATATATAGTTTCTCATGAATATCCCCTCGTAGTGCCTTGATTTTTTTTCTATAACATTTTATTTCTATAGCCATTGATAACTAATCCCTATTCTTTTTGGTATATTATTATTCAATGTTGTGATTATATTTATAATTATCTTTCGAGGTTATTCTTTGGATGTTCCAATGGATTTGGTTTATTCATGAATTGTTCTATATCATTTCACTAAGGTTTTCAACCTTTTTAAATAACTATTCACATTATTCTACTTTAATTCTACAATTATGTTTTTGTGAAAATCCTTAATGGGGGTTTAGAATCCATAAAAATTTGGATCTTTAGACTTTATCAATCCAAATATTCCTAAAATAGACTAACATAACCTCCAAATCATCCTCTATCGATAGGAATCCACTAAACACGATATACCAAAATTTAGGATAATGAAAATACTCACCCTAAATAGACTAAAATGTCATTTAGAGTTTCTCTTTTTGATCTATTATCAAAAAACAAATTATTTATCAAATTCCCAAAAATCTACCAATTTTGTTTTTCAGGATACTTGAAATTCATTTTGTTTTGATGAAATTAAATTTTTTTAGGTTAGAGTTGTCCCTGAAAAAAAATGGAAATGAGTGTGCAATGAAATTTCTGTTCTTACTAGGGAAGACTAACCCCCTATCATCCCCTATCGCTTTTTTTCACATCCCTTTCTCTTTAGGTGTGCTAATACTAATAATTTATTCATTTAGTTATCTTCCCATTAACATTATTTTTGTTCGTACTTTGAATTAATTTTCCAAATGGAATATAAGGTATAAATGAAATAAATCCAAAAATCATTTTTTTCTCACAAACCATAAACATTGGGATATTTTTGGGTCGTAAGGATGATTATCATTGTATTGATCTTTTCTTGTTTGTAGCTTATTTATATATGATTTTGTGTATTGATTATGTATGTTTACATTTTAGTGGATTGATTAGAGAATTTTTGGACCAATGGGACTCAGTACCTAACTTCCATTTTTGGAACTATCAGTGGGAAGCTCTTAAATATCACGTTATAAATAATTAAAACTTCATTCACTGGGAATATTTCACAGCCAAACTTTTTAATAGATTCTTAAATTTTTTAGAGGTTCGTAATCTTTAATTTTTTTTGGTATATTTATTTTCAGTCCATCTAGAAGCATTAATTTGACCTTGTTAGATATTATGAAATTGAACACATGATTTCTTTTATGGGTATGTTTTCAACATGTATCTTCTTATGAATATGAACTAGCAATAAAATTTTCATCATTATCTTATTAATGGATTATGATAGTGCACCAATGATGTCATAGATTACTCGTATCATTTATTAAGTTTTCTATGTTTTTTCTTTGATTAATTTTGTCATTCATTTGATGTTAAGTATTATGGTGATTTCCATGTTAATAAGAATTTGACTTCAGAATGCAGGTATAAGAACTATGAGTTATGGGTGTTATTATGTTTTTTATCATATTTATTGTTCTTTTCCACCCCTTACTTTAAAAAAATATTAATTATTTCTCTATATACCATTTATTATTTCTTTTTTCACGATTGGTGATGCAACTTTTATGGTGCTGGTTTGGTTCTATGTATACAACGTTAACTACAAGCCAAACTGTCATTTTTGAAAATTGTATCTCAATATGGTTGAATTGATTGGAGTCTAAAAAATTAGAACTTATAACTTTTTGGTTGTTCTAAATTCTGAAATATCTAGAATGTATCATCCCCCCTCATTTTCTCTGGGTATGTTTCTTTGATCATTAATACATTATCAGAAAGTTCTATACCAGTTCTTGTTTTGTTTTTAAATTTTGATTCCTTATATTTTTTTATTTTTTGGTTACTGTGGAAAATGGAATTGGTTCATATTATTTTAATGTGGATGTTTCTAGAAATAAAAGGTTCTTATTTTCTA
The DNA here is from genome assembly GCA_963277665.1 of Viscum album. Taxonomy (NCBI): domain Eukaryota; kingdom Viridiplantae; phylum Streptophyta; class Magnoliopsida; order Santalales; family Viscaceae; genus Viscum; species Viscum album. The sequence goes on from OY728122.1 coordinate 1,912,233,713, forward strand.
ATAATACATTGACACCAACTATGGCTATTGCAAATTTAGTTGTAAACATAACAATATTATACTTTTATTTCCACTTTTAATTAAACCATTATATTATGTATTTTAGAATATATATTGAATAAAATTTTATACAAGTGTATCTATTAAAACCAAATGAATCATCATTGTATAAATTTGAGAAATTATTAAACCTCTTAGAAGATTTTGTTCATCATTTTTTAACTTCTTTAAAAAAGTATAATTGTATCTTGTTTTCAAATCCCACGCTCTAGATCTTGTTTTCATGTATTATTTATTTTATATATATTATCATCCTTATAATTCCAATTGATGGACTTAATATTTGGAGTCATTTTTTCTTTTAATGGTATTAAATTTTTAGAAACATCTCAAATATGATCAATGGTAAGGATTTAGAAATATTCAATCTAGATTTGTTGTTCAGATGATTTTGAAAATTTTATTCTATCCCACTAAAAATTATTTTGGCATAGGAAAACTTTTGGTTTTAGGAAAGATAATTTGGGTAAATAGAAAAGTAATTTTTTGTTAGTGTGATGGTGAATTTAATTAATCACGGTTAGTATAGAAAAAGTTAATATCTCTCTGAGACCGGAGCTGCTGACACTTCAAAATATTCTTATGTGGGGCCCTCTTTGGTTCTTCTATTTTTTTTATTTGGATTCCATATTGATATTGAGGTGGTTAGTAACACTTCTTCCATATTCAATTATCAAAGATTTCAATGATTTTTTTATGTTATTTTAAAACCAAATGTTGGAAATGATTTCCATTTCACTCAGATGTTTATGTTAAATATTGGATACATCAAATACCACACAAACCTTCAAAATTATACTGAAAGAAACAGTTTTGGATGGATTTATTTTATATTTAAATTTTTTTGGGTGATTGTGGTAATTTTATTTCTTGTGTTCTATTTTTTTACAATGTCTCTTCTCACATATTATAACGACACCCCAGTTGAAAACCAATCTAACATATGCAGCCTTTTCTTAGAGATTATATTTCTTCTCTTCCTTGAATAATTCTTATAGAAGGCTGGATGATTATGTTTTTGTTGATGCATACATTGATCGCCTGAAAATTTCATTATCCAATTCCATGCTTGGTATGGATTCCAATGATCCTCCTAAAACATTGGAAACTATGCAATTGATTGGTTACATATTTTCCAATGTAATAAATACTTTTATAAAAAAACATGATATATGTGATTTTACATGGAGAAGAAACTTTATTTTCCATTTGAGCATTATTTTATATGGTTACCCTAGATGATGAAATTTAAGGTTCATCATTATTTCTAATGATTTGATTTTCGGAACGGTTGGATGAGTTCCTATGTCATCTAGGTTCTTTACATCTACACTTGGATCCAAATAGTGTTATGTTATTGTTTATGACTCTTTTTTTCCATAACTTCCTTTAATAATTCATATATTATTCTAATATTTAGTTTTTAATTATCTAGTTATTAATTATTTTATTGTATTTTAGAAGTGAATTGCTACACTCTTCATCGGTGTTTGGAATTTTACAAGTTGAGGATGGTCCCTATTATTTTTTCATACCGAAAATCATTGTTGGGAAGCTCTCAAAAGACCTCTATAGTTAGGTCTGTATGATAATTTCATGTTATACAATGCAGTGGCTTCATGAATTAATTTTTATTCATTTATTTAAGATGATTAAATCCTTTTAAAATGTATATAATTACATAAGGCATGCACAATGTCTCCATTTTTTATCTACTATAATTTTTAGTTTTAACACCATATTAATCATGATAATAGGTATTGTTGTAAAACTGAGATCCCTCAGTCTAGTTTCTCATTTGTGAATATTTTTGAAGACACTATGCCCAAATTTTATACTAAATTTGATAGGATTTTAAGATGATTTCAAAACTTGTCAAGACAAATATTCTTCCTGGTGGTATTACTAAGATTGGACTCCTATTTTCTTTGTGTGTTAATTAAATCCCAGAAGAGAAATTTTTTCGACTTATTGAACATATTCTAGTATCTATTAGTTCCTCTAATAATGGATCACAGGTTACTAGATATGGTGGAAGATTAATTCCCAATGCTTTTGTCTGGATGAATAGGTTGGGTTCTTGTTTTCTATCAGTTCGTGAGCTCGAGGTAGAGTGTATTGGTTTGTTGTGCAAAGTCTTGGCCAACCCTATCGGATTTTAAACATTATTACTGCTCAGAAATTCCACTATTGAATATAATTCATGTTTCTGATGTGTTGATTATGCTCGTAGGGTCAGGGATTGTGTCTTTTTTTATGTTCATGAATGTAAAATGAAGCTAGGAAACATAGTGTTTAGTGTTCTGTATGAGTGTTAGTGGGGTAAAAACCTACTGTATTTTTTATGGTGACTAGACAAAATAGCCACAATGGTAAATTGTGGCAGTATACAATGTGTTTTTTTTTGGAAATAGAAATTTGTATTCATGTTGTAAACTGTTTCAGTAGACATACTTCCACAGTTCAAACTCTTTCCATAATACTATGTTTCTATATGTGTACTACCACAATGGAAACTATGGCTATAGTCAGGGCCCTATTTCCATGCCAATATAATCCATGGCTTCTTTAAATTTATCCATGGTTCTAAACTGTGGGTATAGTTTGAATTTATAGAAGTGAATGAGACCCACGGGGTCTCCCCACTATTTAGGAACTACCTAGCTTAGACCGACATGGTCTAACCTAGAACTCTCCACTAGACCAACACCCCCCCACCACCATAACGGAGAATAACATGACATAACAAGAATAAAACCATGAAATTGGCCAAAAACAAAACTACCATGAAGACTAACCACATAAGGAAAACCACATAAGGATGTACATCTGAAAAAGTACCACCACACCTACTTACAATCAAATAGATTCTTTAAAATCACAAGGACCAGAATGAGAAAATTAGGTCTCTACACTTATTTCCACAATAAGAGACCTTTCATGGTGAAATAGATATATGAATAATGTTGAAATTTCTTCATTTCCCATACTGAAGAAAAAAACTAGACCATGGTCCCTCACACCCCTAATTTTTGACTATACACCAGCTACTTTCTAGGGCTTCTGGCGGTTCCCTCATGTTTTAGGCATCTACTACCTCACAGTATGGAATAAAATATCACAATTAAAACTAATTCATTCAACCAAAACACACAAGAAAAAAATTCACCTTTAACAACATTTTTTACATAGAACAAGAAACTACCAAAAAAGAGACACAATAGAATCCACCTCTACTCATGAGATCATGAATTTAGATCTTTTTAAAGAAAAATGTTCTTCCATTATAAAAAATGTTCAAAGGAAATCTACAACATCCACTTTTACAGTTTAAAGCGAAAGAAACACCGCAAAACACTACCAGACACAACCATTACTAAAAGAGTACCAAACATAGAAAGGGGATTTAAATATAGTTCGGAATAGTAAACCACTCTTCAAAATTGGTTCTATTTCATTTCCTAGAAACACCCCAACAAAACTGTTGCAAGTGACATAGGCATCCATAAGTGTGGTAAGTATTCATATCATTCGAAAATGATGAATTATAATGATATGGATTGTCACACTGATGACACACCATGACCATTTGATTACAAGAAGCTAAAGAAATATCACGTGGTCTTCCAATTCTGGGACAACCATGAACAGGTTCAGGCCAATTCCCCATATCTTTACTGGAAATCTCTTCACCACTTCAATAGATCATAGGAATATTATCTACCTCAAGAACTCCCAATATCATAGCCTCAACACAAACATATTACCTCAACACATTGGTAAAAGAGATTATGCCAAACTATATAACCTTCAATTGTAGATTAAGATGAATTCCATAATCAAAATTTCTAGTCTTCAAGGAATCGTACATAGTCAACTCAGGAATAAATGGATCTAGATCCACAAAATGGAAGAAAAACTAAAAAATTGATTTGTTACCTTGCTGTAAAAAACACATCTTCATTCCCTTTATTACCTTTACTATCTTAGAAAAATACTTATGAATAGATAAATCATTGAAAAGTTACTAGGTAAGATCTTTTTGAGGCTTGGTTTTAGCGTTCTACTTACACCACCTCCATTTTAGACCATCAAGAATAAAGGAATAAAAATAATTCATTAACGACTTAGGCCACTCAAGGAGACTAAAAATAATTTTTATTTTCTATATACACTCATCCCCTTCAAGAGGATCTTCATGAAGATAAAAGAGAGGTGGATTTAACTTCTAAAAATCAAGAAGGAAATTCATTGGTTTATTAACTCGATAGTTTTCAAATGGTGAACTACACATGGCTACACTTTGATAATCCATAAAATCATTATGGGTGTAGTCGTTAACCAACTAGATAATCTAAATATCAATCAAAAACAACTCATAAACCAAAACTCTCCTTAAATAAAAACCACATCAAAACCAAATTTCCAACAAGATCTCAAACTCTAGGATCACATGGGAAACACAACGAACTCACAAGAGGGTTTACTACACAACATTGGTTTCAAAAAACCATTATTTGCTTCTTAAAATACTTTAGAAACAAAGAAAATGATATATTTCAAACTCACCAATGGCATTCCATGGAGCCTCACACATGAACATTCTTGTTCCACCCTAAGAACTCGTTAATGCATGTTGAACCGGGTAATCATATACCCGTATCACCATCCATCCACTTTCCACCCAAATTTTTGCATGTGAGCACCCATAGAAACACCAAAGGTTAAAAAAATATTTTCATTTTTGAAAAAAAAAATTCCACCCATGTTTTCAAAATATAACTTCACATATTATTTCCAAATTCAAAAATATTTTCAAAATCTCACTTACCGCCAATTCATAAACCATTTTGAAATTCCACATTTCAATCCGTTTCATAATTATCAAAAATGAAATCTTTTGGATTTCCATCCATAAATCTATCTCATCTCATTTAAAAAAAAATTGCCACATAACTGGTTTCCTTCCATAAAAAACCATTTGACTAAAAACTCATTCTTCTCATCTAATTTTTTTTCCTAAACCTTCTTAAAAATTAATTTCTGATCACCAAGCAAGAAATTTCAATAAGAACCATGTTATAATTATAAAAATCCAATCCGGTGAAACCAATTTCATTTCACACCAATGGGTTAGTCTATAAAAATTCATTTTCTAAATCCTTCTTCAAAGTTAATTATAAAAATCCATTTTCTAGAGATTTTTGAAAATGATTATAAGAACTTATTTTCCCACTTCCCAAAACCAAACCATTACCACTTTAAAATCAAATTTTCACAATTTCAAATAAGGTTTTCAAGAAAAATGGAATCAAGGAAGAAACAACACAATTCACAGGGGGAACTAGTATTGATGGGTGAATTGGACATATAGTTGGAGAACATATTCCAAACACACCGCCATCCTAGAGAGCCTTCTATAACAATGTCCCCACCTCCTCACGGATTTCTAGGCCCTACAATCTCACTTATACCATTAGACTAAATCTCTTTTCATATCTCAAGAAAAAACACCTAGTATGAACCAAATAAACCAATAGAAACCTGGATTTCCATGGGAACTCAAGTTTCTATCTAGAAATTATTGGCCATACACTCCCCCATACTTTCACACCAAGTTATGATAGTCCCAATCCTTCTACCTTGACATACAAAATAAAAAATGGTTCTCTGAAAGCATATTATTCTAAATAACTAACCTGACTCTGATACCATTTTATAACAAACCAACCTAGGTCCACCCCAAACTATTCACCAAAGTTAATTGGTGGTAAGGCCAGATGGGAGTTCCCAATTCCCACAGGTAGGCAACTAGTATTGGGAATCAATAGAGTTACCAAGGGAAATATTTAATCAAATATAATAAAAAACTAAATATATGAAATAAACATAGGATCCTAAATGAATAAATATCCTAACTGGATATCATTTTACAAATCTGTAGATACAAAAAACTAAACAATGAAAATGATAAAACCTGACAACTACAACATCTCCATGTGACCTCAAGGGTCACACTTCAAAACCAAGACAATAATTTTCCCATGGTGAAAACAACAAAGTTGAGACCGACACCAAATGATAAAAAAATAACTATAGGAATGAGTATTAAAAATCATTAGTCATTCCCTAAAAATACTTTCCCAATGCACTTCCTTTAGAATAAATTAAAAATAAAATTCATGTTTGAAATACAACATAAAAGGGGATATTATCTAAATATTTTACATATTAAAACGAAACAGAGTTAATTACCCTTTTTACTATTTGAAACCACATTACCTTCCAAGTGGGAACCATAATAATTTTTAAGAAGAATGAAAACATTTCATTTAATATGGAGAGTTTAAACCACTTCCAAAACCTTTTTCATAAACACTTGAATTTTTTTTATCATTTTTGGCATAAATCCACACATCTCAAGAAATAAGAACAACAATCACACAACAAGGGAAATGGAAAAATATCACACAAGAGTACCTAATAAATAATACATCACAATAATTCACTATAGACAAATAAGTGCCAATATACATGGGAGAAACCTAGGAGTTCATGAATAATACAGAACATACTATACATCTGGACTCATCCTGGAATGCATAACTCCCTTGATGAAAACAAATTTGACCAGATGCTCATCTACACCTTTCCTATTATAAACTGAGTGGGAAAATCCTATAGCAATTAAAATAAAAAAATATCCAATTACATGATATGGGTTACTAGTCAGATTGTAAAACTAACTAATGTAGTAATTATTCTCTACTAATCTGCTCACTATGATTGATTCCCATGTCAAGAGTTTAAATGGGGTGATCCAACCATTTCCAAATGAGAATCTAATAATAATAAAATATATCATATATAAGAATTCACTCATAGTAACCACCCTAACCCCCCCAACATGATAAATCTCTTGAAAAATAAATTGATCTCAAAGGATTCCATACTAGGGATATACCATTATTCACAATGTAAATGCGTTATGAGGATTAAACATAAATTACATCCCACCCATTCAACAATAATGGATCATAAAGATTCCATAGTGATGAAATCTCATCCACTAAGCATATATATACACAAAAAATGCAAGATGATTATCCAAGGATAGTTTTCATGATAACCATTTTCACCAATTTCATAAAAGTGCCAAATGGGCCTCAAGATCCTTTCACAAAAGAAACAAATTTCAAAGAACCTAATATTCTTTTAAAAATGGTGTAAATACACCATTTTCATTTCATAATTATTTATAAGAATTCCATTTATTCTCTCACACCACATGTGTAACCCAAGACCACTTTCATTAAAATTCTAAATGGGCCAAAATCCACTGTCACATATCAAACCACATTCAAAATCCAAATACACACTTATTTTAAATCCAAAATAACTTTGAACACCTTTCAAGAAACTCAAGACAACATTTTATGTACAAAAAATTGATTTTTAAAGTGCAACCATGATTTAAATATCAAAATTTACTCACAAAATCCAACCAGGCATTTTATCAATCACTTGGTGTTCAGTATTAAACAAAACAATGCCATTCATCAAAAAACAACAAAGAAATAACCACATTGAAATACAGAAAAATGATTCAAAGATCACACATCAATATTTAACATATAAGTAAGGTGAGAAAGGTATGATACCAATTATTCTTAAATTAAAAGGGTAAGTGCAAAGGGAACCCTACCTCAAACTCATGGAACTTCAATAACACATACCCAAATCCACCTCGTGAAGGGATGAGGAAGCAAGAAAAACCACAAGGAACCTTAAAAAAAACCAATATAAATCATGGGAAACATAAACCATAGATCCACATGACCATGTTATATGAATATCTCATGATAAAATGGTGGGATAAGGAAGAGGGAGAATAGGGGAAATGATTACCATACAGATATCACCTAAATACCATGAAAAAACCCCTTATATATACACATGGGAGAAAGTAGGAAGCTTGAATAATAAGGGAGGATATACCCTAGGGATATTCAAACTAGAGGAAGTGAAAAATGGGTGGATTGGGGATAACTTATGGGAGGTAAAATGATACATTTCATTGTTTTTTTAAGATCTTAGTAGCTCACACGGTTTGATAAACCATGTTCCAAACAAGCGATATGGTTCTTACATGAGAAAGAAACTACCCACATGATTTATTTATGGTTTTAGTGACCATTTTAATGTTGGGTTCCATACTTCTTTAAAAAAACTCTTCACCAAACTATTTCATGGGATAATCCACACAGTTTCCCCTAATCGTGCGCCAACTGTTTGTTATCTTATTACAAGCCCAACGACTAGAATTTTAACCAAAAAATAATGATAAAACTATTTAATGAACATGGGATCAACCATAAAAAATATAATCTCAAAATTTAAACCTCATCCCATCCAGAGCTCGAGTGAAAAACTGAGATCTAAAATGAATCACAATAAAGGGTTAAAACAAAAACATGTGTGTGATAGGAAATGATATAGATATTTTATAGAATTATTCATTATGTATCCATGTTTTCAAATACACTAAAAAATTATGGTTCTATGATAGTTTATCTTTATATGTAATGAATATTATGATAATAAGATTTATTATTTAAATATGAAAATATTGTGTTTCTCTATGGGAACTAATGAAGTGGATTATGAAGGTATTGTTTCTATATGATTTGGGCCATAGTTAAAGAATATTATTCAAAATAATGTTATGTTGTCATGATTTAAGGATTGTTTTAAGTGCTTATAAAAAAATTTATGACAATTATGTTTCAGGTTTATCTTTTATGGATTTAACATCTTATTTTGTGCACTTTAAAGATCACTTATGTTTAATTATTATCACTCAGGATATTATGATATTTATCTTATGATCATGTTTTTTCAATTATACATATAAACTCATCCTTGATAAAATATTTATTCATCCCTCACTAATAATTTGATATCACCATGTATATTATTCTTTTATTCTGCAGGTTTTGAGGATTGGACATACTAATGAGATGTATAGAAGGTGGTTTATTTTGGGGATTAGTGCTAGATGAAACAAACACTAAACAATTATCTATAAGATCCCTCGTGACATTGTTGTCTGAAATTTTGATTTCCAAGAACTCCAACCACTACACCGAGTCATCCATTTATATATTTTCTCTCCTTTCAAGTTCATCATTACATGAAACAAACAAATGCAGGAGAAAATCCACTAGAAAACACACATAGAAGCATAAAGTAAAAAATAATGAAAAGTAGAATTACATGGTTTAGAATTTCATTCTACATTCATGGGAGAACTAAAAAATCACATTCATTAAATGAGGATAAATATCCATGTTTCAAGAATTTCCATCTTACATAAAACTACCTAGATCAATAAAATATGTTCCAATAACATTATTCTTTAATCGCATCCTCTAAATCCCTCATTCTGGTCTTTGTCTTTGGGGATATCATATACCAACTTTGTCTCTAGTTTCTCTTGTACTTTGTGTACACCTAGGTTGGATTCCATGAAAAGGAAGCCACCTATTTCATTGTCAGTCCCTATTAGTGATCATCTTTTATACACAAAAAATGACACTTCTCCCATTTTTATAGATACCATGTCAGTATATCTAATAAATTCAGTAAAAATAATTTTTCCATAAATTAATATTTAGAATTAACTCTATATTAAGGTAGATAGAAACTACTCAATTAATCGTGATAAAAATATATCCATTAAAAAAATTATCTTTCTAATAAATGAGATAGACCCATGTCAATTATGACTTGATCATTTTTTCAAAGGTCTAGTAAAAAATATCCCCCTTGAAGACTATTCTCATTCCCACACCAATGTCAATACTAGTCCAAAATCCATTAAACATTATTCTGCAGTGTCTGAATAGTTCTCCCATCTATGTTTCTCCAATCATCTATGATCCCACTAAATTAGTCACTCCTAAATATTCTGGAACCATGATATGTTCATTCCACTAAATCAATAAAACTATTTTCAATTACTATATTGAAATTTTATCTAAATAAATAATGAAAAAGTTATTATCCTACTAAATTATTTAAATTAAAAATAAAAATCTACATCATTCGGTATGTCATTGTCCTCCCTCTATCAAACTTCAGTGAATTTCTGAATACTCTACAACTTAGATTCCATACCACTAAATAGATTACACAGAAATATAGTTACACCATTGAAAAAAAATTCTTATAGTAATTGTAGATTATATAAATTCATATGTAATTGGAATAATGAACTCCCACTAAAATTTCATTTATGAAAACCATGGAAATTGGTTCCTTTCTTCAACATCTTTTAGTCTATTTTTGGCTATTTTCAAACTAACTTTCATCACAAATGGTCCATACAATTCTCTATCAATACTCTAAATGATCATACCAATAGAGTCAAAAAGTACAATATAAATTCTACATCCACAATTACATATATAACAGGTGTACATATTTAATATTCCATCAAATTTAATTGATAACTGACATCTTCATCTAGCATCTCCTTTGGGAACTTGAGTTATCTATCAGCTTACTAAAAATTATAAAATAATCATTTTGTTATTGTGTACTTGTTTTCATGGACTTCTAGTACTATTACCTTTAATAATTTAATCATTATACCACCAAGATCTAAATCCCACCCAATGAAATGGAGAACACCACATGACAGCTATAATTATAAATATTCTTGATAACATTGATACTTTGACGATACCAACACCCACTTCTGGTGAAATTCTTTTGGAATCCTGATAGACCACCTTACCTGAAGAAGACTGGTATTCTTTCATAGATCATTGACTATCACCAACAATGGATCATGATTCATAGTCTTATTGGTCAATATGACATTCGATATCAAAAACCATATGGTATAAACTCACTCTTATAGTAAAATACTTTCATGTACTTGATTAACTACTCCGAAGAAATATTTCACCATTCCTTTGACACCAAATATTTGGGATCATGACTGTAAAAAAAGAACATTGAATATTTCATTATAATATCTCCCATGACTTTGGTGTTTGGAACTAGGAATTTGAATCATTCCATCCCCTACAAAGATTCATCCTTTCATCTAGTTATACTTCTTCCTATATATTCATTCCAAGAAATGAACAACAATATGATAAATTCAAAAAGAAAACACTTATTCAAGAACAAAGAGTATATTTCTATTGATTCTTGAATAAAATTATATCCACCATATTTTGAAGGATCTTCAAATCAAATTACCATTGAGAAATGGATTAATGTGGTGGAAAATATATTTTCTATTCCCTAATTCTCTATTTGGAAGAAAATTCCAACCAATGGTGGATTTTAATTAAGAATAAAATGAATAATGAATAATTATAATCAATATAATGGGAAGAGTTTATGAAAGTATTATTTACCAAATATTTTCTTCAAACTCTTATCACATATATATATAGGAAATTCATGGAGTTAAAACAAAAGGAGGATGAATCCATTTGAACTTACAAAGAATACCCCATGAGGATTAAAAAATTCTTCTAGTTTTATCTATGATCAAGAAAATAAAATCAATAGTTTCTTCAATGTGTTAAAAATTATCCTTTGAAATACATTTTTCATAAGAGGCTTTGGAATCTACAATGAATGTTTTTGATGTATTCTAAAGGTGGATATGGAATATGTGGTCTCTCACTACTCGGGAGAGGGAAAAAGGAAATTGGAATACTAGGTAAATCCTAATGGTAAGCTACATGCGGGGGATTTGAACCCCCTAATTTCCAAAACTGTGGGAGGAATCACTTGAGTAATTATTTTAAAGGGTCATGGATGGTTTTTAAGTGTGGTAAAGTAGGATACCGAGGCTAAAACTACTAATGTAAGGCTAATAGAATGATTAAAAATAGAGGATAAGAAAGTACTAGATAATTATCTTCACTGCAATGAATCAAGTGAATGGATTTTGGACTCCAAGAAAATCAATGTCCCAACCCTTTGGAAAATAAAGAAAATAGGCCCTAGAAACCTCCTAGACCGAGGGAACAAGGAAGACAATTCATAATAATTACTACTGAGGAATATGATGAAGTGATTTTAGGTATAATTACTCATTATTCTAGATCTATGAATATTTAATATGTAATAAATGTTTTCAAGAAGAATCTTTATGAAGATATATCCCAGAAGATACTTTTTTAATAATATTGTATCACCACCTCATATGATGGATATTGAACTATCTTTGAAATCACATGGTGTAATGATGATCATATCAAATATTTATAAAAAATCTGTCATCAAAATTTCTTTGAATATGCTTCTTAAAAATCTAATTCTTATTTTGTTGGTTGAATTTAACATAATACTGGGTATACATTGGTTATCTGTATGTAAATCCCTTGACAGTTTTCAAGAGTGGTGGATATAAATTTATGTCCCCAATCATCCTATTCTCAAGTATCAATATAATGATTGTCCCTCCTTGAAATGAAATTATATAATATGGGTCCTGATACCTAGTATTGAAGGATTTATAGCTCAAATGATTGGGGTGGAATTTGACACGGATGACATGCCTATTTTATGAGAATATACTAATGTAATTATGGGATAACTGGTTGGTATTTTCCTAGAGAGTGAGGTTGAGTTTTCAATATAACTCATACATGTATCTATTCCTATCTCACATAGTCCATATAGAATATATCTCATTGAATTGGAGGAATTAAAGAAGAATTTAGAAGAAAATAAAGGCAAGGGTTTTATCCAACATAGTGATTCACCGTGGGGTGAATCGGTCCTTTTTTTCAAAATTAAGGATGGAGAAATGCACCTTTATATTTAATTTACAACCCTTAAAAATATCAGGATTAATAACAATTATCTTATACCCTGTATTAATTAATTTTTCATTCAACTCAAAGGGGTATAGTAATTTTCAATTTTTGACTTACGATATGGATATGATATTTTAAATGTCAAAAGGGTGGGTATTTCAACAAAATAATTCAAAATGAGCTATAGACTCAATGTGTTTTTATTGATGACATTCATATTGAAAAATTCCCATCCTTCTTGATGGATATAATCAATAGAGTATTTAGAGACTACCTAGATCAATTTGTTGTTAAATTCCAAAATGATATTCTTATTTATTCTAATTTCACAGAAGAACATTTATATTTTTTTGGGATTTTGTAAATGACCATAATAAAAGAGATATTGTAAGAAAATTTTAGAAAGTGTGAATTATAGTAATAGATTGTGTCATTCTTGGGACATGTAATCACCAGTAATGGAATATCTATAGACCATTCAAAGAAAATAGTTATTTAATAGTGTCCCGGATTAACCATATTAACCAAGATTCATTGTTTTCTTAGGATGTATGGATATTATCAATTATTTGTAAGATATTTATCATGGATATTAAATCCACTAAATAAGTTAACATAGAAGGGAGTGATGATCCTTTTCAGGGAGTAATGTGGAGAATAATTTAAGGAACTAAATATGATATTTCTCACAACATCTATACATAAATTTAACTTCATTGGGTAATGAGTTGTAACATACATTGATTCCTAAAATAAGTTCTTGAGATGAATACTCATGAAAAATGAAAATTTAATTACATAGGTATGAGAATAATTAATTATCTATAATAAAATTAATTATACGCTTGATTTAGAGCTAGTTATAGTGACACTTCCATTAATCATTTTTGGAACTATCCATGTAGTGAGAAGAGTGATATTTATAATAAACCAAAGATATTTAAATATATATTCATACAAAAGGATTTAAAAATAAAATAAATTATATGGTTGGAACAAATCAAATACTATGATTTCAAAATAAATTACGACCCTGGGAAGGAGAAAAATGTGGTTGATGCTTTGACCAGGAAAGAACATGCTAACTTATCTATAATGTGGGTGGAAAGAGTCCCAATATTCAAGAAATTATAAAGGAAGAATCTTGAAGTCATAAGAGAAGGTGGAAATCCTATCTTTCCCACATGACTCCACAACCATCCATTTATGAGAAGATAAAAAATTATAAAAAAAATGATGTTGAGATACAAAAAAAGGTTATAAATATTCCAGAGTTCAACTTTGATAAATATATAGTTAAAATATTCTTAACCTAAATATGTGACACATAAAAATTGGAATTAAAGAAGGAACATTTGGATGATGCATATAACTCATCATTCTCTATTCATCTAGGAAGTATAACAATATATAAAGACCTAAAAACATATGATTGGGAAGCATGAAGAAAGAAATAGAAAAATACATACCTCGATGCTTGGAATGAAAATATATTAATGATGAATTAAAAAATTGTATGGGTATGTTTCAACCATTACCCATAGCAATATGGAAATAGGAAAATGTCACAACTCTCCCTAGAGGGCCCCATTCCATGACTAACCCAAACCCGCCTCCAATAGGCCAGGATATGGCGACTATCACTGAGTAGGAATATCCCAAAAATGGGTGGCATTTATCTATCTAACTATACACATGCCAATATATCCAATCCAAAAATTCTAAAAATGTAAAAACACCAAGTAAACAATGCATTAACACACCAAGATCCTAACCATAGAGTATGAATTTAGGAATCCAGAAAGTAAATAGAGCTAGAGTACAATCCCAATAGAAGAAAGAGTCTGTAAAAGTTGATGCATAGGATCTTGAAACTCATCTGCAGAATACACTTTGTGAATGGTAGGATTAGGGCAGCTGTTTGAAGCCAAAGGAGAACTCCTCCTATATCTTGCCTCTCTAAGCACCACCTGGTCTTGGTCCACCTATAACTCTATCAAATCATCGATCGTCTGGACAAGAAAAAACATGTTCTACAAAAGCCCGTGTAGGGGTGAGTAAAAAAATACTCAGTAGGACAACCTAAAACCACAAATGAATACCACCAAAAAATAAAAAAAGTGCACCAGAAATGAAATACACTATATATACCTCAAAGGAAAATACATGAAGTATAGTCATCTCTACAATGGTATATGTTTATAACACATATAACAAGGTTATCCAGATATACACATAACAATCCACGATGTAAATTGGTATGTCACAACCAATCAACACAGTAGGAATCCTCTTGAGGCATGCTTGTTCTGAGAGAACTCACTCCTCAAGTCATGATATTTTCAAAGACTCTTGTGAAGGGGTCCTTCTAATTTGAGCCTCACGCAAAGAGAAATATAGTGGTAAAAGATCATAATATAAAGAGAGGAGATCCATCCCAGAGAATACGAAAAAAACAATATATATTTTCTTCAACTTAGGGGATCCTTCTTAGATAATACCAAAACCTTACTAATGCGGCCTGTAACTTACGTGATCCTTGTCATAGAATATCAAAAACCCTATTGATACAACCCAAAAGATGAAGGACTAATTCTCTACACTATAAGTTCTTGTAAATTCCTATAAAAATCCATCAGGACGGATATATGATCTCTCCAGTCCCAAGTAGGGATACCATAACTCTTTCCGAGACTCATCCTCTAAAGGGGACTACTATCCAGTGATGTGGACATAATATCATATTTAACACTCGAGGAAAGAACCAAGGAAAAATCTCCACCTATACTGGTCCAAGATAAAAATCACACCAAGACATTATAAAAAGACCACCACATCTCAAGGTTCCCAACACCATAGATGGCCTGCCAAAACGATATTCCATCTGAAAGTTACGACCATTTTAGTGAAAGAGTATAACTCAGGTCTAGTTTGAGTCCGACCCAAACCGGCTCAGCTCGAACTGAGCCGACCCCCATTTATTTCTTGTGGCCAACCTAGTCATGTACTCTCAGTCAATGCAATGATACTGTGTTCAATGAAAATGGCCATCATATCTGTTGTCTCCCCTATGACCTGCATCATCGCGAGCTCCACGCCAACCCACAGCCGTGTACGCAGTCCCCCTTATCTATGTCCCCATTCACCACCCGTGGCACCGTTCAGGTCGTGAGCTCCCATAAGGTCCCACCTGGAATGCGTTATACCTCTATTTTCGGCTACCCCTCTAGTGGCCCGCTGCTCACCTCGCTCTCTACCTGGACCCGCCCCACCAGGATGCGCCCTCCATTCACCACTGACTGTCCCGCCAGTGGACCCCCTAGACCAACATGAGACGCTGCTTTGAGCACCTTCATGTTCCACTACCTTGAACCATATTAGGCCTCCTGATAGTCCTACCTTCACCGCACCTTCACTTTCGTACCTATGTGGTGTCTTTGTGGCATTAAATATTTGGCCTTGGGTTTTTGCACTACAAATAAAAGGTGCAATAAACGTCTGCTCATAAAATCATGAAGAATACAAAGAACATCAAGGGAGAAAAGGAATATGGAACAACCCTTGGAATGGACCTCAACCTTGTGTTCATTCCGGCCTTAGTCCATTCTATAAGAATAATCATGAAGCATAACAATCCTTAATCAAATCAACCCTGTAAATAAAATCCCCCAAGAATATACCCAACCTGCAATACAGATGACCAGTGAATCAATCTATTCATCGATTGACTCACATTCATCATACCGATAAATAATGGGGTGGAATAAAGTCAAAACACACTACCTACCTAAATGTTTAACAACTTTTGATGAAGAACTATGTTGCGTCGTCGTCATTCATCGGTCCTTGATCCGTCGAACCTGAGGTTGTGTCGTTCTTCCATTGTTTACCAATAGTTTTTTCAGATGTTATTCTCTATTTATCAGAGGAATTATATGTTTATGGTAAACCCTAAATCCCTCTCCATGATCCTATTAAAATAAAAACACTGCTACATTGAATAAAATGTTTTTATTAAAATATTTTAATGAGGTTTACGTCCAAAAACTAACTAGCAATACCAACCTGTTCCGATAGATGTAAGGTCATGCCTAAGGTAACGTCACTACTATGAATGCAAAGGTGACCTAATATTTATGATATAGGAATTTTTATTGGAGTTATTCATGTTTTAAATAAAATTTTCCACGCGATTTATTAAAAACTAAACTTTTAAATATACTTTTCCGGGCACACTAGGCCTCGGAATCACACAATTTCTTCATGCATGGTCTCATAATTTTCATTATTAATTTATAAAAATTAATCTAGAGAAAGTAAAACTCATTAAATTCTCCCCACCTTAGGTATTTATGTCCCCAAAATCTAAATCAAAGGCTATAATAAATGAAGGTACTAAGCATGAATTTGAGCCTCCCGCCCTCATGTTCTATCCTAGAGATTCTCAAGCTATCGTCGAACAAACACCAGAGGAATAAACCACCTAAAAGGATTCATCTCCTATCAATCCTCAATCTCCACCAAGTACTTCACAGAAGTCGGCTCATCATTAATGTCCAGCTCACCCTAGTTGATGATGTGTGATGGATCATGAATGTACCTCCTCGGCTACGACATGTGGAAGACATCATGTGCCTGATGCATCTACGGGGGTACAGATAGGTTGTACGCCACCTCAAAAAAATTTTAAAGGATAAAAAATGGGTTGATGTACCTTAGAGATAACTTCCCACCCTTGAAAATTTTTTTTAACCCACATCGAGGTTATACCCCAAAGTAACACATGGTCTCTTTCGTTGAACTCCAGAGGCCTCCACCTCCTATTAGTATATGACTTCTGCTAGCTCTGTGAAGGCCTCATCTACTCCTAGATGATCTACACCATCTTAGTGGTATCCCACACCATCACTAGACCCATGAGTGCTGACTCTCCTGGGTCATTCCCTCAATGTGGGGACCTTCATGGTCGCCATACAAGGAATCAAAAAGTGTCACACCAATGGTATAATGATAGGTGTTTTTGTATGAAAACTCCACCAGTGGTAGGTGATCATCCCAGCTACACCTGAAGTCCAAGATGTAGACCTAAAACATTTCCTATATAAAATGAGTTTTCCTCTTAGTCTGGCCATCCATTTGGGGATGAAACGCCATGCTCTAGTGTAACTGAGTCCCAAAGGCCTCATATAATCCCTTCCACAACTAGGATGCGAAACGAGCATCATGATCTGAAATGATCGTCAATGGAACTCAATGGAGTCAAACTATATCCTACACAAAGAGGTATATCAATTTATCTACTAAACCCTACTCCCATATAGGTCAGATGTGGGTTGACATGGTGAGTCGATTAATGATCACCCATATGAAATCGTGTACCATTGTCGTATGTGGTAACCCTAACAATGACTTACATTGATATCCCCTTTCACTTCCACTCTAGCAACTCAAGTGGTTGTGTAACTCCCCGACCCCAGCTACCCAGAGTCGGTGCATTACTTCGTAACATTGGCATGATCACAAAAGATCAAGTCTCGAAGGACCGATTAGTTTAGTAGCCATGGAAACACTAGATACATTCATAAGTCTTACATTACATCATAAAGTAAAACAAAACTACAACATCTTCTCTTCATATCCCCTTATATTATCCCTGTAGGTCATTCATAATATACTTCTTCACATCCTGGAAAAATTAAAACATTGAAAGGGGTGAGCTCAGATGCTCAGTAAGGATAACAATATTGTGGAAGCTTTCATAAATAAACATTAACAATTAAAGCAATGTATGAATAAAACAAAAGCCTTTTAAACACGAACTTCAACATAATATGGAAAAAGTAAAATGCGATAATGCCATTTACTTATTCACATGAATATTCTACTGGTCGAATAATCACATGCAATATCAATAACCACTTTCATAATGATGGAATGCATAATGCCGGACATTCTGAAACATTTTGTCAAGGCCTCGGCCAAGACGTCTAAAATGATTAAGGCCTCGGACAAAACCATAAATCAAATTGGGAAAGGGCCTCGGCCAATTCCACGTCTAGTTGTCTCATGAGACCTACCGATGCAATTTTTTTAGAAGATACTTACGTTTAAAATTGCTCAAATATACTCCAGTGTTTTTCTGAAAACATTATGCAAGCTTATGAAAACAAATAACTAATTCTGAGACTGCTCGACTAATTACAGGCCATGATGGGTCCACACCCAATCCCTTCCTATCTACCACACTCGGGAGTCAGGTTTTCTAAAAACATTTTTAATCTTGTGTTAAATACGTATACATTTGCACTGGATTTTCATATATTGGAGAGAAATATCTCTTTTTTGAAATTATTTAAAAATCACATAATTATAAAAGAAATCCTTTTGAATAATAAACTAGAGTTAATATATACCTTATTAAGAACCATTTTCAATTTCATTATCCTTTTTATATCACTTATTACAATGATATGAACATTATGTAATTATTTAAGTTAATAACGGTCGTTTTGTCGATCTTTGGTACTTGAGTCAACAATAAACTTCTTATAATTACAAGTTGTTTATGTGGTAGAATATCCATTATATCCAGAATTATATTCATGATTTAGATGTCATATATATCATATATATCCAGTATATACATTCATTTATAATATTACGTAACATTTAGAGGTAAGAAATGAAATGCACCGTTCATGGAGACGGTAAGCCGTACGTACGCATGGACACTACTTTCATTTCTATTTCGTATTTAATGGAATGAAATCATAATGATATATATGAATAATATAATTCTAGTATAATATAGTGTATAATACCATTTAACCCATCCTTTATACATCCCACATATGGCATTAACGATTCAAATCACTTTGAGGGGGCGGTAGTCCGCACTTCCTAAAATGAAATTATCGCGTTTACCCATAATGGAAATCATAAAGTATGCCATAAATGAGAAATACAGAAGCATAAGTAAAACATAAACATATTATATATCATATATAAATATAGTGACATCTTAATGGCCACCTTTCAAGGTGTTATATGAGTGTTGAACAATCATCATTTCGTGAGGCAGAAATTCGGCATCCACAGAAACCGTATGTTCTTTAACCATTAGATGTAGGTGTGTGTAAGTGTAGCTCTAATACTTATTATTAAAAAATCCTAGTATATTGAGGATACTGGTGTTGTTACAAAATAAATGAATAAAAAGAGTTTAGGGGGTTGGAGAAGAAAAATAAAACAAAACAACATTAAAGAAGACATTACCTAAAAATCGGGTAACTCTTTTTGATTTGAGCCAAAGGCTTCCTTGGGAAGAGTTCTTCCCAAATTTAGGCTTCTAAGAGTAATCGAGGGAAGTTGGGAGAGTATTTGGGCAGAGTTTGGCCGAGCCAAATGGCTTGAAAGTGTGAATAAGGTGGTAGAGGTGGGGGCCTTTTATAAGAGGAGAGGAGGGGCTCTTTTGGAAAGATTGAAATGTTACATTATTATACAATGCTTTTCGGATTCTAAAGGTCCAAAACTTATATAATTCGTGGCTAAGGTGATAAGGGTTCGTAATATACTCATCCAATAGTTTTTGGACAAGTTTAAGCCTTGGATTTTACATTATCTTTTCATTTTATTAAAATCGTTAAATAATGAGGTCATCGCTGCATCATAATGATGTCATAAATAATTTAATTTATTTAATGTCTAAAAATTATAAAAAAAATACTATGATGTAGGAAATCTTTATATATTTCTAATGAATTTTCATAGTCAAAATTTGGACTTGTGTAACCCCACTTAAAAACTGTTTTAGTAAAACAACCCATGTTTGTGTCAATTTAATTTTAACATTAAATAAATATATATTAATGTCATTTTCCAACCAAAGTGGCTCTATGAGGTCCCCAAGTTGACCCATGGGTTGTCTTGGTCGGCCATGACTCATCCAATAGGAGTAGGACAAGTTTCAAGCTCATCTCATATTATTAAAACATTATTTTTACCTTAAACTACACTAATTACCTCTAATCACGATTAAGAACTTAAAAGTTACTATTCACCAAAAAATTATTTTAATCTCATTGAACCACATTTTACTTCTTAATGACAACCATGTATGTCAGATTTTTGAAAATCAAATCACAGAAGTGGTAATATTTCATTTTAACGAAAAATCAGTTTTTAACAACCACTTAGTGGTTTCACAATTCATTAAAAATTGAAGTTTTTCAGAATAAGGCCAAAATTTCACCCTAAGCTATAATTGATATTCCGAATTCAAAAATGATGTCTATATTACAAAATTCCAAACATATAAGTTTCATTAATTAATTTTATAATTAATTCCCGCTGTTACAACAAATAGCGTGTTTTTAAGAAACAATTTATATCAAAAGATTGGCAATTGTTTATGTCCAATTTCAATGTTAAATTAATTATAATGACCACCATTGGGTAAAATGGTAAAAATATATTCTAATTATACTTTAAAACCACTAAATAGTATAATTTATCACTATAAATTATTTTGATTAAAAAAGTTGTTTTTAAGTATTTTTCACTATTCATAAAAAATTAGAAGTTCTCAGAAAAATACAAAAAATTCAACATAGGCTAATTTCGATATTCCGAATCCAAAAATGAAGTCCATTTTGATAAATAAAACTTATAAAATTTCAAAAAGTAGGTATTACTATTCACAACGGCTAGTTTAATTAGTTGTGGTGTGTGTTAGAGCTCGAGGTTGCGTACAACACACGCTATTGCATTATTCAAAGGGAAACGTACCGTGGAAGCTTGGGGTGTTACAGGTTGGGTCAAACCCACTAGAACCCACTGCTCAACCTTTACTTGCCGAAAATTAAGGCACCTAGGAACAAACTTTTCCACTTCCGTCTTTATCCACAACCACCAAAACTGATGTCGTAGTTCCTGGTACACTTTTTTTGCATCAGGATTTACCGTAAAATAGGATGTATTGAACTCCCTCATGACCTCCTATTGTAACTCCATTAATACCACTATGAGTACTTTGAAATTAATGATGTGCTCCCCACCTTTTAGATATGCATCAAGGGCATGCCCTGTGGACATCTGAGCATGTAAGGCCTCACATTCAGTATCCCCATGTTGTGCCTCCCAGAATCACTATATAATTGGGGGGTGAAAACCATCGACTGCAGGTAAGATGCTCCATCTCAATCCACAAAGGATATCTACAACGTAGAAAAATTCTCTTTTGAAAAACTCATCGACTGTAGTCAGTATCTCCTACTCAGAGCTTCTTCCAACAAGTTCCCCTTCCTAAAAGTATAGATAATATCAAATTCATAATCTATTAGGATATCTAGCCATTGCCTCTTCCTAGATGAAAAACTACTTTCCCATACGGTAGTGTCACCACATCTTTAATATGAAGACTACTGACACTAGATCATGATCTTAGGTTGCGTTGTTCTTCTCATACTGTCTCAACAGGCGAAAACCATAGGAAATCACTACATTCCCCTATATTAGGACACAATCGAGCTCAGTCCTTGATCAATCATAGAACACTACCTACCAGATGCCCTCCCCTAGTAATCTCAAGATGGGAGCACTCGTCAACCTCTGACTCAGCTCTGAAAAGCACTACAGGAACTTCTCTATCCACACAAAAGGTATCCCCTTCGATGTAAAAGTTGTCCACGGTGCTCCAAATCTGGAAAAGTTAGGTAAAAAATTTTATAGTACCCATCCAAAACGATCAAACTCTACACATCAGTAACACTCTTTGGTGGATCCCATGAAAGCATCGCCTCAATGTTCACTGGATCCAATGTGACTCTAGACTCTAAAATGATGTGTCATAGTAAATTGACCTCTCGAATCCCAAAAGAATACTTCCAGAGATTCCCATAAATCTAGTCCTCTCAAAGTGTGTCCAAGACCATCCTCAAGTTTCTTATGTGCTACTCCTCAGACACCGAGTACACTAGTATGTCATCATTGAAGACCACCATGAATAGGTCTATATATTACTAGAAAATCATTTTCATGATTCTAATGATCAATTTGGGGTGTTCATCATGCTAAAAGAATCACCATGTGCTCCTTGTGGACGTACAAACATCTAAAGTCTATATTCGGCACATCATCATCTCGTACCCATAGCAGGTGATAGCCCGACCTAAGGTCGATCTTTGAGAACCACCTCACTCCATTCAGCTGATCAAAGAGGTCATCAATACTCTGTAGTGGATAATTTTTTTTACATTCACTTAGTTCATTTGAAAAAAGTCTATAAATAACCTCGAACTCCCATATGCCTTATTGGGAAAAAGAACTAGGGCTTCCCAAGGTGAAACACTGGGTCTCTCGAAGCCCTTCCTCTGCAGGTCCTCCAACTACACCCTCATCTCACGAAGCTCTGTGGGTGCCATCTGATATGTGGGTGCAGATATCAGTTCCATCAATAGGTATAGAAATATTTAGAATTATACAACTCTAGAGGGAGTTAATAAATGAAAATAATTAGGAAATATGTCCTCATACTCTACCACCACTATAGGAAAATAATGACTCTATCATCTTCTATACCGAGGGTGAGGTTAGCCAACTAATGAGTAATCATATGCACCCTCCTATGAGTAAGTTCATACTGTGCTGCATCCATTTCCTTTTCACCATTAAAGGAAAAGCTAGTCCCATCACCATAGACACACCACACTCTACACCTAAAACAGTCAATCTGAGCTTGAAATGTGGGTAACATGTCCATATCAAGAGTGGCGTTGTAAGGCCTTGATACTGCTACTAAGAGATCCCAACCAAAAATCCCACCTCCAATAGTAGGTTCACACTTTCAAAACAAGTGTGTGATAATAAAATCCCATCCTATAGGATTCTCTAAGGGTAAGGTTTGAATAAATGGTTCAACCAGAATCTCCGATCCCTAAACAAGGTCTGTGGAATGAAATTAATAACTAAAACCTGTGTCTATAAAAAAATTCATCTCAGTTGGAAAAGAAATAGATCGTACCACTAATTATCCTTAGAGTCTCAGGGTCATAAGACTATTTCACTTGAAGTTGGCCTCATCCCTATCCACTATCTCCCAGAGGCTGGTGTGGACAACCTTAGGTTGGTGGAGATAATTGGTCAAACCCACACCCACCTCCTACTACCCCACTTGATCCTCTACCATGTTCTCCACCCTGCGGACCACCCTTCTCCTATCTCTTCCTCTTCCTCAGTGGTCCCTACATTTCCCCCCAATCAATTGTATGTCAGGTCGATCAATCTCATGCTAGATTCCCCTGACTGTCGCATGTGTAAAACCGTCTATCTCTGGGATGAATTGATCCACCCTAGGAGCCCTGCACCATTGACCCGGTATCCAAGGGTCATATATGAAATTGACTAACCTTCTTGGGTCCCTACGAATGATTTCATCTGCATACTTCTAAAGACTCAGCTACCTAGTACCTGATCATATCTCCCACAATGTGTGTCTGCTCTGCAAGAAATCTCTCCACTAGTAGAACCTGCTCCAGTACCCATGAATATGTAGGAATGAAAAGGGATATCATAGATCCCCTAATATCCCAGAAAAAATCCCTTATTAATGTTCTGATCCCTGAAAAATGGGTCTCACATCATAGTTATGAAGTAGCGAGAATTTCAGTAAACCTTGTCGAGTACTCTTCCATAGTCAGTCTACCCTGATGTATATTTAGGAGCTCCTGTATGCGCATTTATCACAAAATAGCTATAAGTAACTTTTCTATAAAGGGATTATCTAAGTCTTCCCAAGATAATGTCACCTCATCAGGTTTATGGGTCACTAAGCTCCAACATCGCCCTGTTGAGACCTAAATAAGACTCGCAGCTACGACTACAATCTGGTCAGAAGGCATCCTAAAATGGCGGAAGACACATGTAACTGCCTCCATCCATTCCTCAGCTACATGGGGGTCCATCTCACCCAGAATTCTGGGAGGTCAATACCTCTATAACTCATGGAAAGTACTCAGCTTTCATGCATCCTCAATCGATAGAGCTAGAAGTAACTAATACTCAACAGGTGGTGGTATCATTGGTAAACCACTCGAATGTGCTATCATCAGTACAGGCCCCTGTATCGATTCCCCGTCACTCGAAAATCATCCTCATGATCATTCAATGGTGTCTTGTCGGACTGTCTATGTGGATGCATCATGAAATAGAACAAGATGTACCACGGTCAATAGATTATACCTGGTGATCCGACTCATGAAGTACATGAGGACACACCCAAATCCTATATGATGCAAGTACTATTGTTTTCCCTGCAACTTTTTTTTTCTTCTACTGAGTCGAAAATCTAGTGTCGAGAGTCCTGGAGTATGGATACATCAGCCGATATACCAAAACTAGATTCCCTTTCCCAAAAGTTGAACTCAAAATACTTGACACTATTTCCCCTAACCAAGTTCATAGAATTTCGGTCATTGGGTAGAATAGACCCCCTCTGATACCACTCTGTCACGACCCGTCCCAGAGGGGCCTATATCATGACTACCCCAAGGCCACCTCTGATTGGATAGGGGAAAGATACTATCATTGAGTAGGAATATCCCATTAATGGGAGGCATTTTCCTATGTACCTATACACTTGCACACATCTCCAAGAAAAAAATGTTGAAATGTAAAAACACCAAGTAAAAAATGCATGAATACACTAAGATCCCAACCACATAGTTCAAAAGTAGGAAACTAGAAATTAATTAGTGCTATAATACAAGTCCACTAAAAGAAATAGTTTGTAATAGTAAATGAAATGGTTAATTAAACTCATCCAAAAAAAATCCTACCTGAAGTGTAGGTATCAAAAAACTATCATAAGTTGTGGGAGAGATCCTCATCTATTTGATCTCTCTAAGAACCACCTGGTCCAGGTACACCTATAACTTCATCAAAGCATCGATCGTCCAAAAAACACATGACACATGCAGGAAAATCCCATGCAGGGGTGAGTAAAAAAACACTCATTAGGACACCCCAAAACCAAAAATTAATACCACTAATGAATAAAAAAAGTAAACCACAAAGGAAATTCATGAAATATACCCCAAAGGAAAATACATGAAGTACAATCAGTTTTACACAGTTACATGACTCTAAAAAAATTACTAAGGATAACCAGATATACTCATAACCAGCCAGAAAGTAAAGAGGTATGTCACAACCAATCACCTAGACTTAATTTTTCTCAAGGTGCACTCGTTTCGGGAGAACTCACTCCTCGATCCATGGTATTTTTAGAGACTCTCATGAAGAGATCCCACAAATTTGGTCCTCATCCAAATAGAAATACACTGGCCAAAGATCAAAATATACAGAGAGGGGATCCTTCCCATAGAACACCAACAACCCAATCTGTGTTTTTTTGCAACGTAGGGGATCCTTCTCAGGGAATACCAACAACTCTACCTATGCTGCACATAACATAGTTTATCCTTATCATAGAATACCAACCACACTATCGTTATGAACCACTAGATGTTGGACTAAGAACCAGCGCTCGGAGGACATGTCAATTCCCAAAAAAAAACTCTATCATGGGTGATAGAGGATTGCTCCAGTCGCATAGATAGATACCATAACTCTCTCAGGGACTCAACCTCTATAGGGGACTACTATCCAGTGAAGTTGATGTAATACCCTACTGAAACCTTGACGAAATAACCAAGGGAAACACTCCACTAATACTATTTCTGGTTAAAAACCCCACCAATCCATCTCAACATAACTATCTCATGACAAGGGTCCCAACGCCGTAAAATTCTAATCAAATGGACCTTCTGTTTGAAAGTTATGAACATTTGAGTGAAAAAGTCTAACTTGGGTCTGGTCTAGTTTTGGCCCGAACAGGCTCATCCAAAACCAAACCACCCTAGCCCACTATGTTGTTGGGATGCTAAAGTGGACCAGTTCATCCAATCGGGCCCATACGCATGGGTTGGTCCCCATCTACTGCATTCGGTAGACCCAACATAGCCGACCCAACCACGTGCTCCTGGTCAATGTATCCAACCCAGCCACATGCACCCAGTCATCATGGCCAACCCAACTGTGTGATCTCAATCAATTTGTCCGACCTAGATATGTTCTTCATATCAACATGGAATTGCAACATTCATTACGAATAGCCAAAACATCCTTCAGCTCCCTTGTGGCCTGCACTGCTAACGGCTCCATACAGTCCCCAAGACGTGTACGCATCCCCCCATCCCCACATCCTCGATCACCACCCATGAAACATCTTTGGATGTGGGATCCCACGCGGTCCCTTCTAGACTGTGCTCTACCTTCACTGCCACCCACCCCACTGGCGGCCCACCATCCACCTCACACTACGCCTGGACTAGCCCCACCGGGCCCCACCCTACCTTCACCTCTGGCTACCCTCCCAGAATCCCGCTTGGATCGATTGGAGCAGCTACCCAGTGCACCTATGCTTTCCACCAACATTCACCATTGTAAGCCACTTCCTTGACTGAATTGTTTCACACCTTCAATTTCACTCCTCTACGGTGTTGTTGTGGAATCAGATCTTTGGTCTCAGGTTTTTTCACCATAAATTGAAGGAACAAAAATCAACTGCTCGTAAAATCAGGAAGAATGAAAAGATATTCGAGGGAGTAAAATAATAGGAAACAACCCCTAGAATTAACATCAACCTTTTTTCATTATGGCATCAATCCATTCCTTAATAATAGTCACGAATCATAACAATATTTAATAAAATCTACTCCACTAATAAAATCTTGCAAGAATAAATCCAACTCGTAATATGTATGTCCAGTGAATCAATACATTCATCGAATGATTCACATCCATCATAGGGATAATGAATGGGGAGGAATAAAATAAAAAATACTCATGCTTCCTCGATATGGAATAACCATTAATGAAGATAAATATTGCATCATCGTCATTCGTCGATCCTTGATCTGTCAAACCCGAGGTTGTGTCGATCCACCATCATTTTCTAACTCTTTATCCAGAGGATATTCTCCCTAACTCAGATTAATTCCCTACTTTTTGGAAACCCTGAATACCTATCCATGATCTTATTAAATGAAAAAAACTACTTTTTTGAATAAAATATTTTTATTAAAATATTTTAATGATATTTACATCCAAAAACTAACCTTCATAGTCGACCTGTGTCAGCCGATGTTAGCCCCTCCTAAGGTAAATTCAATGTAATGAATTCCACTATTCCCTCATATTTATGATCTACACACTTTTTTTAAAATTTATTCAATTTTTAAAGAAAAACTACTGACACGCTTTATTAAAAACTGAACATTTTTTGGCAAACTGTTTCAAGAAGACCGGGCCTTGAAATCACACTTATTCTCAGCACCTTGTCTCTGAATTTTCCCAATACATTTATAAAAAAACTAGATAAAATACAAGTCATTACAAAAAACGTCACTATGTATTTCATCACAGGAATCCTTAAAACACTTAAATTACACAATTCAATTTTGGTTATATTCAATCACATTATGGAGCAAACACATTTTATATCCATAAAATAAGGTTTCTCCATTAACAATATAAGAAATATATACATTAGGGAAGTGGGAAGGATAAATGGAGTACCACTCTTCACTATATATGATTTGTATTCATGGTTTACCATGTGGTTCTGGAGAACTCTTCTGAAATCATTGGAGATAGATCAGAGTTTCAGCACTGCTTATCATCCTCAGATGGATGGTAATTCTAAAAGGACCATTCAAACTCTATAGGATATGTTGATATCTTTTCTGATCTATACACAAGGATATTTGGATAAAAAAATCCCCCTATTAGAGTTCTCATATAAAAAAATGTTTTGTTACATAATTCGGATCGAACTATATAAGGCTCAATATGGGAATACTTGTAAGACTACAACCCTGTAGTACCCCCGGTTTCTGGTATATAACCCTTACATGAGGATTTTAATTGTTTTAAAGTTAAGGGTGATGAATGGGAGATTCGGGAGAACTTTTAATGAAGTTTTGAGGCAAAGGGGAAGTCGCACGGACGACTCATAGTTTGTCTAAACCGTGTGGCAAAACCGTTCGTAGTTGGTCTTAGAGGTAGTAACTTCCACACGGGCGGCACATGGTTTTTCTAACCATGCATAGAAGCCATGCGTAGAGGAGCTACGGAGGCAGTGGCTAATGCACAGTGAGTGAATGGTTTGTCTAACCGTGCTGGAAAACCGTGCAGCCACTTAAATGAGATCCTATAAAGGTGGATCTCATGCATTTTTTCCTCTAAGTGGCTCGTTTTTTCTCCTATGAAGCCCTAACTCGGGATTTTGCTTCTCCTAAGGTCAAAAAAGGTTCTACCATCGTTTTGGAGGTGATCCAAAGGCTTCCCATGGTGAATCTAATCCAGATTCTAGAGGTATGTGATCGTTCCTCATCGTTCTTGATTCGTTTCTTAGATCTACTTCTCCTCTTCTCTTGTTTCCTTAGATCTATGCCTGTTATGGGTAGATCTAAGTGTGTGGATTCCAAATATGATGAATTTTGGTCCTGGTCTTACTACGATATGAGATCTAAGGTGGGTTTTTGAAGAATCATCTCGGTTTTCTTGAGCGTTCTTTGTTCATTGTGGTATTCATCTAAAAAATAAAGGTAGGAGGCCTCTTTCTGGACTCCACTTAGTAGAACTGATTGGAATGATTTCAAATTGAATGTGTGGTGTTGAATTTATTTTGATTTTGTTGTTAAAAACTTGTTGGAAACCATCTTGATTGATGGCTGTGAAATCTGGAAAATTATTGGGGATTTTGGAATGTGTGCTTTGGTTCTTAATTTTAACATTGAGATTTTAAAATTGGGATTTTCTGGAATTGTGACCCATGTTTAGGATTTGATGTTTTTAATAAAAGGGCAAAGTTTTATTGAAGTTAATTGTGGCTTTGAAATTGGTTGTACCTTTTTTTTCAATAAAAGATAAATTTTATTGAAATGGTTTGGAATTGAAATGGTTTTACATTGAAATGGTTTTGTCGGAAATGGTTTTCAATAAAAAAAGTATTTTTTTATTGAAAAGGGTATTTTGGAATGATTTTTTGGGAATTTTTGGTGTGTTTTCTTATTTTCATATATGGGGCTTGGTTGAAATTGACCTTGTGCTCAGTGCCAAATGTTTAATGGCACATGGGAATTGCATTACGGGGTTTGGTTGAAATATGACCTTGTGCTCGGTGCCAAAGGAGTAATGACACATGGGGAACAATTAACTTGTGATGACTTGGTAGATTGACAAGAAAGCACTCATGAGTATGGAACTTTCATTACGTAGCATAATGGTTGGTTTCATGGATTTTTGAAATGGTTGGGTATGCCAAAATGGGGATATTGTGAAATGTTTCAAAAGCTTGTTTAGTTATTTTTCTGGAAAGATAACTTGTTGGAATTTTTTATTCAATTTCACTTGAATGATTTTGGTATAAATGGTTTGGAATCTTGTTTATATTTAATTATAAACTGTTTTTGAGAAAAATATTTATATAAATTTTTTTATATAATTGTGGCTAACTTCTCTATAAAATTCTCATGAGTAGGGAAGTCATTGGGGAAAACCTACTGAGTTTTATACTCACCCATGCTTTGTAACTTTGGTTCTTTTACAGATTCTATTTTCTAGGATAGGGGTAAAGGTAATGTTTCCAATGTTTTTAGTACTACCTCATGATGATTGGGTCTATTCGGTGATTGTGGATCTTGGAGCTTGTGGAGCTTGGAGTCTTGGTGTCTTTTGAGAGTCTTGAGTTTTTTATTCGATGTGTACTTTGATATTTGGTTTTGTATTCTGATCTTGTGCACTTTGATGTGGTTTGATATAAATGAAGTTGTTTAGTTTTCATTATTTTATTCATGCATCATATATTGAATATTGGTTGGTTGGTTTATTTGTGTATTTCTTAAAGGGTAAATCATCCCACACTTGTATTTGAAACCCTTCAACATTTATTTGCAGCCTTTCGCATCTTGGGGATATCGCTTAAGGAAAATTAATGAATAATTTTACTCTTAAGCCAATGAGAATTGGTTGGTCATTACAAATGTTATTAGCTTGTTCGGTCCCTGCCTAACAAGTACTCATTGATGTTCCTAGTCTTGGAGTTGAAATTCCTTCTTGTCTATTCCTTGGGTAGAAAAACTAGACAGGATAGGTTTGTTGGAACATGAAATGT
This sequence comes from Viscum album, assembly GCA_963277665.1. NCBI lineage: Eukaryota > Viridiplantae > Streptophyta > Magnoliopsida > Santalales > Viscaceae > Viscum > Viscum album. The sequence continues at coordinate 1,912,264,859 of OY728122.1, forward strand.
ATAGAATAAAAGGACATATCTAACCCATTTATTCTGAACTTCAAGTTACCAGGGTGTTGGGTACATAAGTGTTTTGGATACACTTCAAGCATGTTGGAAATCTCATTGTCATGGGTTTAGGCAATGAGACGAGCATGACATGCATTGTAGAGGAATGACTTCCCACTATGATGGAATACCTCATTATGATGAATGAAATATGATTTCTTTCATGGTGTGAAGTTTTGAAAAAAATGAAGAAAATGTTTTTAAGAGGAATATTTTGAAAATAGGATATTTGGTGTATTTTGAAAATGGGTTGATTTTCAAAAAGAATTTTGATTGTTTTCAAAAATATTTGAACATGAAAAAAGGATGTTTTGGAAAAAAATGTTGTGATATTGGATGTGATAGAATTTGAAATGATAAGCCATCAGTTTCTAGAGAGTGATATTGACAGAGGATGTTGTTGGTTTAGAAAATGGCACCTAGTAGGCGTCATCAAAAACAACTCGAAGAAGCTGCGGAGAATGTGGTTGCACCTGAACCACGGATGAACCAAGAGATGGTTAAGAGTTATGTTCAGGCTTTTTATGCCGTGGATACGGGGAACTGGAGGAATGAACCAAGGCAGGTGGATCATACCATCCAGTTCAGGAAGCAGAATCCACCAAACATTCAGGGTGATGCTGAACCCGAGAAGGAGGAGGTGTGGCAACGTTGGATGAATCCTATCTTCAATTTCATCGGCACACCATCAAATATCATGGTCAAGTTGGCGACGTATATGCTTGATGATATTGCACTTCAATGGTAGGATTTAGCGGTGTAGGCTAAATTGGATGAAGGCCTTACATGGGAGGATCTTGAAGTATTTTTCAACAAATAATTCTATCCTCACACATTCAAAATCCTGAAAATAGTGGACTTATTCAGGTTGAATTAAGAGAGTCTGTCTTTCACAATGTATGCGGGTAAGTTCACGAATTTAGTTTTTTTTGCACCAGATGTGGTGACAAGGGAATCTTTAAAGGCATGAATCTTCGAATCAGGGCTAAGGCAGGAGATTCGATCAAAGATTGCGGTGCTCTACATTACATATTATACAGAGATGGTGAAAAGAGTGACTATTGTAGAACGTGATATCTCGGGATCAATTGGAGGAGGAATGATGATACCTATAGGAAACAGTGGCAACTCTACCACTGGGAACAAAAGGAAAAGGGACACATGTTTCCATGGTTCAATGTGGTTTTTTTACCACATAAAGCAAGAATGTATGACACAACCTAGATCATGTCATAATTGTAATAGTATGGGACATCTTCAGTGCTATTGTCATAGTGCTCCAAAGTTAGGTGCTCGAGACACTTCTCAGTTGTCGGAAGCAATGTATGCCTCCACTGGACAAGGATAGTAAAATCAGTCTCTTCAACTGAGCAGAGCTAGCCATGGTGATTCTATAAATACCATGACTCCTCAACCAGGGAAACCTCAACAAGGAAATGAGGAGAAAAATATAGTGAAGAAGCAATTGTATGGAGATGAGAAGATGATTGTCGATGATCAGGATGGAATCTCTATAGTAATAGGTACGACTATTTCAAATTCGACATTTGTGAAAGTGTTGTTTGATATTGGTAAATCACATTCCTTCATTGTTTCTCGTGATGTTGACTTGCTATGTTTAAAACTGGAAATGATGCCTTCTATTTTGAAACTGAAAACTCCCCTTTGTGAAAGAGAATGTCAAGACTTTGTGTGTAGAGAATGTGCTATAACTGTTGATGGATCAGAGTTAAATTGGGACTTCTCGATGTTGGATATGGATGTATATGATGTAATCCTGGGTATGGATTGGCTGACAACATTCAAGGCTCGAATCAATAGTTATACAAGAGTAGTTAGTTTCATGACTAAGGATGGGATCAAACATCTCTTTAGAGGAGAGATTATTGTAAAGAATGGTGCAAAGATCTTGTTGGTACCAATGGTCATAAATATATCTTACCAATTGGCATATTTTACTTTGGTATCAATGGAAGAGATTGAGGAACATAGTTTTCCAGCTGTTGTGGATCAATTTCCTGATGTCTTTCCCAACAACTTCTCAGGGCTACCACCTCTAAGGGAAGTGGAGTTTACAGTTGATCTCATTCCGGGGACCAATCGTATTTCCCTTCTATCTTATAGGATGGAACCAACAGAGTTGTGGGAATTGAAAGTGTTGTTAGAGGAGCTGGAATGCAAAGGGTTTTTTCGACCAAGTATGTCTCTGTGGGCAGTGCTAGTGTTGTTTGTGAAGAAGGCAGATGGAACTCTTCGGCTGTGTGTTGATTATCATAAGCTTAACCAAGTTAAGATAAATAATAGATATCCACTTCAACGCATTGATGATCTATTCGAACAATTAAGGGGAACTCAGTGGTTTTCCAAGATTAACTTGTGATCAGGATATCACCAATTGTGAGTTCGGAAGGAGGATATTCCAAAGACAGCATTTAGAAGTAGATATGGCCACTATGAATATGTATTCATGCCTTTTGATCTTATAAATGCACCAGCAGTCTTCATGGAATTGATGAATCAGATATTTCAACAATATCTAGATTCTTTTGTCGTGTTCTTTGTGGACGACTTTTTTCTCTATTCAAAAACAAGGGTTGATCATGAGGTGCACCTAGAAACAGTGTTAAAAATCTTGAGAGATCATCGTTTTTATGCCAAATTATAAAAGTGTGATTTTTGGATACATATAGTACATTTCCTTGGCGATGTCATTTCTGAGAAAGGAATTTCTGTTGATCCTAAAAATATAGAAGCCATTATCTCTTGGAAACCACCGAAGAATGTGTTTGAGATAAAAAATTTTCTTTTTCTACCTGGTTACTACTGACACTTTATGTGTGATTTCTCATGACTAGCTTCACCAATGATAGCTCTGACAAAGAAGAATGATCCATTACTATGGACATAATAATGTCAGAAGTCATTATAGGAACTGAAAGTTCGGCTTACATCAGCACCTATCTTGATTTTACCAGAATCGGGATAGAGGAATGTGGTGTATTGTGATGCTTTGGGATCAGGGTTGGGTTTTTTTCTCATTCAAATTGATCACGTGGTTTCTTATGGTTCAAGTCAGTTGAGGGTGCATGAGAAGAATTACCCAACACATTATTTGGATTTAGCTGCAGTCATCCATGCTTTGGAAACATGGAGACATTATCTCTTTGATGAGAAATTTACTGTGTTTACGGATCAACAAAGTTTGAAACATATTTTATCACAGTGAGATTCAAAACTGAGGCAAAGGAGGTGGATGGAGTACCTCAAAATGTTTTACTTTGACTTTATGTACACACTGGGGAAATGAAATTCAGTGGCGGATGCATTGAGTAGAAAGTCGTGTGCTCAGTTGGCAAAAGAAGCTTCAGATGAATGGAAGTTTATGTCAGTCTTAGCTGACATTCATGTGGAATGTGAAGACCTAGGTGATGTTGCAGTTTTATTTTTAGCTACTCTTGTTCCTGATCTAGTAAAAATGAATCAATAAGCACAAACATCTGATGCATAATGTCTAGTTGTATGTTCAAAAATCAATGGTAGGGAGACCATTGATGGCTGGAATCATGATTGGGGTTCAGTTTTGTGTTTCCTAGATCAGATGGTTGTACCTATGGTTATCCAGCAACAACTCCTTCATACATACCACCATTTAATATGGGATGTACATCTAGGTACACAAAAGATGTATAAGGAATTAAAGGCATAGTTTTAGTGGAGCGGCATGAAAAGGATGGTGGTCGAGTTCGTCTCGCGGTGCTTAATTTTTTAGAAGGTTAAAGCATAGCATCAGAGACCAGCTAGTGTGTTATAATATTTGTACATCCCAGTGTGGAAATGGGATCAGATAGCAATGGATTTTGTTACAGGTCTTCCAAGAATGGTCTGGAAACATGATGTCATTTGGGTGATAGTGGAACGCCTAACCAAGTCGGCTCATTTCATCCCTATTTGTGAAACTCATACGGTGGAGGATCTTTCAAAATTTTATATCTGATAAATTGTAAAGAGGCATGGTGTACCAGTGTCTATAGTCTCAGATAGAGATATGAGGTTCGCATCTTGTTTTTGGAAATCATTACAACAATACCTTGGAACTCAGTTTACTATGAGCATGGTGTATCATCCTCTGATGGATGGGAAATCCGAGCGGAAGATACAAACATTGGAAGACATTTTTTGGGCCTGTGTAATGGATTTCGGTGGATCATGGGAGGACCATATATCCATAGTGGGTTTCTCATACAATAACATCTATCATGCCTCTATACGCATGGCTCTGTTTAAATTATTGTATGGGCGTCCTTTTCGTTCTCCACTATGCTCGGTGGAAACGGGTGAAACATAAATAGTCAGGCCAAGCCTTGTCCAGGAAACAATAGAGAAGATCCATTTGATTAGAAAAAGGATGGAGATAGCTCAGAGTCATCATAAAGCTTATGAAAATCACCGTCAAAGACCGTTGTCGTTCGTTGTGGGTGATCATGTCTTCTTGAGGATCTCTACAAGGCTTGGACGTTGTCATTTTGGGAAGTAGGTAAAGTTATATCCTAGATACATAGGCCCTTTTGAGATACTAGAATGGGTTGGAGAGGTGGCATATCGGTTGACATTACCACCACAGTTCAGTTTGGTGCATAATGTGTTCCATGTATCTCAGTTGAAAAGGTATGAGCATGATCCTAACAATGTGATCATATGGGATATCGTTTACCTAGAGTCGGATTCCTCATTGATACATATTATAGTATAGATTTTCAATAGGCAAGATAAAGTCTTTCATGGAAAAAGAATCGGTCTATTGCGGGTTTTATGGAAGCATGGTTAGATTCAGGAAGAGAATTGGGAATGTGAAAATAAAATGAAAGAGCAGTGGTCAGAACTCGTTCAGTCAGGTGAAGGTTTTCTACTTTCTGAGGATGGAAAGACCAATGTTGAGGAGAATGTAGTACCTCCAATTTCCCGTATGTAACAGAAACGCATGGCCGATTGTCACCTATCGACCGGTCATGGTTCCGTTGCTCTGCTAATGTTTATAACATCACTCTGGTCGAATCCTCGGTGATGATACTTTGTAATAGCCGTTTTTTATTTGATTGTATTTTTATTAGGGGGTTTGTTTACAGAGCTTAATTTAAATGATTGATTGACTATAATTGATTTAAAAAATTGATAAATATTGGGGTGAGTTAATCATTAGGGAGTTAAGCTTGTGATATCCTTGAGCTTTGCTTTATATTTCATTTAAATTAACACCCACATCACTAGATAACGTTGATTGGAATTATTAAGTGTTAAGGCTTTAATCCAATCCTTAACTTAACATAGGGTTATAATCATTACCATTACTTGTTTATGGTAGTTTATTTATGGTTCCAATAATCCATGGATACCACATGTTAAACAAAATATGTCATTAATCCATTACATGTTAAGTCCAACATACACAATGTTAAATTAACGAATACTCCTCGAGAAAATACTCTCAATCACTTAACATCCTAAATTTTAACTCACCCCAATGAGATATTTACTCATCCATTTGAGTGTTTAATAATATGGTTATAATTATTATTATTATAAATTAAGAATATAAGAAAAAGAAAGGAATAAGAAAAGAGTGGTGCGTCGAACAAACACACACGAACAATGATGAGAATTAAAAAAATGGACTTTCGATTGAGTGAGGAAGCAAAAGAGGGGAAGGGTATTCAATTGTATTTAAACTATTTTAAGAACATTAATATTAATCTACAGAAGGTGGATGAGAATAAGAGATATTGAAGAAGAAACTTGCATTAAAACAGAATTACAAAACACAAACTTACAAGATTACAAACGAAGAACAACACAAAAGTGAAAGGAAACAAAGAGAGAAAGAAGGGTATATCAAGTGAAAACTTTAGTATGTCAGGTCCTCCCAATCCTTTGGAAATTCTTTGTTCATGCCAATATGTGCTCCTCTCTTCTGAAATGCCAACCCCATTGAAGGAGATGAGGGGGATGCATTCATAGCCCAAGGAAGTGGACTGTTTTCATTCCCAATCTGTCCCTCCACATGCATCACCATGTTGGATGTTCATACAGCTGAAGATCTAGATATCTAGTTCTTCAAAGTTTTTTATAATAACTTTGGACGACCGCTCTCAAAATTTGGATTCATTTGGACCTATGTAGCCAATGTTATGGCCGATTGATTATACAAATTTAATCTGTCCATTTCAATTCAATCTTTTTGAAGTTCAAAATGTAAAAGGGTTTTTGAATATAAAGTTGCCTTAAAAGCCGAATTATTTCTTCAACAAAGTCGGCCGCCAATTTCTCCAATTTCTGCCTAAAAAATCTTAGCTTGATTGGATTCCTACATCCGGAGATATGTCATGAATACTATACTGGTTTTATTTCTCTACCAGAATGGTGGGCTGGACTTCAAAGCATAAGTTGGGCCACTTGTTTTTGGATTTGGGCCTTGCAATTTTTATCCAAGACTCCTTAAATTGTCCCCCAAACCTTTGAGGAGAATGCATGAATTTTATCTTCTATATTGAGCCCAGTAATTCAATATTCATAGCTGGTCCAGTTTCTTCACAGATTTTGTAGGCCCTCTTGCGTGGTCCATATGAGCCTTCAAATGGAAGAATTAGCCCATTACCCCTTCTAATTAAATGTTTTATATTGAATTTGGAATCCTAAAAATTATAAACAAACAATTTTGATCAGTATAGAGAGAGTTATAAATAAAATAGTAAACTAACTCAATTGGACTACTTCTAAAAATGCTAAACAATTATATTTAGTATTAAAATATTAATATTTCACACACATTATGCACATTTCATATAAAATCAGTAAATGAGGTATATAATAATTCCTGAAAATATTAATAACATAAACTCCCCCACACTTAGTTTTGTGCATGTCCTCATGAGCAACAAATAAAACAACATAACAAAATCATTTTCACTCACCAACAAATATTAAAATTTTGCTTTCTCTAATCAGGGGAGGTTTAGACTATTTCACTCATCCATTTTGAATTCAACCACAAGTTGTTATAGAAACAATGTTCCAAAACTAATTCATTTTTTCATGCTCAAATTTAGAAATGGAAAATGTGGACACTCAAAACTCACACCTCTCAAAATGATAAAATTCATTTGTGGAGGTTCACTCTTTCACCAACCAAAAGTGAAAATCTTAGAGTTTGAAAGAGCTCTCAGCTTCCAATCCCTATCCAAGTGCACAAGAATCAAGAGGTATTTTTAAAGGGTTTTTCTGTGACTATGGTACAGTAGGAATATAATGTCCAAGAGAGAGAAGAAGAGGGTTAAAACACCGACATAGAAAAAGCAATGCACATTTTTCTGAAATAAAACATGGAAGGAAATGAAAACATATATTTACAAGGAAATGATTGTGTGAAGAAAGACAAAATAGATGGAGAAAATATGAAGGTAATGAGAAGATTGAATATTTACAAAACACACAACTTCTCCTAATAAGAATATAATGAAAGTTTTATTTTTTTTCTTTTCCTTTTTTCTTTTTTTTTTCGAATGTTGACCTTAAAACAGATCTCACAATCATATCCCAACACATGTTTGATCTCCTGATGACACAAATTGTAATAGTTATAATAAGATCAAAGGTTGATGAAGAGTGATTTTTTACCTACCCAAGACAAAACCTATTTTTTCATTTTTTTTAATTTTTGTTCACAATTTTTGATTTTTTTGAACACTTGTCAATAACATCTACAAAATTACATAAATGGAAGTACATTACATTCCCCAAAAAACACTGAATGACAACCTCTCCCCCACACTGAAATGGATGCTTTCCCTCAAGAAGATGATAACTCATTGAAAATCAATAATAGGGTACCCAAATAATGAAATCCATTCCCCCCACAATAAAATTTTAAAAAAAAATATGCAATGAAAATCCATGTTGATATTGGGTGGGAAAAGGTATTGGGAAAAATATGTGGCTATCAAGGAAAAGGTTTTCATAGGCTCGAAAAGGCTTTCAAAATGGGGATTAATGTATGGGAAATGGGAGGCTCTTTGGATATTCTAATTCTCATGTGGTTCAGAAAATGCCTCTATCATATTAATGCACACTAAGGTAGGGAATTCAGCTCAAAGTCCACAAATTCAAGACTCACAAATGGGGGTGAAAACACACATTTTGAAAAGATGGCCATAGGTGGCCTTGGAATGAAAGCAAATGTTGTTCCTCATGGTTTGGGAAAATCATTTTCTAAATCAAAAATTGAGCATTCAAAATTTGTTAATTTTGACACAAAATTATTTATCCAAAGTCATGATGAAAATAATAAAATTTTGAGATGAAAACATGTATGTTAACTCCCCAAAATGGTTGGACAAAATTTGAAAATTGATGGTGAGTAAGTATGATTCTTTTTGTTTTTTGTACATTTTTTTATTTTTTTTAGTTTTTTTAGTGTTATTTAAAATACACACCCACACAAAAGAGAAAGAGAAAAAGAAAGGGTTTGAAAAATAAATTGGTAAAAAAAATGAAAGAGAGAAGAAGAAGAAGAAAGAGGTAGAGAGAGGAAGAGGTAGAGAGAGTTAAAGGGAAAGTGGTGCCCCCTGGTTTGGATTTGGCGGGTTGCCATCTCCATCTAGTGGTACGTCAACTGGAGAAGTTAGGGATTCAATAGAAGTCGATGTTGATCCAGGATTGTGCGTCATCTCATGGTGATGATTTAACCGATGTCCATTAACCATGAATTTCTTTTTGGAAGAGTGGTCTTGGACTTGCACTACACCAAACAGGTAAACATTATTAATAATAAAAGGACCTTCCCAACAAGAATTATGCTTACCTGGGTGAAGTCAAAATAAAAAATTAAAGATAATTACATTATCACCTTCATGGAATACCTTTCTCAGGATGTGTTTTTCATGGAGTGCCTTGGATTTTTCTTTGTAGAGATTATAATTCTCATAAGAATCAAGTCAAAGCTCCTCCAGTTCAGCCAATTGCAACAATCTTTCTTCACCAGATTTTTCAAGATCAAAATTACAAGTTTTCATGACCCAAAATGACTTATGTTGGATTTAAACTGGAAAATGACATGCTTTACCAAAAACTAGCCTAAAAGGAGACATCCCAATGGGTGTTTTATAGGAAGTTCGATAAGTCCAAAGTGCTTCACCAAGTCTTTCAGGCCAGTATTTTCTGGTGGGTTTTACAATTCTCTCAAGCACTCTTTTCACTTCTCTATTAGAAAGTTCATCCATTCCATTTATTTTGGGGTGATATGAAGTTGAATTTTTATGTACAATACCATTCTTTTTCAAAAGAGATTCCATGGTTCTATTATAGAAATGGGTTCCAAAGTCACTTATCAAGGCACGTGGTGTGAAAAATAGATGGAAGATGTGTGTCTTTGAAAACTCACTAACAGTTTGTGAATCATCCTTTCAAGTGGGTTTGGCCTTGAACCACCTAGAAACATAATCGACTACAAGAAGGATGTAAGATAATCCATTGGAAGGGGGAAATGGTCCCCTGAAATCGATACCCCAAACATCGAAGATCTCACAGAAAATTAAAGGATTTTTGGGCATTTCATTTCTCTTAGAAATTGTGCCAAACTTTGGGCAAGTGGGACATGATTGACATAACTCTTGTGAGTCCTTGAAGAGTGAAGGCCAGAGGAATCTAGAGTCTAGAACCTTTTGAGAGGTCCTTTGTGGTCCAAAGTGGCCACCACCAGGCATTGAGTGACAAAAATATAATATGGATGAATGTTCATTTTCATAAACAAATCTTCTTATTACCATGTCATCCCCAGTTTTCTAAAGTTTATTTTGTTCCCAAAAATAGTATTTTTAATCAATTTTCTACTTCATTTTTTGTTCTTTTGAAAAATTTCAGGAAAAACACCAGAAACCAAGTAATTTACAATTGGGGCATACCATGGTATTTTTGGAGTGAGAGATGAAATGTGCTCAGTGGGGAATTCAGGATTGATGAATTCAGAATGAGAAGAATTAGAAATTCTACTAAAGTGATCATCCACAGGGTTTTATTTTCATGGTCTATTTTTATTTCAAGGGCAAACTCTTGGAGAATTAGGATCCGTCTTATTAGCCTCGGTTTGGAATCACTTTTCTTGAGTAAGAACTTTATAGAAGAATGGTCTGGGAGGATGATGATTTTGGCACCTAAGAGATAGGGCCAGAATTTATCTAAGGAAACAAAATTGCTAAAAGTTCTTTTTCAGTGACAGTTTAGTGAGATTGAGTTTCATCCAATGTGTTTGAGGTATAATATATGACATGAGGAATCTTTTCTCTTCTTTGACCAAGAATCATCACACATCAACTCAAAGGGTAAAGACCAATCTTGGGGTTGGATTATCGGGGAAGATGTAAGAGCAGTTTTGAGTTCAATGAAGGCTCTCTTACAAACCTCATCGAAATGGAAAGTGGCATCATTTTGGAGAAACCAAGTTAGTGGGAGGGAAGTTTTACTGAAGTTATGTATGAATCTATGATAGAAACCGACATGACCGAGAAATGAACGGATGTCTCAAACAAATTTGGGTCGAGGAAGTGATTGGATCACTTCAATTTTGGTAGGATCGACTTCAATACCATATTTTGAAACTATGTGCCCTAGAACAATCCCATTTGCAACCATGAAGTGACATTTTTCAAAATTTAACACAAGTCTACACTTGACACACTTTTGGAGGACTAGAGAGAGTGAATTCAAACAAGATTCAATTGACTCACCATAAATGGTGAAGTCATCCATGAAGACTTCCATGCAGTGTTCAATGAATTCAGAAAAGATACTCATCATACACCTCTGGAATGTTTCAGGAGCATTTCAAAGTCCAAAAGGCATTCTTATATATTCATTTGTTCTAAAGGGGAATACGAAAGTAGTATTTTATTGGTCCTGAGGTGCGATTGGGATTTGAAAGTAGCCGGTGTATCCATCAATAAAGCAATAGTGTGACTTTCCAGCTAGTCGTTCTAGCATTTGATCAAGGAATGGAGGAGGGTAGTGATCTTTTCTTGTTTCAACATTCAATTTCCTATATTTGATGCACACACACCATTTTTTCACTCGAGTTGTGACTATCTATCCATGTTCATTTGTGACAACAGTTATCCCACCCTTGTTAGGTACAACTTGAATTGGAATTACCCATTCACTATTAGAAATTTGTAGATAATAACAGCTTTAAGAAGCTTGGTGATCTCTTCACTAACTACCTCAAGGATGAGTGGATTGAGTCTTCTTTGTGGTTGTCTAATTGGTTTGGAATATTCCTCAAGATGGATGTGATGCATGCAAAGAGCAGGGTTGATTCATGGTATGTCATCTAGTGTCGAACCTAGGGCCATTTTGTTTTCCTCTAACACCTGAACAAGTTTTGACTCCTCTGTTTCAGTTAGTGAAGAAGAGATAATGATAGGATAAGAGTGATCATGGAAAAGGAATTCATATTTCAGGTGTTCAGGAAGAGGTTTCAGATCAGTCTCATCTTTTATTTGTAGGTTAGAAAACTCAGGAATGGAGGAAGGGACTTTCGTTGCTTCAGATTCATTCCCCTTAATACTTTCCATGGTGGAGCGGTAGAGATCAGAGTTGATGTGCGATTCAAGAGAGTTTTCAAGTTCCTCTAGATTGATGGAGTCTATGAATGAGAGGTCCACATCAACTTCACCATTTATGACTTGGTTAATTATGGTACAGATTTCACAAGATCCTTTATCATTAGAACATGATGAACATGATGGATTGGGGTTCAATTGACTTTTAGAAGTGTCCTCAGAAGCATGGATTGAGAATGCAAAGTGATCCTCAGATGGGTATCACATGGCTTGGAAAATGTTGCACTTGACCAGTTGGTCACTGAATTCCATGGATAAGGTGCCTGAATGGATATCAATCTTGGTTCTTGCAGTCATGAGGAATGGTCTTCCTTGAATTAGGGGATATGAAGAAGATTTCGTCTGACCTTCCATGTCAAGGACATAGAAATTAGCAGGGAAGATAAGATCATTGACTCGGACAAGGACATCCTCAATTATTCCCTCAGGACTGGATATGCTTTGATTTTCTAATTGAATGAAAACACTTGTTAGATGTATGGTACCTAGACCAAGTTTGGAGAAGATGTATTTGGGCATGACATTAATTGAGGCTCCTAGGTCTATGAGTGCATCATCAAAGTTGGAACTTCCAATTTGGAATGGGACCGTAAAGGTCCCTGTATCCTTGCACTTTATGTGAATAGACTATTGGGTGGATACATTTTCTAAGGTCCTATGTTTCCTCTTGTGGGTACACAACTCCTTGAGAAACTTGGCATACTTTGGAATTTGTTTTATAGCATCTAAGAGGGGAATGTTGACTTCAACACATCTAAAAATGTCGAGTATTTTATGATCGGGATCAAAGGACTTCTTTGGCTTAGAAACGGCTTGAGGAAAAGGAATTGGGTTACTATGTGGAATAGACTGAGGTGAGGGAATGGATTCAGGTTCCTTTTCATGTTTCTTTTTCTTTTCATTTTCTAGGTCAACATTCAAAGGAGGATTGAGGACTTATCTTGAGGCATAGAAAGTTGCTTTCCTGATCTAAGTTCAATTGCACTTACATTACCATTAGGGTTGGGTAATGGTTGAGTTGGAAGTTGGGAAGAATTGGATGGTTGCTTCTGACTAAGGTGGGATGAAAGTTGACTAATTTGGGTTTCAATGTTCTTGATACTAGAATGGGTGAAGGAGGCAAGATCTTCAGCAGCACTTTCCCATGGTTGCTTGGAAGAAGAAGCTTGTCCCGGATTGGGATTACCTAGATTTTGGTTCTTGGGAAAGTGATTGTATTGGTTTTAGAATTGGGAAGGCTCACTAGGATAATGTAATTCAGGAGGAGGATTGCTCCTTTGAGGTTGAGGAATAAAAGGATACAGTTGATAGAAGTTACCAACACCTTGACCATATTGAAACTGGTTTGGGATTTGAGGAGGGAATTGATGGGGATGAGAAATGGGATTACCATACCTCAGGCCTTGGGTATAGGAAGAAGAGTAGGGCTCAAGGTGAGGTTGGTTGAAGTTTCAAACAAACTGACCAGATAGTTGAGGGTTGGTGTTCCACTGAGCATATGCTGAATTGAGTTCCATTAGTCCAGATAAATCAGATTGATCCCCTTGAAGTAGTGGACATGTGTCAGTTGGATTAGATGAAGATTTGTAGATTCCACAATTCATGATAGGTCCAAGAAACATTGATTGTGAAGAAGATGAGGTTGGGGATTTGGTAGCCATAGTTATTTTTCGCAGAAGACCTGTACGTTCACTCATCCACACGGTCATCTTTTTCGGCTCAATTGATTGATTATCATGGGCTTGTTTGACTTGAGCATGTGCTCGAGTAATGAATTGTTGTGTGTTTTCAGCCATGTTACTTATGAGATCTGTAGCAGCTACATGATTTTTATCAACAAGAGGACCGCCACTTGCGACATCAATGAGAGTTCTCTCCATAGCCAATAACCCCTCATAGAATTATTGGATCAAGATTTGGTCATGTATTTGGTGGTGTGGGTAGGTTGAAAAAATATTTTTGATCCTATCCTAGTATTCATGGAGTGATTCACTTGGGAACTGATGGATACCACTTATTTCCTTTCGGATAGAAGCAGTACAAGAAGCAGGAAAAAAATTTTCTAAGAAAAGTCACTTCATGTCATTCCATGTGGTTATGGAACCAGGAGGTAGGTAGTAAAGCCATGACTTAGTAGTGTTATCTAGGGAGAAAGGGAATGGTCGAAGATTTATTTTTTTCCTCAGAAACCCCTTGAGGTTTCATGGTAGAGCACACCACTTGTAATTCTTTAAGGTGGAGATATGGATCCTCACTGACTAGCCCATGGAAATGAGGGATAAGATGAATAAAAGCTGATTTGAGTTCGAAGTTAGATTCTATGTTTTTATATTGAATACCAAGAGGTTTTTAATTCATATTAGGGGCAGCAAGTTCTTTTAGAGTTTGTTCCCTTGTATTTGACATATCTAATTCAATTGGTTGGTCAAGGATTGGTTCTTGAATGAGATGATTATCTCTTATGTTCCTCCTAATTTGGTGAAGTGTTTGCTCAATTTTAGGGTCAAACAAATCCGAGAGATTGTTTGGGAGGATACGGGGAATTTATAGAGATGTTGGAAGGAAAATGAAGACAGTTTTTCTTTGTATTTTTCAGTTTATGATTTTTATGAGAAGATGGGTTTTTCTTTGTGTTTTTGTTTCAATTTTTTTTCAATTTTGTTTTCTTTTGTTTTTTTACAATAACAAGAAAATAATGAATACATAAAGCACCATCCCCAGCAACAACTCCATTTGAAATGCATAGCCTATTGTCACCTATCGACCGGTCAAGGTTACGGTGCTCTCCTAATGTGTATAACAACACTCGGGTCGAATCCTCGACGATGATACTTTGTAATAGCCGTTTGTTTTTAATTGATTGTATTTTGATTAGGGGGGTTTATTTGCAGAGATTAATTTAAATGATTTATTGACTATAATTGATTTAACAAATTTGTAAATATTGGGGTGAGTTCATCATTAGGGAGTTAAGCTTGTGATATCCTTGAGCTTTACTTTATATTGCATTTAAATCAACACCCACTTCACAAGTAACGTTGATTGTAATTCCTAAGTGTTAGGGCTTTAATCCAAGCTTTAACATAACTTAGGGTTCTAATAATTACCATTACTTGTTTATGGTAGTGTATTTATGGTTCCAATAATCCATAGAAACCACATGTTAAACAAAATATGTCATTAATCCGTGTCATTCTAAGTACAACATACACAATGTTAAATTAATGAATACTCCTTGAGAAAATACTCTCAATCACTTAACATCCATAAATTTTGACTCACCCCAATGAGATATTTACTCAGAAATTTTGGTAATTAATAATCTAGTTATAATTATTATGATTATTAATTAAGAATATAAGAAAAAGAAATGGATAAGAAAAGAGTGGTGCGTCGAACACACACACAGACGAACAATGATGAGAATTAAAAAAATGGACATTCGATTGAATGAGGAAGCAAAAGTAGGGAAGGGGATTCAAATGTATTTAAATTATTTAAAGAAAATTAATATTAAACTACAGAAGGTGGATAAGAATAAGATATATTAAAGAAGAAACTTGCATTAAAACAGAATTTCAAAACACAAACTTACAAGATTACAAACGAAGAACAACACAAAAGTGAAAGAAAACAAAGAGAGGAGGAAGATTATCTCAAGTGAAAACATGAGTATGGAAGGTCTTCCCAAGACTTTGTAAGGGCTTTGGTCATGCCAATATGTGGTCCTCTCTTATGAAATTCCAACCCCTTTGAAGGAGAGTAGGGGGATGAATTTATAGCCCAAGGAAGTGGACTGTTTTCATTCCCAATCTGTCCCTCCAATTTATTTTCCATGTTGGCTATTCAGACAGCAGAATATATAGATATCTCCTTCTTCATAGTTGTAGATAATAAATTTTTCTGGCCGATCTCAAAATAATGAGTCATTTGGACCTATGTAGCCAATGTTATGGCTGGTTGATGAAACAAATTTAATCTGTCCATTTCAATCCAATCTTTTTGGAGTCCAAAATGTGAAAGGGTTTTTGAATAGGAAGCTACCTTAAAAGCCGAATAATTTCTTCAACAATGTCTACCACCAATTTATCTTATTTCAAACTGAAAAATCTCATCTTGATGGGATTCTTACATCAGGCGATATGTCATGAATACTGTACTAGTTTTATTTCCCGGTCAGAATGGTGGGCTGGACTTCAAAGCATAAGTTGTGCCTCTTGTTTTTGGATCTGGGCCATGAAAGTGTTATCCAAGACACCTTAAATTATTCCCCGATTTTTTGAAGAGAATGAAGGAATTTTAACTTCTATATTGAGCACAGTAATTCAATCTTCATGGATGGTCCAGTTTCATCACAGATTCTGTAGGTCCTCTTCTGTGGTCCATATGAGCCTTCAAATGGAAGAATTAGCCCATGATTCCTTCTAATGAAATTTTTTATATTGAATTAGGAATCCTAAACAATAAGAACCACATAATTAGGATCAGTATATAGAGAGTTAAAAATAAAATAGTAAACTGACTCAATCGGACTACTTCTAAAAATGCTCAAAACTTATACTTAGTATTAAAATATTAATATTTCACACACATTATGCACATTTAATATAAAATCAGTAAAGGGAGTACATAATAAGTCATGGAAATATTAATAACATAATTAACCCTTAATTGATGATTTCCATGATTATAATGTTAAGGGTGATGAATGGGAGATTCGGGGGAACTTTGAATAAAGTTTTGAGGCTAAGGGGATGTCGCACGAACAACGTACGGTTTGTCTAAATCGTGAGGAAAAACTATGCATAGTTGGTCTTGGAGGCAATATATTCTGCACGGGTGGTGCATGGTTTGTCTAACCATGCATCCAAGCCATGCGTGGAGGATCTTTGGAGGTAGTGGCTAACACACGGTGAGCGCACGGTTTGCCTAACCATGCGGTTAAATCGTGCGGTCACATAAATTAGATCCTATAAAGGTGGATCTCACGCGTTTTTTCCTCTATGTGGCTCATTTTTCTTCCTAAGTTCCCCTAACTTGGGATTTTTATTCTCCTAAGTTCAGAGAAGGTTCTCCCATCATTCTGGAGGTGATCCGAAGGATTTCCTTAGCAAATCAAAGTCGGATTCTTGAGGTATGTGATCGTTCTTCATCGTTCTTGATCGGTTTCATAGATCTACTTAGATCTACTTCTCCTCTTCTCTCATTTCCTTAGATCTAAACCCGTTATGGGTATATCTATGTCCGTGGATGCCAAATATGATGAGTTTTGGTCTTATTCTTGCTAGGAGAAGAGATCTAAGGTGGGTTTTTTAAGAATCAACACGGGTTTCTTGTGCGTTCTTCGTTCGTTGTGGTTTTCATCAAAACCCTAAAGGTAGAAGGCTTCTCTCTCAACTCCACTTAGTAGAACTGATTGGAATGATTTCAAATTGAATTTTTGGTGTTGCGTTGATTGTGATTTGGTTGTTAAACACTTGTTGGAATCCTTCTTGAGTGATGGTTGTGAAATCTGTAAAATTGGGGATTTTGGATTGTGTGCTTTGGTTATTAATTTTAACATTGAGATTTTAAAATGGGGATTTTCTAGAATTGCGAACCATGGTTGGGATTTGATGTTTTAAATAATAGGGGAAAGTTGTATTTAAGTTAATTGTGTCTTTGATATTGGTTGTGCTTTGGTTTTCAATAAAATCTCAGTTTTATTGAAATGGTTTGGAATTGAAATGGTTTTCAATAAAAAAACTATTTCTTGTTGAAAGGGATGTTTTTGGCATGAATTGTTTGGAATTTTTGGTGTGTGTTCATGTTGTATATAAAGGGTTTTGTTGAAATATAACATTGTTCTTGGTTCCAAATGTTTAATGGCACATGGGAATTTCATATATGGGGCAAGGTTGAAATATGACATTGTGCTCGGTGCCAAAGGAGTAATGGCACATGGGGACCAATTACCTTGTGATGACATGGTATATTGATGAGAAACAACTCATGAGTATGTAACTGTCATAATGTAGAATGTATGGTTAGTTGCATGGGTTTGTGAAATGGTTGGGTATGCCAAAAAGGGGACATTGTGAAATGGTTCTAAATCATGTTTAGTTATTTTTTTGGAAAGATAAATTTTTGGAAAAAATTCGTTTCAATTGCACTTGTATGCTCTTGGTATAAATGGTTTGGCATGTTTTTTATATTTTGTTATAAACTATTTTTGTGAAATTGTTGTATATAAACTGTTTTATATAATTGTGGATAAATTTTCTATCTTAGTGGCGTGAGTTGTGAAGTCATTGGGGGAAAACCTACTGATTTTTATAATCACCCATGCTTTGGAACTTTGGTGCTTTTGTAGATGCTACTTTCTGGGACATGGGAAAATGTAACATTTCCCATGTTTTTAGTACTACCTCGTGATTACTGGGGTTGTTCGGTGATTTTGGAGCATGGGGCTTATGGAGCATGGAGTCTTGGTGTCTTTTGAGGGTCTTGATTTGTTTATCTGCTGTGTACTTTGATATTTGGTTTGGTCTTCCGATTTTCTGCACTTTGATGTGGTTTGACATAAATGAAGTTGTTTAGCTATCATTCTTTTGTTCATGCATCATATAGTGAATGCTGGTTGGTTGGTTTATTGGTTTATTTCTTAAAGGGAAAATCGTACCCCACTTGTATTCGAAACCCTTCGGCATTTATTGTCAGCCTTTGGCATGTTGGGGATGTTGCTTAAGGCCATGTAATGACTCATTGTACTCTTAATCCAATGAGAATTGGAAGGTCTTTATAAACACGTTGTGATGTAGTTGGAGAAAGGAAGCTGGTAGGAACTTAAATTGGTAATGAAAATATGTATAAGGTTAAAAACAATTACTGGAACATGAATGTGTTCAAAAGATGATTGGATATTTATGTAGATAACAATTTATGAAATATAGAATTCATAGTTAATTATATGGTGTTCCTTTGAATATCTCCTTAGAAGTATATTATGAGATTTGGGATGAATGGGAAGTTTTCCCTAGGTATATTAGTCCCTTTGAGATCCTTCATAATGTTAGGGTTCTATCTTATCACATATAACTCCCTCTAAACATATATCCAAAACATGATGTGTTTCATATGTAACTTTTGAGAAAGTACATACCAGGCTCTTAACTTGTACTGAGCTTAGAAACTGTGCAATTAGAGCATGATCTCTCATATAATGAAAAACCAGTGGAGATCCTAAGTCATGAGGACATGGTGATTTAGAACAATACGAGTCATTTGTTTTAATTCCATTGGTGGGATCAAAAGTTTTAAGAAGCCATATAGGAAACTAATGATGTAATGGTGAAGAAGTACCCTCACTTATTTTTATCATAAAAATGAATTTTAAGGGTGAAAATACTTTTAATGGGGGAAGAATTTAACAAACTGATATTTTAACAAAATTGTCCTCCTTAAATAAGTACTGTGTTTAATATATCCTTTACACACAATAAAATACCCAATTTACCACTATTATCTTTTTAATTGATATTAACTAATGTATGATAGTCATTGAATAGGTGGGTAAAAACAATTTTAACCAACTTATCAAATAAACATACCTTTCAATATTTTTTTGGTATGTGTGGCTAAGTAGATAATAAATTTTTTATTCATGTAATTTATATTATAAAATGGATTATTTTTAATTTTATATATTTATTATTGGCATTAATTTTATAAAAAAAATTATACCAAAAATTAATTTCCTATAAAATAATTTTTCAATAATTTTTATATTTTTTTTAAATATGAAATTTATAAATTTTATAATTTTAATTTAAAAAAATAAATTCTTTATTTGGATACAATTATTAAAAATTGTAAATCCTTTTTTTTACATAGGTAAAAACTAGTAACCTCAGTAAAAATAAAAAGGGGTAAAAAGGGTGTAACCTATTTGAAAAGACTATAAATTGTTTAGAAATATTTTGGAATGGGTTATTGAGTCATTGATTAACCATATTCCATACCCTCTATATTTTTTCCTATTTTTTGAGAAACAATCCTTATGATTTACATCCCATTATTATAATTTTTGTTATTTACAATAATTTCATCCCTTTTCACTTATAAAAGGGGAATACCTCTGCTCACTACCCCTTACACAAAAACCAACTTACTTCTACCCAAAATCTACCCAAAACGTTCCGAAATATTCCAATACACAATCAAGAGGTTTTTTAATTCTCAAAATACCACCCCTCATATGATTACCCTCTTTTCAAAGGAGATAATCCAAAAAGTTAGGTATAAATTTCAAACTGCCCCTTTCCCATTTATATGTCTTTATGTGCACTTATTATTCCCCAAATTTAATTACACTATATTAAGATTATATAATAATATTAAATTTAATAAATTTATCTTATTAAAATTGTGTCATAATCATTAACCACATTTCCCATTCTTCTTAAGAGAAATAAAAACTTGAATTATTCATACGTTAAGACTACCTCCTCCCTAAAGAATAATGTTTCATTTTCCTTCACTACCTAAACCTGATGGTCAAAAAGTGAAATTCCTGAAATATATATGATATATATAATATATAATTACCTTCAACATTAAACCATTTTACTTATTTCTTCCCCCCTTGGAAAAATGAAATCATCATCTGTCCACATGTGTGAACTATCACCTACATGGAATGATGCATTCTATTTTTCAGTACCACCTTAGGGGATGGCTTTAGTTTATATTATAAGAGTATATATGATATATAGTTTAATATATATCATGAATTTCTTTATTTATGGTTAAAAAAATAATTTATCACTATACGGTAATCCATCGATGTTGGTAAATAAGATGAAATCCATTCAACCCCAATTTGTTTCTTGGAACACAACAAAAATCCCATGTGATGGAATTATAACATTATATGTATTTATAAAACATCAATATAAGTCCCTATAATGGGTTTTGATGATTAAATTTGGAATATAAAGGAATATTGACATCTCTTTTATAAACCAAGTTCAAAAACATCTAGATTATTTACACCTGATGTTGAAAATAGATTATAAGAATATCAAACATGAAGAGAATTGATATTAGTGAAAACTATAAATGTATATTTATTGGAATAATTTTTTTAAATAGGTAAATAATATTATCATATTTATGGTACATTATGATAAACACTTTTGTGGAATTCAAGGGTAATGTAAAGGGGCATGGTAACTTAATCCCATTTATTTGAGTTATGAAATCTCTTATTGAAATTAATTATTCCGAGAAATTCCATTTTGAATTAGTTTATATCTTTTATTTTTGGGAATTTTTTTTATCTTATTCTATTTCCATTAAAGGTTTCACTTTTTACTTATTCCATTTATATAAGGATAATTTCTGAAAAGATACTTGTAACTATGACTTTAACAATGATGAGTATAATGTTTTTTTTACAAAAATCTATTTTCTTGACATTTTTCATTATATTAAAAATAATTTAACTCAAATGGAGTTCTATTTCACATTTCACTCTATAATTTTCATTTATTATGTGATCAATTTTTAGGTATCAAAAAATTTAGTTTATGTTGTTATTTTATAAAAAAATATATTTTATGAAACCTACTTTATTTCTATGGGTTCTATATTAAAAGTGAATGATTTCAATTTTAATGTTTTAGGAATCACATTTTATTTCCATAGATTATTTATGAAATGTGATTTATTTAAAATTATTATGTTTATGAAGCACATATTACTTCCATGGGTTCTTTATGATGTGAAAATTGAAACCAAATAGTGAACATATAACTATGGATTAATGACTGGTGAGGTATTATATCTCCCTCTAAAACAATGTTTAAGAGTATAAATATTATGATATAGTTACTCAAAACACATTATAGTTTCCCATAATCATGTTCACTAAGGATATGGATTGTGAATGAAATAATTCCCTAAGTTAATTTTTGTTCCATAGTTAAAATATCTTATTCATTTTGATCTTATACTCTCATGATTCAATATTTTTGTTAAATTATTCTAAATCATGTTACAACTATAATTCTCCCATGTTTATCTTTTGTGGTTTATGTCTTATAAAATTTACTTTTATGTATACTTATTCCTTATTATTATCACTCATGATGTTAAAATATTTCACTTATGCTTATGTTCTACACTAATTATTATGAACTCATCTTTGTTGAAATGTTGATTCATACCTTACTAAGAATTTGAGATCAACACATTCTTACATTTTCATTCCCAAGGTTTTGAGAACCTGTATTACTAATTATACTTCTAGAAGGTGATACAATATAGTCCTTTAAGGATAAATTCTCACATGTTTTGTAAAATAATATTATTATATTCCTAGTCCCCAAAGACACTGAACCTATCGGTTCAAGGGACATTATTATTTATGAAATTTATTATTCTAAATCATGTTAAATATTTAAAAGAAAGTCATATTTATCTATGGTATCTATAGTCATCCCTCATGTATACCTATAAATACTAGTATTATCTACCATTATTTAACTAGTCCATCAATAATATACATATGAAACTCTACCCTCCACTATGGGGGAATCTAGTTATGATTCAAAATCATTAAGACTAATTTGATATAATACTCCAATGATTTGAATCTTCTATATATTTTAATCAAAGTAGGGTACTGTAACTAAAACTCCCATATTAGGTATTCCATGGAAGGCTTATATCTATGAGATCCTTGATTGATTCTTTTTATAACCCGCACTAATCTCACCTGCAACTACTCATAAAACCACTACCCAAACTCTTCGGGAAATTGTGGATAAAATGCCTACCTTGTAATATCTACCTATGGGTCATGATCATCCTCTACCCTTAGGGGCCTCATCTAGTGCACACCTTAGTGGAACCATAACTCTACCCTCATAATCCTCCAACAGAGGTTGTCTTGATCGAATCTCATTGAGAACCAAATATCATGCTCAATAAATATATAACATTATAGATATATCTAATTGGTAAATCTATAATAAGAAAAGAATAAAACCCACCCATAATATTCCCTACCCAAAAAAGTTTTTGAATCATTTGGCCTCATGACCCAACCTACTCGTGTCAGGGTTAGGTAATACATAAAAACATATGGAGGATCAACATACTTGATAACACTATATTACACATCATTTTTCTATCTAAGGATAATGAAACTAGGAATTTATATGTAAAAAGACCATAAATGTTATTTTTGATACATAAATATTCACACCCCTTCCCATTATAGAACTAAAGAAAAAATGTAAATAGAAAGTAGGAACACACATATCATGTTAGTCGTATGTACCTAAAATTATGCATCAATACCACATGATTCCTCTCAATAAAAGATTCCAAAAAACATCAAATTATAATTATCCAAATCAAATAAATCAACTATAACTATGAAAACCAAAAGAGGAGTCTCGGTTCCCCTCCTAACTTGGAATTAAATCCATTTTTTTCTAACTAGTAACACATCCCAAGATTTTACCATGTTACAAAAAATTCATAAAACACCTATATAATATATCTCAAATAATAAAAAAATCACTCAGTATCACTTTGTACAAAATCTATCTATACTATTTATCTCAACCTTCTCTAATACAATATTATATCATCCCTATACTATATCAACATAATGAAACAAGATTTGAGGACCCACTCACCTTAGGAGTTCCACCTCATATATTAGAAGCCACTGACTAGTGTAAAGAGTTTAAGAGGTGATCATGGGGAGACCATTCCCCTAAAAAGTAAAAAAACAATAGTGGAATCATAAACACATGTAAAAAATTAAATATAAAATAATAGCCACATCCATAAACATGTCACAAAATATATATAATACATATTTTTAAAGTAATGTTAGTTATAAAAAAAGTTAATAGAAAAACCCATAGGATGAACATATATTGACATACTCAAAAGTTACCAAACGAACCACCATCCTGACACCAATGACATTCCTGATCCTACTATGAAACAAAAACACCCATCCCATAAACCATATTCACCTATATCAACTTAAATCTATATTCCAACCAATTTCCCATGTAAGTTTTATGAACTATAAAGTCTACTCATGACCTAAAGGCCCATGAAAGGTGTGAATATACTCTCAATAGGACACCACTAATAGTGTCCCAATATAATGTCCATATATATATAATTGTATAAAAATAGAAGTAAAAGAAAGAAATTAAATCAATATAACCCACTCCATAATACACTCAATAATACATGGGTGATCCCTTTACATACATCAACTTGTGTTAGAGTGGCATGATACAACCACAGTTTGTCCTACAAGAAGTTTCCTCAACCCTACAACAAGTTTCATGTGAATTAATGTCACACACCAACCCATAACCCATGTGACCATTCTGAGTTAACCATGACACCTTGAAGATATTACCACATAATATATCACAAGTCCCATGCTCATATAATCCTTTTATTGACTATCAGATCAATAGCCTGATGCCACTCATCCCTTACCTTCCTTATCCAACTAGCCCTAATATATCTCATATATATAGTGATCATATCTCTCTAAAAATGTGATCTCAAACCACACCCATATCACATGGTCACATTCAGTGTATCACTCCTCTAAAATAATATTCAAAACCATCAACTCTATGATTTTCAGATGTCTAGAGGATACCACCCACAACCAAGGGTCAAAACCACCTCATGGGCATTATCAGGTGTGAACATGACCCCAATAGTCTCAACTCCTATGGTGAGTGGAAATAATTAATAATATATTCCCATAAATTGGTGAACCCCCATCACCACCCATAGAAATGTTCAACACCATATGCATCGTACTGGTGAACCACATCACCCCACTACCACACAATATACATTGATCTAATTCCCAAGTAACTTCTCTGATTCAAACATCATGAGCTATAATTCTCTCCACATGTGGTTAATTTCTATGAGAGTATTTAAGAAATTAAGTTGAAAAAAATTCCAATCAAGAATAATCCATAATTTCACACATGAAGCTACCCCGGGTAACTGAGAGAAATAATTGAAATCATAAGAGGTTGTATTTCTGGTCCCACACATGACCATACCAATTTACGATTTTTACCCAAAGCCTATACACATGAAAAAGACATAAAATTTCTAGGTACAACAAACATAGAGTTAGAAGGACTCTACTCGTCATGAATATCTGGCATATTCAACTCTGATTAGAAGAAATTATAAAACCATAGAAAAATCCCAAAATATATATTTTAGTAAAAAATCAACATAACAGAGACTAAATGAAAAATAGTCCACAATGGAAAATGGGGATTAAATTAATCGACTCCATGTGATTAGTGACACTGATAATGGAAATCCATCAAGTGAGATATATTAAATGGGAATTGGGAAACAAGATAGGAAGATTTTTCACAATCTTCCTTATCTACTAGCCAAAAATGAGGCTAAACACCCACTTATTAATTATTTAAAACAAATATTTTGAATAAATATAATTTTATGTTAATAAATATAGTGTGACCATTGATGAATGATCTATATGACTCATGATTTAATTTCCAAACCGTCTTCATATCTTGACGTAATCCACATCAACGCAATACACAAGCCTTGCCTAGGAAAAACTAAAAAAAAATACTCCCATTCTCATTGAATGATCCATCCTTTCATGATGTAATGTATCTCATCGAGACCTAATTAATTAATTTTATAATAGGAATTTTTATTATTATGAAACACTCTTTAATGTGAAATTGACCAATTTGTGACATAATTCACTACCAACCCAGAAATTAGTCACACACAAATCTCAGTTATTTTGACATGAAACCCAACACTGTTTAAGGCCCATGGTAGTTTCATAATCTTCGGAAATCCCTAAAACTTTTAATTATACACAACTAATCACTATTCTATAGTTCTCATTGACATCAGAATAACCGATGACCCGTAAAATTTTTTAATCTAACATTGTCCCTCCTCATGCCACAATCCCTTACTTTGTAGCATGGTTTTTGGATTAGTATATAATTTCATCCCTAATCATATTAAAATTTCCAAAAATCAACTTGTAGAATATATTTATATCCCAAAAACCTATATAAGGACAAAATACAAACATTTGACTCAGGATATGACATAAATTACCTCTCATAAAAACCCAATTTGTTACAACACTACATGATGATTTTAGTTTTATTATAATAATTAAATCTTATTCCACTGAATCATATGCCTATACATGATATAAAAATTCATCATATTATTGATTTATTGATAGAATAATCATATTAGTTTAATGATTTAATGGTTGAGTATCTATGATGAAATTTAAATGTTTTGATTTAATGATGTTATAGATATACTGTATATATAATTATGGATGTAGGGTTTCTAACATGAATGGTTTCCTAACATTTTATGAGAAAAATATTACAAAATAAATGTAAAAATATGTGTATTATGTAAAATACCCATTAAAATATAAATTCAATGTCATTTTTGAAGTTATCCCAAGGAATATCTTTTTATGAAGGTTCAAATAAACATTTAAATCATGAGTTTTCCAATTGGTGTTGACAAAAATATAGTATATGATGTTACCAATACATTAATTTGTAGATTTTATATTGAATCAAAATTTGTGTTGGAAATTTTTTAATATGGATAATAGGTATAAATGTTTTCCTCAATTATTTCATTACTTCCAATTTATGAAATTATAAATTTCTATTACCTATTTTCTCAATTAATTAATTATTTTCATTTTTCCTAATGAATTCTAAATAATATGTAAATTCTTTTTATTATATAGAATATTTAAAATTAAAAGTATCATCGAAATAAATAATATCAAAAAAATTAACGTTGAATTTGATAAATGGGATTGGCTCCTATGATCACTTTTATAAGTATAATAATACCATTTTATGTTTCTATTATTTCAAAAATTATGAAATTTTGTTTTTGATTTTTAAAATTCATTCATGATTTTTCATCAATGTTAAAATTTTATCAAGTAATATTGATGAAAATATTTTTCAATATTTCCCATCATATAGATATAGTAGTAGAGGTTTTATGATCACACACCATGACCACACTTACCTATCCCATTTTACCTCATACCATTTTTCACACCTTTTCAAGATAGAGTTTCTCTAAAGGAACTATTATTTTGGAGAATATTGATCTATCCTCTACGTTTTGACCAAAACACTTCAACTAATAACTATTTTGATATTGTTTAACATGTTATAGTTTTTCATGAGGAACTATGCATTTTTAGACAACAAATGTTTTCACCAAAATTTTAATTTTATATGATGTAAAACCACCCATAATATCATTTTATGAACACTTATATATGATAAAAATTTCCTAGTTCTCTATCAATTTACCATTTTATTCTCATACACCTTTCATTTCAACTCTAGAGCCTTTTAATTATCCCAATATTAAAAATCAACAAAACCATAATGATATTTTTTAGTGTATGAATCTTTTATATAGTAATAATTATTTAGTGTTTATATAAAATCCTTATTTAGATTCATGTATTGAACTCTATTGTAATTTTCTATAATAATTTTATTTAATTTATTATGTGCTTTAATATTATATCATGATTTTACCTTATATAACCAGTTCTACAACTTAATGAAGTGTTCATGCATGGATGTGTGATATTTGGAGCCTCTATAAACAAGTTACTATTGAATATAATAAATATATACAACTGAAAAATATAGAATGGGATGTATAAGTTGTATGGATACCCTTTAAAAATTCAGTGATATTTTTTCCATTTAACAAATATTATGGAATTACGTTAGTGATAAAATAAAGGATAAATAATCTGGAAAAATATAAAAAAGGATAATTATTTCCATTAAAATAATTATAATTATAATATTATATAAATCAATATATATTTTATGTATCTTAAATTCAATTTTCCAAATAATAAAGATGTAACAGAAGTATGATTAATAAAATTAAAAGATCTATAAAGAGTATATAAACTTGACTTTTCTGTGGTCCATGACATTAGATTTTTAACTGAGATAGAGGGTATACCAACCATGAATGATTTTATACGTACACAATATCTGGATATGACTTCTTATTGTAAATTTTACAGGTTTAATATATTATTAAAATTTTATTCTTCTGTGTGAATATGAATGTTATTTGTATCATTAATATATTTTTTTTATTAAAATAAAAAAAAAATTATTTAAGGTTTTGGTGAAATTATAGCTAGGAATTATTTTTTATTATATATATTTTTTATATGATTTACTAAATTCATCATAATATATTTCAATGTTGAACAGAAAAAACATGAGTTCAATAAAAAATATGCAATCATTAGGATAAAAATTCTAATCAATAATTTGAAAATTCAAGTAATTATATTTTAAATCTTAATTAATATACATGAACACTAACCAAAATTCCATTTATTTACGAATAAACAAATTTTTTTCAGTGAACATTTGATATTTAATTTTATAATAACCAATTTTCTTGATATATTTCTCAAAATAATACATCACATTTAATATATTGACTCAACTTCTTTGATGAAATGAAATAAATGAAAATATTTTATATAATTATTCAATTTCATAATTTTTAACACAATTAAATCCATTCAATGTTTTTGAATAGATTTTAATAAAGGAATTATGAACACATAATTAGTGTGGTTTTTTTTGAATATAAAGAAATAGATAACCAATTTTAAATTGAGTTTTTTTCATTAATTTTTGAGAAAATGGTTTTATTGGATTTAATAAATTACAATAATTTTTTAGATCTGTCTAAATATATGATTTTATGAACAATTTATTTAGAAATATGAAGTCTGTCCATATGTGTGTAAACACAAGATTGGATTGTTGGATCATTTGAAAACTACTGAAAATGTTTATTTTTTCATAAAATAGAGACATTGGTACCATCAAGTTGAATGTAATATTTATTTTAAATAATCTATTAGATATGTGAAACATTAGTATAAATTATTATGTATTTAATTCAAGTTATCATTAATAAAAATGTTTTTAATCCATGATCTAGTAATGTCTTGGTTTTAATAAGTACAACATTTTATAGCTTAATTTATATGCTATGATTGCCTTTATAATTAAGTTTGTATTATGTAGATTATTTTAATATTAATCATTACACTATGATTACATAGATTAATCATGCATAGGATGAGGAAAATATATGCGATTCAATGTAATATCTGTTAGAGGCTTATGTTATAAACTCGCGACAATGTAACTAGTGTCATGATCCCTTGAAATTGGATTTCAGTGGTATAACATTACCTTTTTATTTTTTATTGATTAACCTAAATATAATTCTTATCATTGTGTTAATATATAATTTCTGTTTTTGTTTTATAATAAAAACAAGATGAATTATTATATATTTTTGTTGAATCTGAAATTGAGCATATAATTTGAATAGTCACAATGATGAAATTATTCTAGAAAATAATGTAAATTATTGTTATATAATAAGACCAATTAAATCCAATACAAGTATATTTTTTTTGAAAAGAATCAAATTTAGACTATATCATAATGATAACATGGCCATAAAGGTTAATGCGAGGGAGCATCAAAATTAATGGAGTTAAGTCTAGTCTATGCACACTATGTTGATCAACCAACGTAATATCAAGAAGTTGTGTGAGAAAAAAATAATATAAAAAATAATTGAGGGGAAACATTTTTAGGAAAATAGAATTTCAATATAATTAATTAACTATTATTTGAATTGCCATGTATTGTTAAGGACTACTGTGAGGCTACATCTAGTGAATAATGAAGTTTGAGATAGTGAAAATTGACTAATTTGATAGGTGAATGTAATTTATGTTTATAATGAACTAGTACTCCCCCGTGCTATTGCATGGCGTATTCGATTATTGGTTTTTCATTTAATAAGATATTAGTATTTATAAAAGTTGAAGAAATAGTAATGTTGAATAAATTTTAATTTGAATGTAATGGTTTATGATAATTGAATAGAAATGCATATACTATGAAGACACCTTTCAAATAGTTGACAATGAAAAAACATAGTAAATTTATTTGAATTTTTAAATTTTGAGTAAGAAAATTTCAATTCATTTTCAATGTTGATCATAATA
Organism: Viscum album; assembly: GCA_963277665.1. NCBI lineage: Eukaryota > Viridiplantae > Streptophyta > Magnoliopsida > Santalales > Viscaceae > Viscum > Viscum album. The sequence continues at coordinate 1,912,294,772 of OY728122.1, forward strand.
ACTATAATTTTGGCACTGAAATAAATAGTGAAATCTAAATAATTGATAAAATAGTTGTAGTAATAAAAAAATTGAGAGATGTAAAATATATGAAAAAATAATAAATTGACTAAAATGTTCGAGAGAGGAGGAAATGTAGTGAAACTATTCATAATGTATCCCGAAATAAAATACATGTTCCAAGGATCTAGTTTTCAAAAACATGTATCACAAGTGAAATATAATAGATTTAAAATATACTAACAAATGAGTCAAAATAAAAGTATAAAGTACTTGTGCATTTCCTCAGTGCTGATCATTTCCATGATCTTGTATTTCTCCAAAACCAGGTAATAGTAAACCCACAAGCTGCTTGCGCTTCGTGCAGTTTCATCTGCCTCTGACCCCCACCATCCACCAAGCTTCTCCATAGTAGTGTCACCGCCCCCAGCTACCATTGGCTTCTAGGATCTATGAGCAGCATTTGTTGCCCGAAATCTTCATTGCGTCTTTAAATTGTGGTGGTATTATTGTGACTACAAAACACTTGAAAAATAATTATCCTTCAGTTAGAAATCAACACAATACTTGTAACAGCCCAAGATTTTATAAAAAAAAATACTCTTTTTAATTTTATTAATGTCTTGTGTTGTACGCTACACCAAAAGGATCTTTCACAACACGCATCCTTGACTTGCCTTGCATTACACGCAATCGCAACCTTCCTCGATAGCATGTGTGGTACGTAATACTGAGTTTCACGAAACAATGATATGCTATTAAAATATTATTAAAACTAGCCGTTATGAATAGTAATAACCACTTTTTAAATTTTAGAAATTTTAGCTCTCAAAATGGACTTCATTTTTGGATTCGGAGTATCGAATTTAGCCTAAGGTGAAATTTTGGTACTTTTTGGATAACTTTCATATTCTGATGAATAGTGAAAATTACTAAATTATAATTAAAAACAACTTTTTTAATCAAAATAATTAATAGTGATAAATTATTAATTTGAGTGGTTTTAAAGTATATTTAGAATATATTTTTACAATTTAATACAATGTTGGTCATTGGATGTAATTTCACATTTAAACTAGACATAAACAAGTGTCAATCTTTTGATAGATATTGTTTCTTAAAAACACGCTCTTTGTTTTAACAGTGGGATTTAATTATAAAATTAATTAATGAAACATCTATGATATGAATTTGGTAAAATAGACTTCATTTTTGAATTCGGAATATGAAATATAGCTTAGGATGAAATTTTGGCATTGTTCTGAAAAACATCAATTTTTGATGAATAGTGAAACTACTAAGTGGTAGTTAAAAAAAAATTAATTTCTTCATAAATCTTAATTTTACCGCTTCTGTGAATGGAATTTCAAAAATCCGACAGACACGGTTGATATCAGTAAGTAAAATGTGGTTCAATGAGATAAAAATAATTTTTTGGTGAATAGTAACTTTTTACTATTTTTACCGCGGTTAATAGTAAATAGGGTAACTAAGGGTAAATATGATATTAATATTACCCTAAAACATGTCCTAATTCTATTGGACAAGTGTAATTCGACCAAAAACAAACTTAGGAATAAAATATGACCATTTAGGCCCACTTGGATTAGATTAGGACATTTATTATTAATTTATTTAAAGAAGGGTTAAAATAGTTAAAATCAAAGTTTAATGAGTAGATCATTTTTAATATGGGGTTATACATAAGCTAAATTCGATTGTAAATATTCATTAGAAAGCTAAATATATTTACTACATTATGGTATTTTATTTGTAATTTTTAGACATCAAATAATTTAATTTATTTATGACACAATGATGATGCAGTAATTATCTTATTAATGAAATATTGACATAATTGATGTTATAAACACCAAAATAAATATAATTTGAGACTTTTTATGTATTCCACTAATTTTATAGGTTACTATGATATATTAGTGTTGATTTAATCAACTTGGTTCGAACATATAATTCTGTTATGACTTTTACAAAAATCATATATCAAATAGTGTCAAAATTGACACAAAATAGTTTTTAAATCAAATATTATATTATTAATTGTAATTTTATTCCTAAAAATCTAACGTTCGGCCAAATGACTTAGATAAGGATATATATATTAATTATAAACAATTTGGGGTTCGTTTGGCATGTTATAGTAAGTGTATTAACCATATAGTGAAAGAAAACAAAAAGACACGGTAAAAGTTAAATTAATTAACTTAGAGTTAAATCTAATTGATAAGGTTAAAATAATACCCTAAACTTGTCTAAATCCTATTGGTTGATAGGATTTCGACCCTTCCCCACTTTATCTTCGAAATAAAACCCTTTGGAACCATTATAAACCGATTTTGACTTTAATATAAAATAATATTTCGAGATATTCCTAAAGTGCCCCTCTCCTCCCTTATAAAAGGACACCTCCTCCCCCTCCTCCTCACACCAATTTGAGCACTCAAGCTCGGCCAACCCCTGAACAAATCTCTTCTCCACTTCCCTAGCAACATCCTAGAGGTTCTGGTCTTCCTCAAAGACCAATTTTAGTGCCCTAAGAGGAGGTCTCAAAGAGGCGCTTCAAAGAAGAGGTAATTACCGTTACCAATTCTTTCATCTTTATTTTTTCTTCCACTTCTTCTTCTTAGGTTGTTTCATTATGAAGTAATAACATCAGTATCACTCATATACTTATATGTTATTATAAGTATGAAACAACCCTATTTCACCATCTATCCATCCTACGGAAAAAGAAATCACCGCGCGTGCGTACGTACGGAATACCGTCTCCACGCCGTGGTGTAATCTATTTTCCACCATCACCTTACAAGGATGGGTATAATGGTGTAATGAGTAACTATATATGATTATTATGAAGTAATATTGATACTGAAATAATATATATATATACTCCAATACAATTCCACGATCATAGGAACGATATCATCACTCGTGCGTACGTACGGAATACCGTCTCCACGATGTGATGCGACTCGTTCTACATGATCTTCATTTCATAATGATTATATAAATGAATTGAATGAATGAATACGGTATATACTACACTAATACCATTCTGGAAATGAATTATCTATAACCTAAAGATAAGAATAAGAATTTATTCGACGAAACACGCATAAGAACAAAAAGTTATAAAGACCCGAGTAACAAGTAACAATGAAATATTACTAACAAGAAGCTAATAATATGACCATATATGATCTCATATCAATATGTATGATTCTGGAATAAGTCAATAACATTATTTAAACCATTATACAGGTGCTTCGGACATGAACAAAGCAAATCAGACTTAAGGTAAGGGAAATATCACAATCTCACTTTTATCCGAGATTGTTTTTTACATTGGTAATTACTGGGGTGTATTTTATCATCCACATCCATGTTTCCTCAATATGTAATATTATTTCCATCCACCTACAATTTTTTAAACCCAATTTTACCCTTCGGTGAGTTTTTAGTAAAATATATGAAAGGAATCTTTTGTCGTTTTTCGTACGAGGTACTTTTTTGACTTTTCCGACAAAAGTACGAGAAGAATGTTTTTTTAACTTATACGGCATGAATGGATTTTTAAAACATTATTTCCAAGAAACTTCCTTTACAAGTTTTCAAGTTTATTTTTAATCAACTTCTTTTATTTTAAAGTCGTATGACATGTTAAGAAAGGAAAAATGTTTTTGAAGTAGAAAGGATATTTTCCTCAAGAAAAGAGTTCAAGTATTTTATCAAAATTATTTTCCATATAAGATAATAAAAGGGTTCTGTTTTTATCCCTATTATTACATGGATTTGATTATGTTTTGATGGAAATATTTTTATGAATTCCTTTATCTTATATGAATTTTTTTATGATGTCACGATGTTTAAGATTCCCATTATTATTACATGGGTTATGCAATGATGTATGATTTAAGATTTTGTGGCACACATAAGAAAGGATTCATTACAAGATGGGTGGGACCTATATCTCCCTCCAATGCATTGGGTAAAGATTTTATATCTCATGAGATAGACATGGCTGAAATGGTAGGTTATACCGGTTCAGTGAAACAGGACTGAAACGAGGGTTACTCGATTCAGAAAGGGACTTTGTCCACTAAGATAGTCTTGGCAATGAGTCTTGACTAACAAGAAATGATTCTCTATGATTATGTGTGTATGCCACAAAGTTTCATATTTTAAGTTATGATTATTGGGATTTCATTTCACTACTATGATTTATCCCATTTTATGAAATTATTCTCTCTTTTGCAGGTTAATATTTCAAAAAGTTATGTTCTTATGAATATGATGTGATTGATTTTTCTTTTGAATACCCTTACTGAGCATTTGAGCTCACCCTTTTATGTTTTCTTTTCCCCAGGATATAAAGAAAGGTTTTAGGTAAAAAAAAGAAGATCTTTATGGGAGATGTTGAAGATCTTTCACCACGGTTAGAAGATTATAGTCCGAGTTTCCAAAGACACTAAACTATTACGGTCCTTGTGTGTGTGTTTTTGTTATGTACTAAGTATTCCGCAAAAGTAATGTAATGTCCATGTACGTCAAGATACGGGTCTCTACAGTTGGTATCAGAGGAAAGGTTTAGTCAACCTTTGGAAACTAGGATGCGAAAACGTTAGTGAGATCCCTAGAGATATTTCTAAGGTATGTCTAGGGATGTCCCTAGGGATAAGTATACGTATAGGTTATAGTACTAGAATTACGCTAACGATCATAGAATTAAACCTAAGATGTTGGATATTGAAGGTACTCCCCCTTTATTATGTTGTTTTCCCTAGCATGATTTTTGCCTCTCACACTATTCTTTTTGGGTTTTAGACGATGGCTGGAACCCGAAGGAACCGTGTTGATCAATGCAATGGACAATGCAATGATTGCCCTCCTGAACAAACAAATGTTATGGGAGATGGAGTGCAAAATCTTATTGCTATACTTACACAAGCTATGAATCATTCTGGACTTCCAAATGAGCAGAGAAGGGAACAATATTCTATTGAGTCCTTCATGAGGCAACGTCCACCTTCTTTCAGTGGGACTTCCGATCCACTTGTTGCTGAACAATGGATCAGTACCACTGAAAAGATATTTTCAGTTCTTCAATGTTCTGAACATGATAAAGTCATCTTAGCAGTATATCGTTTGGAAGGTGAAGCTGATCAATGGTGGAATCTTATCAAGAATACAAGGCAAAGAGATGAAATTGAGTCCATGGAATGGGATGAGTTCAAGAACTTATTTTTCAGTAAGTACATCCCTCGTATTCTTCGAACAAAGATGGAGAAAGAGTTTCTTGAACTGAAGCAAAGGGACGATGAATCTTTTGGTACCTATGAACCAAATTTTACAAGACTTGCAAGGTATGCTTCTGGTATTATCATCCAACCTGAAAGTAAAGTTGATCGATTTTTCAGTGGCTTAAAACCAAGTCTTCGAAGGGCATTAGCTATAAGAGACTTCAGTAGCTATGAAGAAATTGTGCGTTGTGCTATGAAGGTAGAAATGGAAGTTGGTGTTACATATCCATCTCATGGTTTTGACAAGAAATGAAAGATGGAGTTCAAGGAGAAGTCTCAGAATAATGGTGAAAAGAAGATGAATGTTTCCTTATGCACAAAGTGTGGAAAGAAGCATGGTGGAGATTGTCTTAAAGGGACTAGAAAATGTTTTAAGTGTGGAAAAGAAGGTCATCGAGCAGCTGAGTGTCGAAGTAATGGAAAAAGGGTTTCTAATGATGTGAATAAAGCAAACAATGCAGAGAACGCACCACCAACACTTCAATGCTTCAAGTGCAAGGAAATGGGGCATTATGCTAATAATTGCCCTAATCCAAGGGTTAGGGATGATCAACATGAGCAACCACTGAAGGCAAAGGACAATGGGAAGTCACATGCGATCACTATTGGCAATGTTGAATATGAAAACGATGTGGTAGAATGATTAAGTGTTTATGTAATGGGATTCCAAAATAATGTTGTATCATTGAGTATTGAAATATTTATTGATGTGGTATTCAAAGTGATTGAGATATTTTTTTGGAAATAAGATGATATGCGCATAATGAAGGGAAAACGAGAAAATGAAATGTTTAATAGTATTCATGAGCTCATGATTGATACAAGGACTAAGTGATATCATGGTTTGAGTATATAGAATTTTGAGGATTTTGGTATGTGGAAAGTGTTATCTTTTAACTGCACTCATGTTTTCTCTAAGGTATTCAAGAGAATACACGATTAAGGACTTTGAATGTTTGGAATGTGACCAACAAGACATATCTTATGATATGTGGGGATCAACGACAGTATTAAATATCTGGTAATCATTGTCACTATATTATGAGAGTGGACTGCAGTATTATGTATAAGCCTAAAGATTAGACTGGATTATGTTGGAAATAAGTTAGTATTGTTTAAGGATAGAAGATTTTCGATATTATTGATGGGATGTTATAGTAACGTAGTTTTAGAAAAAGGACAACCTGCAGGACGGGCGACAGCCCATCGCTTCGGACAAGGCTGTAGGAATCGAACCCATAACCGAAATGCGACTGGCCTTTATCGCCTACCACTGGCCTACAGGAAGTCCTTGTTTATTAGAAACTAGTTTTATTATATTAAGCAGTATGATATATGAAGTATAAGCCCATTTTAGGAACCATATATGATTAATCCCACTATAGATCGACTTATGTATATAAATTTTGCTAACCTTTTGAGACAGATGGAATGACCCGTCATTCTATCACATGATCTTCTAACACTTCACGAATAACAAATTCAACTTCATTTATTTAAGAGATGAAGTGGAAATTGTTAAAGGCACGAACAACAGTGAGATTGTACCAAAATAAAGTAAGTATTTATTCTAATTCAAATTCTTTAACTTTAGGGAAATGATCTTGAAAACCAAAAATGTTGTCCTAGTTCTCTTATACCTGATGAATCAGATGGTACCTTAGATCGTCACAAATTTATGGATTTGTGATTACTGGCTTTTCCATAGCCATGTTCTCTACCACTCTCCATCAGAACATGATGGTTAGATTTCTCTTCCATATCCATATTTTCACCTATGTGGAAACCCAGTGATTAGTTTATTTGGGTAATCGTTACATTTCATACTTTAGTTTTTAAAGCCAAGTTTTGGTATTCCTTTTTACGATGTGGGTTTCTATTAAAGAAACTTTCGAATAGTAAACCATTTATAACCCCGACGAATTTCGAGGGCTAAATTCATTTTAAGGGGGGTAGAATGTAACAGCCCAAGATTTTATAAAAAAAATATTCTTTTTAATTTTATTAATGTCTTGTGTTGTACGCTACACAAAAAGGAGCTTGCACAACACGCATCCTTGAATTTCCTTGCATTACACGCAATCGCAACCTTCCTCGATAGCGTGTGTGGTACGTAATACTGAGTTTCACGAAACAATGATATGCTATTAAAATATTATTAAAACTAGCCGTTATGAATAGTAATAACCAATTTTTAAATTTTAGAAATTTAAGCTCTCAAAATGGACTTCATTTTTGGATTCGGAGTATCGAATTTAGCCTAAGGTGAAATTTTGGTACTTTTCGGATAACTTTCATATTCTGATGAATAGTGAAAATTACTAAAATATAATTAAAAACAACTTTTTTAATCAAAATAATTAATAGTGATAAATTATTAATTTGAGTGGTTTTAAAGTATATTTAGAATATATTTTTACAATTTAATACAATGTTGGTCATTGGATGTAATTTCACATTTAAACTAGACATAAACAAGTGTCAATCTTTTGATAGATATTGTTTCTTAAAAACGTGCTCTTTGTTTTAACAGCGGGATTTAATTATAAAATTAATTAATGCAACTTCAATGATATGAATTTGGTAAAATAGACTTCATTTTTGAATTCGGAATTTGAAATATAGCTTAGGATGAAATTTTGGCATTGTTCTGAAAAACATCAATTTTTGATGAATAGTGAAACTACTAAGTGGTAGTTAAAAAAAAATTAATTTCTTCATAAATCTTAATTTTACCGCTTCTGTGAATGGAATTTCAAAAATCCGACAGACACGGTTGATATCAGTAAGTAAAATGTGGTTCAATGAGATAAAAATAATTTTTTGGTGAATAGTAACTTTTTACTATTTTTACCGCGGTTAATAGTAAATAGGGTAACTAAGGGTAAATATGATATTAATATTACCCTAACACATGTCCTAATTCTATTGGACAAGTGTAATTCGACCAAAAACAAACTTATGAATAAAATATGACCATTTAGGCCCACTTGGATTAGATTAGGACATTTATTATTAATTTATTTAAAGAAGGGTTAAAATAGTTAAAATCAAAGTTTAATAAGTAGATCATTTTTAATATGGGGTTATACATAAGCTAAATTCGATTGTAAATATTCCTTAGAAAGCTAAAACGATTTACTACATGATGGTATTTTATTTGTAATTTTTAGACATCAAATAAGTTAATTTATTTATGACACAATGATGATGCAGTAATTATCTTATTAATGAAATATTGACATAATTGATGTTATAAACACCAAAATAAATATAATTTGAGACTTTTTATGTATTCCACTAATTTTCTAGGTTACTATGATATATTAGTGTTGATTTAATCAACCTTTTTCGAACATATAATTCTTTTATGACTTTTAAAAAAATCATATATCAAATAGTGTCAAAATTGACACAAAATAGTTTTTAAATCAAATATTATATTATTAATTGTTATTTTATTCCTAAAAATCTAAGGTTCGGCCAAATGACTTATATAAGGATATATATATTAATTATAAACAATTTGGGGTTCGTTTGGCATGTTATAGTAAGTGTATTAACCATATAGTGAAAGAAAACAAAAAGACACGGTAAAAGTTAAATTAATTAACTTAGAGTTAAATCTAATTGATAAGGTTAAAATAATACCCTAAACTTGTCTAAATCCTATTGGTTGATAGGATTTCGACCCTTCCCCACTTTATCTTCGAAATAAAACCCTTTGGAACCATTATAAACCGATTTTGACTTTAATATAAAATAATATTTTGAGATATTCCTAAAGTGCCCCTCTCCTCCCTTATAAAAGGACACCTCCTCCCCCTCCTCCTCACACCAATTTGAGCACTCAAGCTCGGCCAACCCCTACAAAAATCTCTTCTACACTTCCCTAGCAACATCCTAGAGGTTCTGGTCTTCCTCAAAGACCAATTTTAGTGCCCTAAGAGGAGGTCTCAAAGAGGCGCTTCAAAGAAGAGGTAATTACCGTTACCAATTCTTTCATCTTTATTTCTTCTTCCACTTCTTCTTCTTAGGTTGTTTCATTATGAAGTAATAACATCAGTATCACTCATATACTGATATGTTATTATAAGTATGAGACAACCCTATTTCACCATCTATCCATCCTACGGAAAAAGAAATCACCACGCGTGCGTACGTACGGAATACCGTCTCCACGCCGTGGTGTAATCTATTTTCCACCATCACCTTACAAGGATGAGTATAATGGTGTAATGAGTAACTATATCTGATTATTATTAAGTAATATTGATACTGAAATAATATATATATATACTCCAATACAATTCCACGATCATAGGAATGATATCATCACTCGTGCGTACGTACGGAATACCGTCTCCACGATGTGATGCGACTCGTTCTACATGATCTTCATTTCATAATGATTATATAAATGAATTGAATGAATTAATATGGTATATACTACACTAATACCATTCTGGAAATGAATTATCTATAACCTAAAGATAAGAATAAGAATTTATTCGACAAAACACGCATAAGAACAAAAAGTTATAAAGACCCGAGTAACAAGTAACAATGAAATATTACTAACAAGAAGCTAATAATATGACCATATATGATCTCATATCAATATGTATGATTATGGAATAAGTCAATAACATTATTTAAACCATTATACAGGAGGTTCGGACACGAACAAAGCAAATCAGACTTAAGGTAAGGGAAATATCACAATCTCACTTTTATCCGAGATTGTTTTTACTTTGGTAATTACTGGGGTGTATTTTATCATCCACATCCATGTTTCCTCAATATGTAATATTATTTCCATCCACCTACAATTGTTTAAACCCAATTTTACCCTTCGGTGATTTTTTAGTAAAATATATGAAAGGAATCTTTTGTCGTTTTTCGTACGAGGTACTTTTTTGACTTTTCCGACAAAAGTACGAGAAGAATGTTTTTTTTAACTTATAAGGCATGAATGGATTTTTAAAACATTATTTCCAAGAAACTTCCTTTACAAGTTTTCAAGTTTATTTTTAATCAACTTCTTTTATTTTAAAGTCGTATGACATGTTAAGAAAGGAAAAATGTTTTTGAAGTAGAAAGGATATTTTCCTCAAGAATAGAGTTCAAGTATTTTATCAAAATTATTTTCCATCTAAGATAATAAAAGGGTTCTGTTTTATCCCTATTATTACATGGATTTGATTATGTTTTGATGGAAATATTTTTATGAATTCCTTTATCTTATATGAATTGTTTTATGATGTCACGATGTTTAAGATTCCCATTTTTATTACATGGGTTATGCAATGATGTATGATTTAAGATTTTGTGGCACACATAAGAAAGGATTCATTACAAGATGGGTGGGACCTATATCTCCCTCCAATGCATTGGGTAATGATTTTATATCTCATGAGATAGACATGGCTGAAATGGTAGGTTATACCGGTTCAGTGAAACAGGACTGAAACGAGGGTTACTCGATTCAGAAAGGGACTTTGTCCACTAAGATAGTCTTGGCAATGAGTCTTGACTAACAAGAAATGATTCTCTATGATTATGTGTGTATGCCACAAAGTTTCATGGTTTAAGTTATGATTATTGGGATTTCATTTCACTACTATGATTTATCCCATGTTATGAAGTTATGCTCTCTTTTGCAGGTTAAGATTTCCAAAAGTTATGTTCTTATGAATATGATGTGATTGATTTTTCTTTTGAATACCCTTACTGAGCATTTGAGCTCACCCTTTTATGTTTTCTTTTCCCCAGGATATAAAGAAAGGTTTTAGGTAAAAAAGAAGAAGATCTTTATGGGAGATGTTGAAGATCTTTCACCACGGTTAGAAGATTATAGTCCGAGTTTCCAAAGACACTAAACTATTACGGTCCTTGTGTGTGTGTTTTTGTTATGTACTAAGTATTCCGCAAAAGTAATGTAATGTCCATGTACGTCAAGATACGTGTCTCTACAATACTGGATAAAAACACAATGAAAATGTTAGTTATTATTGTAAACAGTTTGAAGATAAATGAACATAGTTTTATTGACCAAAGGTCCAAAGAGCATCTTGGGCAGGAAGATGCTTTCCAGCAAGTAGGGGCAGATTACAACCAAAACCTGTCCTCTTTACCATGCCATCCTCCACCACTTCACCTTCCAAATATACCAATCCCCTTGATGCCACCATCCAGCACAACTCCAATATTACCAGGGATCAGTCTATCTATTTTTCAAAGACATACCATTGTGCTCTTGGGGCTCTGATTTATGGATCGAACCATAAAATTGTGCGAAATGTGGATTCACCTGGAGCCCCCATAATGTTTATGAAGGGAAATGGGATATCTAGAACTACCACATATAACTTTCCCTCTCTATAATCTTTCGGGATATGAAATATGAGCGCAAATAGGGCTCCCTTTGCAGCCACGAAGACTGTGTATCAGGCCAGTCGAAGTGCCCCGAGATGCACTGTTCTTACCTCATCAACTTCTACAGAGGGATTTGTAGATGCACAGGAAGTTTAATGAAATGTGTAAAATATTCTTCCAGTATAAGACCTAAAACTAGAATATTTCTGTATACACTCATAACTGATTAAAATTAGATATTCTTACATAAACAGAAACATGTTCTCATATAGTGTATCAAATAAGAATGTAAAAGAAGTAATGTAGATAATGGGTATTTTACATTGAAATAAAATGTGATCTGAAAAAATGGATAATGTGTTTAATGATCAATAGAAATATAGTAATTTATTTCAGGAATAAAAATGCACAGTATTGAAAAATGGATTATACTCATATGGATATAGTTTATTGCATTGTATGGAATTTTATTGTAGTCATATGGATTCTTGAATGGACCATTATAGGTTCTGAAACAAACGTTGAAAGAACCATTATCAGTATTATAATTGATCCCTGGAACATATTTCATCCAAATAGGGAAACACCTGTACTTTTTAAAGAAATAAAAAACAATCAAATTTCATGAATTCAAACATAGTAAAATAATGTAAATAATAAAAACCTTCAAAATTACCTGAAATTCCACTCACCACTCACATAAGCCCCGAATTCTGAGATAAACTTATAAGCCTTCTTGCTTTACGAGATTGAAGAATCTATGAAAATCCTATCTCCCTTAAAAATAGTACTACATTCAAGGAAAACAAATAGTTGAAATGAATACAAATATCCAAAAGTACATGAAACAGTTATTTCATAGAAGATGAAGTAGAATAATATATCAAAAAAAAATTGATGTCAAACAACAAAATAATAAATAAAACATTATGAAAGTAGAAATATAAATAATAGGGAGAAACAATTACCTTCAATATTTGACACCATTACACTGAAAAGTAGGAGATGTTGATAAATATACCTGAATCAAAGAAGAAATGTAAAGTCATTGGACATATTTTTAACAATCATGAAATGTAGAATTAAAGTAGAGATTATTAATAATATTGCATTTGGCAGAACATGCATCAAATAAAGAATTGGTGAATAAATACCAAATAACATAATGAAATAGATTCCCTAGTAAATAAGGGTCACCTAAGAAACGGTGTCTTGGTTATTCTTGTAGGCAGCCAAGATTGTGTTCTTGGAGCATAGTATGTCATCAAATGATGATCCTTTAGAAATGATAATCACCTTCAGACTGCTATACATCGACATCTCAAACTGCACTGAGTCATCCCCTTTCGAGCCAGTGAGGGTCACGGTGGTTAAACAGAGTGTGACATGAATGGATAGCCCACCTCCAGCAAGGCACCTTGATTCGGGGTCACTATTGTAGTATCGGAGGAGGTGGAGGATTCAGAGGCGGAGTGGATGGAGAACCATTAATTAGAGTGTTTATGATTGAAAACCAAAATAACATCATACAAAATGTTCTTGAATAGACCATTATAGGTTTTGAAACTAACCTTGATAGGACCATTATCAGTACTAAAACTCATCCCTAGAACATATTTTATCCAAACAGGGGAACAAATGTACTTTTTAAAGAAATAAAAAACATTCAAATTTTTGGAATAAAAACACAGTAACATATTTTACATAATGAAAACCATCAAAATTACTTGAAATTCCACTCACCACAGACATAAGGCCTGATTTTGAGATGAACGTATAGGCATGCTTGCTTCACCATCTTCAAATATCTGAGAAAATCATATATCCCTTCGAAATAGTACTGCATGCAAGGAAAACCAACATTTGAAACAAATATCTATATCAAAAAGTACATGAAACATAGATTTCCTAGAAGATGCAGTATAATAATATATCAAAAAAATATTGATGTCAAAAAAAAAAATACGAAATGGGACATTATGAATATGGAAATAGAAATAATATGGAGAAATAATTACCTTCAATCTTTGATACCATTACATTAAAAAGCATGAGATATTGATAAATTTACCCGAATCACAGAAGACATGTAAAGTCATTGATTGCAAACATTCACCGATGCGAAGAACCTTCAACATAGAGCTCTCAACCGCTTTAAAAGACATAAAAAATGTAATTAAATTAAAAAATATATTTAAAGACAAATTCAATCCTATTGCAGTGTGAGAATCAATATCACCATTCAATTCTACATCGAAGCCATATAAATAATAAGTACATGTAGAATATGCAAACAAACATAATAGCATGCATTTTCAAAAATTCAAAATTTTCCTTACTATATGAATGCAATCATCGCAGCTTTGGTTTGATGGGTGATCTTCATTTTTGATGACATGAAAATTAATTTGTTTTTCGAACCAATTATGTAGATGATATAAATTAGAAAACCCAACATGAAAAATGAAAGCGCTGGAAAATGAATTCATGACAACTATGAAAAGTTAATTTAGAGAATAACATGTAGTTGAGTCGCATGAATCGAAGAAGAGAATGAAAGAACCGTTAACAATATCATTAATAGTAGTAGTGTTTGGAATATCTAATAATGTCAAAAGTAAAAAATTATACGAAAAATAGTTAAATTAAAAGAAATTTAACTGTTGGATATGAATAAAAAACTAAACTTAGTATTCTCATCGCATGTACGATGAATGAATGTATATTTGGTGATAGAAAATCAATATAAAATAATAAATATATGGGATTATTTATTATTGTAAGAGATGTTATATGGAAAGGTGAGATGATAATACATGAATATAATAAGTAGTTATTAGGAATAAGAATATATAATGATGGTTAGTCAAAGAATTCAAAACTAACAATATCTCAATAGCTGAGCGGTGATGTGGAGGAGGTCAACACCTGGACAGCATTGGTGAACATGGGAATGATTGTTGATTAGAAGGCATGTATAGGAGGATTACACCTGAAATAACAAAGAAATCAGTGATTTATAACCATAATTTTGTACAAATATTAAAAGAATCAAATAATAAATATGTACAAAAAATTTAGAGCATTCAAAACATTCAAAAATGACATATTTAAACCCAAATGATATTTTTCAATGTATCCAAAACATTCAAAAATATGCTACCACATAATAAAATTTAATAATTAGACTTTAACCTGATTCATCAATCCACTTAATTGGTTATATATTTTGTAGAAATGGTAAGTGGAACCATCTAGAAATGTCAATGGGGATGAAGACATATCCGAGACAAATGGTTTCCCAAAAAAATCCCCAACCGTAGTTTTTCTAGTAGAAGAATATGAATTCCTAGGAGAATATAGCTGGCATCCCCAAAATTCCCAAAAGATCCACCATTAATAAAAAAAATAATCCCCTAAACCAAATGAAAACTCACAAATAGATAAAGAAATGATTCACTACAACAACCGAAAAAATAATAACATAATCAAACATAATTCTAGTGAAATCCTTTTTCGATTCATGTTTTTGTATTCACATGTACAGAGAAAACAAATGTCAAACAATGAAATAAAAATTGAAATACTAAATCATGAAAAGAACCTGATGTTATAAGATGTCACATAGAAATCTTTTCACCATAGAAAAAATTGAATAGACTTCTCTACATAGAAAAAAAAACAGTTAAAAAATTAGAATACCGTACTAAATTTTCAGAATAAAAATTATGACTGTTAACATAAAATAAATAGTTATAAACTGAAATCAAGAAAATATAACATTTATAAGGGGTTTCAAACCTCTAACACCAATATGTCATGAAACTTCTCCATTTATAACTCTATTCATATAGAAGAAATTGTTTGCAGACCCTGAATCTAGAAAAAAATATTAGTAATTGAACATATTTTCCTTTGGAAAAAAACCAAAACAATGCATACTATAGTTCAAGGATGTATTTCTGTTGTGTAGGGTGATACATTACAGTACTCCAGCTTGAGATTTAACTGGAACTCAATTCACAACTCAAACTCAGTAAAATATTGATTTTCAAAATTTAAATTTGATTTGTTTTTTAAAATGAACAAATCAAACCCACCAGTTAAAGCACTACGATAGTATATGAAATTTAAAATATAAAACATAAAACAATTATTATATACATATGAGAAGAAGATTTGGCTAATGAAAATGATAGTGTATAGGTCAACCATGAAGAAATACCTGAACATTTTATGGGAGTTTTTCTCCAGGGTTATTCTGTGGGAAATATAAGAGGAATGGATAGAATATCTGAGGGGGTGCAGTGTAGTTGTGTTGTTTTTTACCAAAATCATTAAAAGGAATATCCAAACGTAGTGGGGTCAATTTCGAAGGGAATGGGGAGCTGGAAAAGTTGTGGACAAATTTTCAAGTGGTATATTGAACACAAATGTGAGGTAAAGTGAAACCGGGAGAAGGATGATGACGTAATACAAGCCCGACGGAATGTAAGGAGATTGGGTGGAAGATGACGCCGGCGTCAGAAAATTATGGGAACCCTAGAACGTGAATTTCTAAAGCCCAATTGCAATCAGTAGAAGAAACAGTGTGGATATTCTAGTTGGAACCAGGAAAAGGAAAACTGCGGAGAATATAGTAACAAACCGGAGAAGAAATACATCGGAGATGGAGCTCGAGAAACTACATCTTTCCCAGTAATGAAAGCGCAATGGAAGAGTGGATTTGAGGGTTCGGAAGGTCATTCCCCATGAGTTCCTAAGCGGGATAAGGACAACGACATACTACAAGCCCGACGGAATGTAAGGAGACTGGGTGGAAGATGACACCGGTGTTGGAAAATAACAGGAACCCTAGAACGTGAATTTCTAAAGACCAATCACGAGAAGTAGAGGAAACAGTGTGGGGATTCTAGTTGGAACCGGGAAAAGAAGAACTTCGGAGAATACAGTAACAAACGGGAGAAGAAATACATTGGATATGGAGCTCGAGAAACTACGTCTTTTTCGGTAATGAAAGCGCAATAGAGTAGTGGCTTTGAGGGTTGGGCAGGTCACACCCCGTGAGTACCTAAGTGGGAGCGAGAGGGATGGGTAGAAAAATGGATACCTCTCCCACGGAGGGGCGACGTGGATCGCTGATGGAGTGACACGAATAATAAAAGTGATGTGGAAGAATAATAGAGTGACACGTGTTAGTGGGAAATGCCCGGATTAGTAGATATAGTAGATGCATAAATTTTCATTATTTTATTGTCAATATTTTCTGTAGTACTATGTTAAGGGATCCATTATTATGAATTAATGATATAATTATTTAGGGTGCCAAAAGATACTTCATATTTTGGATACTTTGATGGATTGAACTATTGAATCAAGAACACGGAAACCTTAACATATTGATGGTAAAATAGTTTCATCCATATGTTTATAAAAGATATTGAAGGGAACTAGAAAATTAATGCTCAATTTAAAAACAATTATCACAATGTTACACTGATTATATTTTCACTACTGTTAAAATTTTCAAAAGAACATTGCTAGAAATTATTGGGCTACTAAAACTATCCGAGAAGCCCTATTCTACTTTTGTAATTGTATTGTTTAGTTGTATTTTTATTATTTTTTACTTTGTGATTAATATATAATTTACCTTATGATTTTGAAAAAAACAATTTTTGTGTTAGTTATACATCCATAAAAGGTATGTGTGGTATTTGGTTTTACAACCTAAACAAATGGTATGGTTTTTAAAGGTTATTCCTCCAATAGAAAACGGGATGTTATAATTAGATTATGAACCCCCTATAAAATTCATGTTATAATGTGATTCACACCTCTTAATTAGTAAAAGTAATGTGAATATTATATAATGAATTATTTAAACCACACTACTATGATAAATCATTATGTTCATATTTACTTACATATGATCATTAAATTTTTATTTCTATCAATTCACCCTCAAGTTGAATAATGTACACAATCATATCTAGAAAAATAATTGGTATTAAAGAATTATATATTTTGGATATATTTATTATTACTATCCATATCCAAGAATCTATAACGTATAAGGTAAATTTCATATTCTTTGGTTTTTCATAATTTAAATTATGGTTGGATTACACAAAATCCCACAAACTTTGATTATAATGAATATGGTTACTGACAAGATATAATAGAGGTTTATCTTAAGATACTAATTGTTGTGAGACATAAAGGGTAAAAAAATAAAAATTTCATAAGATATCTAGATTCACTTAGTAGTGATGATATAGCTAAGTATGTTTCTAATTATAAATTCATGAATATTTTGTTTTATGAGTTGTTCATAATGACATCAGTTAGGTGTTTTCTTATAAAATTCATCATTAAATTTAGATAATTTATCAAGAGACTCAGTACAGAAGATACAAGTTGATGAGAATAGATACTATGATACTTCCGGGTGAACATCAAGACATCAACATGGGAGAAAGGGTCATTGTTAATCAAATGTCACCTATATTAACATCTATTTTGAATTGTGTGAGTGATTTTGGAGAAATATGGGAGAATTATTTTATGTTTGAGAGAGAAATCATATACTTTCTAAATAAGTACCATGATTAAAAGGTATCAATTAGTGAATGCAATAACTTCAAGGACAACACATTGGATGAGTTGACTGGTTTTCTACTAAAATATTGGTTGTATTTGTGGAATATTACTAAATAAGAAACTAATAAAAATAAAGGGGTTTCTTATAAATTTATAAATTATCTTAATACTGACTCCTCCAATTATCTGACATAAAAAAGTGAAAATAATGAGTACACTAAAAGAAAAAGGGATTCTAGAAATAGATTTTTTGAATTACATGCCTATTTAAACTGCTTTTAATTGATTTGTGAAATTTTAAAAAACCACCATGGTTTACTAGTTCAGTTATTAATTAGAAATGATTTTTTATTTCTAATTTTATACAACCAATGTAAATCCACATTTGGAAACAGTTTCAAATATGAAACTATAATGAATTTGGTACTTCCCATTCTATTATTATAATAATATTTAGTGATGGTTGTCTCAGATATATTTTTCATCATATATTAATTTTTTTTATAACCATCATGAAAATATTTCATCATGTATTAGTAGTTAATAGAAGTATATAGTTTTAGTTTATAAATAGAAAACAACAATTTAAACCACTACTAATTAATTAGTGGAACTGTTTAATTAGGTGATGGTTTAAACCACCGCTAAATAGTAAAAAAATTAACAGGGAATGGGACCATCTAAATATTATACTATCTATAATTTAAAATACATATATATCCAAAACATATAGACTTTAGTACATTCAATGGTCAAAAAACACAAAAAAGATAAAATAATTATTAACATTATATCACAAAAAATATTAAATACATAAATCTATTTATTTTAGTCCAATTATATAAAAAAACATATATATGTTTTCTAAAAAAATGTAACATATGAAGAGAGGTATCAAATATAAATTATATCCCTCTATGTTAGGCTAATGACCACTAGATGATCTTTGTTTAGACTAAGATGAAGGAAGAGATGGTTTGCTTGGATTGTCTTTTGTCGATCTTGAGGAAGTTTTCATAAAGGAAAGACACCTTGAATTTCTTCGAATTCCGAAGCTAGAAGTTTGAAGATTCGGAACCGAAAAATATTGAAAATTCAGAACCCGGTGTACGAAGAATTTGGAGTCTGGAATTTAGAGTCTGGAATTCGGAGTCTGGAATTCGGAGTCTAGAAATTGAGAAGTTTGAAACTGGGAAATTGCAAATTCTCGAAAGCTAGCTGATAGGAGATGTGAAGGCACTAATTATGACGATGCTTTACTGTTTTGTAACTCTAATTTGTGAGTATATGCAAGTACTCACGGTGAAAGAAAAAGTATATTGGAGAAGTCATACCGAGAATCGAAGAAGTCGTATCGAGAACCGGAAACCGTTCTGAGAATCAGGAAGAGCAGTTCCGAGAACCTGAAGTTGTACTGAGAATTAGGAAGAGTCGTTCTGAGAACCAGAAGTCATTCCAAGAATCAAGAAGAGTCATTCTAAGAACCTGAAGTCATACCGAGATCTATAAGTGTCATATTGAGAATTCAAAATCTTTGGTATCAATGAACAAAGAGGATTTATACCGAGAATGAAGAATTTATCATACCGAGGAAGCAATGAAAATCCATATCGAGAAGTAATGAAGAGTCATAATGAGAATTGAAATGGTATCATGCCGAAGAAGCGGTGAAGAGTCATGATGAGAATTGAAGTAATATCAGAGACTCAAGAAGGGTGGATCTGAGAAAGTGATGTCGAGAAGACAGATGAGTGGATACGAGAATGTGATACCAAGAAACTTGTGTAACAAGGTCAGATCCAGAAAAGGCCAAAGTTCTAAATCAAGCGAAGTGGAAGAAGATTCTAGATGATTATAGAATCATTGATAAGTCTTAATTAATCTGAGATTTTAGAAGATATTAAGATTTGGGTGAATCAAAGTGAGTGGGAAAATATTTTGGTTTCCCACCTAAGCACACTTTGGAGCACCTATAAAAGGAGATCAGAGTACAAAGTAAATTAGTGATGATGATGTAGAGAGAGAATCTCTGGTAATCTTGAGAGAGAAAGAAGTGTTTGGCTGACATAGTTTCATTACGATTTCAATTGTAACGAGAATTTGATACTGGTTGACACAATATTGAGTTTTTTTGAAATAAAAAAATTGTAATGGAGATTCTAAATGGGAAGTTTGGACTGAACTAATCGGAATGGGGAATCAGTACTGGTTGTCACCGTATTGAGTTTCTCAGACTGAGGAAGACTCGGATTGAAGAATCAGAGTGAAGAAGAAAATTCAGAGTGAAAAATTCAGAGTAGTGATTCGGAATGGGGAATTAGTACTAGCTATCACCGTATTGAGTTTCTCAGACAAATGAAGAGTCGAATTGAAGAATTGGAGTGAAGAAGAAAATTAGGAGTGAAGAAGAAAATTCGGAGTGAAGAACTCAGAATGGAGATTCGGAATGGGATGTTCGAACTGTAATTGATCTATCTCAAGTCCAAAGAGTATTTTCCTTTCTTATGGGTAAGGAAGTGAAGATTTGTGCTGAACTTGCTTATACTTGTGTATTTGAAAGGAAGTGCAGGTAACATAAGTTGTTACAAGAAAAGAGACTTTTCCCTATTGTGCTAAGAGGGTGCACACACACTGGAGTGATTGTTTCATAGTGATTCATGAGTGTAAGGGTATATCCTACTCGTTGTAATCCAAGGATTGTTTTCTTAGTGGATTGTATGGTGCTGGATTGTTTCCAACCATACCAAGGACGTAGCTAGTCTTATTGAATAGTGAACCGTATAAATTGCTGTGTTCATTTGGATGTGTGTTTGTTTGTTTTCTCAGCAGGGAATTGTATCTTTAACATGAGACAAAGTTTGTTTTCAATTTTTAAGGGAACTTAAAAGGGAAAAAAGTTGTACCACTGATTCACCCCCCCTTCTTAGTGGTTCATTACTCCAGATGGGTTCTTACAAGTGGTATCAGAGGCAGGTTCCTTTGTTTTGCCTTGCTGATGGAGAATCGGAATTGTGTGAACAATAAAGGAATTCTGGTATTCGATGGGAAGAACTATCACATCTGGAAGGGTAGAATGTTACCATATCTCATGTCTATTATTTATGAAGTTCTTGAAGCTGCAATAGTTGGGTTTTCCCCCATTAAAGACAATGTTCCACTTACACCTGTTGACAAGAAGTTTCTTGAGAATGATGGAAGAGCCAAAAATGCTATATTGTCTTCACTTTTTAAAAGTGAATTCTTGAGAGTAAAAGGAGGAGCCACAACCAAAGGTATATGGGACAAAATGAAAAACATATATGAAGTCAATAAAAAAGTCAAGAAGGAAAAACTTCAAATCTGGAGATTGAAGTATGAAGACTTGAAAATGGGAGAGCATGAATCTGTTGGGGATTTCTTCACCAGGGTGAATGATATTATTAGTACCATCAGATGTCTTGGTGAAGAGCTGAAAGACTGTACTGTGGTGGAAAAATTCTTGAGGATTATTCCAGATAAATTTGATGCGAAGGTTTCTTCATTAGAAGACAGAGACTCAGAGACTCTATCTCTTGATGATTTTTATAGCACATACATTACTTATGATATGAGAAGGGAAAGGATATCAAGACCAAGAAAAAGGTTGATAGAGAATTATCTTTCAAGGCCATGAAGAAGGAGAAGTCTAAGAAGATCTTGATTAAAGAAGATGGTGGTGAATCTGACTCAAAAATTGAGGTATGTAAAAATCTTAAAGATGTTTTATCCTTGTTTTAAAAAAATGTTAAAAGAGGAACATGTAAATATAAGGGAAAAATTCCCTTGAAGTGTTTTGAATGTGGAGGCATTGGCCAATTTGCAGATGACTTTCCTCGAAGGGAGAATGAAGAAGACAATGATGAAGAAGAAATAAAGCCAAGAAAGTTATGGAAGATGAAGGGTGGTAAAGGAATGTCAGGTAAAGAAAAGAAGTTCTTAAAATCCAAGAGAAAATGTTTTCTATCTATAAATGAATAAGATGAAGAAAGTGATGTTGAATCTAAAAAATCAGTTGAGCATGGTGTTGAGAATACATTCATTGCAATAGTGAATGATGAAGATTTCGGAATCAACAGCTCTGAAGAAGAAGAAACTCATCTTGAGATGCATCTGAAAGAATAATTGAAGGAATGTTTAAGGAAGATCCGAAGGCTGGAGAAACTCAACAAAAATTTGGAAGATGACTGTTCCTCAGCATGTAATCAAGCTAATGTTAAAAAAGAACTGGAGAATGAACTTGAATATTTGAAGAAGTCTCTTGAAGATGAGAAAAACCAAAATGAGCACATGATAGTTAAGCTGAAGGAAAAAGAGGAAGAATTAAAACTCGTTCAAAAGAAGCTCTCAAAAGTTGAATAAAAAAACATTTGTTTTCAAAACTCAACTACTAATGTTGTTGAAGGCTCTCAACAAGAACATTCTGAGAAAATTCAATAGGAGAATAAAGTGGTTGTTGTGAAGAAGAAAGCTTAGAAAGTTACTTATGTGGCCAAGACCAGCGTTACTGGGAACTCTGAAGTTTCAAGGAATCCTAAGTCTAACACTGGTGAAAAACAAGAAAAATCAGAGTAGGCAGAATTCCTGCAGAGTAATCTTGCTAAGAAAAGAATGGTTGGAGGGGATGAAGAAAGATCAAAAAAGAAGTATCAGAACAAAAGCTTTAGAGGAAGGTACTCCTTTTATAGGTACTGTTGGTATTATGGTGGATTCAGGCATACAACGAATATGTGTTGGTTCAATCAACATTATTACCACCACCCCACAAGTTATGAAAGGAAGAGATTGAGGGGGAGTCAATCTCCTCAAAGGAAGAAGGGTGAGAAGTTTTTTCTTGAAGAAAGTTGAGAAGAATGAAGTCGAGACAGAAAATAGGTTCCAGTCTCTAGAGTCCATTTCTGAAAGGTGAGAACAACCTAGAAACCTTGAAAAAGGATATCTTGTGCTGTTACAGGCTCAACAAAAATTTCTTAATTCTCAGAAGCTGAAGGTGAAGAAAGAAGTGAAAGAAGAAAAATATATTGTTGTTGAAACTGCTCTAAAAGTTACAAAGGAAGAACGACCTTGGATACTTGATAGTGGGTGTTCTTCACATATGATAGGATACTTGAAGTTTCTAAAGAATGTGAAGAAGTTTAAAGAAGGCACTGTGACATTTGGCAATGATGAATCATTAAAAATCAAAGGTTTTGGATCAGCCATTATTGGGAAGGAAAAATTGAAGTCCAAGAAAACATTGTATGTTGATGGGTTGAAGCACAACTTACTGAGTGTATCACAATTGTGTGATGAGGGTAACAAAGTTATCTTCAAGAAAGATGAATTTGTAGTGAAAAGTGATGAATATGGGAGATTGTTACAAGAGGCCAGCGAACTAAGGGGAATCTGTTTCAGGTTGGAAATTCACAAAACTATTGTTACATGCGCATAGTGGAATAAAATCAGTTGTGGCACAGAAGACTTGGACACATGTGTCAGAGAAATATGAGAAAGTTATCTCAAAGGGATAGCGTTCGAGATATTCCAGATTTTCCAAGAAGAAGAGATTGGTGTTTCACTACTTGTCAGAAAGGAAAGATTACAAGTGTTGTGCATAAGAAGGTTGACATTTGTTCAAAAACACCCCATTGAACTAATATATTCTGATATATGTGGGCCGATGAGCAAACAATCAACAAACAGAGACAAGTACTTCATCACCTTCCATGATGATTTTACTCGAATTACATGTGTTATGTTTATGAAGTACAAGTCAGACGCCCTGAAAATGTTTACAAGCTTCAGAAGGAAAGCTAAGAAAGAATGTGAATACTCTGTAAAGAAGCAGAGAATAGATAATAGTGGTGAGTATATAAGTAAAGAATTTGAAGACTATCTTGAGAAGTGTGGAATTCAGCATGAATATAGTGCTCCATATACACCTCAACAAAATGGAGTTGCTGAAAGGAAGAATATAAGCTTGGTGGCAATGGGCAGAACCATGTTTCTTGAACATGATCTTACTCATTACTTTTGGAGGCAAAATACAAGTACATCTATTTATATTCAATATTGATGTTTCTATAGGCCCCAATCAAACATGAATCCATATGAACTTTTCTATGGAATTACTCCAAGTATGAATCATGCTAATGTTTTTGATGCAATATAAAGAAGAAAGGTGGAAATAGTAGAAAATTCGAGCAGAAAGGAGAAGATGGAATTTTTCTTGGTTATTCACCTGAAGGAAGAGGTTATAGATGTTTTAACAAAGAAACAGGAAGAATAGTGGATGTAGTTGATTTAAAAGTCATTGAAAATCCAGGGAAATATTAGCATGTCCAGACAGACAAGGAAGATGAGGAAGATGAAGTTGATGATTTTGATAAGGATACAATGAATTTTAATCCTAATCAAGATGAAGAGTCGGATTCAGCCATATCAAGTTATGAGGAAGGCACACGGAAAACTTATCCAAGGATGATGAAACAAGTGAAAACTCAGAATATTATTGTTGATCAATGTCATAAGGTTCAAACAAGAAGAACAAGTAATTCTATATCAAATAATTCCTTATATTCCAAAGTGGAACCAAATGATGTTAAAGAAGCCTTTGAGAATCCGTAATGGGTTCAAGCCATGAATGAAGAATTGGATCAGATTGAAAAAAATGACACATGGGAACTCATACCCAAGCCTACAAATAAAAACATTATAGGAACCAAATGGGTCTTCCAGTACAAGTTGAATAATGAAGGTGAAGTTATTATAAATAAAGCAAGATTGGTTTGCAAAGGCTACTCTCAGATTAAAGGAATTGACTTTGAAGAAACTTCTTCTCTGGTGGCCAGATTAGAAACTATCCGAATCTTTCTTTCTATTGCTGCACAACGAGTCTACAAAATACTTCTAATGGATGTCAAATCCACATTTCATAATGGTGATCTTAAATAAGAATTTTATATTGAGAAACCATGTGGCTTTGGTGTTGGTAAGAATGAAAGTTATGTGTGAAGGTTGAAGAAAGCCTTGTATGGTCTCAAGCAAGCTCCAAGAGCATGGTATTCCAAACTGGATACTTTCTTAAAAGAGATGAACTTCATGAAAGGAAGAGTTGATAACAATCTGCACATCCAGGAAAGCCAACATCTTTATCTCAGTGTGATTGTCTATATTGACGACATTATTTTTTCTGGGAATGATGAAAGAAGTTGTAAAAGTTTTGGTGAAGAATTGAAGAATGTCTTTGAGATTTCCATGATGGGTGAAATGAGATAATTTATTGGGTTACAAATCTTGCAACAGAAAGAATTTATTTTTCTCTCCCAAGAAAAGTATGCTAAGGAACTTCTCAAGACATTTGGTATGGAAAACTCAAAACCTGTATCAACTCCTGTCTTAGTGGGAACAAAGCTAAGAAAAAATGATGAAGGAAAAGAACATGATCAGAAAGAATATCGAAAGCTGATTGGAAGCTTGATGTACCGGATTGCATCAAGACCAGATATTGTTTTTACTATTACCTTATGTGTAAGATTCCAGAGTTCTCTTAAAGAATCACATCTTGTTGCTGGAAAAAGAATTCTCAGAAAAATAAAAGGCAGAACAGAATTCGGAATCAAGTATAGTGGCTCAAATAACATTGATTTGTTTGGCGATTCAGATGCATATTGGGTAGGAAATATTGATGATAGAATATCCATGTCTAGTGGAGGTTTCTTTATAGAAGTTGTGTTGGCTGGCACTGGAAGAAGAAAAATTCTGTGACACTTAGTATGGCTAAAGCTAAATATGTTGCTACCACCATGGCCGCTACTCAACATATCTAGATGAAGACACAGTTGGAAGATTTGTTAGTTGAAGTGAACCTTCCCTTTCTCTTAGGCTGTGATAATCAAAGAACAATTAATCTTACCAAGAATCTAGTCCAACATTCTCATTCAAAGCATATTGAGATCAAATATCATTTCATCAAAGAGTAGGGGGAAAAGAATGAACTCAAACTTGAATATGTTTCATCTACTGAACAAGTTGTTGATATTTTCACGAAACCTCTGCCAAAGGAATCATTCTCAAGATTGAGGTTGAACATGGGTTTCCAACCTCTTTCTCTTTAAGGATAAGGTATGTTGTACTGTCCCCTCTCTATTCTTACCTTTGGATTGTTTTGTCAAGGGGGAGAAGTTGTTGGTATCATAAATCTACTGTCCAAAGAGAGAGTTGTGGGTAAGCAATGAACACATCATTGTTTGTGTATGTGAACTATTCTAACTGTTTGTTGGAGTGGTTGTAAGAAAGAACTTGAAGTTGTTTAAATGAAGTATGAAGCTGAAGATTTCATTTTCACTACCAATGGATAGCATGGTTTTGTTGTCAATGATTCTTGTTTCCTACAATGATTTAGCTCATGTAGGCTTAGAATTATTGATAAGTAATCCATTTCTTGAGGTTTCCACGTTTGGTGATTTATGAAAACTTGGTTGACAACAAAATGAAAAGGGGGAGATTGTTAGGACCAAGCTAAAGGAAGAGATGGTTTTCTTGGATTGTATTTTGTTGATCTTGAGGAAGCTTTCATAAAGAAAAGACACCTTCAATTTCTATGAATTCGGAATCTGGAAGCTTGATGATTTGGAACCGAGAATATTGATCATTCGGAACCTGGTGTTTGAAGAATTCGGAGTCTGGAATTCGGAGTCTGGAAATTGAGAAGTTCGGAACCGGGAAATTGAAAATTCTCAAAAGATGGCTGATAGGAGATGTGAAGGCACTAATTGTGATGATGCATTGCTGTTTTGTAACTCTAATTTGTGAGTATATTAAAGTACTCACGATGCAAGAAATAGATGATTGGAGAAGTCGTACCGAGAATCAAAGAAGTCGTATCGAGAACCAGAAGCCGTTTTGAGAATCAGGAAGAGTCGTTCCGAGAACCTGAAGTCGTACCAATAATCAGGAAGAGCCGTTCCAAGAACCAGAAGCCATTCCAAGAATCCGGAAGAGTCGTTCCGAGAACCTGAAGTCATACCGAGATCCAGTGTAGTAAAACCGAGAATTGAAAATCATCGGTATCAATGAACAAAGAGGATTCATACTGAGAATGAAGAATTTGTCATACCGAGGAAGCAATGAAAAGCCATACCGAGAAGTAATGAAGAGTCATACCGAGAATTGAAATGGTGTCATGCCGAAGATGCGGTGAAGAGTCATGCCGAGAATTGAAGTGATGTCGGAGACTCAAGAAGGGTGGATCTGAGAAAGTGATGCTGAGAAGTCAGATGAGTGGATCCAAGAATGTGATATCGAGAAACTTGTGTAACAAGTTCAGATCCAAAAAAGGCCAAAGTTCTAAATCAAGAGAAGTGGAAGAAGATTTGAGAATATTCTAGAAGCGTTGACAAAGTCTTAATTACTCCAAGATTTCAAAAGAAATTAAGATTTGGGTGAATCTAAGTGAGTGGGAAAATATTTTGGTTTCCCGCCTAAGAACACTTTGGAGCACCAATAAAAGGAGATCAGAGTACACAGTAAATTAGTGATGATGAAGTAGAGAGATAAGATCTGGTAATCTAGAGAGAGAAATAAGTGTTTGGCTGATAGAGTTTCATTACGGTTTAAATTGTAACGAGAATTGATACTGGTTGACACCGTATTGAGTTTCTCAAAATGAGAAAAATGGGAATGGATATTCGGAATGGGATGTTTGGACTGAACTAATCAGAATGGGGAATCAAAATTGGCTGTCACCATATTGTGTTTCTCAGACTGAGGAAGACTCTGATTGAAGAATCGGTGTGAAGAAGAAAATTCAGAGTGAAGAATTCGGAGTGGAGATTCGGAATGGTGAATTAGTATTGGCTATCACCGTATTGATTTTCTCAGACTGAGGAAGACCCGGATTAAAGAATTGGAGTGAATAAGAAAATTAGGAGTGAAGAAGAATATTTTTAGTGAAGAATTTAGAATGGAGATTCGGAATAGGAAGTTCAAACTGTAATTGATCTATCTCAAGTCCAAGGAGTCCTTGACTTTCTTCTAGGTAAGGAAGTGAAGATTTGTGCCGAACTTTCTTACACTTGTGTATTTGAAAGGAAGTGCAGGTAACATAAGTTGTTATAAGAAAAGAGACTTTTCCCTATTGTTCTAAGAGGGTGCACACACACTAGAGTGATTTTTTCACAGTGCTTCACGAGTGTAAGGGTATATCCTACTTGTTGTAATCCAAGGATTGTTTTCATAGTGGATTTTATGGTGCTATATTTTTTCCAACCATACCAAGGACGTAGCTATTCTTATTGAATAATGAACCTTGTAAATTGTTGTGTTCCTTTAGATGTGTGCTTATTTGTTTTCTCAGCAGGGAATTGTATCTTTAACAGAAGACAAAGGTTGTTTTCAATTTTTAAGGGAACTTAAATAGGAGAAAAAGGGGTACCACTAATTCACCCCCTCTCAGTGGTTCATTGCTCCAACTGGGTTCTTACAATCTATTCTTTGGATTTTAACGCTGACTAACAGCCGATGTCACACCCTATACACGTGTTAAACATAAATTTCAGTGTAAATTAGTTTTAATTACATTTTATTAATAAAATATGTATTTATAAAAATTATCCTAAACATATAACATATTAATTTTTTTTAATAGATTCAGTACCTACATTTTCAAGGATGAAATGTATATAGGAAGTATACAAGTCATTCCCTAAAATGTGTATAGAAAAATATTTAGACATACATTTAATAAAAATATAAAAAATAGATATATATATATATATTTAATTACTTTTACTTTTTTATCAAAAATATCATTCTCCCAAGTGATGATAATATACCACCAATAATGAAATGTGATGGAAAGATATGTCATATAATATGCTAATTTCCCCACAATTAGCACATTCAAGCCTTTGATACCATCTATAAGCAACACATGTATGTAAAATGTAATTATTATTATAACAATGTAACCATTTTTATTTCAAATTAAAAATTACATACTAATCATGTCAACCTCCAATACCCCCATGATGGTAATTGTTACACCATATTCCTAGTTGATTACTACTCATTGGATTTTCTATATAATATCCCCAATAACCCTGAAGTAAAAGACATCAATATTGTGGTATTTCAAATGTGAATAACCTATGATTGGTTTATAGTGATTACATATTTATAAAAATAAATTATTGTTCACCAAGGGTAGATATAAAACAATTTCTGATAAATTATAATAAATGTGTCTATATTTCCCAACTATATTCAACTTTATATTTTTTAATATAATTTATTAAAACTATCTAAAATTGATTATTAGACATCGACATGAGATGTCCTGTAAGTGAATAATACTAGTTTAATAACTCAAGTATAAATATTTGATATAATTTTTGTTGGATGGGATTAATAGGGTTTTAGGATTGGGAATTAGTATTTATGTTATGATAGTTTCATTATCTAGTGTGACAAGTGAACCATTATTGTGTATAGATATATAAGTTAGAGAGAAATAGAAAAAACTGATAGGGAATTGGGAAATTTATTTTACTACTTATGGGTATGTTTTTATCTTATTGAAAATTTATTGAAATTAATTATTGAAAATAGAAAGGGGGCATACTAAAAGTGAGGAGTGTACAATATGAAGGTGGGATCATATCAGATGGTTCTGATGACATAGGAGTTTTAGAAGGCTTTATTATAACTGAAATCATTTATTTTGGAATTTCTACATCAAAAAAGAATATAAACAAGTTATAAAGTAATATATGATATAAAAGATTTTTTATTTTGAGAATTATGTATATAGATTAATTGAATTTTTGTATTCTAAATAAACAAATGATTGATAAGTTAAAGGAGTAACTAACAAATAATCAATTAATAATTAATGCCCATATTATTTTATTCATCTTCTATTTACATGATTTGTCATATTAAACCTCCCTTACAATACCAACTAATTTAATGTCATTATAGAATCAGAGATCAATATCCTGTTGTTTATGGGGATCACTATCACAATATAATTATCTAGCTTAAACACCCATTTCATATAGGTTTCTTGGCTTGACAGAGACTAAAACACTCCACCCATAATTGACTCTATCATCCACATAATAGAATATTTTATATTATGAATCCAAAATATATGTATTGAATTATTTTCACTCACCAGCATTGATCAAACTAGACAAGTTAAAATAAGTAAATTCTTTCCAATCCATCCTTATTCCATTGTAAATAAAATAACTAAAAATTATCCCCAATAATTTAATTTTATAATCTCAATCAACTTTTCATAGTATCCCAACTCTTTTAATTTGGTTAATATTCCACTATTTTCTTTTTTTAATCCTTCCTCATGAAAAAAACTATATGAAACTTAAAGCCATTAATATTATAATAATTGAATCTCCTACACTTATTTAAAGGTACTTGATCTGAATATTTCAAATAATCTAGCTCTGAAACTCAATTATCAACTTTCATAATATATATTTATAAATGTAAAATTTTATTAGTTATATAAGATAATTATATAAATATATTATAAATTTATTATTTATTATTATCTTAAACAGTGTGAAAACCAATAAATAATGTCTTTGTTAGTAGATTTTTTATCTCTTTCACATTTTGTGTTCAACTCTAATGTAATTAATTATTTTTTCCATTAAATTATTCAATGACAGGATCTACGATATCAATAATGAATAACACATATCTATGTGTTTTTATGGACTCTATATGTTTCAATGAAACTAATGATATTTTCAAAAATTGAAAAACTAATGCTAGAAAGTGTGATAATTTATTAAAATAATGAAAAAAATTCATTATCATCAACATATATAACTTGATTGAATCATGTTTCAATATTATCCTAAAATCACAAACAAATGGTGTCACATTCAATGTCTATATAACATTTAGTAATATAGACATACAGGTGAGATTTTTTTCTCATAGAAGAATTTCAATTCCTCAAATAACTAATTATAAAAATTTAATATATCATGTCATGACCTGTCCCCGGGGCTCGTGCCATGACTATCCCAAGCCCGCCTTCTATAGGCCAGGGGCTGGCGACTAGCACCAAAGGCGTAAATCTCGATAACTGGGAATACATTGCCTTTATAAAAGTAAACAAAACACCACAGAGTACAAGCGGAAGTAAACACTAAGTACAAAAGAAGTGCTGTAAAGGAAAATGGCCTGAATAAAAACCCAACTGAAAAGTACAGCTAAAACAGAACGGAAGTACAACAGAAAATACAAATAGCTGGAGGAATAGAAACAACTCTTGGGTCATCCACCTCAGATCCTACCTGAATGGTAGGTACAGATAGCGCAACTCCTGGATCGTCCACCACGGATCCTACCTGAAGGGTAGGTAGAGATATCACAGCTCCTGGATCATCCACCATGGATCCTACCTGAAGGGTAGGTACAGATAGCCTCCACAATGCTCTCGCCCTTGAACCTCCTCCGAGTGTCGTCTCTTCGTGAAGTCCACCTCCAGATACTGACTCGTCGTGAGATCCACCTCCGGGTACCGTCCAGTCCTCAAACACTCGGACTCTATCAGTGTTTCCCGTCGTCTGCAACCAACACAACGAGTTTCAGGCATAGCCCATATAGGGGTGTGTATAACGATACTAAGTAGGGACCCCGAGACCCTCAAGGTCTCACTAAATCCAACAAGTATAACCACAAAGAAAGATCTCAACAGATAACCCCTACTTAGGTATATACCTATACATATACCTAAGTTATCAAGTAACCCATCTCAATCATGAGGAAACACAAATATTATGAAATCAATGGATAACCACTACCCAGGTATATGTCCATACATATACCTAAGTTATCAAGTGACCCATCTCAATCATGAGGTAAACACAAGATCATAGACTCAGCTCGAACCAGGATTTTCATTATCGAAACTGTAACTCCTGAAGAGCCCCGTCTATGGAGTGTACAGTGGTCCTGTCACGACTCCGAGGTACTGCTCACTAACCTCCTCCTGTTGAGTACCGCAGGTCAGCCACCCAAACACAGTAGTGCTTCCCGTCGGGGTATGCCACCCAAACACAGTAGTGCACACCCCCTAATAGCCTGTAGAGGTACTCTCCGGACGTGTACCGCGGGTCTGCACTATCACACAGTAGTTCTCCATCCTTCATGGGTCTGCACCCAAACAATGTAGTGCTCTGTCCACTGGGCTAGTCGACTCACTCCAATTAGAGTCGGTCAAGCAGTCGTCAGGTCTCAGCCGGCTACACGGTCTCCGTACTCCGTACGCTCGTCTCCGGGAGGCTCCGCTCCACGAGCTATAGGTTGATACTCCAAGTATCTCAAAGTCCCAGGAAGAAGTATCTCGAAGGACCACCTCGTCATAGGGGTCTCAGTGCAACAGACGGCGCCTCAATCGGACGCCCGGTCTATGAGTTATTAGCCTTTTCGTCCCAGGGCCCCAGTTGGTTTCATGTGCGAACCAACCCGGCCGTATCTCAACTGTACCCCGAACTCTCATAGGGTATACTCCTAGGGACCGTTTCTCAAAGTGATCACCAACGCCGCTGACGGTTCGTCAAACGGACGCCCAGTCTGAAAGTTATCAGCCTTTCCGTTCCAGGGGCCCGGTTGGATTTCAGGTACAATGCAACCCATCCACTATCCAACTACAACGAAAACTCAGGAGCAGTATGCCAAAAGTTCCGTCTCATCAAGAGGAATCCAACAAAGTCGACGGCACGTCAATCAGACGTCCGGAGCTCAAGATATAAGCTTTTCCGCTCTAGGGGCCCGGTTGGTTTCGGGTTCGAACCAACCCAGCCATACTTCAAATGACACTGGTTAATCAAACTGGTCACACCGTTGCGATCCATACAGAAAAACCCACGAGATTGACTACCCATTGGTCCGAAATGGATAGCCGGTGAAAAAGTTGCATTTCACCGCAACACGTGCGAACCGGGCCTCGTGGGGCCCGCACCTCGACCTCGACTTAAATATCCACAATTGGTCTTGAAACATCCGTCTTAATTCCAGGGTCGCAACCTCGCAGACGGTTCAACATTCCGACACCATATGAGAGAGATATGTCCGATACAAGATCCCGTAATAATAATATTATTATTATTCGGTGTTTCGTGGGCATGAGCCATGAACCAGAATTTAGTATTTATCATTAGAGTTGAATCGACCGTATTGATGTCAGGATTACATCGCCACTGACGGCAAGCCAATCGGACGTCGCACACATGAGTTATGGCGGGTCAAAGATTTAATAATAATATTAAATCTATTATTTTCCGAGAACTTCGGGTACCCGATCCAAAAACCCAAAAAAGTTACCCAATATTGGACTCATAAATTCTGTCTTGGGGTCAGGGTCACACTGCCGCTGACGGTTCGTGAAACCGAGGTCGCACGAGGAAGATACTGTCAAAATACAGTTTTCCCAATGAAATTAATAATAACATCATTATATTATTATTATTTTATTTTAATTTAATTCCTTAAATTATCTCATCCAATATCCACGAACCCACAATCCCCATGCGCCTCAATAATAGGCGCCACCCTTACTTATATAATTTTTATTATTATCTATATCTTATTTTATTACTATTATTTCTATCTCCTTATCATTTCTCTCTCCAATTAACTCCTCCCTTCACGATTCTGTTCTCCAATTTAGCACCCCAACTTCAGCCTTCATCCGCACGGCCAGAACCGCCACCGCCTTCACCTGCCCGCCGCGCCACCGCACCGCCCCCAGCTACCCACACCGGCGTGCCTCAAACTAGCCGCATCGCCTGGCCCCCCGTCCGCTCGCCGCGCCACCTTCTGTTACCACGCACCCGACCCCATACCACCGCACATTAAGAACTAGTTGGCGGTGGGTTCGGACTTGTTCTTAGTCCGTACCCACCGCGTTAGTAGTTCGAATAAACACCGAACAGAATATTCTTCCATGCTCACAGGAAGGAATCACGTAAACTTAAATAAACAAAAACCCCCTACCTCGAAATTGACGTCGCACGTCGTCGAGTCCCGGAAGACGGACGTCACGGTAGTCGGGGGTCCCGGAATAACGGTGTCATCCCATCAACATTGGAGGAAGAGTTGTTGACGTAACCGATGCTTTCTCGCAGCGGTGTCTCCTCTCTTAACGCAGAGGAAAAAGAAGGCTGGAGAAAGAAATGCTTCTGGTTCTTCGAGTCATGGAGCGTTTTTCGCGTTCTTTGTGGAAGAACTCTCCCTTTCAATATCTCCAACGTGCTCCCAACACCGAAAGTGCCAAAACTAAATAATAACCTAAGCTATTATTTTATTCTCCCATGATATAACATTTATATCAAATTCAAATTAATTCAAAAAGACTATTGAATGAATTATGGCATTTGAGTTCGCAACTTTAATTAAAGGGAGATGAAAAGGCTCCACATAATTAATGGGAGGTGTTGTCAAAATAAATAAAGGGAGTGTTAAAGGGGTGTTTAAGGGAGGTGAAGGGTTAGGCCTCGTGTGGGTCCCAACTCACAAATATCCTCACATGGGAGGTTATGTGGGGTGTGGGCCCCACCCCTAACTTCCTCTTTGAGGATATAACCACCCAAATAAATAATATGGTGCACAACCATTTTTTTTAAAATCCCCAAAAATTAACTTTCAACCAGCCTAAAACACAACTACGGTAAAAGTCCCCTTAAGTGAATACCGGCGCTGCGAGTTCATCGGTGTCCTCAGATTTCAATTCCGAGCACCGGTTAAAAAGTTATAAAATTCCGAATGTACGTTTACTGAACGTACCCGAAAAAAAGTTTTGAAAATTAATATCAGTCACCCTCGACCCACTGCGGTCAACATTAGGCTCATCCTAGGTGAAACACGCCCAAACAAACCCAACTGTACTCTCATATTTTCAATACGAGTTACCGTTTATATGTTATGAATTTTACAATAAAATAATTTTCATTTAATTATTTTATTTGCAGCCAAAAACTAACTTTTTCTGGTGGCTCACGGCGGCCATAGTTAGTATCTACTTAAATAAATCATGCCCTCATGAGTTCAGCGGTGGTCTTGGATTTTTAATCCGAGCTACCGTTTGTGAGTTATAAGCATTTGAAAAATAAAATAATTTATTTAATTATTTTATTTACGGTTAAGTAATTTTTGGGATTTCTCATAGGAGGCCCATGCCGACAAAACTTAAGTCGCGCATAGGGTAATCCCACTATCCTAAGCGCAACAGTACCCTCAGATTTCTGATCCGAGCAACCGTTCATGAGTTAGTCCACTTTTTTAGGAACA
Organism: Viscum album; assembly: GCA_963277665.1. Classification (NCBI taxonomy): domain Eukaryota; kingdom Viridiplantae; phylum Streptophyta; class Magnoliopsida; order Santalales; family Viscaceae; genus Viscum; species Viscum album. Next base: position 1,912,330,399 of record OY728122.1, read on the forward strand.
TTTCTTACGCGCGTTAATTTAAGCTTAACAAAACTTCGGAAAATTATTCCGGGCACACCGGGCCTAGGAATCTGGTGCTATTTGAAACCGCACACTTACAAAATTCCAAAGAAATTATCAAAAAAATTTCCTTGAAATTTCCAGGTCTTTAAATATCATACTAAAACATATATGTGGTGATTTTTAAAATTTAAATAGAGAAATGATATATTAGAAACAATGAAGTACCTCTCTATGGGATACATCAATCGATCATGTATGGTCCCTCTAACTTTATCATATTTAGTTAAATTCATAGTTAAATTGACCATCATAGTGAAAAAAATATGGAGGATATATCTTCTTGAAATTAAAAAGTTTTATTATAATTATTTCTTGATTATTTTCAAGATAAATGTTGTCTAATGTCTTCTAACAAATATATTTTAATAATGTGAAAAGCTCAATTAGAACTTTTGTTATTTTACCAAGAAAAAATTTAATGCAGTGGAAAAGGTATCTATTTCTCCATCAAAATATTTGAGTCCTGAATTTCAATACCATGTAACTTATAATGTTTTAATTTAATTAATATTGAGATGTTTCTTGAACATCCATCAGTTACTTTCAAATTTTTTATTCTTAAAATGAAAAATTGTTTTTTCTTAATGATTATAAATGGAAAAATACTACATGATATTTTACTTTATCATTTTCTCACATATCATGCTGTATATTCAATTCAATAAAGTAATTATGTGAATAAATGTGATATTTCTATTTTCCCTACTGATTTGAAAACGAAATTTTTACATATTTTCTTTTTAATGTGTGTAACATTGAGATTACGATGTAACAATTAAAATTCCAAATAATAAATTTTATAAAAAAAGTATTTTGTTTCATCTATTTTTTACTAACTTTATCTGATGAAATTTGAACTATTTTAATAGAAATATTCAACCAATATACCTTACCCAATTTTATATAAAAAATTTATTATTATGACATGATTTATAAACTCGATAACAATTTTGGTGGTTGACTCAAATCATTTCTTCCATCAAAATGAAATTTTTTAATGTGATATCAATAAGATGAATATAATAGATTAAGATGGAACTAAAAACCCTTCTTTCTATTATAAGGTATTAATATAGGCTCAAAACCAAAATTACAAACAAGGCATTTATATCCAATGTGAGTTTTCAAACTAGACATCTTTCCCAATCAAGGGAAATTAGTATTCATCTTCATTAGAGAAGCATGAATTTTGAACATTTTAGTTTTTAATGCATCATATGTATTTACACCATTTCCACATAACTATTTAATTCATTAAATATGAGATGGATATATACATAAATATCATTTTTAGGCATTTTAATTCCTAGAATGATCATAAAAATAATGGATAGTTTTTTTTTCATAGACATCCCAAGAAGTAGTTTATAAGAGATCGAAATAACTATCCATATGGTATAAGTTAGACTTAAATTATAAAATGGATTAAATCCATCATTATAAAATACGAAAAACATATTTTTAAAATGAAAATAGAAATTTCGGTATAAATAATCAATGTATATCAAGGATATTAAATCTCTTGGATGTCTTGTTAATGTATCATTGTTATTTTCCATGGTCAGTCACTTAATTTTCTCTACCATTTTAGAAGACAAGAACAATGTTTTCAATATTATTTCATGTGAATTAGAATGAAACCATTATAATGGTTTTATTTATATTCTTATTTATTTTACATCTATTCAAACAATTATTACAATTCACCAATTTCCATCTAGAAGTGTGACATCTTCAACACTATTCTCTATTTAAATCTTCTCCTTGATAAAACACACTATCATTAGGATAAGCATGTATCTTTATTGAATTTAGAATCATATTGTAAACATATTTCTTCAACACATAAAATGATTTTGGAATATTAGATTCAAAAAATTCAATTTGTAGTTACTCAAATATCATTGACATAACCTTTTAAAATATTCAAATTTAGAACTAAATATAGTATTCCATAAATATAAAGGATTATTTTTTATATTTGATAAATACTTCATAAAATTTATAAATTCTATCATACATTGATTGAAATAAAACTCATGTGATTTTTAATTCCTGTTCTCTCTTGTATTAATCTCTAGAAAGAAATATTGATACCCCATTGATATGTTACAATCTTCATCATGTTTTGTTGAAGTGGGAAAAGAATCAATAATAAAGTTATGATTTTTTTTCTTCATTATTGGGGAATTATATTTCTCATTATATTGATGTTAATACATAAGAATTCTTATAATTTTCAGTTACCCAATCCAAATATATCACACATATCCACCCAAAAATTTGTTCAACATCAAGGGCTTGAAAACATTATATTTTTCAACCATAGTTTAAAATTAAAATCATCACATGTAAATCTTATTCTTCCATATATGTATTTATTTTAAATTAAAAATGTTAAAACACATCAAATCCCTTAACATATTATGGTGTATTCTATAGTAAAGTAATCAAAATTTTTTCTATTTTTACCCTATTAATAAATATCTATAAATAAATTTAACACGTATTAATTTTATAAAATTATGATAAAAATAATACCTAAATAGTAATAAAATATAATCATTTATAAAAATTTTATGAGAACAAAGAATAAAATACAATATAATTACAATCAATTGATATTTTTATTTCATTTTTTATGATAGAAGTATATCATATAATATATTGAAAAATAAATATCAAATTAAAATAATAATGAATACCCTACAATGTATTTACAAATAAACTATGAAAATTAAAATTATAATATAATTCATAAATGAATAAAAATGTAAATAAATACTATTCCAAAAAAATACATTAATAATGAAAAAAATAACTATAAATTAAAAAAATTAATAACAAATTAGGAAAATAAATATATCCTAACAATACAATAAAATAAATAAAAAATTATTATAAAACTAAAATTTTATAGACCACTAAGAAAAATCCCTCAACCCCCAATTTGAAGTGTCTATGTAAATATCACAGAGGTAATTGAAATTAGGCAATTATAAATATAGGATCAGGGTAGAACTTTTAAGAACTCACTATGAACATATAAGAAACCAATGGAGTAGTTTTATATGAAAGAATAATATAGAAATAGAATATAATGTGAATAAGGATAATCTATTATGAAGAAGGATAAGGAAAGATCATGAATTAGAAGAAGAGGTTTTGTGTTATGAGGAATATTGTAGGGAAGATAATGGGAGGGATGGAAGTAGAGTGTGGAAAATGTGACAATGGGGTTTGCACAAGGTAGGGAGGACTAAATAGATTCACATGATAGAGGAAAGACCAGTGGAGGTCATGTGGTTACAATAATAGTGTTTAAAAAGTGGTTGTTTTAAAATAATATCTTCTAAAAAATAATAGTAGTGAGTTTTTAATAATCACCAATAATATTTTATTATGTGGTGATTGTAGTTTATTTACACTAATAATGTGGGTTTACCCCAGTAATAGCCTTAGGCTTTTAAATTTGTGTAGGTTTTTTGAAACCTCAATTAATAAAATATTATGATAAATTTTATTTTTATTTTAGTGGGTTACTCAAATTGTAAAAGGATTGTATATAGAAATGAAGAGAAAAGGGGGTTATACGAATCTTCCAAGAAGTACAATATGTGGGATGATTTAAAATAAAATAGAGAAGGTAATTCCATTTATAATTTTAATCCTGTGTATATCATATATTTAATGTTTAGGTGGAATGGAAACATCAATTCTGACATCCCAGTTTTGAAGAATGAAGGAAAATATAATAAGTAAAAGAAAATTGATAAATAGGAAATGGGTAAATCATGGATATTCAGTGGAAAATAAAAATTGGGTAATTATTAAGTCACAAAAAAGGGGTTTGTAAATATCTACTAGAAGGATGGTATAAATGAGGTTAGTGGTTTTGATTTTCACATAGATTATGAGTAAAATTAGGATTCAAAGTTTGATAAACCTAGTGTAGATAAGCTAAGTGAAAAATTTAAGTAGTTATATAATGATAATATTAATATCTATAGATTATATAAAAATATTAATAACAATAACAATATTATTAATAGAAAAAAATATTGTCTTGTGAAAATTTGAATTTGTGGAAACTACTATCAATATGAAAAAAAGGTCTATGATGATTTGGAATCTGTTCATTGGGATGATAATAAGCTTAAAGTTAAGATTTAAATATTTAATTAGGATTCATAAACCTTTGTTAAATGAATATATAGTTACAATAAGATGATTTTATTTAAAAACATAACCATAAACCGGGATGTTGTTGGTTACAATATGTAATTTCCCAATATATACTTGAACTTATTTTGGAAGTGTTTTAAAGGTAGTATTACTACTGTTACCTGTTTTAAATTTAGATTCTACAGGAATTATTCTAGTGAATATTCTATTTGAAATCAACATTTTGTGGAAAAATAAAGCATATATACCTAAATCTATTTCTATTTTGATCCCTCCTAATACTTTTTTGAAATATTTATAGGAACCAAAATGTAGTATGACCAATATAATTTGACCCAAATTATAATTGGTACCAAAACATTGTATTTTGTGTTATTTTTAGGAAATGTTCCTTATAAGTCTCAAGAAAGAATTATGATACAAGGAAATTGAATTATTCTAAAATATTAAAACAGACCCATCAACCCTCCAAACGGTAAATAAATTTTATAGTGGATCAATTAAATTTATCGATAATTAAAAAGGAAAGGTAAAAGGTTTTTATGAGGTTGGTTTTTCATATTTGGATAATATTAATAAAGTAGTATATGATAGAGGATTATAGAATAATTTTATTAGAATATCCCAAGTATGTGATGATGGTAAGCATGTTAAATTTCAAAATGATAAATTCCTTGGTGTTAAAAATGATTCTATTTTTTTTCAAACTACAAGGATAATTATTATTCCATTAGTCTTTCTAAGATAACATTGAAACATGTAAACTATTTGAATTATTTATATTTAAATATATTTTTTTGACATATAAATCTTTGGCATTTCAATTTCATACTTCTACACAAGTTTCCTAAGAATCAAAGTGTACAATATTTTTGAGACCAAAAAGTTGATATACATTAGTATTTTAATCCATGTATGATGGGAATGTAACAAAAGGGTTATTTTAAGTAAATAAATTATGTGAAAAACATCATTATACTTTATTTGATTCATATTGATTAGGTTGGGCTATTGGAAAATACTATTCTTTAAAGGAATAAGTACACACTTGTTATTATTAATGGATTTACCATATTCATATGGGTATTTTATCTATATCCAATGAGTGAAACTATATCTATTTTATTTTCCTACTACAATATTATTCAGAATAAGAAAGTATAAATTATTTTTTCAATTATGATTCACCATGGATTTTAGTTTTTGATTCATAATTTTGAGACGTTTTTTTGGTCAGAAAATAAATTTTCACAATTTTTAAGCACAAAAAACTCCATAAAAAATTGAAAGTGGTGAAGAAGGAATATAACTACTAAAGAAATGAAAATATCCATACTGAATTAGTATAATATACAAAAGTTTTTAATGGAATAATTGATTCACATAGCTTTTTATGTTTCAAATAGGATTATTTTGGGCCCAAATTTATATAAGACACCTTATGAGTTTTGTAAAGGAATTAATATAAATGTTGGGTATCTCAATGTGTCTATATGTAAAGTGTTCAACCTAAAAACTAAGGATAATTTAGATAGGATTCATCTTAGTTCTTGTAAAGTTATATTTATAGGTTATTTTAACCATATTAAGGATTACAGAATTTACAACAAAAGGACTATGATGATAAAAAAATCTATTCATTCCAAGTTTGATGAGAAGGATCCTTTTTGGGAAATTATCAATTTTCAATAATATTGAATAGGAATTTGGATATATTAATCATTGAGATCCATTAAAATTTTCTAATAAAAATCAATAAGGATGTATTCTTATTTATGGGGAGCATGATCCTCTTCAATATAGAATGTGGAAAAATCAAAAAGGCCAACACATTGAGAAATTCATTAGAGATGTTTATTTAAGAGTCAAAATGAAGAATGTAGTAAGAAATAATTTTAAACATTTTTCTTTTATATCACATGATATTCCCAATATTGTAATAGAATAATTAAATGATTTAAATTGGGAATTATCTATATAAGCGGATATTAATTATCTTACAACGAAAAAAGTATAGGAGTTGGTTAAACCACCCAAAGATCATCAAGTGATTAGATAAAATTTTATTTTCAAGAATGATCTAGATGATACTTATAAAATTTTAAGGGACAACGTAAAACTAGTTACCCAAGGATATAATCAATATGAAGTAATAGATTATGGTGGTAATCTTTCACCAGTGTCATGACTGTAATCTCTATGGATTCTCATGGACTATAAATAAAATAAAAAATTTAAATTATATCGTATGGGTGTGAATGGGAATTTCTAAATGGATTTATTTTAAATAATGTCTATATAATACAACCAACAAATTTTAAGTATGATAAAATATGGAATCATATGTTTATGCTCATCAAAGCATTCTATGTATTGAAATAGGCACCACATGCATTTTATGAGTTGTTGTATTAATTTATGTTTAAAAATTATTTTGATAAATGAAATTTGGATCCCATAATTTTTATAAAAAAGGTTTTATGAACATATTAGATTTTTCATATTTATTCGGATGATATTATATTTTGTTTGTTAAGTGAATATCTATGTAAATAGTTTTTGAATTTATGACTAATGAGTATGAAATGAGCCTCATTGGAGGGATTAATTTCTTTTTGATATTTTAAATTAACTAGGGAGAATGTGAGATTTTTTATAATTAGAGTGATTATTCCATGGAATTAGTGAAGAGATATGGTTTTGATTCAATTAAGAACATGAGTACTCTAACAACAAAGTCACAAACTAGGCCAAAATTCCACCCAACACGTCATCTTACCCGACATCTGACCTAGACTGAGATAATGAATGAAGGGAGTTTCCAATTCCCATGAGCTAGAAACTAGTGTCAAGAATCTAATAAACACTTTACAAACACCTTTTTCCCAAACAAACCTGGATAAAAACCCAATTTAACATGCAGTAAAATCTAACAATAATTGAACCTCGATATATATAAATGATTCTAATATAAAAACTTCTAAAAATGAAATAACTTAACACAAAAACTATAACTGGACCATGCCAACCACATATCCATGTGACCTCTCATTCACCACTATCCACTAGACCAACCTGCACCAAGAGAAACCGAACTAAAAACCTGCAATAATGAAATAGATCTGTTGTTTACATCAATTAGTACAAGTAGGTTGTGATATTAAATATAGCAATGGGGGATTTACATAAATTTCATGCATTTCCTTTCTCAAAATACTCTATAAACACTATTTTGAAAAAAAATATGAAAATGGGTTTTTAATCATTTCAAATTAGCAAACACATCTTTTCACAAATTTCCCTTTTAAAAATAAACACACAACTCTCCTTGTAAAAAATAGATTCACCTTCCAGGACCCATTTTAAAATCAAACCTCAAATAACAAACCACGATAGATAAAAAATAGGGTTCTACAAAAACTAAAGGAAAACAATCAAGTAGGAATAATTAGAAAACCCAATATAAAAAAGTATCAGATATGAATATAACAAATAGGTAGTAAGTCATGAGAATTTCCTAGACATCCCTAGAAAAATCCCTCTAAATACTCGATTTGGACTCACCTTCTGTCATATGGTGAAAATCTATAGTGAGTAACCAATTGGAAACTCTAAATGATCCAATTGATTAGAATATCCCACTTAACCTATGAAGTCAAGGGGGTACCAACCCGTCTAATTGGGGTCATAAAGAAATTGTCACTAGACCCTCTAAAATAAACCTAGGAATCCCATTATAGTAATAGTGATACACAGTGGAAATAGATTCCATCACATGTGTGGTGCACCTGACCAGCTTCCACCACACTTGCCTACCCCAACCATCGACACCACTCACACAATAACACACATTAGGGAAATCCTCCATTGGTGTTTCAATCTCATGATAAGCCGTAAACAACTTCCAATAGATCTAACACATAATTTTAGTTTTATGAACCACTTTACCAGACATTTTAAAATACCAATCGTGCCTTCAACATTTTCAATTAAAATACATTTGAAAAATAATTCTCAAACTGTTTCCAAAGTCAACATAAAACCTCACTTTTTCCAGCATTATGCCAACAAGTGCCTTTATATCATTTTAGAAACCAAACCACCATAAAGGATTCCAAATGTAATGAACACACATGAAAATGCATTTATTTCTGAAACAATTTCATTCAATAATAGAATATCACATTAAACCAACCATTTTCTATATTAAAATCCAAATTTAAATTCACTGGCTCACCAAATCCATTTGGAAACACATTTCACACCTTCCACACAGTCAATTTAACATATTTATAAAGTAAAATATGGTATAAAAGATAAAACAAAATCAATTTATTTTATAAAACCAAATTCCACTTTATAATAACTTCAAATCACTTTAAAAACACCTTTTTAATAATGTATCACTTGATTTAAATTCAAAACAACAAGATAAACACAAGAAACACACCATAAAATCCACCACTTTACACATGTAACACCCAACTAAAAATCCAAACATATTATGAAAACATAAAAAATTGAAAACACTACCCAAATAACCTAATTTCAATTTAAAAAATCAATTGGTATTTTATCTAAATCCTTGTATCCTTTAAAATAGGTATAACCAAAGAAAACCATCTTACAACCATTGCACACCCATATTTTGTCGTGATAAAATTATAACAAATCATGAGATCATAACCCAAGAAATATTACACCATTTTAAAAGTCCTCAAGTAAATTTCAAGCATCAATATTGTTTACCAGAAAGGATAAGGAAGGAAAGCCCTACATCAATATTGTTCCAATACAATGAGTCTTTGAGAGGAAGAATAACTATGCTCAAGAAATAATATGCACACCGTAACATCCACGAAAACAACCCATATATCAATCATCACTCTTAGGGTTCATCCAAAATGAACCCCCCTCTCCCCAGGAAGGACTAAGAAACTAAAAAGGGAAAGAGATATGAGAGGGAAATCGAACAAAAATCAATGGAATTATACCTTGGATCCTTCAAGGTGCTTAAAAAGTTGACGAGAAGCAAAGGAGAAGGATCATGAAGGACCCCATGTCGTTACTAAGTCAAAAAGGGAGAAAAATCATAAGTTGGGGTTAAAATATAAAAGGGGAAAACTTTCAATTTCGTGTTTTTAAGAATCTGGGTAACTCGCACGGTTTGGTTCCACAGTTTTCTAAACTATGCGCCAACTATGAGATATTCCACTACCTGATTCCAAAACCAAAATGCATGATTTACACACTATATTTAATAAATATGTGCTAGTTTTTCACAATTCCACAAGCATCAAACTCAAGATGCATTATTACCTGGGTGAATCTTCACAGTTTCCCCTACTTGGGCGCTACCCGTATTCCATAGGCTGCTAAGACCAAAACGTTTGTTTTTCAACAAGAACTCAAAAATTCATATTGGGAATCAACCTGAACCTCAACCAAATCATTCATGACCAAAATAAGAATAAAATTATATATTTTACATAGTCTATTTATGATAATTCTCCCCAACCCAAACAATTTCTACCACTAGAATGTCACCTAGCAGAAAGATGAAAAAACTCGGTCCAGAAATCCAGAATATGGCGAACAAAACAACAAACCTCGGGGTGACCTTCCACAACACAGGATATACTGGACCAATTCTTAATAAAAACATATTACAAGGTACTATGAGGGAACATGATAGGTTTATCCCAACCATAGTAATTGAACTAACTCCACCGACATGAAAAAACAAACAACAACTTCTCAAGGTGACTAGCGTGTAAACTCCCAACATGGACTAACACAAACTTCTCTGCAAGATCTAAAATACATCACCACCAATACTGGAAATTACCTATATTAACCAAACCCAAAATCTATGGGGAAACCCATGAAATAAATTATATCCAAATGAAAAACCCAAACACAATCCATAATCATCGATTTATACAAGAATGGACATCTCCAAACAAGAGCAACAAAAAATAACAAACTGATTCATGAAATGGTAAACATTTAAAAATACATACATAGATAAACATTGAAACTGAGATTATAAAAGAACAAGTCCATTATACTCTTAGAAATGAAATATTAACTTACAATATTAAAAAAACTAAAATAAAGAAACTCCAAATATATCCACCCCAACACGGGGGGACAAAAATTTGGCCAAAGTTCCCCACACCCTCGATGATTCCCTGACTGTGAATTATCTTCACTCCAAGACCTGTATATAGAGACATTATGATTTAATAATCCAGTACCTCATAGTCAGAAACTAATATCCTCCAATTGAGGATTCTTCCTCAATAAACGTATCTTGCAAATCTCTCTAGATGACCCAAATGGCCACAATGATGGCACACCCTCATAAGATTGTGACAATATGACTTTGAATGCCCGAACTGGTCACACCATTACCTCATAAGAAAATGGTCTGATGAACTGGAGGTCATAACCAATGAGAGAGGCTTTTGGGAAATAAGTTCATGTGGCACACACCTCTCTCAATATGGGGAACCTTCATGTGTGGAAAGAGATACCATATTTCAAACTACCTGTGCTTTGGAAACCAACTCAATTAATAATGCTTCATCCACAAACATCTTGAAATGAATACCCATGGAGGATAGGGCTAGCTCATTGATATATAAATGAAGACCCATAATGAAAACAAAAATCTTTCAACATATCCTGTGATGCTACCCCCGAAGAAAAGGAAGTCATCAACTTGAAGTTGTGAATATAGTCCTTCACTAACCACTTGCCTTGTAGAATACTCATTATCTCTTCCACTTTATTCACCTTAACCTCCTATGGTATAAACCATCGTAAAAAAATTACATTAAACACTTCCCATGTCATCCCAAATTACATCGATGATTGATAAATCACCTTCCACTGGTGAAAATATAGAACCACAAACAATCCCAGAACAAAATGCACTCTAATAGCTTCGGGAGTTCCCAATGATCTAAAGACATTCTCAACTCCCTAAATCTATTCTTCTACCTCTATCGAACTTTGATCACCATAGAAAACATGATATAACTGAGAAGAATTGAAAACTGGGAAAGACCCACTATAAATATTGGGGTCCTTTCTGGGTGAAATATTCTAAACAACACAAAGAACTCAAATCTAGAACCAACATTGGGCCAAAGTGCAATTAAAACGAACATCTCAATCTAGAACAACAAGCTCACAAGTCAAACACATATAAGCCAAACCAACTAGTCTCTTTATAAAAACCACCCTTTTCACATTAATTTCAAAATCTCTTTCATCCATGTCCACTTTATAATTCAGAAATCCACCTCTCATAAACAAAACCAACCTCTTAAAGAAAAACCAATATCCTAAATGGTTTTCCGTTTCAAAAAATATTTTGTAAAAACCATGCCAAACATTTGATTTCAAAAACTCACCCATGACATCCTATGAACCTCCTCATATGTGTTCATCCCACTTCTAATAATATCATCCATGAATACAATCCAACATTCACTTTCTACACTTACTAACTCATATTTGGATGTTCATAAGGAATACCGAGGGTCAGACTTTCCATTTCACCATCAAACCCAAGAATTCACCAAATTTTCAATAAAAAACACATTCCTTTAAAACCCATTATTTCCAATTCCAAAACCACATAAATGAAATCATTTCCATTTCAAAAACCACATTCATTTTAAAATATTACTCACATCAATAAAGATCGAAACAATACATAAACCACACCAAAGTATTAGAGTTATGAACTAGTGGCAATGCCTATCCTGGAGACATGGTTAGTGGTCCATGCCCTAAGTATGAATCAATAACTTAGAGGAACCAAAACTATTCACTTGGACTCCACATGGGTCACTAATCCAAGTGATATCATGACATAACATGGGTTCACCTCTATTTTCATTCCTCATCCAAAATGAACCTAAAACCAAAACAAAAACTCAAAACCTAGACTACCCCTGCAAACATGAGGATCAGACTGAGAAAAGGTTCCTTAATTCCTTACTATACATTCCTAAAATTTCTCAATATTCCTAATCTAAAATCTATCTGAAACCCCAAATAACAAGGGTGTATTATTTTAAAAAAATTCATGAACAAGGCTAGAATTCAATCCAACTTGGAATCCGACCAAGTCCGAGATAAGGATTGAAGGGCTTTCTCAATCCCCACGGGTTGGAAACTACTTCCAAGCACCAAAGTAAAAACTATGGGAAGGATTTTTTTTTCAAAAATACAGTAGGATAAAAAAACTAAACATTGAAAAAAATTACAACAACAACTAATCCTTAACAAATATATAAATGATGATAATACAACATCTTCTGAATAAAAAAACTAAATAAAAACTAAAAATGGACCCTGCTGACTAAATCTCACTGTGACCTCTTGGTAACCCCCATCCACAAGACCAACCCACTCTAAGAGAAACCAAACCAAGAACATGAACCTAAAAAATAGCTCAAGTCTATTGACACTAAATGGTACAGTTGGGAGTGAGATTAAACTGCTCAATAGGTAATCACCATAGATTCCACACAATTCCTTTCCCAAAACAATCCATAAACAATATATTCAAAACACAGTTAGAAAATTGGTTTTTAATCATTTCAAACAACCAAACATTTTTTTTCAAAAAATTCCTTTAAAAAATCACACATAACATTCAATTGTTAAAAATGGTTTCCCCTTCCATAACCGAATTCAAAACCAAATATCAAATAAAACTAAGATAGATAAATAAAATAGGGATGTGTACAAACTAAATGAAAACAATCAAATATGAAAAACAAGAAAAACTAATATATGAAAAGTATAAGATATAGATGTAACAAATAGGTAGTAATTTATGACCATTTTCAGAACATACCTAGAGTGATCCCTAGATGTACTCAGTTTTTACTCACCTATTGGAATATGGTGAAGCTCCATAGTAAATAACCGACTGGCCATTCTAAAATAACCAATCTAGTGGCATTTCTCATAAATCCCTATAAAGTGAAGGGGGGTAACAACCCATCTAATTGGGTTCAACAAGAAACTATCACTCAACCCTCTAAAATATGCCCAAGAATCCCATGATAGGTATAGCGATACAGAGTGGAAGGAGAGGGCCTCACACACATAGCCCACCTGACCTTCCAACACAGCACTTGGATACCCCAACCACCTACACCACCCATGACATAACCTGCAGTAAGGAAATCCTTTATAAGTGTTTCCATAAAATGATAAGCCATAAAAAGTTCCAATTGGTCCACCACATAATTTTATTTTCAAATACAACTTTCCCAATATTTTTAAAATTCCAATCATACCTTCAACATTTTCAATCAAAATACATTTAAAAAATAACTCTCACACCATTTCCAAATTCAACATAAAATGTCACTTTCACATGACAAATTCCAAATTGTCCCTTTATATGATTTTAGAAACCAAACCACGTCATGAGATGCAAACTGTTATGAAAACACAAGAACAACCATTTCTTTCACAAACATGTTCATACAATAATCAAAACTCACATGAAAATCACTATTTTTCATATTTAAATCCAGTTTTAAATTTACATGAAAACTAAATCCATTTGAAACACATTTATCACCCTTCAAAAAATATATTTAACACAATTATAAACTAAAATAAGGATGAAAGTATTAAACAAAATCAATTTATTTTGTAAAACCACCTTCCACTTCAAAAGTACATAAAATCACATTGAAAACACATTTTAAAAGAAGTGTGATTAAATTTTACCTAAAAAAAGAAACACACATGAAACACACCATAAAATTCCCCACATTCCACACATAATACCCAAATCACAATCCAACCACATTATGAAAACAAAATAAAGGAGAAAAATCACCCAAAGAAACCAATATAATATTGAAAACTCAATTGGCATTTTATAGAACACCTTTCATTTGTTAAACACTTTCATAATCAGAGAAACCCTTTTTAAAACTATTTCACACCCATATTCCATCATGAAAATATCATAAAAATTCATTATATCACAAAAAAAGAAATGATTATAACATTTTAAAAGAATTAAAGGAATGTTCAATAATGAGAAGAATGGGCTGGAAAATAGATGGATGGAAACACCTACCTAAACGATGTGTGAATTCAATGTGACCTTGGAAGGTGGAAGAACCAAGACCAAGAGATAATACACACACCCAAACATCCATGAAAATAACCCACATATCAAACCTCACACTTAGGGTTCTTCCAAAATAAAACCCCACTATGGAAGGACTAAGAAACCAAGATGGGAAAGAGATAAGAGAGGTAAATTGACCAAAAACCAAAGTAATCATACCTTGGAACCCTCAAGGGGATTAAGAATTGAAGTGAATCAAAGGAGAAGGATCTTGGAGGACCCATTGGTGTTCTTAGGTTGAACTACAAGGGAAAATATTGAGTTGGGGTTAAAATATCAGACGGTAAAGCATGGAATTTCATGTTTTTAAGAATTTGGGTAACTCGTACGGTTTGGATTCATGGTTTTTCAAATTGTGAACCAACCATGAGATATTCCACTAAAAAATTATAAAACCAAACCACTTTCATGATTACTTTTTTGTATAATCATGAATATGATATGTCACAATACCTAAGAACAAAATCAAGTTTCATGGTAACTTGGGTGAAGCCACATGATTTCCCCTATTTCTGCACTACTCGTGCATGATATACTGCTAAGCCCAAAAATTCCATTTTTCAAAAAAAACAAAAAAATTCAAACTGGGACTCAATTCAAATCTCAATAAAGGATTCGTGACCAAAATAATAATAAAATAAACAATTTCCAAGGTTATGGCGTGAAAAATACATTGTGTATATTGAATGATGATTTTATAGGTATGTAAATTGATCATAAAATATTTTGAGTTGTGAATGGGAGCCTTTAATATATAATAAAAACTGGTCCTCATATCTTGTATAGTGTATTAATTTGTGCTAGATTCTAATTAGAAACCAAATAAAATTCATTTGAAAATAATGAATATGATTCTTAAGTATGTAAAAGGTTCTATAAGTCATGGAATACTTTATCATAAGTATATATCATTTCAGTTCATGAGTTATTCATATTCTTATTTTAGAGGATAAAAATTGATAGGAAAATAAAAAGTGGCATGTGTCACTTTCTTTCTAAAATAATTGTTTCATAGTTCTATAAGAAGAAAAACAAGATATAATTATCTATAGTTGAAGATGATTAAGTTCTGGCTATATGTTTTTGTGTATAGACTTTATAGATAAGAAAACTTTTATCTGATTTTTTTCTTCAACTATGGTATAATTCTATTTATTTGTGATAATTTTTAAATTACTTATATTTTAAATAATCCATTTTAATATTCATGGTACAATAATATTGAAGTGAGGTTTCATTTTATTAAAAACCATGTAGACAAGGGAGGGGTTTCATTGAATATTTTCTACTAAAGAACATCTAGAACACATCGTTTCGAACACAATATATTTTTCAATGTTAAAGAATATCAAAATTTATATTTCTATGATGGATATTATTATAAATTCAGTAATATTTTAGAATTTTAATGAAATTTAAAAGTGTTAAAGAATTATGGATTTTATTGCATTAAACTAATAATGTTTTCAACATTGGTCCCTAAGAATGCATTCTCATGAGAATACAACATGTTTGGGTTCTTAAGGGTACGTTAGACTAAACACTACAGGAATCAACTCTTGAGTATATATAAGATATTCCAATAATATCCACAAAAACATTGATACATTATGTTATTATTAATGCAATCACAAGTTCATATGTGATATTATATTGTAAGTAGGATGTTATCTTGAGAAACAACCCAATAAAATATCATGAAAGGAACATTTTTTTAAACTAGAATGTGAGGTTACATTAGAAACCAATGATATATGAATAATTTTTAAAAAATTATGTTACATAGAAACTTATTCTAAATATATAACACAAGATATTCCAGTGTGTAAATTGTATCTTACGATACAATGGGAATATATCACTTCAATGATAATGTCTAATCCACTCATGAAAATTATTCTACTGTTGTAACTATCAGTAAAAATTACCTTATAGTATTTTTGGGTTGTGATGGTTGGAAAGTTAGTTTAAGGTACTTTTAATGTAGATTATGAATCCCTGATGAATTTTGAAGTAGTTTTAGTAGGATAAAGGACAAGAAATATCAGTTCTCCATACATGATATAAATTATGTCATGGCATTCTAGATCATCCAACGAGTTGAATATACTAGAATAAAATGTTTGGGTGGTTGGTATCAGAAGGTTTATTCACTCCATGAATGGGAACCCCTGAAGGTTTGTATTTAAGTAATTTCAAGAATATTAATTGTTCATGTTATGACATCCATGTATACATAATATCCTTTGAGATGGTATGTAATAGTTTCAACCAGACAAGTGGTTTTATACTTTTCCATTGGGAGGAAAAGATTCCACACAAGGGAACGTAATGTCACACCATGAATATATTTTCATGTTATTTGGAAATTAGTAAATTCCAATATCTAATGGAATTTCCATTACCCCTACACCACACTCTAGTAGTTACACCATGGGATAGAATACCATGTTATGAAATCGATTGGGAATATTTCATCAGTTTTCGAATTTTATAATTTACAAGTTATAGAGAAAGATCATTTCTCAGTGATGTGACATAAAAGATTCAGTATTCTGGGATTCTAGGATATCATATTGTGATGGTGAGGGTTTCAATGAAGAGTTCTAGTTAATGTAAAACATCAAGTTTTTCATCCTAATTTGTTTTGTGGGTGGATGATTTTAAATATGATGGATTTTGTGTCTTTTAGGATAGAATGAGGATCACCCTATGACGATGATTCTCATTCCATGAAAAGATAAAGTTATTATATTTCAAAATTCCATAATCCTATATTTCTTATGGTAAATCAATGGATTAAATGGGTGATTATGGATTTATTTTTAATTAGGTGGCTAGAATAATTTTTCCACCTTAATAAATGTGTATTGATAATAAATTAGAGGGTAAACATGTAGTCTCTATCAATGTTTGAGATATATATTTCTCTTAAAAGGAAGGAGGATTTTGGTTCAATGGTCGCACAAAGATAAAAAAGGAACTAAGGAACTTTAGACTTCTGTTAGAAATTCAATTAAAAAAATAAAGAAGGACAGAGAGGCTATTATATGTAGGTTTGTGAATTTCATTACATTGATGAAGTTGGATCTAATCAATACAACATTTTTTGTCATATCATTCATGGATAATGAATATTACACTTAGGGGACCTGTGGGAATTCTCATGTGATTGAGAGCAATGAGATATCTATATTTTGAGGGTAATAAAACTAGAGAGTTAGTGTGGACAATAAGAATTATAAGGAAAAAGTATTATACTTAGGTATTTTAGTATATTATCACATTTTCATTGTTTCTCCTTGGATTATCCTAGTTTGTGTGAATTAGGTAAATTTACTTGTGTCTATCTTTGAAAAAAAATTCATTTCATATATTTTTTGAGGGATAGAGGTGTTCCTTCTAATTTCGAAATAATATTGTTATTGAGGAGAATTTTTAGAAATCAATATAATGTACTTCACCCCCACCCCCCACATATAGTATATACCATTATATGGGCCAACAAGTGATATTATAGTTAATGGATCACAGTGTACTATTCTCTCTTTGAAGTAATGGTAGTAGTTTGTAACCATAAGGGAATTATTATCTCTAGTGAAAACAATTTCTAGTTATTGGATAACTATATGTGATGTTATTTTAGAAATTTGGTAATAGATATATAAATGGACTCTATATATGTG
The DNA here is from genome assembly GCA_963277665.1 of Viscum album. Lineage (NCBI taxonomy): Eukaryota > Viridiplantae > Streptophyta > Magnoliopsida > Santalales > Viscaceae > Viscum > Viscum album. The sequence continues at coordinate 1,912,348,516 of OY728122.1, forward strand.
ATCTATGTCAAAATGGAGAATGTATAATATTTAGTGAATGAATGAAGTGAACTGGATGTTAATGTCAAAAAATTCAATAAGTTATGAGGAGACTTGTCCAAAGTAATATATAAATTTTGATATTTTGTAAATCCTCACATACCATATTTAAAAAACTTCTCAACATCTATGAATAAAATTATAATGTATGGGAAGCTAAATTTCAGGTTCTATATAACAATTATGAGGATTTGAGAATGAACCCAAATGATTATATTGATGAATTCATTGATTAGAAAAAATTTATTATAGAGGACATGAATGAACATAGAAAAACCCCTGATAATATCAAAATTGAAAAGTGGATCCAGATAAGATAAAAAATGTGTTTCAAATCAAAGGTATCATTGATTGAATTCAATGTCCCAACGATAGAGGTATTTTATAGTCATCATGGAACTCTAATTACATAAAAGATGAGAAATAATGACAAAGATTCCATAAAAAATGAAAATTATTAGGAAGTGAAATTCAAGGAAATTGGGAAATAAAATTTTAGGATAATGCAAATAATAGTTAAGTTGATGATTTGATTTCATTCCTTTACTAAAATGTTAAAAGGTAAAAGGAAACATCAAAATAAAGAATCCCCTTTCTTGTTTTTAATTTGATATGCTTGGGCTTCATGTTTCAAATTATCCAAATATATTTTAATATAATTTTGATGGTGAAAATCCATGAATAATTAACCCGTGGTTGTGAAATTTAAGAGGATTTCATATTAAAAATTATTGGAAAAGAATAACTTGATTTCGTAATAATATTCTATCCAATAAGAAATGGAAATGGAAAAAATTTATATATGAAATGACATCAATGATGAAGTTCATATAATTATCATAGACAACCCACAATCTAAGGAAATTGATGGTGAAATGGTTGAGAATGATGGAAGAGTAGATTTCACACTTGAACTAGATAATAGCTAGGAAAAAATATGTGTTTAAAGGGGTAATAAAGGGAAATACAATATAGTGGTATCTGATTCCATAGATTATAAGTTTCATATATAGGAAGAAAATTTTTAGTTGTATGATAAAATTGAATGATTCAAATCTAGAGATTTTAAAAACTCACCGAATGAAATTGAGATAATGATCAATATAAAATAACAAGACCATATTTTTAATAAATTGAATGATTATATTAAGGATCATGTAAAAATTATGCCGGATCTTAAATGTGATGTTTTGAATGTGTGATGAAATCTCGATGATCAAGAAATCCATATAACTCCTAGAATGACATTGTGTAGTAAGAGTGGTTGATCTATTGAAGTATCTAAGTGATAACATGGGGATTCGATAAAAAAATAAGAAGTTTCCCACAAGTTCAATAGTTTTAATATAAATTAAAATAAATCAAGGGGCTTAATCATTAGGGAAAAAATAATTTTTTTTTACATGAATCCACAATTTCCCACACCCTTGAAAAATATTGATTGGGATGACGCACAAAAGACCTAAAAACCTACAGTTGGAGAATCAATGAAAAACAATATAACACTATGAATTTGGTGTTATTATTTTAGAAATATTGGGAAAAAATGTATGTTCCAAAGAAAAAATACATTTCAAGGATCAATTGAAACAAACATATATGAGCCTAAATTCCTACAACCAATATGTTTTAATGACTATTATTTTATATGAGATGTTTATTGAAAAAGAAATGAATTTATAATCAGTGGTACAAAATTTTTTTTAAAGGAGATCTATAATAGTATATATCAATAGTTAGAAGCATCATAAAGTGGGATGAAAATTCATGATCAATTTTTTTCTTTGTAAGATGTGGAAAATTCAGTGATGCTGATGGTGCTACCATATTGTTCACCACCAAGGGAATTAATGTAATGAGTATGGATTAAGAAAGAAATATTTAGTAAATTGAATGCAACGTAAGTAAATTTAAATGAATTTGATTAAGATTTAGTGTGTATCAATGATATTGTATCCACATAAGATATGATGGGATACAAAAATATTGTCATAGGGATCAAGTACCACAAAAAAGGTGTCATTAACATTTTCAAGATGATGATTTTAAGATCATTGAATCCAAAAAATAAAAAAAAACAGATGTAAATACATGTGGTTCCCTAATGTCCTAGTGGTTGATGGCCTTGGTCACAATTTTCTATATAAAATACAATTATTGGAATTTGTTAATGAAACCAATTTCAATAAGTCATCTTGCATCATTAAAGGAAGAGATAATACAATTTTCATACAAGGAAAGCTCAAATAGGGGACTCTCTACCTAATTGGTGGAGAAGATGATATTTTTTATAACTAAGGGATAATATAACCATGCGAGGAATAAAATTCATGGAAACTTAATCCAAAATCCCTTGAAATATTGGGTGAATAATGAAGGAGATCTATATATATCTAAACTCTCTTGTGTTCTTACCCACTCATGTAAAACTTCCAAAAAGGGAAAATTATTCTAAAAAATTACAAGATGAAGGATACAAATTTGATGGACTTTATTGAGTTATTGAAAATTAATGTTTTTTTCCAATATCACCAATGTCAAGGGATGTAATTTAGTGGAATTATTTATTTATCCATTATTATAGAAGGATATATTTTCTGATAGAGATCTATCAAAAAATCGATGTTTTCAAGTGTATTACATTTTATCAAAGGTTAATGGAAATTTTGATCATGCTGAAAATTAGTAAGCTCTATAATCACAATGGTATAGAATTCACTATAAATTAGGAGGAATGATATCTTGATATTTATTTGATAAAGGACTAGTTTTCAGTTTTGAGGACTCCTCAAAAAATTATGTTATACATAAGAAGAACTAGACAATTAACAACATTGTGTGAATGATTATCATTGATAAAAATAATATAGGTATTTATTGAAAGGTATTAGTGATTTCATCATTAAATATCCCAAAGAAGGATTTTTTGTGTCTAAATAAAGAGGATTCACCCTATGAGATGTGGTATGGGAGAAATCCAACACAGAAGTATTTGTGAATTTTTGGAAGTAAGTTCTTTATACTAAATAATAAGAAGAAAAAAAAGTGTGATGGTCATAGGGATGAATGTATTATAATTACATATTAATATATATACTATTTATATAGATTCAAAAATAAATACCTTGGAAAAAACCCATGAGATTCATGATGTCACAACTATGGAAAATGAGTAGAATTCTAAATCTAGTTAGCAGTTTTCATGCATGATAAAGATGAATTTCCCAAGTATAGTACTGATAATGTTGGAATACAATTTTTAGAAGATGAGGGAAAAGTAAATTCTTAATAGGAAATCAATTATGAGTAAATCGATGTTGGTTCAGAAGCTACAAAGAATGTGAATAAATGATATGAAGATAATAAAGAAAATATTATAGATGATTATAAATTTTTTTATGAAAATGAAAAAAATTATCTATTTTCTTTAGTGGAGCCTAATTAGTTTGAATTTTTTTTCCAAATATAACAATTGAGTCAAATAAATTCATGGATATCTTGAAATATTTGTAAAAAATAAAACATGAGGAAATTCCATAAAGCATGGAGATAATAACTGTATTATAACCAAGTGGGTGTTCTATAAAAAACTCAATGAAGTTGATAAGGCGACTCAAAAAAATTCTAGGTTGGTGTGAAAGTGATGTTATCATGTTGAATGTATTTTTGTTTCTGAGACATTTTTTCTTATCTCCTAATTGGAAACACTACTACAAATACGGATTTTATCAGCACTAAAAATGGCCTTGATCAGCGCTAGAAAAGCCCTGATAAAGCCGATGAAGATAAAGGGGGTGTCTCCTTTATCAGCGCTCCAAAAAGCACTGATAAAGACCCCTTTTATCAGCGCTAAAACGAAACGCTGATAAAAGGGTCTTTTATCAGTGCTAAAACGAAGCGCTGATAAAAGGGTCTTTAATCAGTGCTTTCTTTTTAGCGCTCATAAAAGACCACTTTTATCAGCGCGGATAAAAGACCACTTTTATCAGCTCTTTTTTTAGCGCTGATAAAAATAAAAAAAATAAAAAAATAAAAAAATACTTCCAATCTCAGGGGGGGCTTTTTACAGCGCTTGAGCCCCCCTTTATCAGCACTTTCCCACACCTCCAGTGCCCACCCGCACCGCCTATACCCTTTATCAGTGCTATCCCTTTAAATCAACCTTGCACGCGCACCCGTGCCTCCACCCGGATTTGATCTCGAGACCTTCCCCCTGTGCACCTAAAGCCTTTCCCACTACCCTATATTGATTTGTTTTCTTATTCATGATATATCTGTTTATTTATATATATATTTTGTTATATTTATTCGTATAGTAATATATATTTATATTAATATATATAGTTATATTAATATATATATATATAGTTATATTAATATATATATATAGTTATATTAATATACACATATAGTTATATTAATATATATATAATTATATTAATATATGTATAGTTATATTAATATATAGTAGATATATAAATATTCATATATTGGTATTTTAAATAAAATGGATATTAGTTATTATTTAGATAAAGATAATATATTTTATATGTAAATATGTTTATTTATTTATTTAAAAAATTTAATTTTTAGGTGTGAATTTATAAAAAATATGTACATATAGTTATATATTTTATTATAAATTGCAGTGCATTATAAAAAATGATGAAATTTAAAAGACATAATATCAATATGAATGTAATACCTTGGAATAAATTTAGTCCCCACCAAAAAACCAATACTACCCCCTTAAACGAGGTTGAAAATCCACAAAATGTTAAAAAATCTGGGTACCCCGAAAAAAAACTCAATTTTGGAGGCCTTCTGGGCCTCTTTTGGCATCAAAAAACACTTTACCAGGGTTCCCCAAGTCACATCGGCATAGATCTTGTCATAGGATTCTATTTGATATGTGGTAGAGCTCAAACGGACACCCGGATCAAAAGTTATGGCCGTTTGAAGTTTGAGTTGTGTTTTCAACATATTTTGGATCTTTTTTTAAATTTTTTTATTTTTTTATTCTTCAAATTGTTATTAAATTACTATTACTCTGTAATAATTATCAAATTATTAATTAAAAATATTTTTTTAATTTTTTAAGAATCCATTGTCACTAACTATCTTATATATTAAGTATATTAAGTGTAAATGTACATTTATAATTATCTAAAATATATTTAAAAATTATATATTATATTTATATCAATATAACTATATAACTATATTTATATATTAATATATTTTTTAAATTTTTTTTTGAAGTCGAACCTTTATCAGCACTTTTAAAAAAATCGCTGATAAAGGCCCCCCACTTTATTAGTGGTACTAAACAAGCGCTGATAAAGGGGGTCCCTTTATCGGTGCTAAAAAAAGCGCTGATAAAGGTGTACTTTTATCAACATTTTTTTAGCGCTGATAAAGGCACCCTTTATCAGCACTTTTTTGAGCGCTGATAAAGGCCCCCCCTTTATCATCACTTTTTCGTTAGCGCTGATAAAGGGGTGGCGCGGGCCTTGCCCAGTTTTGTGCTAGTGAAACTATTCAACTATTCTTAAAATGTCAACAAAAAGAGGATTCAAGGTGTACTAATCGATGTATAAATATAATTAATTCTTTAATTAATTGAATAGGAAGTGTGCATAGAGAAAACAGATATATTATATATATATGAAGATGAAAAAAGTGTTCTTTTTGAATAAGTCAGTACAAGGGAAGAGGCAATTAGACATATCTTTTTATTCATGGATTGATTGATAGATGAGAATGATTGAATTCCAATGAAGTGTATTCGATCAAAATCAATACATCAATAATGTGAATTAAAAAAAGGATGTTGATTATCATTTAGGCATACAAAATAGATTTTAGAGGATTGAATGAAGAAAAATGAATGTTTTTATGAAATATATGATTACAAACTTACAAATATCCATGATCGGAGAGTTAAACATTTTCCTGAGTTTATATGTGACTCAATGAAAGATTATAATGTTTATTTCTCCATAAAAATAATCCGTATTGATAATTAATTTGTTTAATGGAGGATTCTAGGCCAATGAAAACACCACTGACTACCTAGAAGAAATTTTCAAGATATGATTATGGAAATAAGATCGGTGTAATTGGATACAGGTAGGTAATTAGAATCCAAATATACCTAATAGTGACATGAACTAAAATTGAGTTTTCCACTTGTCTGGACACATGATATCAAATTTATCCTAAGGAAATATCATTACTAGTAGTGAAGAGGATTATTTTTTAAATCAACAACATAGAGGATTTAAGATAATTTTATCAATAAACATCATAGTAAGAGTTTTGGGATTCACATATTTGGATTGGGCTGGTTCAGTGGATGGTTGTTAGTTAACATCTACTAGTTCATTATATTATCTAGGTTTTTCATTTCTTGGTTTATAAATAAGTAAGACTAAAATTTTGTAATAACTATGGACTATAGAGATATTATAGTCACTCAAGCATTCACTCAATTTTTATAGATGAATAAATAACATAAGGATATTATAGTTTGTGTAAAATATCTTATTGAAATAATGTGGGATAACTCAAGTGATATTAATGTTATAAATAATAATATCCACCACCCAAGTGAAAAAACACATCGATATAAAGTATAATTTCATCAATGAGAATAATGAACAAGGTTTGGTGGAGTTATAATATGTATCAACGCAACATTAGGTTACAAGCATCAAGATAAAGGCACTACGCAGAGATGATTCTGGGTAGAATTTGATGGCACTTGTAGTCCAAATATCTCTAACCAACTAGGTGGTTTTATAGAGGCACCAACACTCCCCTCGGTAATTTTTTATCTCAACCATGGTGTGGTAACTCTCTTGAGTTAAATGTTTCAGTTTCTAACTCTCTCTTGTGAGACTTCATATAATTTCTCAATGGGTTTATTGATTGGGTAGGATATATCAATGATTTTAATGAGATAATTTTTTCATTATTAGAGATAATGTTTGGGAGTGATATTTTATATGTATAGATGGACACTAATACAATGCATTTTCTTTAGAAAGGAGAAGATTACTATAATGTTTATTCAGTGGGAATCTTATTACAGAAGTGTTAAAGAGAATGAAGAATAAGAAAGTGTATTAATGAGAATTTTTTAATTTAACTCTTGTTTCTCACAAAGATATTGAGTCATATGGGATTGGAGTTGGTGATTATTGAATCATTTATGTGCTATCATAAGGATTGAGGGTTTAGACTGTGTATATAGATAGTACTGATGTTTTTAGATGAATGTATGGTTAATCATTTTTTGAGTTTTCATCTAACCTAACAGGGAAATTTTATAATAAATATAATTGGATTATTTTTGGGTTCTATTTGAAATTTTTTCTGAAGTTATTTCCAAATAGATTTCATGAATAAGGAACAATGAGTTTTTTAAAGATCTAGAAGCAGTAGTAGTACTTTGTTTAAGATAGTAATCTCACTAGGACATTCCATGTCATGTCCTAAGTATGTTTGACCAGAATAAACTATTTTGGTGGATAGTATCATCAGTGTGGTTCAAGTTATGATAGATACCCTATGAACTTTTAACATTAGGCTATTTGAATTAGATCAACTATTCACACCATGACATCTTAGGTCATGCTGACATGACCTAACCCATAGGGAGCCTACCCAAGCTGGTGGTAAGCCAAGTGTGTCACCTTGGGACCACCTCGAATAGGCTAGGAGTTGGTGTCTAGAACTGAGTATTCATATCATGCTATATGGGATAACATATACTATATAAAACTATAATAGAAAAATATCACCAATGTATAAAATGGAATAAAACCTAGTATAATATATATAAACAACTAAACAGTATACAAAACATGAATGACACATAAAATATAAGGACAACACTAAATAGGTAAATGTAAAAGTAATTATTTAAAAAAATACTCTAAATATGATATAGATAATACTATAGAATGATCATCCTCACTGTGTGTATTCTTGGTTAGAAAACCTTCCACAACAGTCACCATTACTACCAGGAACAACCATACCCCACCATGCATATCTAAATGTCAACTCCGAAGAAGCCACACTAGCTCCACTTCCACCAAAACTATATTCACACTTTGTATTGTATGTATATACACAAGATATGTGGGACCAAAGACCATGATAGGGTGAATATAAACATACTCAGTAAGACACCCCAAAACCATAATGGAAATATATGAAACAAGAATACTTAAACTCTAGAACCAAATGAAAGTGGAGAGAAAGGCAAAGAAATATCCATATGTGATATTAAATTATAAGTCTCTAGGGTAAAAGAAAATACTTTTCATATAAACTCTAATCTATGAAGGTCTTATATCATGATTAACTATGGATTACCAATTTTCCAAAAAGTATACAAAGTATAAAGTCAGTAACCTAGTTATATGTCACATTTATAAGGTATCCAAGGGGTTCCTAATGATTCACAAGTATAATATTATTTAATATTCTAAGCATTTATTCCAAACCACCTTTATAATCCATTATGGGGAACCTACTCCTCACTATAGTTAGTGTATCAGTTAATGTAGTACTAGACCTTACTATCCACTATATCATCCCACCATTCTGGAAACCCATAGGGGACCCACATCTTTATGAAGGATATATATATCAGTAAATATATTACCAATCTTTTGTATCACAACTAACTAGTTATGAGAAATCCCATTCCATCATTCAAAAATATAAATGGAGTACCCATGCCTTATCGAGTAACACATGAAAGACAAGAGTAGCACACAATTTATGAGAGTAGTGCATGATATATGAGGGAGTATCTAACTCCATTAGTAGTATGGGGAAACTCATTCCTTCTCGAGAAGCACACAACAGATGATTGGGGAACTTGACCCCCAGTGAATTCCCTAATCACCATGTTGGAATCCCATCATCCACACTATGGATATTAAAACTAAAACTATCTATATCAACTTAAGAAAAATCTAGGAAGACTAAAAAGACCATTCCTTCATGATCTAGGTAGAGAATCAACAATTATAAAAATTACGGACCATGGGGAAACCTCCATTCATGTCACGTGGAATGTTGGGAGTTGGAGTTTATGTGTTTTTACTCCACATGCACTAAAAATCATAGGTGAATTGTTCCCATGCATAAAAATCACACTACATAGTTCAGGTCAAGTAGACTCAGCCTGACGCACCTTCTTAACCATTCAGTCAATCCTTCCCCAAAATGAAAAACATTATAGATTTAGAAATAGAACACTGTGGTTCTTGGCCCAAGGAATGTTTTGGATTTAGTTACAAAACACCATGGAATATTGGTATATTGGTTGAATTTTTCACTCATTGTTGCCTCACATTGTGCACCTTCTCTTCCACAACCAGTTTCCATTATGGTTGACCATAATGTCACTGACACCACTTCAAATACCTTCCATGCCTCTTCCAGCCACCACTATGTTTAAGGACACATTGATAAAATATTATCATCGAAAAAATTCTCCCATTCATTATATACCACCCAAAATATATCAAACTATCAATAAAATATCCAAAAAAAGAATTACTAACCATAGATTCCATCACACCAGGTTTCAGATCAATAGATAGGGGTTAGTTCTTCATGTCACCATCAAGAATGAATAATCATAGGAAACAAGGTTAATAGAGATAAAATCTACCCGATAAATCATTATAGTGATCAAAAATTCTGGAATGGTATCTAATAATCCAGAAAGGGATTGAAATTTCCAAAATCAAAGGTTCAATAAATAGGATTTGACAAAAAATAAAAATAAATAGGAAATTTGAAAATAAAAAATCCTTACCTCATGGAAAAATGATCATCACCTCAATCCATAATTGGTTCAATGGTTTCTTTCATCACTGCTATATAATCTAATCATCAGTGATGTTGCACATTTAGTCCCATTACATTAATCTGAAGTAGATTCTACTATGATCCAGTAACTCTCCCCTATCCCTCTCTCTCTAGGGTTTATTTTCATAAATTGAGTGACTTCCCCAGGAGTTATATCATAATAGATATTTTATAGCATGATTTTAGGGATTGAACCAACAAAAATCAACGTGAATTGAAAATTACTAAATAAGGACACCCATGATGACCTATCCTTAGGGCCCCCAGTTTTAAATCAAATAATATCATCCCTAGGGTAAACCCCCCATTCTGGACACAACAACGATGTTTTATTCCCAATCTAATACTTTATTTATGTGAATTAGGTTATTTATCACAATGTTCATTCAAAGTCTAAAAATAATATATGATTCTAAATTTATTATTTGTAAACCTATTTGGTGCCCAAAACACCAAAATGGATCTGTAACGAAGCTAAAAATTTTATAATAATATTCTAAAAGTTTGAAAAAAATTATTCAAGGTCACTAAGATATCACCATCATCTTGTGGGATATATATTAATTTAATTAACAAATATTAAAAATCAATCAAAATTAAACATGCTAAAAATTCAACAAGACTAAGACCATGGGTAACCACCACACCTCAAGGATAATAGAACAATTAAAAATAATTTACTGAGGTCATATGCTATGATAAATTTGTCATATTACTCTCAAAGAAGTCCCAAGAATCTAAAACCAAAAAATTGAACTTTGATAGGGAAAAATGGGTTTCTATATCCTCCCCACATTTAACCCATTTCTTATGAATAATGGAAACAAAAGGGGCTACTAAATAAGGAATATCACAACACAAAAGTTTATGAAAAAATACCAAATTTCAAATGAACCACATTCATATTTAGAGGTTTGATATCTAAAAAAACTTTTTACACAACAACCCAAGAGAGGGAAATCCTCCTTCATCACCATGGTTATCAACTGCAACTCATTTTGAATTAATACATCAACCAGAACATGTTTTCTCTATATGAAATTATTTCCCTTCCTCTATACCAAATAACCTTGTCTCATCTTACGTTCATCCCACGATATGAGAGGATTTGAATATATAGACTACTAAAATCCACATTTCAAAGATATTTATTGATGGTTTTCGTATTAGAGAAGCTCATTTTTAGCGTACTCCACCATTGAGTGGTTTATAAAATTTCACACTAGCACCAGAAGAGCTTAAATGTATCATGTCACTCTGAACCCATATAATATTCTCTATCATCTCCTTCCAGAAATAAATATGTTTCAGTGTCTCTAGCTTATAGTGCAAAAGAAACATATTCCATCTTCCCCAATATCTTTCCAGAAATGCACATACATTCTCTACATACATCCTGATCTCCAATAGGTTAACATAAAATATCGAAGAAAACCTAGTCATGTTGTCATCTCTATTTAACAAAATTTATTGACAAGTAAATCTATACCTACCCCATAACCATCAAAATATTCTACATCACAACATTTAAAATTTTGTTTCCCAATCTGGTATAATCCAAAGATGGGGGTCTTGATTGTCTAGATGACTAGGCTCTGTCAACTCTAGAACCCAAGCTAATACTTTCCAAAAATAAATCAACCAGTATCCAAAACCTATAAAGATAACTATATCATTCATCACATATCACACTACTATAAAACCAGCATTTAACAGCATTGGTATTTATCAGTGCTAAAAAAACCACTGATAAATGGAATATTTATCAGTGCTAAGGAAAGAAATGATAAATTAATCCTTTTATCGGTGTTTTTTATGGATGATAAAGGTATCCTTTATCAGCACTTTGTTTTTAGTGCAGATAATATGTATCCATTAACAGTAATTTTAATAGATCTAATAAAGGGTACCCTTTATCAGCGCTTTATTTTTAGCGCAGATAAATATTTCTTTCACCATCACCTTTTTAGCTTTGATAAAGGTCTGAATAAATAAAATGAAATAATTAAATAAATAAAAATAAATAAAAAATGGGTTTATTAAAAAACATATTACATATTTTATTAATTAAAGAATTATTGATAAAAATGAATAAATTGATTATATATTATTAAATTTTAAACATTTAATTAATTATATAGTTATGGTAATTAATGTTATTAAATTGTATATATTAAATTTATTTATATATTAATATTTATAAATATTATTTATAAATTACAAAATATTTATGTGCTTTACATTAAATAATAATATATTTATTGAATAAATGTTTATAATTAAAAAATAATATGAATTAAAAATATTGACTAATTTCATGGTATTTTACATATAATTGAATGCCATTTGATTTTTTAATTTAAGATAGATCATATATGTGTTATATTGATTTCATATATACCTAATTAATGTGTTTTTGTATACAATGCAAACTAATAAAACATATCCATTTTTTCAATACTTTTAAAGTGTACTTATTCTTAATTTATTCAATTTCACACCATTTTAACTTATATGCATGCACATAAAATTAGATATTATTTAAAAATGTTAAAATTATATTTTAAAAAATATATTTACTAATAAATATATTTATAAATGTATATTTACTATATTTATACCATTATATATTTATAATTATAAATAACGAAATATTTTTTTAAAAACTTTTTATATAATTATAAATAAATAATTATATATATTTAAATAATTATTAAATTTATAATAAATTTCTTTAAATAATGAATATGTTTACTATATATATATATTAAATATATATATATATGTGTATAATTATATAAATATATATAATGATATAAATATTATTTTTTCAAAATACTACTATAATTATAAACAAATAATTATAAAATTATAATAAATATATTTTAAAAGGATTATATTTACTATATTTATATTAATACTTACATTTATTTATAAATTATATATAAATATTTATAATTTTTTTATTTAAAATTATAATTATATATGCTTTATCAGCGCTTAAGTAATAAGCACTGATAAAATCATCGTAATCCGTGCTTTTTTCACACAGATATAGATGAGGCTTTATCGGCGCTATAATTTTAGTACTGAAAAAGATTGATTTTATTTGTGTTTAAGTAATAAGAGAAAATAAAAGGACTCTTTATTAGGGATTATTTGTAAGAAATGATAAAAGTGTCTTAATCTAATTAAGAAACATATCCATTTCCAAACCCGTTGTGATATCTGAAGATTTCCACGGAAGACACCACCTTTTGGCGCTCCTCCTTGGTGAATCGAACCTCGAATCACACAACTCAACTCCCTCTTGAACATATCATCTAAAATCTAGTGTTTGACTTATGTTAGGTCTCCTGAAGTTGTTTCTTATTTTATTCAACTTAGTGAGGCAGACCTTCGATTTTCCTTGTGTATTTTTTGTTTCATTTTTGATTTCTTATTTGGTTATGTCATTATTTATGGTCTGGTGATTGTACACTAGTGAGGTAGGCCTTCTAATTTTCTTTGTTTCCAATTTTGATTCAACTATTGATCACTCATGGAGAGTTTATTATTTCTCAACTATATGGTGACATGTGGAGTCACATAGAGTTTGTTGGTAGTTTTTTTAACATTTCCCAAATTCATCACCAAAAGTTATCATACATATTTTTCATTATTTATTTTATCAATCGTATTCCATATATGTGAAATTTTAAAAATTGAAACTGAAACTTTTGAGTGTTAGGGAGTTAAAGATTGGTTAATAGATTGTTTTTATATTATACTAATTCGTATCTTCTTTTTTCTACTTATCTAGGTTGGTATGGGAATCCAATGTATGGATTCATCAGGTACGTTTTTATTTAAATTTCTTTTCTACGAGTTATATTTATTGTTTGGGAAAAACATTTCCATTGTGTTGTTTTTCATGCCCTAGTGCTTGTTTCCATCCCAAGAGGGATCAAGAATGTCCCATGGACACTACCATGGGACAGCTCAGGTGTTTGATATATGGTTTTCTTGGGTGAGTTTGGGAAACTATATACATTGTTAAATGTGTTGTTCATTTTCTCAATAATCCATCTTCCTATGTCTCTACACTTTTAAAAAATCTATTTTATTTTTCTCCCTCTTTAGATAAATCCAACGGTATTTATAAATCCTTTTAATAATAATATATAATATATTATACCTCAATTCTATATACTATTTTCCAACTAAATTATAATTTTTAATCATCATCCAACTCTCCCTCACTCAATAATTTAGAAAAAATATATCCCTTTGAGATTACCCTTATCTAGTTATACCAATTTTTTGAAACCTAAATACAACAATAATACAACATAATTTTCTTCTTGTAAATTTATTTTTTTATTAATTTCTCCCACTTTTTTAGTATTTATTTAACTAATAATAACTGAATTTCCATGTAATCACTTTGATACTTAGCTATATGACAAGTATAAAAATAGTAATCTAACCCTTTTTACTATCAACAAAGTTGGAATATAATGAATCTCCCACAATCCATGATATATATTGACATTCCATCAACAAAATTTGAAAATTTTATTCAATTTTCAATGGGTGTAAACATGGGTTTTAAAAAATCCTTCTAAAATATATAAAACAGTTTCCTTACATACTTGGATCGGGAAATAAATATACCATAAAATTCTTGAGTGGCATGTAAACAAAGGAAAATTTAAAATAACTAATCATCAAAATTTAATCATTTGTCATTGTTAATGTAGAAAATTATTATAATCCTTCCTCTCTTGGACCTTTAAATATTATGTCATCTAAATTAAGAAAACATTCAATCGATCCATAAAATTCTTTTTCATATAACGATTATGATCAATTCCCCATTTGTTAAATTAATGTTTCTTTAATAATTAATATAAACTTCAACACCAATCTATTAGTTCTTATTTCAATTCATACATAACCATTTTCAATTTACAAACATTATTTCATATTAAAGAATGAGAAAACTATATTTTTTTTGATGTAAACTTCATATTCATTTAATTAATTAGTAAATTATAATTTTACATCCAATTAGAGTACCTTTAATTTCTTTGGTATTTTTTAGTGTGGTGATATTACATCCCAAGAGCCTTGATTTATTTTAAATTATTGATATACCATTAATTTTAAATTTAATAATTACTTATGTTGCTACACCACTTGTTCTAATTTATTTTTATATTTTTAGTTGATTTAATGGGAGTTTATTATTCTTGTTTATCATATTTGAGTTTCTTATTTCTACTTATTTGCCTATATTATATTTTCATTTGTTTATGGGATTTAAGAATGATTTTATATGGAGTATTTATTTTATTAAATTTAATTACCCATTTTCTTTAACATACTGATGTTATTTGAAACAATCAAATGACGAGTTTAACTTATTAAAATTGACTTTAACTTTAACTTTTGATAATTAATATATTATGTCTATTTATTTATATATTTAATAAAATTAATCTTTTATGAACCCAATAGGATGGATATGAACTGAAAATGGATGCATGGTAATTATTTAGAAAACAAATATAATGATGGATTTAAAGAGTTCAGCATGTTTGCAAGAGATCATGAAAATGACCCTTCTAAAATCCTCTGTTCATGTTTTCATTATTGTTATTCACGAAAAAATATTCTGGAAGAGTAGGAAGAACATTTGATTTTTCACGGAATAGATCCAAGATATAAATGTTGGACTAAACATGGGGAAAACTGAATGTGGACATCGATTGTGATGATACTATAGTTTATAAATCATTTGATATGAATATCATTGTAAACGATAATGGAGATCTCATGGAAGAAATGACAATAGAAATTGAATTTGACTTTCATGATTTTCCAAATTTGTTTGAGTAGTTAAATAGTTCTTCCAAGAAACCAATGTATACCAGTTATACTATATACACAACATTATCAGCTGTATTAAAGTAATATAATTTGAAGGCTGGAAGTAGATGGAGTGAAAATATCTTTGCATAATTTCTTGGTCTTATGAAAGATATGCTACTAGACGAAAATGGACTACCATTCCAAAAATATCTTGCTAAAAAATGTTACTTTCTATGGGAATTATCTCTAAAAATATATTATTTTCCAAAATATTGCAAATTGTTTCTCAAGGACCATAAATCACTCATAAAATTCCCAATGTGTGGCACAAATTGATACATAAAAAATGAATCATGTCCTTAAAAATATGTTTGCTACTTTTCTATTATTCCATGTTTTAGAAGACTATATGGATGTCAGGAAACTATGAGATAATTAACATGGCATGAAAATACATGAACTAAATATGGGAACCTATGTCATCCATCTGATTCTCCTTAGTGGATGAAAATTTATTACGAGTTTCTAGAATTTGGATTTGATCCAAGAAACATTCATCTTGTGTTATCCATAGATGGAATAAATTCTTTTTTTCTGAAGATTAGTAGTCATAGTACATGGACTATCATGTAGGTATGACTTTCTACCATGATTATGAATGAAGCACAAATACATCATGTTGTATCTGAGTATATATAGAAGAAAGAAACCTAGTAATGATATTTATTTCTACTTGGATTCATTGATCAATGATTTGAAATTTATGTGGGAAAACGGGTGTTAAAATGTTTGATTCTCATAGAAGACAACAAGTCACAATGAGGTCCATAATGTATGGAATGATAAATGAATTCCCAGGTTATGTAAATTTATCATACTATAGAATTAGAGGAATGTTGGGGGGTCCCATTTGTGAAAAAATCACATAATCAATTAGATTAAAACATTCCTCAAAGACTATATTTTTTAGGACATAAAAAATTATTACCTCGAAGACATAAATACTGATCTTGGATGATATCATTTGATGGGAATATCGAACAAGGTACGACAACATCTCCAGCAACAAGTGATCAACTATAAAATAAAGTAAAAAATATTAACACTATTATCGGTAAACCAATTTCAAAAAACATTACAAAATTAGGTTGGAAGAATAGATCAATTTTCATTGAATTTCTATTTTAGGATTGTTTGTAGGTCCGAAATTTTCTTGATTTCATGCATATTAAAAAATTATTTGATAGTGTTATTGGAATGTTACTAAATTTTCATGGAAAAACAAAATATAGAATCAAGGCTAGGTTGGAATTGATTTAAATGGGGATAAAGAAAGTGTTGTCCCCGGTGAAGGGTAAAAGGTGGACTATTCTTCCTCCAAAGCTGTCACTCTATCCTGATGGGAAAATTTTCAATTTTACTTTTTCTTTAATTGTAAAAGTTCCACTAGGGTATTCCTAAAATATCAATAATTTTGTGTCAGTGACTAATTTGAAGTTACAAGGACTAAATCACATGATTGTCATGTTTTGATGCAATATTTAAGGAATGTTTTTTTATTTTGCATTCTGTCTCAAAATGTATGACATACATTAACAAGAATTTACTTGCTTTTCAAAGCCATATGCTGTAAAGTTGTAGACCTGAGGAAGCTTCCCATCATGAATGAGGAGATTACAGTCATATTTTGAGAATTTTAGAGGTTCTTATCACCATAATTCTTTGATATAGTGGTCCATCAGATGTTTCACTTGGTCAGAGAGGTTCAACTACGTGGTGATTTCCATTATAGAAGGATATACCCCACTGAATAGTATATGAAGATTCCAAAAGTGTATGTAAAGAATCAAAGTCAACCATAATGTTGACTTTCATAACGATATATTGTTTGAGAATCTATTGAATTCTGTACCGATTACATATCATATGTTGAAATCATTGGTCTCCCAAAGTCTCTTCATAGCTAACACCTTATGGGAGAAGGTATTTTCAAAAGATTTGTTGTTACAATTACCTTGACAGAGCGAGAGCAAGCACATATTTACATATTACATAATATTGAAGATTTTTATCCATACATTGAATCCCATAATGAAATTCTTAGATAATTGAATCCATAAATGGATGAAGGATGGATATAAAATACAACTAAACAACAATTTATAGGATGGTTCATAGATCAAATTTATAAGGATTTATCTAAAAATCATAATTCAATTGCGGAACAACTTCAATGGATAGCTAGAGGAATGAATGAAAATATTATATCTTACACTGATTTTGTAATAAATAGTTATATGTTCTATAAAAAATAATGTGATGACTTCAGTTCGCTGAAAAAAAGTGGTGTTACACTTGTGGATGAAGCGATGCGCATATCTGGATTAAAGGAAGAAATCCAATTTATACGAATATTTCATATTTTTGCATTGTTGAATATATATATATGAGTCATATTATAAAACATTTCAAGTACCTATTTTCCGTTTCAAATTTGTTGACAATATAAATGGATTGAAATTGATGAAATGAAGTTTGTGAAGGGGAATTTATGTGTGGAAGTGGAAAAATAAAATTCTTTCATAATGGCATCACAAGTAGCATAATTATTTTATGTCTCTGGTCCAACAAAAAATAATTTGTCGATTATACTATTGGAAACTAAATCAAATGTTGATTCAGATGAAAATTAAATTAAGTATGACCCTTTCATTGGGACATCATATTATGTTAATGTTGGTCACAATGTAGACAATGTCTTGTACGTTAGAAGGGACCAAAAAGAGGGGATTTGGATTCTCTATTGAGTAACAAAATCATTGAAACATTTAAAAAAATAAATATGTTTCAATGAGAAGGTAAAAGCATTTTTTTAATATATTATGTTTTTGTCATAATATTATATGTTATCTACTACATTAACATAATATAAATTAAATTTTTGACTACTCATGTAGAAAATGTCTCCTACAAATGGTGATGTTACCAATCTTATAGAAGAACAAACTAAAATGAAGGAAAACCTTTAAAAATATGTAAAGGTAATGTTACGTTATACCTTCTATATTTTACCATAAAATTATATAATGGAACATTGATTTAATTTTCATTATTCCATGTAGAGTTTATTTATTTTAGAATATTTATGTCCATGTGTCATGCCTTTGTAAGTATAGAAATGATACTATCTCTGCTCAATAATAGAGGTAATATTAATGTTTTCACAGTAAAATCATTTTATATAAAATTAATGTGATGTTTCATATATATATTTAATTTAATTATTTTTATTATTTTTCAAATAATAATTGTTTTATTATATATGTGGATTATTTTTTCGAGTTATGGTGTTGTGTCCATATTTCAATATTCTTCTCCCTCAAAACCTTTTCACCCCTGTAGTGTTTTATTTGTTACTTTATTTCAAGTTCTCTCCACTGCCTTTTCAAGAAGAGCGACGACGCTACCTCAGCTCAACTATAGAGGTAATATTGATTTCTACATAGTAAAATAATTGTCCGTAGAATTAATTTATTGTTTCATATTTATGTTTACTTTATTTATTTTTATTATTAATTAAATAATAATTTTTCTATTATACAGGTGGATTCTTTTGTTTGAGTTGAGGTGCCCTATCCAAAATTGAAGCATCTTCTCCCCCCAAAACCTTTTCACCACTGTATTTTTGCATTTATCACTTTCTTTCAAGTTATCTCTACTGCCTTTGTAGAAAGAGCGATGACACTTCCACTACTCAATTTCAAAGGTAATCATGATGTTTTCATAGTAAGATCATTGTCCATATAATTAATGTATTGGTTCATATTTATGTTTAATTTATTTCTTTATATTATTACTCAAACAATATTTTTTTTCTTATACAGGTGGATTGTTTAGTTTTATTTGGGGTGCTCTATCCATATTTCCTCCCTTTCTACCCAAAACATCCATATACTTCTTCTCCCTCAAATCCTTTCACCACTATAGTGTTGAAATTTATAACTTTCCTTCATGTTCCTCTATTTCTCATTCATAGAGGTAATCTTGATATTTTCACAGTAAAATCATTGACCATATAATTAATGTATTATTCCATTTTTATGTTTATTTTATTTATTTTTATTATTACTCAGAATAATTGTTTTCTTATACAGGTGGATTATTTTTTTTAGGTTTACATTGTTTCTTCGAAGATGTTCATGAATTGTTGGATGTTTCATAAATAAAGTCAATGTAAATCATGGTAACACTTATAGTTAAGATTTAATTTAGACTTTAGGATGTATAGGAATCAGTAAACCCTCAATAAGACTCACAATGTCACTATTATGACTCTATGTAATTACTTTTATTTTAAATTGTCATTAATTTTAGTAAAAAACAACTGAATCAATGTGTCCATTATGAGTTTAATATTGATATTTGACTTTAAAAAGTTTCACTCATAGTAAAATGAGAAAACATGCTCGGATGTTTTTTATAGTTTATGGAATCAATTCATAAATCATTTTTGATGTGTAGTAATCAATATAACATCAAACTGATACACGATGCGATATGTATGAGTCAAACTGCGTTTTAAAAATTTAAAAAGGAATTTTAGTAAAAAAGAACAGTGATATACTCAAAACCAATAAAAAACATTCAAATTGATTTAATAATTTAGGAAAAAAAATCCATAACTGATTTAGAACAAGTTTGAATTAGCCACACCTCAATCTGATGCACGGTGTGACCAGTATGACACTAAGTGCATCTTTATTTAAAATTGAAATCAATTTTTATAAAAAAACCAATTTACCAACTCAAAACCGAACAAATACATTCATATTGTTTTGATATTTTTGGAAAATGATCCATCAGTCATTGTTTATGTGTATGAATCAACTAAACATCTATCTGATGCACAGTGTGGCAGGTATTACACTAAGTACATCTTCTTATTTAAAATTGACATCAGTTTTAGTAAAATTAACACTTTATGTTATTTTATTTCTTTATATTATTACAAAAATAAGAATTTTTTTCTTATATAAGTGGATTATTTTTCTTGAGTAGGGTCGGTTATTTCGGAAATAGCATGTTTTGGGTCAGGAATAAAAGATAATGAAATATTGATGTTTATGATGTTATTTAATAATTTTTATTTATGAAATTGTATGAACCAATGTTTGAAATGTCTATAATATAGTGTTTTTTTCTTTTTCTTTTTTTTCTTTTTCAAATATCATTTCATTTAAATCATGTATTGGGACTTGTTTTTTATATCTATTTTGTTTCTAGTACTATGGTGTGTTGTTACAGCACACTATAGTGGTGTGGCAAGGTGCTGTTACAACACATTGTAGTATGACCCTTTATCGGCTCTTTTAAAAGCACTAATAAATGTCTAATTTATCATCACTAATAGAAATGCTGATAAAGGTCTATTTTATCACTTCTTCTATAGCAATGGATAAAATACCCTTTATCAGCACTTTTATGAGCATTGCTAAATGGTTATTTTAGAGGTGCAAAATTTAAGCGCTGATAATGGTCCCCTTTATCATTTCTTTTTCATGGCTGATAAAAGATCATGGATTTTTACCTTTATCATGTATTTAGTGATTTTACAGTGCTAATAAAGTCCATTTCTAGTGTTTTTAAAGGCCACTTTTGTAGTAGTGTTATGGGTTTCCATTTTCTGGGTACACCCATAAGGATCCATTGGACATATCACACTGGGGTCATTCTCTACTAGGGAGGCCTATGCTCTATATTTTTTTGATGAATTTTAATATTAACACTAAGAGAAAACCATTATAATATTGATTAAGTGGTTGGAATATTCCCAACATTAAGTGAAACCTTTTTTGTCTCTCCCCTAAGAATATATGAACACATAGGAACTCTAAATAGAGATTATCTCAATGGGAATAATTTATAAAATAGAAGCGTATAGGGCTGCCTCCATCGATCAATGGTGAGAAATATTCCCTTATCCAAGAAAAAATCAATCACTATAAATTTATCTACACATGTTCCCCCTCCACCAACCTGACATTGATTCCCCTAGAAAGGGTGTTAGCCTCCACGCCATTTCTAAATCTGTTCGATACCATGAACTATCATGTTCTTGTCCTCATAAATTCAAAACACCGCTCCATCAATCCAAATATTACCCAATGATGGTTTATATAATTTTTTGTTTTCCCACAGTAAGATTGTGTAAATTCTTTGAATTCATAATTGGATTCTCCAAAAACCAATACCAAGAAGTATTATGTTAATAATTTAACTTATCAATTATACAATTTGATATATTCAATACAATTTGATGCATAATTTATTCACTCATCATGGGATGACTATGGGTCATCCTTAAAAAGAATTCTATCATTCCTTTAAACTCACAATAATTGAATCATCATCCATTCACATAATACATAATTCTATTATTACTGTTTTATGGGTAGATAACTGTAAATTCTTGAGGGTGGTCTATGTTCACCATGTAAGGGGGGATCTCTCTCACCATTAAAGATGAAACCTACCTATTTTAATCAATATACAATACCTCAGAAAATAATCGATGAGTAACCAATAAATACTAAGGTAGAGACCAACAGATCTCATCTCTACCATGAAGTAATTTCCTAAAATAAAAATTCCTCTTCTAAGGACAAACTCACTTCATCATAAGGTGTGAGTGAATGATGGTCACTATGAATGGAAAATTTCTTTATTGTTGTGGTTTGGATAAGGTTACCAATTGGATTCTATAACTCCTGAACATATGATCCTAAAACAATAAATCATTATTCTATCTAGTATTAGGGGCATTGAAACAAATACATGAATTTTACTCTAAACTACATTTTTTGGTTCCTAACTTTAGTCATGCATTCTGTGAATCATCTTATTGCTCTGACTATCATCAACCCATACATTACATGAACTAACCAAAGTTAGTTGTTATGGGAGTGGATCAATTACTCACACATCACCCCTACTATTTAACCACAATCCCTTCAACTAAACAACTTCATAATGTTATATTTGGAAAAAAGGGAGGTATGTAATTTCAGTGATATCTCCAACATGGTGGTTTTGTCCATGAGAACACTCTTGTTGTCTTCAAGAAAAATTCAATCATTCTCTCAAATTAGGGACGTATAGCTACAAAGAATACTCAACTATAAATTCTCACTTGGTGGACTCCTACATAAGTGGTGGTCCAGGAAAATTCAAGCATATCTTGATGAATCTTCATTTTAAGTCTCCCCCCAAACCACTGATTTTGAATAGTTACACCATGAAACACGTCCAGGGAACAACTTTTATGGTTTGTGGGCCTTAAAACATAATTATAAATGGTCATTTTATCTTTTTAATGTTACAATATCCCTTTATAGTATTCTATTTTTTATAATTTCTCAAAAACAAACCATGATAGAGTAGTTCCTTCCTGAGTTTGAGAAAATCATCATCGATTATAGGCTCACTATCTCATATAGGGAGTTGAATATTGTAATTTTCGTCTAGTTAGTGAAGGACTAAACGAGATATAAACATGAGTCTTAGACTCCATCCAATCCTCTATAACCCAATGTTTAGGTTATCCTTACAAACCCAGGAGAGGGACCCACACCTGACTAAGGATGGATTTTGGTTAAGGGACTACCAAGCCTTACTATCACAAATAACCATCTATTAGAAACCCCACATCACCTCTTAAAAATTAAAATGGATGAAATATGCCTCATAAAATAGCACACAATAGATGAGGGTAGTACATAGAAAATGATAGAGGATTTTCGGCGCTGAAATTCATGCCACCTAAGGAATGAACAAAGTCGTGGCTAGTTCAAAGTCAATCTTGACTCAAAATGGCCTTAAAATACTTCCGAACTACCCCGAAGGTCCTGTTTCACAAAGACCATTATAGGAACATCCTTCCCTTTTGATCAAGAGCTTCCGTGATGGACTCTCTATGAGTCCGACAAATCCTGACGCCTTCATGGTGTAACATGCAATCTGCAGCCCACTTCACGATGAACACCTCAGAAATACCCTACACACCTCAAGGGATCCCTTCCTCTCTACGGAATCACATTTTTTCTACAGCGTGCTCCGTGATCTTCCTGATTACGGAATCTCTACAAGTCCGACCAAGTCTGACATTGCCCCTTTGGCTTCACAGTGTCACCTCCTCTTCGCACCATCTGGATTTTCTCATTGGTGAGCTTTGTGACCCCCATCGACCTTTGTTACCTAAAAATATAAGGCTCCCCCCAATTGAAACTACTATTACTCCTCCCTTTCTCCTTCCAAGATTCCATTTTGAAAAGGCCCTCATGATGCTGAAAAATGGATCACCAAAGGTACTTGGCCTCTGTGAGCCATGCCTCCTTCTGTTCTTCATGGACCCCACCTATGGTAGGAATTCTCTTTGCGAAGACCTATTCCCTTCATAAAGGAGGGATCCCATTCAAGGTGATCGATGTTTTTCAATCACTAAGCCTTTGCTAAGAACTCTCGAAATAAATATTCCTTTTCTAAGGAAAAACTATGATCCATTGAAAACCTTCCTTCACGAAGCATCAGTCCTTAAAAAATACCTTTTATTCATGAATAAAATCCTCTTCACAAAGATTCAGAGCTTCAAGAAGGCCATCCTCTTTGTGAAGCACCAAATCTTCAGGAATACCCTCTTTTAAATGTCTTTTTCTTTTCACACCCCTATGTGTTATGGCCCTATAGGCTTATACTAAGTGATTCCGAGGTTCCCCGAGCAGTGATTCATGTTGTGTTGTGACTCCTTGTGTTTCTTCACATAGGCACACTAATGGATATTTCATCTTT
Organism: Viscum album; assembly: GCA_963277665.1. Classification (NCBI taxonomy): domain Eukaryota; kingdom Viridiplantae; phylum Streptophyta; class Magnoliopsida; order Santalales; family Viscaceae; genus Viscum; species Viscum album. The sequence goes on from OY728122.1 coordinate 1,912,373,155, forward strand.
TCATAGTAATTCTAACATGTACCCCTCAATGGATCACTCCACAACACCCAATACATGGAATTACTTGTGCCTTCTCTTCCCCAAGTGCGGGTTGGTACATGTTATGTAAGTCCTAGGGATGGGGATTGAGTCCACATCGTTCGAGATGTAGGATGTTAAAATTCCAATAAACCATATATCCTCAACACAAAACGTTAAACTATGATCACCTCATGAATGGAAAGCCTGAGAGGATTGTGAAGGGGATGGGAACCATCACCCTTTCACTTCCTCTATCCTATTGTTCTTTGTCTCCATGTGCGCCTCAGGTAGCCCTTCTATAAGATGAAAAACTCCTTGATAGGGTGCTCTATGTACAATGGTCATATCCTCCTCAAACATCTAGACACCTACTTTGGATTCCCTCTCAGATTAAACCCTAGTTTCCTCTATGGTCCACTAATCATATGTAAGCCCCTCTCTACTCCTTGCCGACGTACTTTTTGAGATGCAATCATCGCATCTTTTGATGCATCTTGTTTCTCACACCAAGCATGACTCACATAGTCTTAGGGTGAGAATCAACCATTAAATCCTCTTTTTTATATCGTAGTGTGTAATCTTTATCCCCCTCTTCACCAAACTATGTGGACATTGATCATTTCCCTTTTCAAGAAAGGTGCGTAGGAGGCCTCCCTGAGGTTCAAGCCCATCACCCATCCATCCCAACCACTTTATGTCGATTTACCCTCATCCGAAATGATGTTAAACATTATTCCCCTTTCATCCAGCATGATATTAAACTTTATTCTTTTGAACTATGTATATTTTTATCCCTTTCACAAAGAGAGGGTAATTAGGAAGCCTCCCTGAGGTTCAACCTCGAACAATGGTAAACTTAATTTTTTCCTTTGTTGGGGCCCACATCCTAGGTCCACCACTTAGTTGTGTCAGACTAGTTATTCATCCATTTCATTATGTAAGTCCCACAATCAATCCATACTACTCTAACCAAGAGTGTCCCTATTACAATGGGCTTCTAACCATGTGTATGCCTCTACATGTCTTTGGATTGATTTCCTTTGTATACACACCAATTCTACAACTCATCTTGAACTATATAGACTTTGATCTTTTCCTATTTGATCAAGGTACATAGGAAGCCTCCATGTAGTTCAATCCCATCAGTCATGTCTCATCCTGGTCTCTCCCAAGAGCCTTTGTGTCTTAAGGAGACCACGAATTCCCCCGTTGGTTCAATTTTATTTAGGTCCCCATCAACTCATCCCTTCTCATGATTTTTCTCCTCAAGTGACTCATCACCCAATTCCATAACTACATGGACTTTGACTCCCTTCTACCAGGGTACATAGGAAAATTCCCTAAGGTTCAATCCCAATACTATCACATTCACACCAGCTATCGATTATTTACCCATTCATTCCACCCATCAACACTTCATCCATACCCATCCTGATTATACCAAGGACACCACATATTAGTGAAACCATTTCTTCCATACGAGCCGCTAAAAATGTGTATTCCCCATTCATCTCATTTCACTTTGTAGAACCCTGGCCGCTAACCACAAGTAAGCCCCATCATGATTCCGGGTTGTTCTCTATTGTGTACACCCTGACCCCATTAGTACCCACCTAAAACTACGTGGGTTTTGATCCCTGTCTTCTAAACTGGGTATGTAGGAATCCTTCACAAGGTTCAATCCCAGCCAATGGTAAGCATTGGGGTCCCCTTTTATTATACCCACCATCATCTGATCCTCCCATTGTGGTTTCTAGATCATCCTTCACGTTGTGAAATATTCCCCTTTGTGGACACACCATACTGGTGCATCCTTATTTGGATGTCTGTACCATCCATCTTATAAACATTCTAGTTTATCCCTTTAATAGATGTACCCATCTGATCCACTACCATCAGTGTTCCGATCAGTCTGATCCATCTCTTCTAGATGTTAAACTTGTGGTATATCTTGTTTTAAACATGGGAAGGTGAAGAAAACCTTGAATACGTGACTATAGAATACAATTCCCCACATTCGATGTGGGATGCCTTGGGATTCTGTGCCCTCTAGAAGCCCTCATATAAGGTAAAATACAAGTGTAACAGTGTTTCAGTGTCCAGAAACTCTAGCAATCCCAACGTGACTACTCACTTGACTGAAGGTCACTTCCCTAACTTGACACCCTTTGAATGTCTTGAAAGAAGTAGAGTAATTAGCTAGAGTCCAAAAAAATATGGAACTAGGAAGAAATTAAAAAACAATATCTTAATCATTAAGTGAGATCTAGACTTGGAGACTAATTATGATGAGGAATCCATAGAATGAAAGGCCGACTTCCCATCATCCCATTTTGATAAAGGATAAAACATCCTTCAAGAGGCAAAAAATGTCCCCTGCCTTTGGAAACTTGGAATGTGGGGTAAAAACATGACTGTTAGTGAGAATCCCAACACATGGCACTGTGATGCGTGACCTAACATAAAAGCATCGAAAAATAGAAATGGTGAACCTGATGTGATATTATTCTCCTCAATATATGGATTAGTAGCATTTTGGACATAAAAAAATGAGTGTGTCATTGGATCCATCTATCTGGGGCTAGGTCCTGCAAAAACAATAGTGGGCCTAGTGTGAAACTCACCTGGATTTGGGGTAGTTAATCATTGGGCATCTCGACCTATGACATTATCAGCATGGATCTTTCTATCCAGCCATGGAAGACTGAACAGTGCTGGGGAACTGGGAATTCCTTTCCTACTATTTAAATTGATAGCAGAATCTTGCTACTTTATAATACCCAAGATACAACTATAGGAAACCAATGACCTCTCACCCAAAGATGCAGGGGCAGGGGTAGGGGAAATATTGATATTGAAATCCTGCACGACTCCACCATCGCAACAACATCATCTACTACCACAACTACCAGGCACACACACCCCATCTCACCTTCAAATTTTTTACAAATGAGTGTAACAAACATTATTCTCCATCAATTTAAATAGGATGGGGTCATCCCAAAGAGGGATATGGACCATCAAGATATGGAGGCCTCGGTGCCCCACCATTATTACCAACCCCAAGGGTCATGTAGGGAGTAGCAGCTCCCCACTCTAATTTTCAATCATTTTGGGAGACTCTCCCCAGCACAATCTTATGACTCACTCCCTTACTCCAATGAATTAAGGGGTGTATGAGTCCTCCTGAGTGAGACTTCATCCATGGGGATGCCATGGAGGGCCCCCACTAGGCCACAAGAATACCTCCATTTGGTCTAGAAAACAAAAGATTAGGTGGTCTAAACCCCTTATTAGCTGATCCTAGCACGGATGACTCGACGCCAACGTCAGGAACAATCTCTGTAGGATTCCCTCCAGGGGGAATAATATTCAATAGAGGACCCCCCCCCCCAAATATCGAAAATCTACCCTTCACTAAAGAACCACCATGGGATATGAGGGAGGTTCATCGTCACCAAATGAAAAACCCTGAGAAACCTCATATCACGATCAAAGCTGTCCGCTTTTCAGATTCTGAAGTGAGGTGAAACTCGATGATGGAACCCACATCCTAATCCTCTATATTGGGGTATTGGTCAGGAAATCTACATATCATCTTTTTCCTTAAGCAAAGCGAGATTCCCCAGATCCCTAAATCACTCTTCAAATATATACATGAAGAGATTTGGATTCTTTCCAGGGTCTTTTTGTAAAATCCTCTCTGTTGTCACCAGGATAATTCTCTACATTGACAAGGGATCATATAGAATGGTTTTGGGGACTGGTCGATGAAGAAAACCAACTTGATTAATCACCAACAACCGCCACCCCTGTGTGGGAAGTAGTGGTTGGTACCTCATCCTACATGGATATGGTGATATAGTTAGTGCATTATCTGTGAGATGGCCCAAGATGCAGCAGTTTGTCATCTCATGCATTGTACTCTCCATCAACCAGTCTACCATTGCAACGATTCACATATGTTCTATTACTGGTCTCAATCACCCCTATTCGATTAATGGGAAAACCAAGGTATAGATACCGAGTCTGAGCCAAGAATTTTGTGGGACATTATCGCAGTGGACCATATCCCTGATATGTTCTTGCCAATTCCAAATACAAGCTTCAACATTCCAAAGTACCTCACCCTAGATGAGGTCGTGTGCTTCTTCCGAGCCTTAGGGTGGATGCATTTCCATCTCTATAACCAATGGTTAGAATATTCCAAGATCTGGGAACACTTTGACAACATTTTCCAGCAGTGTCACCTTATTGACTTGGCTGCACTACCTATTTATCTATACCTTTCATCACCTGGTTATCATCAGACTCTATAGTAACAATGCATCCAAAATTTTACTGTTCACCATAGTGTTATTAAGGATGCTTCCCCACATGTACAATTTTTTGGTTGGGGGAAGTATGTTTTCCTTCATTTTAGTCCTATACTATGACAACCTGGTTCATCTAGTGATATCGAGGATATGAATTTGGGTATATCCATAGTAAAAATGGGCATCCCTGAGATATACCCAAAAGGGGGAATCATTATAGGTTCAGAAAAATATGAACAACCCATTAGGGATTCACAACACCCATCAGACCCTGAAGGTGACCACAATGACCCACAAAGGTAAGAAATTTAGCCTTCATAAACCTTCAAAATCATTTCCTTTAGTTCAAGATTATAATAAGTGAAAAGTACACACCGGAACTGTTAAGAATTCTGATCCATCTAGTTCAGTGAAAAAGAAAAAAGAGGATCCTTAAAAGACTGCACTGCCTTTGCAGCTTTCCGAACAGAAGAGTATTGTTAATGAACTCCTTACCAAATGTGTGGTAGAACGATGACTAGATCAAGGTAATACTCAACCAGGGTATCATGGGTAGGCACAAATCCCCTTCATCAAGGTTCCTCTTGTTGATATCAACAACCTTTCCTATCTAGATCGGGTAGAAGTAAGAGTTTATAACAGGAGATCATAGTATGAATCATTGAATCCACCTATGCTATGAAACAATCCACCTCAAGATCTAGCTCAGGTTCCACTGGAAGCTCTACAAGATCCACTGTCCATTCTGCAGGTTCCTCCAGTGGCCCCTCGAGTCATTTCACCAGCCACTCCACAATCTTCTCATCCAACTTACCTTGTTGAAGAACTATCCAATGCTCTAGTAGTTCAGAATCCTCTCCAAGATAGGAATCCTTATCAAGATGATCTGATGGCTTCTCTCATCACCCACCATGAGGCTCTTGAAACCTGACAGGTGGTAATATGGCTTGATTGAAATCCATATCCAGCATGGAGGGATAATATGCCAGCAACCCCGAGATTTGGAAATCCTATATTATCCCACATTAATAGGATGATATATCCTTTGGAACATCTATCCCACTTCATTTCATGATGTGGACCCATGTTGGGAACTCTAGCGCAACTAGAATCTGCTAAGCCCCGGTGTTTCATCTAAACACTGGAAGAGCATGCCTTCGTTTGGTACAACTAGTTACATATTGGGTCTATAGCTGGTTGGAAGGATCTCCACAGATAGTTTCTAAATCAATTCTGTTTCACCACCCACATGACTAGTATTGTTTACCTCTTCATGTGCATGGAAAGGCCATATGAACAAGTCACAAACTCCATCGCCAGGTGGAAGGGCCTCACATACTCACTCAATATGCTGCTAACTAAGGAACAACTACTGAAGATGTGCATAGGGAATGTGAATATTGAACTGGTTACCTCTCTCATCACTCATATCATCCAAGGTGGATTCCGATATGTCATTGACACAGCTCAATGTTTAGAGGAAGTACCGCAACATGCCAAGTAGGCATGCCCGTTGCCTCCCGAATCTCCTATTAGAAGAGACTCAAAGGTTGAGACCACTATTTTTGTGCATATAGAGGCCCCTAGATAGTTGCAATTATAATAGGTAGAGCCACCTCTATAGCCTCATCGAGGACCACTACCTCAATCCTAGCCTCCAACTCCGAATCTATCACCTATGAATCAGAAGGTGTCACCGCATAATTCACCACTGCCACCTGGGTTGGACAACTAGGATCCACCTCCTCTCCAGGATTTGGCCCCTCATCAAGGCCAGGATCCCTTAACCCCTTTCCAAGATCGAAGAATCTATACCTACACATTTAATGAGGATCAGGTCCTTTGTTATTTTCCAAATACCTTGAACTAGGGAATCCTAAGGATTCTATAATATAGGAGGCCCAAAGTGGCAGATCTCACTGATCATCCCAATTACTGCCCCTATCACCGGTTCCTTAGACACACTCTCAATTAATGTTATGTGTTCAAAGACTAGCTCCATGACTTGTTCGATAATAATATAGTCATATTGTGTCCAGAACTAACCTAGGAGGCAAGTGTACTTGAAAATCTTGATAGTAACGGTGAGGGTTAATGGCAGTAGGTCTCTCATTGCAAGTCTCAAATGTTTGATGATCGTATAGCACGAAAGGCACCTGATTAGGACCATGGTATTATTTGTGCCTATTTGAATCAACCCAAGCCATATGAAGTCAATATTTTACCTCTAGATACTACTTCTACATCAACATTTCAGACTTCCACCTCTTGGAAAGGGAGACACCAATAGCATAAGGGAGATCAAATCCCTCCACTGGTTCCAAATTTGTCTTGTACTCTCAGAGAATTCATGCACCTAGAGATATGGATTTCTCTTAGGATCCACCCAACAATGGATGATTCTTAATGTAAGGATAATGAGTATGCCTTACTGTACACCATCGAAAATGTGGACCCATATAAGGTTCTCGAAGACATGGAATTTCAGGAAAACCCTCTTAAGATACCAAGACCACACTAGTGTCAACCAAACCATGGATATGTAAATTACTGAAGTGCATCAGCCAATTCTTCTAACCAATTTGTGTGCACCAATGAGACTAGAAAACAAGATCAGTGTAGGAATCATTGTAAATAGTCCTCTCACCCTATTTCATCAAATCCACTTCCCCTGCAATTTGTGCTACTTGACCAGGCAGAGCTGTCGCGATCGTGTGCAGCTGAGGATAGACCACAGTCATATGACCATCAAATGGTAGTCATTTTTCATGGTTCAACTAGTGGGGAGTGGGATGTCCCTAGAACAATCCAAAATCCATCTTTCCGACCTGCATCGTCCTCCATACCTCCTACCACAGAGCATCCTTCTATTGGTAGAAGTGTGTGACATGCGTGGAAGTATGATGTACTTAAGAACCTTTATTGCATTCCAATAAGGTTCTAGATCCTCAAGGATATCAGCCTATCTATATAAAATCGTGAATACCTTGCATGAGATTTAATAATCCCCCTCCAGTTTGAGGTAGAGGTAGCAGCCGTAGAAGCCTTCCATGCTAAGGAAGTCGAGCATGCAGAATGCTAGGCCATCATTTCATTCTGAGGAGAAGATGAATTTTCTCCTATATAGGGGTACATCTACCCAATGTGCATCATTTTTCAGTTCAATGGTGTGTAATTATGTTGTTATCTTGTTGACCTAGGTTTTGGGATCAATATTATCCCAACCCAGACACTCTGCTAGCAAGGGCTATCTGAAAAACATCTGAATCTCTCTAACTTGAAGATTCAAGGTGATGAAAGAATAGAGTAGATGCCTGTTGGAAAAATATGATTAAAAAACCAATTCAGGGGCCCAATTTCCAGCATGAAGTTCATGGTTGTCTCAAAGGACACCACCTATAATGTGCTGATGGGTACACCCTATCTCCATCTACATGTTGTAGTCCCCTCCTCATATCACCAATGCCTCAGGTACCCCCTTAATGGTCGAGTGGGAATTATCCAAGGTTATGAATATCCCTTTTCCTCATGTGAAACCTACTACCTGGATGCTGAATACTATAGGATCAAGTCCATGCTAGTTCAAGCCAATGAGGTTGAGCATGCAACCATTGTGACCGACCCATGGACAGACTTGGATGATGCCTACATTCTTATAATTCATTGATTGGAGGCCACAATCCCAAACATCAAACACTGATTTTTCATCTCTAGAATAAGATGAAAGCATGTTCATCATCACAAGGAACACAAAAGGAATACTTCATACTCCTACGTGAATTAGGCTTGAGTGATCCCAGAACTCCTTTCCCCTATAAGGTATTAGGATGTTCACCCCATAGAAATAGTAGTACGTCATACATGCTTGTTCCGCCGGGCTGGGTTGAACTGGCTCAAGCCGACGTACCACTGTTGCTATTATATTATCAAGTGTGGATCATTGGTCTGAATACTATATGGATTCAGATTGACATATTTCATCACCATGATTTTAGAATCACCAGAGTCCCCAAATTATGATTTCACTACCGCTCAAGACGACACCAACATGTTTTCAGAATCATCAAACTCCGAAGAATTTCCCCCTATATATGATCATCTTTATGCAGAAAATGAAAAGGATTTGGGGACGCACCTCCTACGATTAAGGAAGGTGTCTCCACCACTATTTATAAGTTGGTACAAGTGAACCTCTGTACCAAGACTGATCCAAAACCAATATTTGTTAGCGCATATATGTGTGTAGAGGAGAAACAATTGTATGTGGGATTCTTTAAGTAACATCGAGATGTATTCGTATGGAGCTACAATGAGATTCTAGGACTGGATCCTCGAGTTTCCTTCCACTACCTTGGTCTCTTGATAAACCATCATGGATTTAAATAGCTTCATGAAAAGGTACACCCTTATCACCATGGGATTCTTAAGGCCGAAGTTGATAATCTCATTTCAGAAAACTTTTTCAAGGAATTCTAGAACCCAAAATGGATAGCCAACATTGTTCCCAAACAAAATAATGATAGAAAAATTAGAGTTTTCATTGACTTCTAGGATCTCAACTCTCACTATCTAAAGGCTTATATTACCATTCCTACAATAGAGTTGTTGATTGAAGGTACCACTGGATTCCAAGCTCTCTCTGTCATGGATGGATATTTCAAATATAATAAAATCTTAATGGCCCATGAGGATGAAGAGTCCACCACCATCATAGAACCACAATGTTATTTATGTTACCATGTAATTTATTTTGGTCTGTAGAATTATGGAGCCACCTACCATCCTTCCATTCACAGCATATTCAATCCGATACTTTGGACATTGGTAGATTGCTATGTGGATGATTTGGTGGTCAAATCCCACCAATTGCATGACCATATCATAGATCTTGAGAAATTGTTTGGTTTCCTCTACTCTTTCAATCTGAAGATGAACCACTTGAAATGCACCTTCAGGGTTACCTCTGGAATGTTTTTGAGATTTGTCATCAGATATAGAGGCATCGAGAAAGATCCAATAATGATCAAGGCTATCATTCAGATTCCTCCTCCGAGCAAAATTTGGGAGATTCGAGGCTATCAGGCCACTTAGCGTACATACACTGATTCATTGAAAATATGGATGGCAAGTGTAATCCCTTATCCTAGCTCATGAAAAAATGTGTTGACTACCCGTGGGATGAAGAGTGTCAGGATTATTTTGAGAAGATCAATCAGTACTAGCTACAACCTCTAGTTTTAATGCCACCTATCTCAGGAAAGACGATGTTCCTTTATGTGACCGCCCTGGAATGGTTCTTTGATGCCCTTCTCACCCATAAGAACAACAAGGGGATAGATAATAATTTATACTGTCTTAGCATCCTGATCCTCGATACAGTTACTAGATATTCCTCTATCGAGAAGAGTTGTCTCATACTTGTTTTCAGAATCCAAAAATTGTAACATTACCTGCAGCACCATGAGATATACTTGGTGTCTTACATAAACCCAGTAAAGTATATTCTAAATCTCCCCATGTTGACAGAACATCTAGATCAATGGGTACTGATCCTTTAGTAGTTTGAAGATAGGTTCATTCCACATAAATCTTCCAAGGGTCAGGCATGGATAGAATTTATTTCTGCCCATCTAGACCCCACAGAGCAGCATCTAGATCATGATTTCCTAGATGAGGCAATCCTCTCAGTGTATGAAGTCATACCATGTTGGAAGATTCACTTCGATGGCGCTTCACGAAGCCCTACCAGAAGAAGAATCAAAGATCCCCTGCTTAATAGAGCTGTCTTGGGCATGGTCTTCACTACACATGCACAAGATGTCTATCCCAATTCATTCTTATTATCAGAAGGATTCCCCAAAAATGAGTCGAAGTATCATTCCCACATCACAAGTCCCGAACTGGCCCTTGTTATTGATAGTCCCCACCTACATGTGAAAGGGGACTTCGAGTTAGTCATCAAAAAGATCAATGGTTACTCCATCATCAAGAAGCTAGAGATTGAACATCTGTTAGAGGTCACTCTCCAACTAATGGTTCAATTCCCTTTTAAACCTAAGGTCCTTCATTTTCCCTGATCATAGAATGTCCACGTCAATTCCTGGGCCATCCTTTCTGCATCTCTTACTGAGCTTGACCATGAAGATTTGATCATCCATGTTGTACATCGAAGGGTTATCATTTTCATCACCCGAGACGATGAAAATAGATAGTAGGTAAATCAATTTAATTCTGATGCCTCCATATTGGGACCTCTAGGTCCCCCTAACAATGTATTGGAAGAGACCCATGATTGGAAAACTCCTTTCGCTGAGTACCTCTAACCTAATAATATTCAGATAGATAGAGTCAAACATGAGTGAATCCATCATGATGTAGTGTAGTTCACCGTCTAGACTGGTCCCAGTCTTGAGTAAGTCCTATAAGGATGAGTATTCGATGGGGTTCTCCTCAAGGATACAAGATTCTCTATGTTATGTAGGAGGTTCATACTGGTTCCTATGGGGATCATTAGGCAAGGTCAAAACTCTCTCATCAGATCCAATGGTTGGGATACTTATGGACCACCATGGTCCATGACTATATAGATTTTTCTAAGAGTTTTTATGCGTTCCATATAAATGATAATTTTGTGCATTGGCCCCTAGATCCTCTCCATAGCACCAAATACTCTTGGCCTTTTGTGGTCTGGGGACTCGATGTCATGGGACCATATCCACCAGCAATAGCTCACCAGTGAAGGTTTATCCGGACCACTATTGATTTCTTTTCCAAGTGGGCAGAGGAAATTCATCTCAAGGAAGTCAAGGCCCACACTATCATTAATTTCATGAGCTCCAATATCATCCACTGATTTGGAGTCCCTCACACCATCCTCACTAATAACGACAAAAACTTCTGGGAAGAAGAGCTGGAGAAATTTGATGCCAAGTTTAATATCCATTCTAATCATAACTCTCACTATCACGCACATGAAAATGGGAATATCGAGTTATTCAACAAAACCCTCCCCAATATCTTGCAAAATATTGTTGTTCAGAACAAGAAACGTTGGCCATGAAAACTCCCAATGCTCTATGGGCTTACTAGATGACAACCCATAACTCCACCCAGGTGACCCCATATTCCTTGGTAAAATGAACAGAGGAATTCATGGCCATTGAGATTTAGTTTCTATCATTCTATATATGTAACACCCCGAACCTAGTTACCCAGAGTCAGTGCATTATTACATAACATTGGCATGATCACAAAGGATCAAGTCTCGAATGAACGATTAGTTTAGTAGCCTTGGAAATACTAGATACTTTCATAAGGTTTACATTACATCATAAAATGAAAAAATACAACAACATTGTTTCCATAAACAACACTGAGATTCCATAGACTATCCTAGAAGGTCAGTCATAATATACTTCTTCGCATCCTGGAAAAAATAAAACATTGAAAGGGGTGAGCTCAGATGCTTAATAAGGATAACAATATGGCAGAAACTTTCATAAATAAGCATAAACATTTAAAGCAATGTATAAAACTAATACAAAATCATTTTCAACATAAAATTCATCATAATATGGAAAATATAAATCAGAATAATGCCATTTACTTACCCACATGGATATTCTACTAGTCGAATAATCACATGTAACATCAATAGCCACTTTCATAATGATGGAATGCATAATTTCAGACTTTTATAACCACATAGTCAAGGCCTTGTTCCAGGACTACAAATAATATTTTGTCAAGGCCTTGTGCCAAGACACTAGTTTATCTCATGAGACCTTCCGATGCATCTAGGAGCTATAACAGGCTCCACCCATCAAATACTAAGTCCAATACATTTTTCATATGAAAAGGTTTAAACATAACATAAACATTCATATTAAACTAGCATATGAAATGTCAATACATTATCCATAAACCATGAATGGTATGAAAATAAAACCTCCATAGTTAAACAAATCACAAAACCTTCAATAAAATATGGATGTTTTGTATCATAATAAATCAACTTCAAATAAACATAAAATCCATCAAAGGATTTTGACATAGATGAAATCAAAACCCTTTTTAGAGAAATATATCTTTCTATTTTGAAATAATTTATAATTCAAATAATTATAAAAGAAAACATTTATTTTGGAAATATTGTTATAAGCTTGTAAGGGAAGCTTTGATTATGTTATAATGGCAGAAAATAGCTGCACCATCAATATAAGTTAAAAAAATACATTCTTACCTTTATTTTGTCAAAAAGGTTATAAAGGACCTTGTTTGGAAAATGACAAAAAGATTCCATTATAAACATCTTATAAAAAGTAAAACAAGGTTATAAATGACTTTAACCAATAGTCTATAAAATAGTTAGGATTTTTTGAAATACATTTTTATGAAACATGGATTTGGATAATAAAGAGGTTCCAGTAGATACTTACGTAAAAACAACCTCGAATAATAAAGAGATTGTGAAATTAACCCTTACGTTGTACTTTTCCTCAGTCGAGGGTAGGTTAACCTCCTATATAATGGTTAAATAATTGTTATTAAATTATAAAATAATCATATTCATTAATATGATATCATATATGATCTTTTAACATTTCTTTGTTAATATTATCTTAGTATTATCGTTGTTTCGGGTGTTAACGGATTCATTTTCCTTTATATGATTTGTTACATAAGTAATGTTTGTTATGGATAGAATGTTTATTATTCATATTCAGAGTGATATTAAATCTTTAAACATATTTTTTTATCATCTAACAAAATTTAGTCTTGAATGGATATGATGGGGAATGAATCTCATCGCGTCCGGGGAGACGGTAATCTGTACGTACGCACGAGCGACAATATCAATATTTTGATATTAAAAAAATAAATAATTTGATGTTATATCATATATAGAGAATAATAATCATGATATATTTATTATTTACATCAATTACACCTCATTATTATACCCATCCAAATAATAATTTGTTGAATAACCATTACACCACGACGTGGAGACGGTAATCCGTACGTATGGACGTATGGTGACATGTCATTCAAAGGATGGATAGAATAGTGAAATTGGTTGTACCATATTTATAATAAAATCACAGTATATAGAAGATACTGGATTTATTATTTTATAATGGAAACAACAAAGGAAAATGAAGTTGAAGAAGAAAGGAACTTGAAAGTGGTGGTGAGATATTTACCTCTTCTTCGGGTTCTTCCTTTTGATTTGATCGAAAGGTCTTCTTAGGTTGGCTTTATGACTAAAGGAAGGCCTCTAGAATGAAGGTAGGACAGTTTAAGGGGTATTTGGGATGGGTTTGTCTAAGAAAAATGGCTTTGATGGTGTTAATTAGAGAGAAGGGGGAGTGCCCTTTTGTAAGAGGGGTGATGGGAACCTTAGGAAAAGCTATAAATATTATTTTATAATAAAATAATTTTCGGTTTCTAAGAACTAAAAATGGATTATTTAAAGGATAAGGTAAGGATTGGTCGAAAACCACTGAACCAATAGGTTTTAGACAGGTTTGGGTCACTGTATTAACTTTATCTTTTAGATTTAACTCTTATTTAAATAGTTTGACATTTAACACGTCTCTTTGTATTTTTATATTATATGGTTAATAAACTTACTATATACTTCCAAGAGAACCCCAAGTGGTTAATTAATGACACACCTATCATTATATAAGTATTTGTTTCCAAACCATAGATTTTTATGAATAGAATATCAATTAATAATATAATATTTGTTTTAAAAAATATTTTATGTCAATTTTGATACTATTTGGTATTTCATTTTTTATAAATTTATAACAGCATTAATACTTATAAAAAAATTCTTATAATCCACCCTAACATGTAATATTAACCTGTAAAATTAGTTTAATTCATAAAAAGTCAAAAATTACATTTATTTGGATATTTATAATATCATTTATTTTAATATTTCATTAATTAGGTAATTAATGCATCATCATTGTGTCATAAATAAATTAAATTATTTAACGTCTAAAAATTATAAATAAAATACAATTACGTAGAAAATCATTTTATATTTCTAATGAATATTTATAGTAGAATTTATCTTATGTGTAACTCTATATTAAAAATGGTTTAGTTATTAAACTTTTAATTTAACACTTTTAACTCTTCTTGGAATTAAATAATAATAAATATCCTAATCTAATCCAAGTGGATCAAAGTGGTTCATATTTTATTCCGAAAGTTGTTTTTGGTCAAATTATACTTATACAATAGAATTAGGACATGTGTTAGGGTAATAATAATATCATTTTAACCCTTTATTACCCTATTTACTTTTAACCGTGGTAACTAAAAGTAAAAAGTTACTATTCACCAAAAACTATTTTCATCTCATTGAACCAAATTTTACTTACTGATATCAATTGTATCTCTCGGATTTTTGAAATTCAACTCACAGAAGTGGTAAAATTAAATTTTATGTAAATTTACAAATGCTCCTAGGAGGTGGGTAAAAGACGGTAAGAAGTTCATTAAAATTTTTATATATCCAAAATTAGTATAAATGGAATCCAATGAATTAAATTGAACATATATAAATATTATGTATCTATTTTGACCTCAAATAAATTTAAATAAAATATATAATTATTTAAATAAAAATTCGGTTTTAAATTATAACTTAGTGTTTTTCCGTATTCATCAAAAAAATGAATGTTTTCAGAAAAATACCAAAATTTCACCCTAAGCTAATTTCAATATTCCGAATCCAAAAATAAAGTCCATTTTGAAAGATAAAATTTATAAAATTTCAAAAAGTGGGTATTACTTTTCATAATGGCTAGTTTGATTGGTTGTGGTGTGTTAGAACTCAATGTTACGTACAACACACGCTACTATATTATTCAAAGAGAAATATAACATGGAAGCTTGGGGTGTTACAATAAATCCATCTATGATCAGAAGACATCAGAAAAGGTAAGAGAAGTTTGTATGGATGAACTGGATGCCATCAATGAGAACATGATTTGTGCCTTGCAAAATCTGGAGAGACTTCAGAATATGATATGAATATATTTCACAAAGAAAGTCCATATCCATTCTTTACTTCATGGAGAAATGGTATTGGACTTGATAACACCAATGATCCCTGGAAGGAAGGCACCAAAGTTTGATCCCAAATAGGAGAGACCTTATACCATTTAGAAGGTTTACCCCAATGGTCCATACTCTATGGTCACCATAGATGGTGAGCGTATCTGTCTTCCCACCAATGCCAAATTTCTCAAGAAGTACATCCCATGAGTGGTCCATTTTGTACTTCATGTTGATAAGCTACAAATGGTATGAGATCTAAGACCTTAAACTAATATCCCTTTCATCCTTCATGATGATAAACTGTGAAAGGTGAATACACTTCATGGTTTGAGCTCTACGACCTGAAACTAAGATCCTTTCCAATCAATACCACATGAAGTTAAACTACATGATCCATACTTTTTAACATGTACAACTAGATAGCAACCTCATCCTGCATGATGATAAAAAACAAGCAGTAATCATACCTCATGGTTCAAACTCTATAAACATAAACTAAGATCTTTTTCATCCTTACCTCAAGATGTTACACTACATGGGTACCACTATGCTTCATGCATCCCATTTTTTTGGGCCTTCAAAATTAATAACATATAAAAGGAACCCCTAGTGGCCTAGCCTCAAGCCACTTCATCTCACCTACGTTTTCTCCAACATCTTGGAAAACCTTGAACAACATTTGACCCGCATTGCGAATATGGTCAGCGGTCGATGTTCAATTTTTTGTTCTCATTCCAGGTCACATGATATGTATACTTTGTTACAAACATGGTCATTAGTTATCCTCTATGTTTATCTCTATCCCCATGGCATCCCGTGTGTTGGGTTCAGTGATTCACATTTTTCTGTCATTCAGTCTCATGAACATGGAATTAAACAAAGGATATACGGTCTGTGATCTATTTCCTTAAATTATGATCTTCTTCATCCTTATCGCATGATGTTAAAATGCAAAGAATATTAAGAACTATGTGTGGATTAATTCACATCTTTATGAGATATGTAGGAACACCTAGATATTTATTCTCTGGGTCAATCCCTAGGTCCCTCGATCTATTCCAGCCCTTGGGCTTGAGGTCTCCCCTTGGGATTGTGTACAGTGTGGTGTGAACTTCTCATGTCCTCATTCACATCAGTTATTCTTTATCATTACACGTGCATCTTCTTTATAAACTCATTCCACCTCACGCGTCCTTACCATATGATGTTAAACATCATGGAATTCAAGATCTATGTATGGCTTTATTACCATCCTTATGGGATTTGTAGGAATGACCATACATTTTGTCTTTGGGTCCAGCCCGAAGCTTCTCCATTTTCAATATTATGACATGAGATTCCTTTTCAAAGCATATAATATGGTTTCGAATTATCCTGTCCTCATTCCCATCAGGTTTAAAACAACCGTACCATGTTCCTCCCTTATAAATACCTCCCTTCCTTCCATGTCCTTACTTTATAATTTTAAACTGCATGGAATTCAAGAACTACATATGGATTGACTCCCATCCTTATGTGATACATAAGAACGTCCAAAAATTTGGTCTTTGGGTCTAGTCCTAGGTTTCTAAACTTTTTTTCATCCTACATGATGATAAAGTAGAAATGGTCTTAGCTCTAGGACCTTAAACTAAGATCCATTTTTTCTAGTATGACGATAAACTATGGATGTTGAATACACCTCATGGTCTGAGCTCTATGACCATAAAATAATATCTTTTCCGTCCTTACTAGATGAAATTAAACTACGTGATCCATCCTTTTCATGATGTAAAATTACCCAGCACCCTCATCCTACATTATGATAAACTGCAAGTGGGAAATATACCTCTTGGTTCGAACTCTAAGACCATAAAATATGATCTCCCTCATCCATAATGCAAGATGTTAAATTGCATGGGAACCACCATGCCAATTCATCCCTTTGTTTGGGTTTTCATCATCATTCATTTATGAAAGGACCACCTAGCAGCCTGGTCTCATGACACTGTGGCTCACCTACCATTTTGGTCCAACGTCCATGAAGATCTTGGATGATCGTTTGATACAAGTCTTGTGTTGTGAATATGGTCAATAGTCGATATTCGGTTTTTTCTGCTCTCATTATAGGTCACAATATATGAATACTATGTTGATAACATGGTTAGTAGTTATACTCTATCATTATCGCCATCCCCATGGTGTCCTAAGTATTGGGTGCGGTGATTAACCCTTTTCTTCCCTTTTATCCCACTCACATGACATCAAATTGGGCATATATGTTTTGATATCTAGGCCCTTAAACTAAGATCTTTTTCATCCTTACCACATGATGTTAAACTTCACATCATTTCAAGAACAATGTGTGGATTGATTCCCACCTTTATTGATATGTAGGAATGCTCGTGCATTTCATCGTTGGGTGCAACCCTAGGTACGTCGATATTTTTCGGAACTTGGGAATGGGGTCTCCGATTAGGATTGTGCACGGTGTGGTGTGGAATTATCCTTTCCTCATTCACATCAGGTATTCTTTATCATGGCATGTTTATACCCTTTAAACTGCATGTAATTAAAGAACTATGTATGACATGATTCCCATCCTTATGAGATATGTAGGAATGCCCAGAAATTTTTTCTTTGGGTCTAGACCATGATTATCCATTTTTGGTCTTACGACCTTAGATTCCTTTTGTGAGAATATAATATGGTTTGGACTTCTCCTGTCATCATTCACGTCAGGTTTACAATAGCTGCACCATGTGCCTAACTTAAGGATACCTCCCTTACCTCCACGTCTTTACCACTTGATGTTAAACTCCATGGTATTCTAGAACTACATATGCCTTTATTCTCGTCCTTATGGGATATGTATGAATTACCATACATTTATTATTTGGGTCCAGCCCTAGGTTTATCAACCTTTTCATCCCTTTCAAACCCTAATTCATGATCCGAGTTCTATAGACATGAACTAAGAACTCTCTTATCCCACATGCAGTTAAACTATTCTGTCTTACCTACAAGATGGTAAACTTCATTGAATTTATGGTAATTTATTCATGAACATAAAAGTCAAGTACCCCTCTATTCTTTGCAATGTTAAACTACACAAAGATTTTCTGATTTCCCTCTCTTTCGGCATTTTGTCCTATTTTCTCTCTGGGAGTGATGCATGGTATGATGTAGACTTTTTCATCTTCATTCACTCTTGGTTTTATTTACCATACCATGCACATCCCCTTTGATACCTCATCAACCTTTTTCTGTATTTCATAACGTTAAATTGCATGACACTTGAAGAACTATGTATGGATTGATTCCCATACTTATGGGATATAGTGAAATTCATGGACACTTTGCCTTTAGGTCCAGACCCAAGTCCATCAACCTATTTTTTTCTCCTTCCTTCACTCTACTTCTCAAGTCGTCTTCTCTTAACGGGGCCCCTCAACCTCTGTTATTCCCATCAATGCACTCACACACTTTGAGGTCCATGTCCAAGAGTGTTGGATACTATATGAGAATGCTCTCATTCCATTTCTATGCTTCCTCTATCCCTTTGTTTGGGCCTCTATGATCTATCACATATGAAAAGACCCCCGAGTGGTATGGATGATCATCCTTATGGATTGCCTGCTATTTTGGGCCAACATCCTTGAAGATCTTGAATGATATTTTAGACCGGTCCCGCATCATGGATATGGACAGTGGCCAAACATCACTTGTTGTTTCCCATCCCAAGTCACACGATATGGATGTTGTGCATTGAATACAGTAAAAAATTATTCTCCATCATTACTACGACCCATTTATGCCATAAATTTTGGTTTATTGATTCACATTTCATTCCATTTCGTCATGTTAAGATAGAATCTTGACACCCTCGGTGTTATTACTCTTTGAACCTTTTCAAATTGAGAGGAAGAAATGATGTCATGGGGTCATCCTTGAATCCACACCTCCTTTCACTACTGTGTGATTCCCTGTGTTGTAAATCTATTTTATGCCCTTGTTTCCGACACCAAGAATGGATCATGTGGGATTTGGGTTTTGGGTAAGGTTTGCGCCTACATGGAATAATAACACTTCTCCTTGACATGTTCTCAAAGGCCAAAAACTATGATATCATGTCTATTTATCATATGATGTTAAACTACACCTTTTGCATCCATATTGTATATTGATAAACTACCCATCTATAATATGCCTTCGTTCAATAAGAAATTTCCCCTTTGGAATAGGCTCCCTTCCATGCCACATCCAAAACTAAGTGTGGCTTGTTTCTCACCCCTATGATATACATAGTGATGCCCAAGTACATTACCTTTGGGTACAAGCATAGAATCATGAACCTTTTTGCCCCTTCATTGTCTGGGTTATCCTTTTCAGAAAGCTGTGATTCCATGTGGAATTCATTTCTCATCATTCATGTTGGGTCACCTCATGATGCTACTACACCTCTCCAACTAATACGATCTAAACTCTAAGACCTTTAAACTAATACAACCAGTGTACTAGTTTTCATGACATTTAACTGCGTAATAACAATGATTTTCCTCACATGAGAGGGTATCGCTCTTTTGTTGTATTTTCCATCTACTATACCATATTCTAGAATTAAGTGTCGCTTGATTTCCATTATTATATGGTACATAGTGACTCCTAGACTCTTCATATATGGTCCAGCCACAAATTCGTTCATCCTTCGGGCATCTTGGACCTAGCTCCCTTTTAGGAACCTATGGTGTGGCATGTGGACTTTGTTTGTTCCCATTCACGTTGGGTAATATAACATGCCATACATTTCTATTTTTAATTTCCCACATACTCACCATATTATGTTAAACTACATGGAATTCAAGAACTACTTATGGATTGATTCATGCACTCACTGGATATGTAGGGACACTCGGGCATCTCACCTCGGGCCCAACCACAAGCTCATTAACTCTTCTGGTTGTTCACCCCTAATAAATGTCCAAATTATATGGCCCTAAATTAGGAATCTCTAGTCTATATAACACAACTTTAAACTGTTATCCAGGTTCCAGGTAGTATGACCTTAAACTATATGAAATGTCTTGATTATATGATGGTAAACAATTTCAAGCCTCTTCCACGCCATATGACATTAAAATATGTGTCTAGAATCCTCATTTTCATGATGTAAGACTACAAGGCATCCTAGGACCCTACCTTAGGGGTCCTACTTGGTAATAGGTTTGATCTCAATTCAGAAATATATTTTCTCTAATTATATTTTCATCACAGTGGCATAATTTAATGATTGTTGGACCTCATTTGAATGGTCCATCACTCCATTCCCACAAATTTCATGCCCCTAATTTGGATCCTCAACTTCTTTCACATCCTTAGGGACCCCAATGGTATTTATTCTTAGAATCAAGGCTAGCCTAATGTTCTGGGCCAAGGTTTTGAAATATATTGATGACACTTTGAGTTTTGGACCCGTGTTTCAAATTTAGTCAGTGGTCGGCCTTCATTTGTTTCTCCCCATTTTAGGCTTACATGACACAGATACTATTGTTATAACATAGTTCAACAATTATCTTCCATCTTCATTCCACCATCATTAAGTTCTGAATTTTGGGTATTGTGATTCACACTTCTCATTCCCCTCTGTTCGGATTGATTCCAACACCCTCAGCATTATACCACTCATGTGCTAGAGCATGTTGGGAAAGTGAAATTTCGATATTCTGTGAACTCAATTCACTAGTCATGCCCCCTCTCTTATCCTAGAAACCTTGAGTGTTCATTCATACCCCGAGTGTCCAGTAATTTTTTTGGCAGTCTCTTATTCAATGTGAACAATTACGTGGTCATCCATTATATCTCACACTGGGCATGACCTATGTGAGAGTAGAAATTGATTGTCGGTGTCACAGATACGATTGAGATATAGTAATCAAAGTAGATATTGAAACTCATGAATGTAACCAAAATAAGAAAGTGAGCATGAATGTGCATATTTTATTCCAAGAAAATTATAGCCCCCATGGATTTTCCCTTCTAATAGATGGGTTTACCTCTTCAATGGAATGTCTATGATCCACTACTCTTCAGCATTTGGCCTCCAGGATTTTTTGTTGCGCACTAAACTCCCTACATTCTTTTCTTGCCGCAGGGCATAGTTCATTGTCCTTAGTTCCTTTCCTGATCTTTATCAGCTTGGATATTTTCCATTTCATGGGATGCTTGCCTTAGCTTCTCTTTAGCTTCTTCTAACTGAGCCCCTAATTGTGAAATGAGATTTTCTTTGTTGCCAATGAAAGAGGAGCTCTCATCTTGCCACATTATTATGTTCTAGATCTCCCTTTTATCCTCATGAAGCTTCTAGGGGTTGATTTCCTTCCTCTACATCCAGTCAACACTAAGTCCATGCTCATCCTCCTGCACCTTCTTGGCAAGGTAATCTTGACTGAGTCTATGAGGGTTTTGGGAATCCACTCCCCCAACACATTATTTGTGTAGCAGAGGACCATGTTTTCTCATCTGGCTTATCCACTCAAATTTTCGAGGGTTAACAACGAAGAGCTTGATCAGTTTCTAGGACTGGAGGTGGAAATCCATGTTATCCTCTTCATTAGAAGAGGTATCATCCCACTCCTATGGACCAACAGGATCATATTCATGAAAAGCCTCCGAGAATTCAGAAACAGGATATTCTTCAGGTTGGTCTCCATATCTTGACTCTAATTCATTTATGTCCACCCAGTTAACTACAGAATCTATCCTTATGGTGGTATCGCTCTTCACCCTCGTTCGCCCATAAGGGACTATAGTCTAGTCATCTTGGGAACTCGGTTCAATATGGACCAGAATCCCTCTTTGGATAGGATCCTCGATTCCTCCCACTATTTTCACTAGCTACATGTGTTCCATCTTGAGAACTATTCAGATATGGGTCATGTTATACATTTTGATTAGGCATTCAATAGATGTGGCCCCAATGGTGGGGAACTTATGTAGTTCAGCCACCTGATCCCGCCTCAGGACTATCATTGTTGGGATTCTAGGGCGTGGTCCTCTATAAATATTCATGGACTCTGAAGGTTACAATGTGACCACCCTCGCTTCCCCAACACTTCTGGACTATGAAACTATCATCTCACCGGTTGTGGGTCCTAGTGTTCGATTCTCTTCAACAGTCCTTCTACCTTCATTCCCATTAGAGAGAGTTTTGGTTAAATATTTTCCTGCATAGGTAGATGTCATTTGATATACCTATATAAGGAAAGAAGGAAATGTGACAACAAAGATGGGTCAGAGCTTAATTCCAGAGTTTTGTTATATTTTCTCATGGAAGTCCCCTTTGAGGCCACTATTTTGCCTTCTTCTGGAGAGGCCTCCTTTGAAGTTGCTTCCTCATCGCCCTTAACAAGGATTTCATCACTGAACTATTCTCCTCAAGAGCTATCTAAGATTTCATGAAGGGGAATGTGTTCCACTAGATGATCCACTGACTCTTTTGGGGGGATGGTCATGTTCAAAAAGACCCTCACCCACTCTGTTAGTTGTTTAGGAGTACCTATGGAGTGAAACAGTCTCTCTATATCCCATAAAAATTTTCTTTCTTCATCCAAGGCTACATTGAATAAATCCTTTGAATGACCTAGCCCCCCCAACTCTATTCTATACCTTTTTATGTCCCCCTAGGTCATCAGTACTGAGGTAAACCTTTCGGAATTCCCATTCCTTCCATGCCTCTAGATAAACTGCATCAGAAGTAATCACTGCATGGCACACCTACCTCCCCATGGCCTGAGAAAGCCACCCATGAAATCCCCTTGACAATTCCCCTACCTCTTAGGTTGCTTTGGTCAGAACAGTTGGGCTCAACCTTGCCCTTACCTTTCTTCACCTACCATCAGAACATGTTCTTGGCCCACTACACCTACTAATATAGCCTAGTTGGCTTGGCATACATTGGAACCACCCTAATTATTTCCCCCATCATCACCCTTTGACATTGAGGCATGGGTACGACTTCTTTGCTAGCCTGGATGGTTAGATGCTTCAGCATCTCATCCTGGTAGCCAGCTGCCCAACTTAATGCATATCCATGAACCAATCTGAATGCGGTGGTGGTCAGTGGAAACTCATTCCCAATCTTCCCATCCTCCTGTGTAAACATAAGCCACATGTGTCTTATCATGCACAGATGATTCTCATAGAGCACCCCCAGATACATCTTTGGGGATAGTCTCTTCATGCATATGAATTGTCTTGAAAACCGGTGTTGAGTGTACAACTCACATATGGGTTCACAATCTACCTATTCCACCAGAAAACCACCCTAGAAGGAAAGAAGGTACGATATCTTCATGATGGTGTCTGTGGCATCGTCAGTATATGCTCCAATCGATAGAGGAAACTGGTGGAAGATGAATTGTTTCTTCCCGCCCCAGCTTACCCAATACGGCCGATGTGTCTCGTTTCAATGGGGCGCTCCCCACGATATTCAAAATCTCTGGTCAAGAGTGTGTCCCAGGTGGATTTATGGGGTTGAGATATTCATAGCCCCTCATATGTGTTGCAATCCATCTATACAGGAAATGGAATATCTCACTTACCTACAACAACCTCTTTCACTCACTGATGTGCCGAAGTAAATGATATAAAATTTCCATCACCGGTGTACCCAGGTTGAGATGTTCCCCACTAACTAGTCATGTTTCCATAATAAACATGCTTGGTAATACTCCCTTGTGAGCATATCTGATTGGTATCACCCCCCTCCCCCATAGATCAACACCGAGATGAATACTGCGAGCCTTACTATTGTTTACTACTCGATTGTGACATTGTATACCCATAGCTTCCACTAGCTATCCTACATGATATTCCAGTATGAACCCTCTTTTCCCCACTAAGATTCTCTTGGTCATGTGGGGGGCCTTGTTGGTAGTGTCCCTTCCTTCGGCGGGATGTTCAGAAAATAGATATACCGCAACTTGAAGTGGGCATCTCATGTGTTTTTATTATCATCATTTGTGTCTAGTACTAAATTCAGTAGTGCCTTTTACAGAGGGGGAATCTGCACCTCATCCTCCTAGAAATTCATGTTAGGTTGGAACTAAACATGAATCCCTCCTAATACAAGGATTCCATAAATTTTATGACGGTCCCATAGGCTGATACCAACCTCCTGGAAGTGATGGTGGAATGTGTCGGTATCCGACGACCACCGGCATAACAGTTCTACTATGAACTCCTTCAGTTGGGAAATGCTAAATTTGGAAGCCTAGGTTGCTTCGTATAGTCCCACCCACCTCATCATAGTCTCAAAAGCTTGATTGGATGCTCACACCCAATAGGTCCAGGCCCACTCATTAATGAAGTTTCAGCCCTGGTGCAGGTCCTAGCTTCAGATCCACCCCTTATCTAGATTTCCAAGCCCTTCCATGATAATGGTCTTAGAGAGGTGGAGACATATATACCTTCAACTCTTTTACATCGATGTTTTTGATGTGATTTTGAAGGTAGTACACTATGATAGAAGTATGATCCTTTCCGGCATGGATATTTGCGGCCCTATAACATTAATATTGTTCTGGGGTTCACCTAAACCATAAATCCAGTTTATCTCTTTTTGCCTCTAGGTTGAAGATGTCATCCCGTAAGACAAATTCATATAGGGTCAAGAACTTGTATAGTGGATATTTTTTTGTGATTCTATCAGCAATGAAATCAATGATTTCTAATCAGAGGTTCTCTGGATGTATTCCCATGTTTGAATATTGTTCTCCATGGACTCACATCGAGAAGCATCGGCACATACCTCTCGTGCAACCTATTGAGTATCCATTAGCCTATGGCTTAGAAAAAAAGACTATTTGAGTCTCGAAGATGATCTTAGAGACCCTCTGAAAAGACGATTCACAAAGAGACAACCCTTTGTGAGGAATCCTTGACCTCAACCTTCATCACAAAGGAAGTTACAGATTGTGATGCACGAGTTCGCTAAAGCGTTCACAGAGCACCAGACCAAAGAACCTGGTTCGCGTAGTCGCATTCATGGGGATTATTTCTTCCCTATGAGAGAAAAAACGGATAAGACTTTTATAGATATCCAAGTACAGAAATAAGAACCATGTACACCTATTTATAGGCATGGTTGGTCTAGGTTTCACAAAGACCTATGCCCAGGCTTCTTGGTGACCATTTCCCACACTTCGCGATGCCCCTTCATGACCCCCCTTCAAAATTCCGGTTTACAGTTCCACATTGTGATGATTCTGCATGGTATGACATTGCAATTCAGTCCCACAGTC
Source organism: Viscum album (assembly GCA_963277665.1). Classification (NCBI taxonomy): domain Eukaryota; kingdom Viridiplantae; phylum Streptophyta; class Magnoliopsida; order Santalales; family Viscaceae; genus Viscum; species Viscum album. The sequence goes on from OY728122.1 coordinate 1,912,398,857, forward strand.
CATCATTGTAATCTGACTTTTTGTGATCCTTATATTTTTATGTGACTTACCCTCAGAATCTAGCACTCTTTTCCTTCAGCTTCTATTTAGTGGTGGGGAATTTTTAAGAACTGAAATTCGTTCCATTTGAGGCATCAAAAAAGTCACATATGGTTCAAAGTAAATCAGGACTCAAAATGGAATTAAAATCCTTAAAAACTTCCCAAAAGGGCCTTCATAGGACCATCCCACCTCTGTGATCATGAGCGTCCATGATAGACCCTCTATGAGTTCGATGAATCCTGACACCTTCATGGCATCACATGCTATCCATGGACTGCTCTGTGATGGTCACCTCAGGGGTCCCATATGCGCCTCGATGGAGCCCAAACTCTCCACAGTGTCACTTTTTCTCTACACCCTTCTTTGTTATCATCATGACTTCGGACCCTCTACAAGTCTGAGTGAGTCTGACGCTGCCCTTTTGGCTTCTCAGTGTAACCACCTCTTCACGCCACCCATATTTTCTCTACGGTGAGCTATCCCACCCCTTCAAACCTCTGTTACCTATAAATAGAATCACCCCTCCCCCTTTCAAACCAATACTACTCTTCCCTTTTTAAATCCATGCTCCTATTTTGAAAAGAAGCTCGTGATGCTAAAAAGGGATGGCCAAAGGTACTTGGCTTCTCTAAACCATGCCTCCCTGTGTTCTTTATAGTCCCCACCTATGGTGAGGATTCCTGTTGTGAAGTATTATTCCCTTCACAAATGAGGGATCCCCTCTGGGGTGCCCAAGATTTCTCAACTAATTAATCCTTTGTGAAGAAATCTCAAAATAAAGAGTCCCTTTTAGAGGAAAAGCTCAACTCCATTGAAAAGCCCCATTTGAGAAGTATCAGTCCTTCACGAATACCTTTTTTATTAAGACCATAATCTTCTCTAAGAGTCAGAGCTTCAAGAAGGCCATACTCTTCTAAAAGAAAAAAATCATCATGAATCCCCTCTTTACAATATCTACTTCTTTTCGCACCCCTCTCTCATGCGACCCTCTAGGGTTGTACTAAGTGATTTCAAGGTTCCCTGAGTGGTGCTTCATGTTGTGTTTCCATGCCTTGTGTTTCTTCTCATAGGCACGTTAATGACTATTTATTCTTCTCATAGTCATGATAACTTGGTCCCCTCAATGGATCAATCGATAACCCCTAATACCTGGTGTTTCATGTGTCTTCCCTTCCCCATGTGAAGGTTGATACAAGTTACGTATGTCCTATGAGTGGAGAGAGAGTCCTAATCGTCCGAGCTGCCGGATGTTAAACTGCCAAGTACCCATACATTCTCAGCACACACCATTAATCTATGATCACCCCATGAGGGAAAAGCTCGAGAGGGTCGTAAAGGGGATGGGCACCAGTTCCCTCTCACTCCTCCCCTCTCATGGGGCTTTGTCTTATTGTATTCCTTGGGAATCCCTTGTGTAAGCCCCAACACTCCTTGATAGGGTTATCCATGTAAAATTGATATATCCTTCTCACACATATAGACCCCTAATCGTGCTTCTGTCTCATAGTAAGCCCATATTTCCTCTATGGGATGCTAATCATGTGTAAGCCCCTCTCTACTCCACACTGATGTAATTTTCACATTGTGATCGTCAGGTCTATTATTGCCTCTTGTTTATCAAGCCTAGCATAACTCACATGGTCTTAGGGTGATCATCAACCATGAAATCCTCTTTGGGAAACCTTATCCTGTAAGACTCATTCTTCTCTTTGTCAAACTACATGGACTTTGATCATTTCCATTTTCAAGCATTGTACGTAGGGGGCCTCCCTAAGGTTCAAGACCATCACCCATCGGTCCCGAGCACTTCACATTGGTTTACCCTCATCCCGTATGACGTTAAACTATATTACCCTTTATTCCCATAGGATGGTAAACGGTATGCTTTGGAATTGTGTGGGTTTTTTTCAGGTCTCATATAAGGGGTACATAGGAAGCCTCCCTTAGGTTAAACCCCCAAAACTGGTAAACTTAGGTGTCCCCTTTGTTGGGACCCACATCCTTGGTCCTCCCCTTAGTGGTGTCAAACCAGTTCCTTGTCAATATCAGTATGCAATTCCCATACTAAATCCATACTCCTCCAACCAAGAGTGTCCCTTTGGAGATGGTATTCTAACCATATGTAAGCCCCGACATGTATTTGGGTCACTATCCTTTGTGTAAACCCTGATTATACACCCCATTCCTGGACTACATGGGCATTGATCTTTTCCCCAATAAGAAAGGTATGTAGGAAGTCGCCCTAAGGATCAATCCCATCAGTCATGTCCCATCCTGGTCTCTCCCTCTATCCTTTCCGTCTCAAAAAGACCATGCATTAACCCATTGGTTCCATTTTCTTTGGGTCCCCATCCACTCATCCTTTCTCCTGAGTCTCCATATCAGGTGACTCATCACCCCATCTCAGAACTACATTGACTCTGATTCCCTACCAATGGGGTTTTTAGGAAACCACCAGGATGTTCAAGCCCAATACCTTCACCTTTACACCAGTTCTCAGTTCGATCCTCATTCATTCCACCCATTGACACTTCCTCTATATTAATCCTAATTTGACTCGGGCCACCACATCCCAGTGAAATCATTCCACCCATACAAGAACATAACCATGTGTAATACATTTTCATCTCATTTCTCTTTATAGCACCCGAGACACTAACCATTTATAAGCCCCAATGTTCTTCTGGTTTGTTGTCCATTATATACACCCCGACCCCATGACTCACCCCCTAGATCTATGTGGGTTTTGATCCCTATCTTCTAAAAATGGGTTGTAGGAATCCGCGATGATGTTAAATCCAAACCAATTGTAAGCCTTTGGGACTATTTTATTAGGAACCAACATCATCTGATCTACCCTTTGTGGTTTCCAAATCAGCCTTCACGGTGTGAAATCTTCCCCTTTGTGGGAATACCATCATGGGTCTTTCCTTATTGGGTGATCTAAACCATCCATCTGGTAAACCTTATTGGTGATACCTCCTAGGGATATCCCCATCTGATCCACTCCCACTAGTGTTCTAATCTGTCTGATATGTCTTTGTTAGATGTTAAACTCTCGGAATACCTCGTGTTAAACATGGGATGTTAAGGAAAACCTTGGAGATGTGCCTATGGTATACAATTACCTGCATTCAACGTGGGATGATTCTAGATTCCATGCATTTGAGAGGCCCTCTGATAAGGGAAAATCTAAGTGTTAAAATGTTTCAACATCCAGACACGCCAGCAATGCCCAACAGAACTACTCTCCAGACCAAATATCGCTTCCCTGACTTGACCTCCTTGAAATGTCCTGACAGAAACAGCTTAATTTACTAGCGTTGAAAAAGATATTACACCAGGAATAGTTTAATGAAAAACATATTAATCTTTAAGGGAGTTCGAGACTAGGCGACAAATTCCATGGAAGAATCCACTGAAGGAGAGACTGACAACCCATCATCTCATTTCGATCAAGGAGAAAACGTCCCTCAAGAGGTGACAGATGGCACTCACCTTTGGAAAGAGGGAATGTGGGGGAACTACATGACCATCAAGGGGAATCCCAACACATATCATGAAGAGGAATATCTCGATAGAAAAGCATAAAAAACAAGGATCTAACTCCATTAGTAATATGGGTAACCGAAAACTCACTAAGTATTATAATGTAGATTGGGTGGTATGCCTGAACCCCACTATCTACCATATAGAGATAAATATAAAACCACATATATTTCCACTCCAATAAACATATATGACCAAAAAACCACTATACCATGACATAGTTATAAAAATACTCATGATAATTCATTTTTTCCAAAACCAACTAATCGTGAGAATGTTTTAAAAATACCACTTGGGTGAAATTTTGGGATGTGTGGTGACCTTAGGGTAAGTCACACAATGCACCAGGAGTGGGGGTAATAATGGAATAATTTAATGTGGTTCCCATTCATGATAGTTGGGATTAGTAGTTCAAGTTGGGATGACCGGACCCGACATGCCAGCATGGCCCGCTGGTTGGGCCTACGTCACATCACGACATGATGTGGTCATGGGATTATCATGTTCTGTATTCCTAGAATCCATGGAGACTAGCCCATAATACCCTAGTTTTCGTCCTATGTCATCCCATGCTTCTCCTCCCATGAAATGGAATGTCTGTTTTTTTGATAATCCATTTTCATGGTTGTGACACATCATAGTGAGGTAGCATGTTATAAATAATTTACGCATGTAGTAGCCTCACATCATGGTCATGATATTTAATTATCGATAGCCTACTATAACATCCTCATTTGGTTCCATCACTAACAATGATCGTACATCTATCCACCTTCTCACCATTATGACATCACACAATAGTATCCCCCTTCATTTCTAACTACCGTAAATCACCCAAACAACCAATAGAATTTTATAATAAAAATTCTTAACCCTATAGCTCATCACAGAGGGATTCTGATTCTAGGATGGGGATTTTTTCTTCATGTCACCATAAAGAATATTTAATCATTGGAAACAAAGTTAACAGGGATAAATTATACCTTATAAATTCAGTATAGGGGTCATAAATTTAGGGATAAGATATAATAATCAAGTTAAAGATTAGAATTTAAAAATTAAAGGTTTAATAGAGAGGAATCAAGAAAAATAATGATGAACGTAAAAATTTGATTTAAAAAATACCCACCTTATTGAATAATGATCATCACCTAAATCCTTCATTAATGTTATGATTATTTTTATCATCTTTGTGTGATCTGATCATCGATGTCATTATAGATCTGGTCTTATTCCCTTAAACTAATGTTGATATTACATGGTTTAGTGTCTCTCCTATATAACCCTCTCTCTAGGGTTTATGTTGATAAATTTAGTGTTTCACCCTAGAGGGAACTCATAATTTAGGTTTTATAGGGTGATTTTTGGGTTCACACCACCGAAAATCATAATGAATTAAAACATATTATATAAACGGAAGATGTGATGGCCCATCCCAGGGACCTCAGGTGAGAACTCAAATTACATATACCCTATGGTAAAAAACATATTATGGATGAAAGAAGAACATAATTATTCCCATACAATTCTTCATTTATAAACTATAATTAATTCATCACAAAATGAGTGAAGAGACTAAAAATAATATATTGTATTTAAAATATTATTTCTGAGTATCTACGGTGCTAAAAACTCAAAAAAAGTTTAGTGAACAACCTCAAAAATATATATGAATATTCTATAGGTTTAAAACTAGAAAAAAAATTTCTAAGTTATCATCATCTTCTAGTGGGATATATAATCATTTAATTAATAAATATTAAAAAAACTCTCAAAATTCAATGTACTAAAAAATCACCAAGACTGAACCCAAGGGTAACCACCACACCATGAATTCAATTGAACTATCTATTTTTTATGGTCTTTTACTAGGGTAAATTTACTATTTTACCCCTAGTACGGTCTCCAGACTTATAAACTATTAAATTTAGCTATTCTGGGATTGCTACAAACTTGTTTCACTACTCACATCATGAGGGAAGTTCATAGGAAAATGGAAAAGGGATGGACAACACTATCAATGAAATATATACCATTATACTAATACCATAAGTTTAGAAAAACCATTGGTATATCCTATTTATAGAAATACTTTAAAAATAGTTTATAAAAAATCATTTTTATAGGGGAATGTTATACTAACAGTTTTTATAATTGTTGGTAAAACCTTCAAAATAATCCCCAATTTTCCTACCTCCCCTCCTCCCATCTCACTCCCCTTTATGATTTAACCCCATGAGAATCATTCCCTTATGTTCCCCAAACACAATGATCTCTCTATACTTATATTTGAAACTTTGTTCTTATTGAACATCGAATTGGTGACTTTCAAATCCACCATCTCTTCTTTCATTCATCATTTTCATTTTTTTTCTAGGTATAAAATACTATCCTATGTTCTTTATATAGATTAGTCATATATTTTGGTATCATTGGTGATTCAAATTTTTTATATGAATGATTATCTGAGACTTGAATGTGGTTTTATTATTGATGAAATCCTAAGACATATTTTTTATAATGGTTGGGATGAAATTAAAACCATTAGTACTCTTATTGTCCCTGATAAATATATTTCTGATGATGACTCAAATAGTTCAATTTTTAGAGTTTATTGTGGACTTGAGGATGTGGTATGAAATATATAAAATCATCCAAATGTGTTCTGAATTTTTATACTTTATTCTAACTTGATTTTTTTACGTTTTTTAATTCAAATATCTTTAATATTTTTATTAAATATTTTTTACCCAACTTGATAGTAATATGCATTTTCAATATAAATTTTTGTTGTTTTGTTTGATTTTAATTTTATAATATTTAGTTAAACTGTATTTGAACCTAACAAACCATGAAAACTAAAATAATCCAATTAAAAAAAGTTGAATTTGACCTAAACATTTTAATTTAATTAGAATGAAAAAACTAAAATAAATAAATGAATAACCTAACAAAAAAAATAGCCAAATGAACTTACCTAAAAATATCCAAATGACCTACCCCAAAAAATGAGACAAAATAACCTAACCTGAAAATGTCTAATTGACCAATATATACTAAATGTCCTAAAAACTAAACTGGATCAAATTGAAAATAGACGAAGAAAACCATATCATACCCATGTTTAACATGTTAATTAGAACGTGTTCAATTATTTATGACACATATTTTATGTTTTGATATTATTTCCAATAATTATGATATGATTATGTTATGTCCCTAAATATAATTTGTTTTGATTGAAAATTAGCATCCCTTAATTTAAGTCACATCACCACCTATTTCTGGTTTCAATTACGTATTTTTTGTTAGTTTCTAATTAAATGATTATTTCTTTTCCAATACAGGAAACAAAAAACTGAACATATATGAAGGAAGAGAATATTTGATAGTAATCTTCAAATGAGAGAAATGGGAATTCATAATATGGTGTATGTTTGGTGTATACTACTTCAAATATATATATATATATATATTTATTTATTTATCAATAAGAAATAATTTAATGTTATTAATATTTTTAAAAAATATAACCCAGAACCATAACCTAGGAGACAACTATTCTTCAAATAACCTAGTGGAAGCGGTACTCATCCTAATGATTCAAGAGGGTTTGTACTAGAGAGATTCTAAAAACACTCATCATACTTGATTAAATCAAGATCATTCATTATATGTTTAATGTAGAACAATTTCTAATCATGTGGTTCTATTAAAGGCGCCATTGATAATCATACCACCTATATTGCTTCTGCCATTTACATATAATCCTCCTTGTATATATTTTCCTTATTTGATGATGGATCTCACTCCCCATACATATTATCCTTTTACAAAGATGTATATTCTAACTCCATTTACATCTACTTTTTTCTCCCTGATATTTTATGTTCATTTTCCTTTGAATTATTCTCTATCACATTCTAAACCTCCCAAGAATACTAATCATCGCGAGAAGAAATTAGACCACACTAGTACTATACAGGCCATCGATCCTTCAAAACCTAGGGATCCAGCACTACACATTGATCATCATGTCTCAGATATATGTATATAAACCTATCAATGTTTTCAACAATAATTTATTTTCAGTATAAGATGTATTAATTTAATATTTATCTATTATTCATTAATAGTAGGATCTAACACTATAAGATAGAGTGGACGTACAGGCATGCGTGAAGTGGGGAACTCCCATAAATAAGTTATAGTTGAGTAAAATGAGGATAATATATTAATTTCTCAAACATGTAGAGAATTTAGTAGTTTTATTGTAATACCTGGATATTTTAAAAGAACACTATGTTCGATAGCGTATAAAACACACCAAACTGATCTTAAATGAACACAAAAATATTATTCTTTAAATATGATCATTATAATCTAGTAATTAAATAGGAAGGTGCGAATAGTATTAACCATATTAAGATATATATATATATATATATATAAATTTCTTAATCAATAAAAATTTGTTGATTAATTATTATGAACTAAAAAATCGATTTTAGTAATGTCATTTTATACATTTTCTTCAAAAATGAATTTTGTTACATTTTATGAGAAAGTAAAATAATTATTATTTTCCACTTTTAGAAAATATATATGATAAAATGAAATTTATTTTTTGAATCATGGTAAAAAAAATTATCTTAGAGAGAATTGTTTTGAATTTTTAAGAAAATATTTATTTTCCAGTGAATAGTAAAAAATACAGATTTTTATTAAAAACTATATTTTTATTTCAACCATTAAAAAAAAAATTTTATTTTATAATTTTTTAAAAGTAAAATATGTTAAATTATATTATTAATAAAAAATTAAGTACATTGGAATCAATTTCATGATTTAATTTTGTATAAAATCAATTTTAGGTTTAAAGAGGAATTTTCCTAAAAACTGTATTTCGTTGAGTTTTTCCTGTTTAATTTTAAATTAAAAGTTTTCACTTATGTGTTTTTAATATTAAAAAAAATTAATACATATTTTTATTTATAAGTTACAAATTTATTAAGTATTTCACTTTTGTTTTTGTTCAGTATGAGTAGTAACCTTTATAATTATTCTTACCCTGGTAAAGGATAAATTGGGTATGTAAAGTTAAAATTAAAATTATATGAACCAATAAATTACACAAAAACATACCAAATTTTACTTTATAAGAATATATAGATGTTAATCATCCAAGGTTATAATTTATTACCTTTTAGGGATGCTTGGATAAGATTATTACTTTTATAGTATTTTATTTAATGAAAAGTCAAATAGGTTACTCTTTTTTAATGAGTGTAATATTTTTATAATAGTGTTATCGAGAGTTTATGTTTGACTATAAATATAATTTTTAATATAAAATATTAAAATACATAATTTTAATTTATTTTAAAATTTTAGTGAAAAATAATTACCTTAAATGATTACACGATGATGATGTTGTAATTATTCCATTAATAGAAAAAAACTATATTAAAATGTTTGAAAGTAAAATAGTTTCTATTAATTAAGAAGAAACAAAAAATTTCTAGATGAATATTTCCTATTCTGGATTTATAAAAATATTATTTTTGAATTTATCATTTATTGTTTGTATTATTATAGTCAATGTAATGAGTAGTGTAAAAATTGACAATAATTATAATTATGGAATATGATATTTTATTAAATTATTTAAAAGTCACAAAAATATGAACTAATCATAGAGGATATAATATATGGTCTAAACATTAGTACCTTTTAAATTTATAGTCCGTTTGGAATCATTTAAATCTAGAATATTTTTATTATATTTTAATTTTTTTTGAAGAGGCTTTTTTACATTCAAATGTCCAAACCTATATCCCTTGAGAAGATATCTAAAGGAAGTCCACCCAAGAAGAGGAAATCATCTTTACCAACTCTTTTAAGTTTTTTCTTCTTATACTTCCTCTTCATATATTGTTTACATACTAATTTAAAAACTCCAATATCATATATATATATATATATCAAGATTTTATTATTATTATTAGAAAACCATATTCCACCTTTCATCCATCCTTTGAAAAATGAAAGCACTGTGTGTGCATATGTATGAATTACCATCTCCACAAAGCGGTGTAATTCGTTTTTCATCACCAATTCACATAGATTTGTATAAATATTAAACTAATGTATATATATAATACATATTACATAATAATAATTTTTTAAATGTTTATTATTTTTTTAACATTCTTTGATTCCATCTATCAAAAAAAGAAAACATCGTATATGCGTACGTACGACATACCGTCTCCATGAATATTGTAATTCATTTTTCTATTTATATAATTATAGATGAATATATATATATATGATATTTAAACCATATATAATATTATTTATACGATGTAACTATGATAAAATTATATGTACCAGAACTACCAAATCAAACATACATGAAAAAAAAAGAAATTACTACATGAAATAGTGATTTTAACAATGAATTTATAATAAATGGGTGATAAATTATTATGAGTAAATAATATATGGCATTATATATATTTTTACTATTATATAATTTATGTATAATAAATCATTATTTATTTCATAAAATCTTAAAACATGTACAAAATAAATTGAACTTGAGGTAAGGGACTTTATCTCAGTTTTCTTTCATTGAGGCATATTTTGATGTTATGCACCTATATTGCTTTATGAGGGGTATATAACACCAAATTAAAATGGTCTATAATGAATCTATTTTTATTCATGTTATTTAAGGTTTCATTTTAAATTATTTATTTCACAGTGATTATGATTCAAAATTAAACCAAGTATTGGTGGTTTATTTCACAATCACTTCACTATTCTGGATTGTTTGTATTTATGTATCGGCTGAGAAATACTTCTCTTCCATGTCTATGATTTATAAAAATGTTTACAATTTTTTTAATATTATTAAATTATTTTTTAAAGTTTTTATTACACATGTTTTAAATACTACAAAACAAAATTAAAAGGAATCTTCCTTTCATTTTCTAAACAAGGTACATTTTATTTTTCTTACAAAAGTGTGTAACAAATATTTTTCTAACTTATACAACATGAACAAAATTTTACACCATCATGAAACCTAAATTATTTAGAGATTCCTTTACATTTTTAAAATTATATATTCAAATAAAATTATTTATTTATCATGTTCTCAGTTTTTAGATTTTAATAATTATTTAAAAATTAAAAAGGGGTATCTTCCACAAGAAATATTCTACTAATATCTTTAATGCATTTTCATGTTTTTAAAAAATATTTTTTTAATATTATGATGACGATGGACTCTAATGTTACCATTAAACATATTTCTTTGGATGTATTATGATTAGTCTGACTAGAGGAGGTATTGATATTCCTTATAACTTGTTCTTATGATATTGATAGTTATTGATTTTGGTAAGGAATCTTGCTCTAGTCATATTATTTATTCATATAAGGAATTAATTGGACTTAGTATGTGATATGTAAGGCCTTATATATCCCCTATATGCAAAATTACTTCTCATGAGACAAACTAGATGTGTTTTTGATTGAGGTTTTAAGCATTTATTTTACATTGGCATGAATTATCAACGGTATTAGATGTTGGAACGAAGCATAGACAGTATTAGATTTAGGCATGAACCCTCAACAATATTAGATATTAGATAGAATCCTAGATAATATTATATTTCATAATTAATCCTTGATAGTATTTAATGCTGTAATAAAACCTCGATAGTATTATATTTCGACATAAAGCCTCAGTCCTATTAGAGGTATTGGCAAAAATTCTTAATGGTATATTTATTATCTTTGGTATTATGCATTTCATGATTATTAATTCAGTTATTGAAATCCCATGTGATTATTTTATTTGTTAGAATATTTATGGTTAAGTCTCATGGTCATTGGATTATTTAAACAGAATTAACCGATCATCATTTATTCCTTCCATATTATGCTCAAGATATTTATTAAATGGAATGTATTTTAGTTATTTACCTTACCATGTTGATTGTGCTTATTGATTCAAGATGGATTTGGATGTACTTAACTGAGTATATAGGATCACCTCGTTCTTATGTTTATTTTTTCTAGTATTCTAATATGTATATTGTGGTTGATATGCAGGTTTATGGTTTGGGAACTAATGGTGTTCTCTAAGAAAATACTTTTTGTATTTTATGTTTGAAATGTAATGTGAATTTCAAGTATATATACAGTTTACCAATACTACTAGATTATTAAATCCATAAGGATGTGATTCCTTGTATCATGTTCTAATGTAATAAATTACCCACTGGCTTTGGGCTACTAGGTTGGGTTTGTCATAGTTGGTATCATAAGAAGTTTACCACAAACCTCGGGAACTAAATTTAGGAAACCACAAATTTTTGAATCTAACCCTATGACTACCTTTGAGGATAATTATAAGTATAAGATAACAACCTATATTTGGTAATGACCATGGATACCTAGGATAAACCTAAGGAATCATAGATTTAGAATAAGTGTTCATGATTTAGACATACATTGAATAATATTTCATTATTATTTGGTAGCTTACTTTTATTATTTTATTTGGATTATAATACTTTTGATTTTAGTTTGAGTAAACGGTGTGAACCAAAAGGAATTGGATTAAAATTTAATGTGATATACAATATATTGAATAATTATTTCACAAATGGTGTTATGGTTAAAAGAATCATGAATTATCTAAGGAATTATGTTGATTTTGAAAGAATATAATTTTTAAATAAATTTAGTGTTATAGACACCTTCATGTGTTTTTGAGTTTAATTTTTATCATAGTTTAAATTCTTAAACACCCTTTTGAGTTTTTATGTTATAGGAGTTAATAAAGTTTAAATATATTTGGGGAGACATTTGTGACAACACATCCAATTGGTTTAGTATTTGTTTTAGTGAAAGGTTTATTTAAGTACTAAATACTTTAAATTCAATAGATATATATTTAAAGGTAAGGATAACCTTTAGGGTTTATATAATCTTTTATTTTAATGTAATTTTCGGTTATTATATTTTTGGGAATTCAAAATCAAATATATAAAATAGCCATTTATGTTAAAATATTTCTTTAATATTGAATATATTAAAGATATTTTGAGGATTTATAGAAAATTTTTGGTAATTTTGTTAGGATTGTATTAATATGGTTTTAGAAAAAAGGACAACCCGATGGTTGTGCGACAACCCGTCGCATCCAGAAAGTTTGTGAGGCTTGAACCCAAAACCAAAGGGTGAAAAGGATGTGTCTCCTACCACTATTCTATATGATGTACTGGTTAGTATGACATAGTTTTTATTTGTATAAGTGATATGATAGATAAGGGATATGTTCATTTTTGGAAAATATGTTTTATGGTATAGATACGAATGGTATTAGAAATTGATTTGGTGTTAAATGATTTATGTCGTAAGATTCTCTCTATTTTTGGATCCCTCTAAGATTAATATAAAATTGAGGAATGAGGTTGGAATTTTTTTTGGATTAACATATGATTATATCTTGAAATTATGGTTATTAGGGTTATGTATGTAAATGGTTAGCGATCTTGATGATTATCTGTTTAGAGCATGCACATTTTTAGAGATAAATATTAAATTTATTTTGGATGAATATGTGATAAAATAATTATGATTTTTGAGTTTCTATATTATGAAAAAATATTTTTGAGTAATTTTTAGGATATATATTTATTAAATTATAAAAGTTTAATTTTAGTTATTATTATTGAATTTTGGGAGACTAAATTAGTTTTCTTCATATAATGGTTTATTCCTTTTGGTAATTTTCTTATCATGTTCTAACCATTTTTTTTTAATTTAAAAAGATAGGTTGAATAGATATGTATTATATTATGAATTTTATGTTCCATAGAATTTTATTATTGTGTTCCAGGATAGAAAAAAATCATACTCATCATCAGGAGAAAAAATGAGTTTGTGGTGCAAATTGATGAAATGGTGAGATGATACATGTCAAGTAAGTACATTTCCTTTTCTTCTCACTCTAGGGAGTAAAATAATTCCTCAAATTTATGAGAATTATTTTTTAACAAAAATTTTATCTTTTTACATTTCTTATGGATAAATCAATGGACTTTTAACTCCTCATAAACTTGTGATTTTGTAATGGTTAAAATAATAATTACCATGTTCTCTATCAATCCCCATCACTAATTCAGAGTTATTTTTTTATTACATATTAATTTTTTCAATTACCACTTATTTTATCCTAAATGGAAACATAATATGTGTTTCTCTAAATGAGATTCGTACTTCACATTCTCTCTTATCAAGATGATGTTTTATAATCCCTTTTTATGGTGTGGGAGTTCCACAAAGGAATTTTCTAATGTCAAACTGATGATTACCAACCACAATTTTAAATTATGAAGAAGCAATTTATTGAAGTATGGGATAATTTAATACCATGATACTTCAAAAGAACTCTATGTTTGATAGTGTATGCAACATACAACACTGATCTTAAACAAACCCCAAAATATTATTATTTATATATAAACATTATAATCTAACAATTAAATTATAGGGTTTAAAAACGGCCAACTATGTAAGTATATATATATATATATAATGTTATTAATCAATTAAACTTTATAGATTTATTATTAGGAAATAAACACTCAAATTTTTTTATATTCAATTTATACTCTTTCTTCAAAAATGATTTTAATAAAGTTTTATATGAAAAATAATTAATAATTTTTTCAAATTTTATAAAATTTATTTGTTAAAATTAAATTCATTTTTGAAATTTTAATTTCAAAATTATCTTAGAGAGAATTTTTCATATTTTTTTCTGAAAATATTTATTTTCTAGTGAATATTGAACATATCGATTTTTATTAAAAAAATAATTGGTTTCAACCATTTAAAAAATTTATGAAAAATTATTTATTTTTAAATAATAATTTTACCAATAAATTAAATTTTATTTAATTTCATGGATGATTTTGGTATAAAATATTTTTATGCTTAAAAAGCATTTTTCTGAAAACTATTTTTCATTAAGTTTTGTGGCATTATTTTCAAATTAAGTACTACCACTTAAGTGTTATGAATTTTTAAAAAATAGAATCTATTTTTTGATTCTAAATTTAATAATTTGTTAAATATTTTTCTTTTATTTTGGTCAATATGTGTTGTAACCTTAGTAATTTTTGTTACCATGATAAAAGGCTAAACCGGGTAAGTAATATTAAAAATAAAATTATAAGAACCATTAAATAACCCAAAAACATACCTAAATATTATTATATGAGTATATATAGAATATAAAAATAAAGGTTCAAATATATGACCCTTTGGAGCCACATGGGTTAGGTTATGTGTTTTAAAGTATTTTATTTAATGAAAAGTCAAATATGTCACACTCTAGTTTTTAATGAGTGTAATATTTGTAAAATGGTGTTATCAAGAGAACATGTTTGACTATAAATAATATTTTAAAATATAAAATATTTATCTAAATTTATTACATTTATTTTAAAATTTTATTGAAAAAATAATTACCTTAAATGATTACACAACGATGAGGCTGTAATTATTCAATTATTGGAAAATCAAATAAATGATATTAGAAATAGTAAAAGTAGTATAATTCGAATTAATTAAAGTTATACACGAAATATATATGATGATAATGACATTTTAGGGATGTATTAAAATACTAGGTTCAATGTTATATTTTTTTATTGGTATTATTAAAGTCAAAGTAATGAATAGTGTCAAAATTAACAATAATGATATTTTTGTAATATAATAATTTTTTTTAAATTATTTAAAAAAAATAAAAATAAAAATAATCCCAAATTGGATAATAAAATTTCAAATATTCATCTTATATACCTTTATAGTCCATTTAGAAGTATTTACCTCTAGAATAGTTATATTATGTTTAAATATTTTGAGAAATTCCAAAAGTGCCGCTCGCCTCAATTATAAATGGGCACCCTTTCCTTCACTTATTTACACCCCACTGAGAAACAAATATCAAGTAAAATATTAAATATTCTCATCTAAACGTACTTATCCAAGATATAGAGGTTCTAATCCTTCCAAAAGACCAAACCTAGATCCCTTAAGATAATATCTAAAGGATGTGTGCCGAAGAAGAGGTAATTGTCATTACCAACTCTTTCAAGTTTGTTTCTTCTTATACTTATTCTTCATATGTTGTTTCCATAATAATTTAATAAATAAAGAATAATATATATATTAGTATTTTATTATTATTATTACATAACCATATCCCCCCTTTTATCCATCTTATGAAAAACTAGCTCATCATGCGTGAATACGTACAACTTACTGTCTCCATGGAGTGGTGTAATTTGTTTTTCATTACCAAATTACATGGATGGGTATAAATATAGATCTAATGGATATATATATATAATAAATATTTTATAATAATTATTCTATAAATTTTAATTATTCTTTAACATTCTTTCATTCTGTCTATCGAAAATTGAAAACAGTGTTCATGTGCATGTACAACATACCGTCTCCTTAAACAATGTAATTCATTTTTCTATATCTATATTTATGGATGAATATATATATATATATATATATATATATAATTTATATTATATCTAAAACATAAATAATATTATGTATATTATTTAACTATGATAAAATTACAAGTACCAAAACTACCAATTCAAACATACATGAAAAACAAAGGAGTTACCACCCGAAACAATGATTTGAACAATGAATTGACAATAAAAGGGTGATAAAATATTATAATTAAAAAATATATTGTATTACATATATTAGTATGGATATAATATATATATATATAGTAAATCTATATTTATTATTCAAAATTGTGAAATATGTTCAATGGAAATCAAACTGGAGGTCAGGGACATCGCCTCAATTTTCTTTTATTGAGGAATATTTTGATGTTACGCACCTATATTCTTTTATGAGGTGTATATAATTACCCTTTGACAAGTAATATCATGAATATTTGAATTTATTATATTTTAATTTCTATTTTAAATTATTTATTTCATGGGGATTACAATGCAAAAAAAATCCAAGTATTAAGGGTTTATTTTAAAATCCCATCATTATTTATGACTGTCTATGTTTAAGTCTCCACTAATGAATATTTCTCATACATAACCATGTTTTCAAAAAAAATCTAATTTTTTTTATAATTATCTAATTATTTTTTAAATTCATTATTACCAATATTTTTATTTCTACAAAAAATAAATTAAAAGGATTTTTATTGTCGTTTCCTAAACAAGCTACATTTTCATTTTTCTTACAAATGTATGAATGGAACGTTTTTTTAACTTTTACATAATAAATGAAATTTCATGATATCATGACACATCAATAACTTGAATCATCCTTTACATGATTTCAAGGATATTTTCAATGAAAATTATTTCTTTATTATGTATTTAGTTTTTATATTTCAAAATTTATTTTCAAAGTGAAATATGGTATTTCCCACATGAAATATTCTCGTAATGTCATCAAAGTATTTTTATATACATGAAAATAAATTACTGATTATTTTATTGAGGAGGTATTGTAATGATACCATTCAAAATATTTCTTTGGCTGTTTTATAATCAGTTTGATTAGGGAAAGTATTGATATTTTGTATGACTAATTCTTCAAATACTAATTGTTATTAATTTTGTTAGGGAACATTAATCCAGTTGTAATATTTATTCATATAATGAATGAATTGGACTTAGTACGTGATAGGTGGAACCAGATATATCCCATATATGTATTTATATATCTTATAAAAAAATTGATATTTATTTTGGTAGAGGCCTTACCCATTTATTTATTGTTTTAATGAAGCCTTGACAGTGTTAGATCGCGGTACAAAGCCTCGACAGTATTGGATATTAGCATAAATCCTTGAAAGTATTAGATTATGACACTAATACAAGAAATTGTTATATATATTTGAATGAATCCATGATATTATGTTTTTGATGTCATTCATTATTCATTCCATCATTATGAATTCAGTTATTAATTTTCCATATGATTATTTGATTAGTTATGATATCCATGGTCATGTATCATGAACATGTGATTATTTATTTGGAATTAATTTATCATCATTTATTACAACTATATTATGCTAAAGATATTGATTAAATGGAATGTTTTCAGTTATTTACATTTATATATTGATTATTATTTTTAATTCATGATAGTTTCCATTATACTTAACCCTTACTAATCATTTTATATCTCCCCATTATTATGTTTATTTTTATTGTATATAAATAAGTATATTATGGTTGATATTAAGGATCTAACTAAGGGGAATAATATTATTCGCAAAAAAATAATTTTTTTTATTTTATGTTTGAAAAGTATTTTCAATTTAAAGTATGTATGATTTTTACCAAGACTACTAAACTATTTGATCCTTCATGATGTAATTTTAAGTATCATATTCTAATGAAATAAATTAACCACTGGCTTTGGGATACTGGGTCAGGGTCATTATATTTATGGAGATTCTTTCTATGTACTTTGAAATTATACCCATGGATATAGTCTCATAGAGGCACCTTTAAATTAAAATGAAGTAAAATGATTCAGATTTTATATGGGTAAGAAAAATCATTAGAATTAATGATATATTATTTTTCTTATTTATCTAAATTAATATTTTAATATATGCTTAGTTCTAATTTTTCCAATGGAAACATTGGAATAAATTCACAGATAATGGAATTAGGTGAGCTATGGAGACCCTATAAACATTATTTATATAATGGATGGGTTTCGATAGTTGGAACATATTCAGAGGATATAAATATCTTGAATTAGTGTCGAGTAACATAGTATCAAGAAATTCTTTCTCATTAAAAGAGTGATGAGCTTAAATTATTAATGATATTTAAGGTTTTGGATTGAAAATGATGATAATTTTCATGAATAATTTGTTTTGTATTATTGTATATTCTATTATGGGAATTATAAAAAATAAATAAAAATTATGTTACGAAATATCTCCACACTTTGGGAAAGACAATGATGTTGAAACATGATAGGTATCAGGTATTTTTCATAGATGATTTAAGATAATTACGTACTAATAAAAATAAAACATGGATTATACCTTAATTATGACATGTATATCATAATTTATAATAAAAAAATTATATAAAACATAGTCTAGAAATCAATATTCCATTATGTTTTTGAGTTATGTAAGGGTAACTCAAAATTTCTACTATCTAAGTAAAGGTAACTAGATTTGATTGTGGAAAGGTAATACGAATTTTATATAATTTAAGTAAAGTTAAGATATAGTCCCTACATGTTAATTCAGGGTATATAGAATCTTGTAAAGGTTATGTAAGTTTAAAACTAATGTTGTGTGATGGTAAAAAAAACAAGTAAGGGTAAACTAAAGCTAAGAAAGGGTAAAATAAAGTTAAGTATGGTAAAAAAAAATTAAGGGTAAACTAATGTTAATTAAGGGTAAAAAATGTTATATAAGTGTAATCTAAAATTAATTAAGTGTAAAATAATTTTTTGTATTTTAAAAAAAAGTTAAGTAAGTGTAAACTAAACATAAGTAAGGGTAAAAAATGTTATGTAAGGGAAAAAGTTAATTAATTTTTTTAAAATAGTTAATTAAGTATAAACTAATTTTATAAGAGGGTAAATTAATGTTAACTAAGTGTAAAAACTCTCAGGTAAGGTTGAACTACAGTTAATTACATTTAAAAAAATCAGTATAGGTAAACTAAAGTTAACTAAGGGTAGAGAAAAGTTAAATAATGGTAAGATAAAGTTTGGTAAGGGAAAAAAAATAATTAGGAGTAAAATTAAAGTTATGTAATGGTAAAAATAGTCATTTAAAGTTAAAATAAATTCTATTTATGGTAAAATAATTTTACTTAAGTTAAAAAAGTCCAATACATGCATAAGGGTAAGAAAAATACTTAGACATAATATAAAAACCCCACATATATATTATAATAAAATTAAATAATTAAAGAATAAATAAAATTAATGACATACAATAAAATATAATTAAATAAAAATATTGAGTAGAATTTTTAATATGAAAAACATAAAATAAATAACAAAATTAATGAAATGTAATAAAATATAATTAAATAAAAAAATTTACTCTGAATTTATACTATGAAAAACAGAAAAAATTATAAATATACTCTAAAATCACAAAAAAAAATCTCCACAACTCCAACATACACATGGTCTATTTGTAACTCATTAGATTGATATTTGGAACTATCTCATTCTTGATACAACATAAAAATAAAACATGGCTATTATCCCTTGAATATAGTTGCCACATAACAACCCAACTCCCATAAGTTTTATTATAAGACTTGTAGCATGAGGCAGTAAAGGGAACACCCCACAAACTCACCACTTAAGTCAAACTACTAGTGAAACTATAATAGTAAGATACCAAGTACAATAAATTTTTCCACTTATATGTCACCAGAAATGTTTAGTTTTTATGTTTATTAATGGAACACCTAGATTTATATTTCAATTTCTATTCCCATTACCATCACCAAATTCATAAGAAAACACTCAAATAATTCCATTTTCAAAACATGTCATCTTATTAATTCAACACTAGTTAATCCCAAATTTCACACAACCACTATGTTTCCTTCTTAAAATTATTTACCATTTATGAAAGGTGATATAATTATATCAATGGTAGGTAGTAAATTTTTTAAAATAACTTTTAGACAGTTTTTGAAACATATTTTAAAAATATTTAAAACTGATTTTAAATAGTTTTTTGAAACTTACTTAAAAGAGTCTTGAAAAATTCTTTTAAAAGAAATTTTATATAGTTTTTAAAACTTCATTTAAACAATTTTTAAAATAAATTTTAATACATTTTTACAATTCTATTTGAATATGATATTTAATAATTCATTTAAATAGTTTTTAAAACATCTTTTAAAACTAATTTTAAACAGTTTCAATTTTAAATTTCATGCAAACAGTTTTATATAACCATTAAATGTTTTTAATTTATAGTGTATAAATAGTATGAAATAATTTTAACATATAAACATAAAGATAGCTTCACATAATATTAACATAAAAATAGTTATAAATATAACTATATTTAAACGTAAACATAGAACATTAGTAACATTTACATAGTTTCAAATAATATTAGCAAAAAATTTTTTAATAGATTCATTTAATATGAACATAAATAATTTTCAAATATAAACAGTAACTAATGAAGTTCTAATATAATGAAAATTAATATAAATAAACTTTTCTATCAATACCTTCCAAATCCAAATCAAACATTATATAACCTAATTGAACCAAAATGTAAAAGTCTTACACTAACTAATTTGAAGTAACCTGATATAAATCAAATTAAATTGAACCGAACTAAATAAAATAAAGAATTAAATGAACTAAATTATAAAAAAATATATGAATAAAATCTAAATAATATTTTATATTTAATGGAACTATAACTTAATTATGAATTAAATGAAACTGAAATGAATTGAGTCGAACAAAATCAATCAAAAATAAACTAGTCATGACTAAGATGAAATTATCTTTCAAAATATAAAATAAACCATATTGTCCTAAAATAATATAATATAATATGTTTTATTTATAACTAAACTAGAAATAAATAATAATATGATCTATAAGGGATGAATTAACGTAAGAAATTCTTACTCAAACATAATTCATCCAAATTTAATCAAACAAATAAAAATTGAAGTTTACCTAGTACAATAATAAAAAGATGAAAATATATACTCACTAAAACAATAAACAATTTTATATTTCAATTTGATTGATAATAGTTTCTCATAGTTGGGGATAATAAAATACATTTCTTTAAAATTTAGTTCAGTTGGTTTTTGTTATTTTCTATTAAATATTTGTCATAATAAGTTAATTTTTTTCAAAAATATAGTTTTATTAAATAATTAATTTTTCATTCAACTTCTTTGTAGAGGGAAGTATTGATCATTAAAGGTCTTGTTCCTAGAGAAATTTTTTTCTTGGGTAGAAAGAATAAAGATGGAAGTGTTGTAAATGAAAAAACACAATAATATATTGTAATTTTTACTTTTTTACTTTCAAATTTTAATATATATTTTTTTACTAAATAGTTCATTAATATTTTCAATAGTGTTATTTGGAGGCCCTTGATGAGCATAAATCAAACAACTTGGGGCCAAATGATCATTTTCACCACATATTATGAGTTAATCATAATGGGGGAGTTTGTTGTCTACTAGGGAATAATATTATCACCACAATATATTTTCCCACTTCAAGATCCTCTAACAGTTCTTATAACTCTAATTTGGAAATAGATCATCTAGAGGTTGTATAGGCCAAAAAAATAACCATCATGGATTATGAATGAATTCAAGAGGGATACAAGAAATTTATTAAAGTTATGATTGAAATAATTCCATTAATTCCACTAGAAACTACAATGGTTTTTTGATACATCCATGTAAACGATGCATTCATTATATGATAAACTAAGATATGGTGATGGTGGTCGATGTAGTGGTTGTGATAATGACTTTCTTTGTGATATTGATAATAGTGGTGATAATTATCCTACTGTTGATCATAGTGATGTTGAGGGTGGTGGTTATGGTGATGATGCTAGTGAGAGTGATGACAATGGGGTATAGTATGTTTGTGATGACTACTATGATAATGGTGTTCATGAGAGATAGATCGATCATCTATATTTTTGACTGATATTTAAGAAACATTATGTTTGGTGATAGAAGTTGATTTCTTATATTTTTTATGATTTTTTTTATGAGAAGATAAAATATAAAAAATAGAATATATTTTCTTTTATAAATTTATATTATGACTGCTCCAATGCATTATCTTTTTCCTAGTTATTTTATATTGTTTTCTAGTTGTTTGGGGTGTGGGTGAAAGGGAATGTGGTGTGTGCTATTTTTGGGTCAATATAGTAGGTGTTTCTAGCTTGGTTGGAGAATAAATTATATATTAATGGTTCATTAAACTGTTGGTATATCATTTATACCGAAATATTGATATAATAATTTTTATAAGGAAAATTCATAGGATTTATACCAATAGTTTCTTTGAAATCCTTGGTATAAAGTTATCCTTTGAATTTGTATACGTACATTTTTGGAAATCATTGGAATAAGTTATAAAAAAAGATATTTAACTAATAAAAATTATTTTAAACTATTGGTATATGATAAATTTCTAGCCATGGTAGTTTCTTATATACATAATATCCTTTGAGGTAATATATAATTTTTCACTTTATGTTAGGTTTTATACATTTCCAACAAAAAAATGAGAATATGTCACACTATGGGAGATAATTCCACACTGTGAGTAGATTAAACCTATCTTAACATAAATATACATTACATCAATTTTTTTAGAATACATAAAACATTACACAAATAGATTCCCAAATACTATATCATTTTAGTGCCTTTGGAAACATGGAAATGTAAACACTGGTACATTGGTGAGCAATATTATCTCCCACTAGGTTCTCTAAGACTATACCCCACATAGAAATATCATATATAGAATATATCTTCATAACCTGGGGAAGGAAACATAAAAAGGGGTGATATTAGATGATCAGTAAGGGTAAACAAGGGAAATATGTAAGACTAAACATGAGCATAAGGGTATGAGAACGTGATCACAACATTATAAGATCATACCCTGCATATCAATTATTATAAACATGAATCATGGCATAAAGGGTAGAAGTTCATAATTCATGAATCATAAGGAAACCAAGAGCATAAGTCATGAAAGCATAACATATGAGTAAGACATAGAATCTTTGTATACACATAAACATGTAATATTACTCCCTATAATTCAAGAGGTGTTTCTATAAATTATCATGTAACTTTATTGGGACTACACTTACTAGTTAGAACACCCCACCATCCCTAGTCGCAGTCCTTTCCTTGAAAGGGATCGTGTGTCACCATCTTCCCATAATGGATCAGGTTTCTCCATATTCCCATAATTGCTCGGGTTTCCCCATATTACCATGGTGGATAAACTTTCCCCATATTCTATAATCTATCAAGATCATCAACATTAATAAATTCATTATCTCATGAGATATAATTTTCCACCCAATACTTTGGAGGGAGATATAGGTACCACCCATCTCATAAAGAAATCATACAAACATGTGCCAAAAAAACATAAAAATTAATCATATTATAACCCGTGAAATAAAATAGGTATCATAAAACAATAATCTTATCATAACCTATGTAAAATAGATAAGTTTCGTAATCATTTCATCAAATCATAATCTGTGAAAAGAACCAGTTTTTATAAGCACATAACCCGTGAAAGAGAAATGAGTTTCATAAACATCATGACATCAAAACATAAACCATTGAGATAATGAATAATAATGTAACCTTTGGATAATTACCATATAAATGAATGAGTAACACCAATGTATGTAATCTCATATGGGAAATAATTTGGAAATATATTTTAAAAATATTTCATAAGGAAAATATCCTTTATTCATTGAAAACTTCTTTTTAAAACACAAAATATTTTAGAAAAAAATAATCTTGAGAATAAAATTGAAAACTTATATTGGAAGATTTGAAAAAAATTTGAAATCCTTTTTTTTGAAAACTTATAAATAAATCATAAAAATGTTTTGAAAACCATTTTCCTTGAAAACATATAAAATAATCATGAAAATGTTTTGAAAATCATTTCATTGAAATGCATTGAAAACATATAAATAAATCTTGAAAATGTTTTGGAAACATTTTTCATGGAAAATAATTTGAAAAATCATAATATAATCTTTTAAATCATTGAAATACTTTTCATTGAAAACATCCTTTTGAAAACATATAAATAAATATTTGAAAATCATATAAAAAACATTTTAAACATAAAACCATTTTGAAAACATTTTGTTTGAAAACCATTTTAAATGAAAATATTTATATGATATTAGGGAAAATATTATATAAAATTACGTTGTAATCTTATAAATAAATATTCAACTAAATGATGTTCTAGATGGTAGATAAGTCTGCATGTGTCGAACAATCCTTTTGTATAATAAAACCCTAGAAAAGTGACTTGATCAGAAAAAGAAAAGAATATTCATTTTAAAACCATCATCTAAACGTCATAAGATTGCAGTAAAACATTTTTAAAATATTATTAAGAAAATATGGGTTTTAAAGAACAAAGATTTCCATCCGAAAGGAGAAATAATGTCATATTTTCATAAAAAAAATCTGTTAATTATATTAAGTACCAACGAGTGGTAAAATGGTACTATTACATGGATATAAAATGAAAATCCAAATTCTAAAAAAATTAATGATATTTCTTGGGTGATGTATCATAACATTTCATTAATGGAAGCATAATCATAAACAATCTCTATAAATGATGAGATTGAAGCTATAAACCTCAACTTCTTCGGTAACAATAAATAACAATAAAATGGAAATAATAAAATTACATTAAGATTAAATCATCATGTAAATAATTATATTAATGATATAACAATAAAAAATATAGTAAATGTGCATCATAGTAAAATTCAGGTTCATAACATGGCATGCATCTCAAAGAAGACAAATTGGGATAAAATTAATTTACCAATTTGGTAACATTGGAAACATAACCCCAATGAAATAAATATCATACAATTTATATTTAAATATCCATAAATTTAATTATTAGAATAATATAATACATCCATTATAATTATACACACCACACAAATGAAATGAGTGGTTAATAAGGCATGTATCTCACAGAAATAGAAAGTGTGATGAAATTCCTTTACCATAAGTCTAGCTTCTCATGTGGGACTTTATATTTGTAAATAATAAAAACTTGTTAATTATTTAATTTATTAAAATCATTTTTAAAATTTATTATTACTTTTACTTTACTTATTACAATTTTTTATATATCAATATAAAAAATTAATTTGTGTCGGGTGTTTTGACCGAATTCGGTTTATGTGTTAAAACGACTTTGGTAGGTTGATGATGGTCAAAGTGGTCATTATATGAACACTTATAGAATAATAATCATGAAATAATTCTTAAATTTTTAAAAAAATTACTGTTTTTAAAAAATCATGAAATTTTGTTATTAAAAATGAACCAACATTATTATTATAGAGACAGTAGGTCGTACATATGCATGAGTAATGTTCCCATTTCTTCAAAGTCCATTAAGGAAAGAAGGTAGGAAACAATATATATTTATATAATGATAATTATATATTAAATACCGTTTTATTTAATCATATTTACTTATATATTTAAATCCTGTTATGTAAAAGAAATCACATCGCGTCAATGAGGTGGGGGTCCACACGTCTACAAACGATGTTATCTCCTTTTTAGTGTGTGAAAAGGGTTATAAATAAAATGATATATTATATTTATAGGAATTTAATTATGTAATTAATATCAAAAATATTTTATTTAGGTCACATATTTTAATTAAAATCTTTCTTTATATGTTCCATGTATAGTGTGAACGAATCACATCGCCTTGATGAGGCGGTAGTCCACACTTCCACAAATGATGGTATCGTATTTAAAAAAATGAAAAATATGAAGGTGTGTTTTATATAATAATTAAAGTACAATAAATAAACTATAAATATCATAAATACCATATTAAAATATATTTTCCATCACTATTACCAACCATGAGATATGGTAACGGATAAACAAACAACATCATTTTGTGAGGCAGTAGTTCGCTGTACACAAGAACAGTATGTTCGTTACCCATTAGATGTAAGTGCGTGTAAGTGTATATAGACCCCTTATAATAAAATATATATGTATATTTAGGATACTATTGTTATTATATAATCATGGAATTAGAATAATTGAGGTTGTGGGTAAATAAAAAAATGGAGCATGAGGAAGGATGTTACCTGTTCGGTGGGTAACTCATTTTTCTTTGCACAAAAAGGGATTCCTTGGTTGTATTTATTCCAAAATGGAAGCTAAAATGAGGAAATTATTTTTTTGGTATATAATTTTAGTATATTCTGGGTAATTAAATGTCTTTAGAGGTGTTAGTAAGTGGTAGGGGTGAGTGCCTTTTTATAGTAGAGGATGAGTGACATTCTTGTAAATTTTTGAAAAGGGAATTCCACCAACATTTTTACTCTGAAAAGTGGAGAAAATAATGAAACAAATTCTATGAAATGTATTATATGGTCTAAATATGACAATAAAATGTCTTTTTTACACGTTTATAGGTCATTTTGGCCCTTAATTGTATTGTTTAGTCCCTTGTTAAGTTAATTTTTCTCTTAATCGTTTTAATTAATTTTAATTTCTTTCACTAATATTTTTTTTCAAAAACAAAGTTTAACTTATTTTAAATTATATATTATTATTATTCCAAATATTAATTAATTTTTTCAAATTCCAATCACAGAAGTGGCATAAATTAATTCAAATTTCAATCCCACAAACAGGATGACCAAGCTGGTTTTTATAGTTAAAATGTTCAAAAGTACGGTATGTTTTTTATCTTAATTAAAAGTTAAATTGATTAAATTGAACTAAATTATATTAATTTATGTATAATTAATCTAATTAAACTTTAAAACAAATTAAAAATATAGTTTAACCTTGTAAATAAATTAGATGAAAATGCAGTTTTGAATTTAAATCCAGTATTTTTCATAATTCATGAAAAATGAAACTTAACAGAAAAATATAAAAAAAATCACCCTAAGTTAATTTTTATGTTAATATTTCAAATATGAAGTTTATTTTGGAATATAAAATCAATAAAATCAATAAAATTTCTAAAAATTTGGTTTAAAATGGGGTCTCCATTAAAAGACGGTAAAATTACTTTTTAGAAGAATATATATTTTTATTCAAAAAATTAGGTTTATTCTTATCTTATACCCATAAAATATATTGGATAAGTATCAAAAATATTGATTGAATACTATATATATATATTTTATATAAATAATTATTCAAAAGTGTTTTTTATATTTATTGAGGTAAATTTGAGTTTATATATAGAAAAATATTTTTCCTAGAAAAGTAATTTCATTATTTTCAAATAGTTATTACATTTAATTATAATAATTGATAACCATAAGATTCATTTTATAAAATTTGGTAAATAATTTGTTCACAATTTATTTAATAATATTAGTCACTTGCATTCTAACAAATAGGTGGTATCTATAATAATATTTCAATAATAATAATAATAATATTATATTGTAGTTCAGTAAACATTAAGTCATTTGTGTTACACAATGTATCAAGGGAACTCAAAATTGTTTTTAACATAATAAAAACACTGTTTTTCATGTACTTAAGGATAATATATCTCTTTCATGTAGTTAATGGAAGCCAAACATAGTTTATTAATATATAAAAAACTATATTCAGTGTTGCGTGAAATGAAAAATATCAATAAGATTAAATTAATTTGAAAAAATATATATTTCACAAAATCTAAGGGTGTTATATTCTTCCCCCATTAAAATGATTTTTTCTCTCAAAAATAATTTGGGTTATCAAAGGATTAACACTGTAACATTCCACTCATAGTAAGCCATATTGTAAAGAGGAAAAATAAAACTTCCTTTTAAAAAATAAAGTTGGAAACATAACATTCACACAAAGTAAAACGTAACTATGTTTCCGTATAGTAGAACATAGGTTGGTGGGGAAAAATAGGCTTAGAGGAAATGTGTAAATATTTTTTTGGTGTGATTGAGGATATCAATCCCAAATAAGCGAATGATGATTGGAAATTTTAGTGCCTCAAATTCATAAATCTATGATCATTATAATGGTCGTTGGAATAACACAAATTAAGTTATTTGGACAAAATTTTATATGTATATCATTTTCCAAAACATGAATAAATTTTCATTTAAATATATGCTTTCATGATTTCAGGACAACCTTACCCTATGTTGTTCCTTGATCAACTTCCACTTCATCTCTCATTCCTAAAAATGAAGGTGAATTTTTCATTCTTGAATCAATAATAGATCATGAGATCCATGATTATAATGATTGGTTATTCCATATAATTTTATTATAAAATCTGTTAGCACAAGTTATCCAATTGGAATAGATCCCTATATGGTGATATAATACTTCAATCTATAATACCTTATCTAATGTTTACCAAAAACCATTCCATAAATGGTTAACCTTATAACCCTTTCAAATGATGGATGTCCAAGAAGTTAAAAATAATTTCACTAAATTTCCAAAAAAAGCTTAGCATTGATCCCCATATATCATAAAGTATCTCTTGGTTGTCACATACCAAACTTGTGAATAACTTTATCATGTATCTCATTAAAACATGGTAATAACCCAAATTACCACAATTCATTATTAAAACCCATCATGTTTCTCTATTCAAAAAGTATATTGGGCATATTACTTAAATCCCAAAATGTTTTAAACATCATCAATGAGAGTGTATCCACTTTCCAACAAGTACATTATTAGTTTGACGATAATCAATATCATCCACTTCACTTATTTATATCCTGTATCCAAAAAACATTAGCATAACATAAGGAACATATTAAGTGATATCATCCCTTAGTCAAAATTTTACATTTCCATTAAATTTCTTTTTAGTACATAAGAAAATTTTATCATAAATATTTAAATACTAGGAAAAAAATAAATTAAACAATACTTGTTTATTTCACCCTTCATATAACCTAATTCTTAAATCCAGATTCAAACAAACATCGATTATTCTACTTAATTCACAATCCATAATAAGGATACCAAAATATATTACTTAATACATCTTTCCTTTCACATTTCTTTTATAGTCTCATTATCATCAGTAATATAACCATTACTCATACCACCATTCGGGTTATCTTCTTGACCTTTCCAATTGGGACATCGATTTACATAATGACCATTCATTACACACATAAAGCATTTTACTTTTGATGAAGTCTTAGGGAGTCCAATTTTCCATTCCATTTAATCAATTGAATCCATCATTTTTCCTGTATAGTTACTTTCTTTATATCCTTATTTTCCATAGTCAAAACATAGTCTTGTTTCTCCATGACATTCACTTAGGAAATTATTTCCATATTATTGACACAAAGGAAACTGAATATTATTTCCTCTGTGGTCTTCATTATCTGAACTCTTAGTGAACTCCATCCTTCTCATATTTGGTGAGTTCAGGAGTAGGTTAAGGAACATGTTTTTTATCATATTCTATGAAAACTGATTAGGTTTCTTCACCATATCCTTCACTCTAGTGACCATCCCATTTGACTTACCATTAAAAACATTTCCACCACATTCAATGATAATATAGTTCTTTTTTATCCCTATATTGACTAAAACCACGAATCAATGAGTATGAAACAATTACCACAATGAGGAACCACGAAATCATGAAAAACACTTATAAGATAACTAAATTATGACACTTTCCTTAATCTATAAAACCTTAGGTTTATCTTAGGTTATTTATGGCCGACAACCATTTAAATCCTTCATGATGGTTCATAAAGGCTTCCCAGATTTCCAAATCATATACCCTAGGTGTGTCAAACCATGTATGCAGTAAAGCCCATTATCGCGTACCTGATTATGATTAAGTTATGCCCAATGCACCTTTTGAGAGTTTTTACCCCTGGGTACCTCTGTTCTATAGCTATATCCACTTGTAATATCCAGATTGGGATTTAACTTTAGAAAAGCACTCCCTAAATCCTTTACCAAAATTCCACCCCATTTTACTAAACATTAACTCATCCTTAGACTTATCCTTTGATACACCCATAAATATCTCTTTAAAAATATCCCTAGGGATATCACTAATGTTTTATAATAATATTTTCAAAAGGTTGACTAAAATTTTTCTCTGATACTGACTATAATAACCCAAAATTAATGTACATAGACATTACAAAAATTTTGAGGATTACAGAACATATTACACAAACAGATTCACGAAGACTATATTGGTTTATTGTCATTGGAAACATTGAAACGTAAACACTCGTAAATGGGTGAGCTGAAATATATCCCAATAGGTTCTCCAAGACTACCAAATCTCTTGGAAATATAAAACATAAAATCTGTCATTTTAACCTGGGGAAAGAAACATAAAAAGGGGTGAGCTGAGATACATAGTAAGGGTAAATAAGGGATATATATACGAATAAATATTAGAATAAGTTTATGAGAACATGATCATAAAATTAGAAGATCATACCCTTCATATCAAAGATCATAAACATGAATCATGGAATGAATTTTAGCAGTTCATAAGGCATGAATCATAGTGAAATAAATATCCTAATCCCTGAAAACATAACATATGAGTAACACTTGAAATTGGGGCATAAAAATAAACACACAATATCATTACCTATATTTCAAGACCCATTGATATTACTTATCAGGTAACTTCATGGTGACTACACCTAATGGTTGGGATTCACCATCATCCCCAATCACAATCCTTTCCTTGTAAGGTATCAAGTTTTCTCATCTACCCATAATGGATATAGTTTCCCCATATTCCTATAGTGTATTCAGTTTCCCCATATTCCCATAGTGTATCATGTTTTCCCATATTTCCATTGTGGATCAGGTTTCCCTATCTTCCATAGTGGATAATTCCCATCAACTTGAATACCATCATTATCTGATGAGATATAAATATTTAACCAATGAATTAGAAGGAGATAAAGGTCCGACCCATCTAAGAATGAAATTATATTTAAATGTTCCAAAAGAACATAAATATACATCATATCATAACCAATGAAAAAATGGGTATCAAAAACATGTAATCTTATCAAAACCTATAGAAAATAGAAAGGTTTATTAATAATTTCAGCAGAGCATAGCATATGGAAAGAAGTGGGTTTCATATGAATATAAAAAATGAAAAAAATGGGTTTCATAAACATAATACCATAAAGAAAACCATTCAGAAAAATAATATGATTGGAAACTTTGGATCAATTATCTATAAAGTCATGAGTAACACTAACAGATTTCATTTTATATGGGAAATAATTTATAAATATATTTCCAAAAAAATCCTTGAGGAAAATATCATTTATTATTTGAAAATATATTTTTTAAATATAAAACCTTTTAAAAAACATTTCATTAAAATAGTCTGGAGAAATTATAAAGAAATGTTTTAAAACCTAATTAGAACCTTTTTCTTTGAAATATTATAATGAAATATTGAAAACGTTTTGAAAACAATTTTCCTTAAAATTTATAAATGATTATTGAAAATATTTAAAAAACCATTTCATTAAAAATACATTGAAAACTTATAAAAAATGCTTGAAAAAATATTGAAAACCATTTTCTTTTAAAATAATTTTAAAACTCAAAAAATAATATTTTATATCATTAAAATCATTTTCTTGGAAATTTTTTTTAAAAACATATAAATGATGATTTTTAAATCATTTAAAACCGTTTTTGAAAATAAAAAATTTATAAAAACCTTAATATTTAAAAAAAATTAAATTAAACATTTTATAAAATATTCTGAAAAAACTTTCGTTAAAAATAACCTTGAAATCCTATAATATAATCTTTAAAGAAATGATAGTCATGATGGTGGGTATGTCTGAACATATCGAACATTCCTTTTGTGCCTTAAATGTTTATAAAAGTGCCTTGATCAAAAAATGAAAAGAAGATTTATTTTAAAACCATTTTTTAAAAATTTAATGCATGGGTATATAAAGTTACTTTAAAATCATAGGATAATGGGAAAATAATTAGAAAACATTTTTAGAAAACACCGTTTTGAGAGAACACATATTTCCAACCGAAAGGAGACATAAAGTCATATTTTCATAAAAAATTATTTTCCATATTATATTAAGTAATAAATAGTGGGAAAATGGTACCATTAATTTTATATAAAATTCATATATATATGTTAACAAAATTAATTACAGTTATTGATATATGGATCATAATATTTCATCAATGTAAGAATAGTCATAAATAATCTTAATAAACGATGATATTGAAGCCGTAAACCTGTACCACTTTGGTAACCTGAAATCATAATAAAATGGAAAGAATACAATTACATTAATCTTAAAACATCATGAAAATAAGTATATTCATGATATAATATGTCAAAACGTATTATATATTCCTCTAAAAATATACGGGCATAACATGGATTGTGTCTCAGAGAACGAAAATTGAGAGAAAATTACATTACTTATTTGGTAACTTTTGAAATATAACCCCCATGAAATAAATATCCCCAAATAGATATGTAAATACCCATAAATTTAATTATAATAGTCATATAATAAATCCATGGTCAGTATTCACACCACACAAATGAAATGAGTGGTGAATAAGGCGTGTATCTGAAAGAGATAAAAAGAGAGATGAAATTTCATTACCTTGTGTCCAACATTTCATGTGTGTCTTTATATTTATGAATAATAAAATTATTTTAACTATTTAATTTCATTAGAAAAAATCTCATGTTTATTATTTATTTTACTTAAAAAAATGTTTTATACAACTACTTGAACCATTAAGTTTACGTAGGGTGTTTTGAACAAATTTGGTTCATGTGTTAAAATGATATTTCTAGGTTGATGATAGTCATATGGGTCAGTATATTAACACATCCAAAATAATTATCATGAAATAATTATCATATTAATAAATTTATTATACTTTTAAAACGAATCATGTAATATTTTTATGAATAATGAACCAACGTTACAATCATGGAGACGGTAGGTTGTACATATGTAAGAGTAGCGTTCAAATTTTTCAATGATCGTTATGGAAGTAAGGTAAGAAAGATTATATATTTCCATAATTTTTATTATATATTAAATGAAATTATATTAAATCGTATATACTTATATATGAAATTATTTTTATGTAAAATGAATCACATCGCGTCGAGGATACGGTAGTCCAAAGGTCTGAAAACGATGTTATCACCTTTTTAGTGTGTGAAAAGTGTAGTAAATAAAATTATATATTATAATTATAGGAAGGTAATTATGTGATTAATATGATATATATTTCATTTATGTTACATATTTTTATTAAACCTATCCTTTATACGTTCCACGTATAGTGTGAATGAATCACATCTCTTTGAGGAGGTGGTAGTCCACACTTCCAAAGACGATCTTATCGTATTTAAAAAAATTCAAAGAATAAATGTTTGTTTTATATAATAATTAAATAAGAATAAATAAATCATATATATCATATATATCATATTAAAAAATATTTTCTATCATTATTCCCAACCATGGTAGGTGGTAAAAATAAAATAAACAACATCATTTTGTGAGGCGGCAGTTCGCCGTACACAAGAACGGTAAGTCTGTTACCCATGGAAGTGTGTCTAAGATTTGGTATAACACTTATAATAACAAAATATAAGTATATTTATGATTCTATTATTATTATATAATCGTTTAATAGTAATAATTTAGGTGTTATGGAAATAAAATAAAATACAGGTGCATGAGGAAGGAAGTTACCTCTTATTTGGGTAAATCTTTTTCCTTTTTACAAAAGGGCTTTCTTTGTTGTCATTATGCACATTGTGAGGCTTCAATGAGGAAGTTAGGAATTTTTTGAGACTAATTTATCATTTTTTGGAGAGAAAAATGGATTTATAGGTGACAATAATTGGGAGAGTCGAGTTCTTTTTTATAGTGTATGAGGTGTGGCATTCTTGTAAATTTTGGAAAATGGGATTTCACCCACGTTTTTTCAATGAATGGTGGGTCCAATAATGGAAAAAATTATATAAAAGGTATTATAGGGTCCCAATATGTCCACAACTGGATCTTGGACAAGTGTTTAGATCATTTTGGCCCTTAAGTGTAAGGTTTAGTCCCTTATTAATCTATTTTCCTCTTAATCATTGTAATGAATTTTAATTACTTTCATTAATATATTTTTTTTAAAAATATGCTGAATTTAATTTTAATTATATATGATTATTATTATAAATATGAAATATATTTTTTTGACTTTCAATCATAGATTTTGTATAAATTAATTCGAATTTTAATCTCCCAGACGGGATGACCAAGCAGATTTTTAAAGATAAAATGTTCAACAGTTTTCTAAGTTTTTATATATAATTTCAAATTAAAATTTATTCCAATGAAATAAATTTTATTAAATTATTTAAAATTAATATAATTAAAAATAAAAACAAATTAAAAATATAAATTATCCTTATAAATAAATTATATGTACATGAATTTTGTAATTAAAATCTAGTATTTTTCATTATTCATCAAAAAATGAAACTAAAAATACTACTAAAAAATCACCCTAAACAAATTTTATATTTAGATTTAAAATATCATGTTTATATTTGCATATAAAATCAATAAAATTTCCACAAATTTTAATTAAAGTGGGTTATACATTAAAACGTGGTAAAATTATTTTTTAGAAGAATATATCTTTTTATTCCTAAAATTGTATTTATTCTTATATTATACCTATAAAATATATGGGATAAGTATAAAAAATATTTATTTAATATATTACATATTAATTATATTTAAAACATTAATCATAAGTTTTTTTGTATATTTATTGAGATAAAATAGTGTTTTTACATAGAAAAATATTTTTCTTAGAAAACTAATTTCTCTATTTTCAAATATTTATTAAATTTAATTATAATAATTGATAACCCAAGGATTCGTTTTAGATTTTTTTTAAATAACAATTTTTAATTTAGTTATTCAGATTTATAACATCAATTCCAATGGCTAGGTGGTAGCTATAATAATATTTTAATAATAATAATAATAATAATATATTATAGTTCGATATAAAATCAACATTGTGTGTTACACAAGCTATCAATAGAACTCAGAATTTTTTGTAACACAAGACAAATATAGAGTTGTATGTAACTCAATCTAATCAAAGTCTTGAGTGTAGTTCATGCATTCCAATCATAGTTCTTTTTTATATAAAAAAATCTATATTTAGTGTTGTGAGAAATGAAAAATATCATAATAATAATAATTTAATTTGAAGAAAGTATATTTCAGAAAATATGTGGGTGTTTTAGTGAGTGGAGTTATATGTTTCTTGGAAATTATAAAATTACAATACATGATGGTACCCAGTCGATATATAATGGAATTTCCATTACATTTTTTTCATGCCATGACATTGACAATGTGAGGTGGAAAGCAGTGTGGTGAAGGGATTAGCCATATCCAAGTCATTATACCCATTCATGTATTCAATTTCTTAGAGGAAGATAACATCTTAAATATATTGTATAAAAGATTCAATATTCATGGATTTTGGAAGACCATTTTGTGATAATTGGGGTTACACCATGGAGTTCCACTAAAATGGGGAATCCTATGTTTTTTTCCACAATGTGTTTTATAGGTGTGTGACATGAAATATAAAGGTTACTATGTTCATGTAGTTACAGTTGGTGTCATGTTGTGAAGGTCCCCATAAAGTTATGGTTATTCTCATGCTGTGAAAAGATCAATCTGATATATTTCCATATTAAAAATTCTAACTTTTAGGAAGGAGATCAGAAAATTAAATAGGTGAATGTGGTGTTCTTTTGAAGGTGGTGGCTATAAAAAAACTACACTTTTAGAGGTGGATTTATGATCAATAAAATGATAAAGTTTGATACACCCTCATTATTGAAGAGATATCTTTCTTTTCAAAATGAAAATGATGTTCATGAGTGAATAGAAACATATAGAGAAAAAAATTAGTTTAATAAATTGAAATTTTTGTTGGAACATCACGGGATAGAGAGAAAGATGATCAAGAAGGATATCTCGATAGAGGTTCATAGAGTTCATCACATTGATGGGGGTGGAATTTATTGATACATAATATTTGGTGCAATATCTTTCATTAATCTTCAAGAATATACTTTTAATAGTAGTGAGCCTTTATAAGTGATTAAGATTAGTGAGTTATTTATGTTATGTGAGATTAATTCCTCAAGGTTTATTATAGCTAAACCGAGTTTTAATGTACTAGTAGTATGATGAGAAATTTATGTACATCGGCACATCACCATTGTATGATTCATGAATTATCCCAATTCGGGTGAATCAAATAAATTTTTTGTGTCCCTCATTTCCTACATTATTGATTTATATCTTATGTGAGGGTGATAACTGTTCCTAGTAATGGTGGAATAATATTACTGGTGAGGGAAAATTTGAGAAATAATCATACCCTGATTCACCCCCATGGGGTATTTAACATTCATGGGATAAATAATAAAATAGGTTCTTGATCATTTTAATTTAAGATGTGTGGAAATATCATTACTATTTTAGCATCATCAAATTAATGTGATGGTATATTTTATTTTCAATTTATTTTTTTGAAACGTTAAAAATATTTTCTGGATATCCTAATTAAATAAAATTTCATTGTCAAACTATTGAGGTCTTTTATTTCTTTCTCAAATCATTGATTTTTAACAATACTAAACAAGGTTAGTTTTTTCTTTTTAGAAATTTGTAACTTTTAATTTTAATTTGTCTCAGCATGACTAAAAGGAATGAAAAAACATTTATGGTCTATGAATGAGTATATGAATCTTTTAAGTAATAATCACCAACTACTTCAATCAAAAAGGGGAATGATAAGTCCATTACAGCTCCACCTAATAATAAATTTTATACTATAAGTAAATAATCTAAAAAATCAATAAATAAAGGGTTATTTTTTCATGAATACCATAAATAAAAAATAGATGAAGTGAATAATTATTTTCATCCAAATGTTTGATATGAGGTGGCTTTATTATTCAACGATATACTTATGGGATGTGATTTTTTTCATATAATTAATGAAATATTTAGATTTATAGATAATGAAATACAATTTTATAGAGATATAAGGGGGTTACATATGAATTTCATATTGTTAAATATGATATATTTTGATTTTATTACTTCCAAAGTAAATAGAGTTGATATCGAAGTTAATAATGTTGGTATTATTGCGATTCTTGGTATACATCACTTTGAAAAGTTTTTATATTAGTTCAAAAATATTTATTCTGGAGTATTTTTCACTAGAAAAAACACACACAAAAAATTGGCTAGGAAATTATGATTTTATATGTAATGAATTTTTCAATTGGATTATTAGAATTAAAGGTTATAGATGCTGAAGAATCGTATGGTGAAAGAATAACCATTAATATTTTTTTAATATTTTATGGATCATTAACAAATTTAATTAGAATTAAACGTCATGACACATCAAATTTTTCCACTGAATATTCACATAGAAATCCCTGAACCTAGAGAGGATCATTTTCATATAAAATTTATAATTAAATAAAATTAGATCTAAAGAAATCTTACCAAATATTAGGATATTTCTTTATTGAATATATTGATAATATAAAACCCATTTTACATTACCATTGTTGTATAGGGAGGACCCAAATTATATCCCCTTTAGTGATGACCCACATGTTGTCCTTCAATATCCAAACAACACTAATGGAATGTCGGGTTCTAGTGTAATAGATTTACCATCTTGTGTTATTTGTATTGATCTTTTTAATTTCATCAGGCATAAAGGATTATATATTGTTCTTATCGTTCTTGAGAGGATAAGCAAAGGAATATAGAGAGAAAATATTTTATCTCCAACAATTCTCAATTCTAAATTAACCATACACAACAGAAATCACTATCTTTTTATAATGTTAGTATTTATGTTAAAATATCATTTAATTTCACAACAAACCTTAAATAATATAATAAACCTTATCTGACCTCATTCCATTTAACAAAAAAAATTCAATTATTTAATGGGTTGTGTTATCTAGCGCAATGGTAGATATTATTTTTCCATCTTCCAAGTTAATATTTGTCATTATACATGATCATTGTCCACTCATCCTCAGTGTAAATTATATAATACTTGAATAAATATTTATTATATAAATATTCAAAAATAAATATTCTATTCACGCTCTAAAAATAAATATTTATTAAATATTCTACAAATAAAATAAATATTTATTAATTATTCATTTAATTAATTAAATTATTTATGAAGGAATGAATAATTATTTATTACCATGTGAATATTTGTGATCAATAATTATTGAATAAAATTATTACTTGGTCTTGAGAATAATATTTATTCCAATAATTAAATTCAAATATAATATAATTGAGATGAATAGAAACACTTAATGTGTGACCCTGTAGGATTCTTTCTCATTAGCCTTTGGGGGATAACCTAAAGTACATGATTACTGTCTAAAAATGGTTTAAGGAACCGAAGAGAAAGAAGTAAATGTAAAAATATCGACAACCATATATGAGAAATCATTTTGTAATATAATCTATTTTTTACAGTATGTCATGAATTAGTTTTCACATTTATATCATCATCAAATATGCTTTATACGTATCTATTTGACTATCTGAAATAAAATCATTGTTATACAATTTCAATGGGATTTAATTTCATGATTCTATTTCAATAAAA
Source organism: Viscum album (assembly GCA_963277665.1). NCBI lineage: Eukaryota > Viridiplantae > Streptophyta > Magnoliopsida > Santalales > Viscaceae > Viscum > Viscum album. Next base: position 1,912,438,129 of record OY728122.1, read on the forward strand.
GGTATTAGAAATCAAATTCCATAAATACGGAAGGTAAAAATCCTTTCTCATGATAACCATTAATGACCTGTCATTTGTGACACACCCAATGTACTTAATTCATGAAAAAAATCACATCATTGTTTTTTTAGAAAATATACATTGGTGATCCATGAAATCCAATAATAAAAATCTTAATGTCTAAGGAACATTACACATGCTTATAGATAGTATTTTCCAATGACACGTAAACATGTGGAATTCCTACCATCTATTCTCATAATCTCCCATCTTGAGGATTTCTAAGTGAAAACTTCATGAGAAAAAGTATCATCATTTAATGAATACTCATACCTGATTGTAAACATTATATATGTCCCATAAAAGTATTTTATCCAATAATGGAACTATATTAAAGAATATTATAATGAACTAGGATTTTCAAAAATAGATATTACATATTTTTAGAGGAATAATAATTATATTATAGAAACACATGCCCAAGGACCATAATAGTTTAGTTACTTTGGAATCATAGAACACATTCATCTAATTTGGTGAAAGATCTTCAATAACTCCCGTAAAGAGACTCCCATTTTGTACTCTAATTTTGTAATGGGTGAGATAATATTCTTAGTAAGTGTAATCATGGGAGATACCTAAGCATAACAGGAGCATAAGGGTATGAGAAGATGAGAATAACATTTGAAAAGTATAACCTTCATAACAAATATCATAGTATTGAATCATAGAATTAAATATTTCTATTTCTTAATACATCAATTGAAAGATAATCAAATAACATGAGCCATGAGAGTATAAAAAAGGCTTAAGACATGGAATTTGTTACATACACATAATCATAGAAAATATTAGGTCAACTATACCTACTAAGACATGCATAACATGTTAGGCTTGGGATATTCACCTATATATCTACTTCGGGCTTAGTATGACCTCCTGTGTACCCTTTAGTTTCAGGATAAGGATGACATATCATGTACCCTATAGTTTTGCGCTTACAATTTCTTCTTATATACCCACTTATTGCAGGATTGGAATGGCCATCTGTGTACCCACTAACCTCATAGAACATTTATCATTTCCCAATGCATTGGAGGGAGATATATGTAACACTCTTCACAAAATTAAATCATACATATGTGATCCATAGTAACATAAATTATTCACTGTATCATAACCCATAAAAATAAATGGGTTTTATAAACATTTCAACATAACATAACTCATGGAAAAGAAATAGAATTCATAGACATCATGCCATCATAAACATAAACCATTCAAAGAACGAATAATAATGGTATACTTGGATTATATTCCTAATAAGTTTTAGGTAACACCAATTTATTTCATCTTAGTTGGAAAATAATTTTGAAATATCACTTAAAAACATTTATTGAGAAAAATATCCTTTCTCATTTGAAAATTTCTTTTAAAATACGAAAATATTTAGCAAAGAATTTTCCTTGAAATAACCTTTAAAACGTATAAAAAAATATTTTAAACCCATTTAAAAATCATTAAAAACATATTCCTTCAAAATTATTCAAATATCATCTAAAAAAATAATATAAAACATTTTTAGAAAACATGGTTTTTTAATAAAAAAATTCCAACCGAAGAGAGAATAAAAGTACATTAAACATATAATATCTGGAAAATAGGATATTTATGTAGAACATTTCAATTTAATTTATTTAATCCACATAAAATAATATATTTTCATAACATATCATGTGTCTCAAATAAGGAAAATTGAGACAATATTAACTTTCTGATTTGGTAACTTTTGAACCGTAAACCCCCTGAAAGAGAGATCATAAAATGGATATATAAATAACAATAAATTTAAGTATTAGAATAATATATTATATTCATGGATATTATATAAACCACATAAAATAAACAATTAGTGTATAAGGCATGTATCCCACATAAATAAAAGTGAGACAAAAATTTGTTATCTAATATCTTAACTTCCTTCATAAACATTCAAAACTCATGTATACTAAATATAATTATATTGTAAACCTACAAAAAAACCATATTAATATATATCATACCATAAATTAATTAATTATGTCTTTATATTAATCATTTATTAACAATTACATGTTAAAGTTATCTTTCAGGTAATAACTGCTTTGTTATTTTACATGTTTTGAATTCTTATTCATGGACATATTACATATATCATGATTTCATAATCTATAGAATAATAAAAATGATATAAATATCATATATATTCATTATATATTTATTTATATGGATTCATAAATGTTTGAGGTAGAAAATAAAGTACAAAGTTCAGGGAGACGGTAAGTATGCATGAACTTTGTTTTCATTTTCTTTTCGAATTAAAAGAAACAAAATTATATGATATATTAAAATTAAATAATTATTTTTATTTCACATATATCACATATTTTTATAAAATCTATTCTTAATACATTTCATGTAACGTGTGAAAAAATCACATCACTTTGTGATACGGTCATCTGCCGTATACACAAATGACAATATCATATTCCCACAAAAGGGAAAACATGATTTATGTGTGGTATAAAAATTATAGAATCATAGTAACATCATAAAAATAATATATATCATATATTAACTATAAATCCATCAATATTACTAACATTTAATTGTGTTAATGGAAGAACGAATGACATCGTTTTGTGATGTGGTAGTTTGTCTTACACACGGACGATGATTGTATATCCCATTTGATGGAAGTGTGTGATGTTTTATTTGATAAACAAAACATAACCACATATAATTATATTTAATATAATTATTTTATTATATATAATTAAATCAAAATAATTCAGTGGGTTAAACAAAGACAAAAAAAATTCATTAATGAACGTTACCTGTTCTTTGGGTATCTCCTTTTGGTTTTCACCAAAGGGATTTATTGGTTGGTTTAATCCCCAAAGGATGGATTTTAGGATTAAAGGATGTAATTTTTTAGTATATTCTTAATTGATTTTTCGAAATAAAATAGGTTCTTATATGTGAATAAAATATTATAAAATATCGATTTTATGAGAGAGGCGAGGGGAACTCTTGAAATTTCTCAAAGGATTAAATTATAAAAAATTAATTTTCTGATAAAATGACACAAAATGGTTATGGTTTAGAAACTAATATAATATAAGGTTCAAATAATATAATACAATATATTTAATCTTGTTTTGGAATTATTTTAATACTTATCATTTTGAGGAACCTTTAGTTAACCTATTTTAATTTTAACAATGGTAACAAATCTATTACATTAAAAAATGTAATTTTTAATTATATGGTGTCAATTTCCAAAAAAATGGTATATTTATAACTTTTAAGATCTTATAATAATAACTTTTTGTTTTTAAAATATTTTCGTGAGTTTTAATTAATTTAATAAAAATATTATTTTTATAAAATTACAATTGTGTCCGTTTTGATAATATTAATTATATTGACTTTAAGAAAATTAATAAATAAATATAAAATCAAAAAAAAAATTAATAAACCCATAATATGTCATATTAACCTATAAAATTATTCAATAAATTTAATTAGTTCTAATTATATTTATTTTATTATTTCTAATAACATTTAATTTATTTTTTTCATTAACGGAATAATTAATGCATCATCATTGTGAAATTATTTATAATAAATATTTCTTCCCTGAAAATTAAAAATAAAATACCATCACTAATATATATATATATATTATATTTTATAATAATATTTATAGTTGAGTTTATCTTCTATTTATCCCCATATTAAAAATATTATACTAATTAAAAGATAGAGTGTAACATTTTGTCACTCTATTTGATTTTAATAATATCTAAGACATTTTCATAGAAAAATGTCTATTAAAAAATTTATTTTCTACTCTTAGGTGTTAAGGTTCTAATTAACTTCATCCAATAAATTTTTGGATAGTTTTATGGTCTTTTTATTGTCTTTATCACTTTATTTTTAACCTAAATTACCCAATTTACCCTTTATTTTGGTAACAAAAAATCCAATGTTACATTTCATATTTTTCAAAAATAAAAGGGACAATTTACTAAATTTTTACCTATATATTTCAAATATTAAATCCATTTTTCAAAATTTAAATTTCAGAAATTGCTAAAATTAATTTAAAATTTATGTTGTAGAGGGGGAAAGATCATGGGTTTTTAAAGTGAAAATGCTCAGTAGTTTGAAATGTTTTTATAAATAAATTCAATCTGAAAAATATTCCAATAAACTAAATTGGATTAATATATGTATAAATTTACTAATTTTATTATAAAACCAAATTATAATATAATTTAACATTATAAATTATTTATATGAAAAGTTGATTATCACTTAAAATGTAATATATATTTTTTACTATTCATAAAGAATGAAACATATCATAAAATAAGAAAAATTAAATTAATGTAAATTTTTATATAATAATTTCAAATATGATAGCAATTTTATCAAATAAAATTTATGAATGTTTCCAATTTAAGTTTCAAGATAAGTGTGACATAAAATGGAGGTAAAATTGTCTTTATAAAAATAATACTTTTTATAAATTTATATCATTTCCAGAAAATGAAAAATATGAATGACAAAAATTAAATTGAATATATTATATATAGATTAATATAATTATACAAGATCTATTTTTTTATTTTTATAAAAAGCACTTTTACACATTTAAATAATTTTTCTTAGAAACATTCCCTTTTATTTTCAAAAGGGTTTTACATGTGTAAACCATACTTTAATAATTTTGTTAACCAAGTTCATACCTACCTTTCTAATGTCAAGGTAATAATTTTATTCTTTAAATAATTATGATAATGAAATTTTGTTTTTTTAGAAACTCAATGTTCTGTGTAACGCAAGCTAAGATAATGTTGCGTGTAGTATAAACGTAACATGTTATATAGTACAACACAAAACATCAAGGAGATTTAATTTGTTCAAAAAGGTTCATAAAAACTATGGGTTTTACATTCTTACCCCTTAAAATTAATTTTACCCTTAGAATTCATCACTCTGATACAATAAATTGGCATAATTCTACCTAATAATATCCTCAAGTTCCCACATAGCATCTTCAAACTAGTGGTTTCTCTACAAGTCTTTAACCATACGAGTAGTCTGGTTTGGTAGAAATTTATCTCTATGATCGGTAATTTCTATTGGTTTCTCTTCATAAGAAAAATCTTGACCTAGTGGAATAACCGTTGATTTTATTACAAGTGAAGGATCTGGTTTATAATTACTCAGAAGAGATACATGGAACACATCATGAACATGAGATAGATTCGGTGGAAGCATCAATATAAAAGCTACCATCCTGATATGATCAATAATTTCCAAAGGAATTAACATCATTGCAATTTGAAGTTTTATTTCAAAAATACATGGTGGGTGTTTTAGAATTTCTTTTTGGGAAACCCACATCCTTAAAATGTTTAACAAAACATCATCTTAAAAATAGGGAAAGAAAAGGGAGAAGATGACCACATAACTAGGATTTATATTACAAGAATACTAGTGAAAAGTGAATACCTAGACTAGGAAGAGAATTCCAACTATCATGTTTTGATGGATAATAATACATAATATGGTCATTATAAGTTTAATGACCAAAGAACCATAATCCAAATAGTTATGAAACAGTTCAATGATTTCATTATAAATGATGATGATTGGATAACATTTTATTTGAAAATAATTTGAGAAGAAATACTTACTTGATTTCATCTCAAATCTATAATCTCACTCTTTGATTATGCCTTGATTAAAATCTTTTAATTTATTACTCCAAGATATGAAGTTGAAATTGTAATTCATGTAGAATTAGTTGATTATAAGATCCATAATAGGATGAAATGTCATTCCTTATGTCTCTAGTTATCATCATAACAAAATGTTTTCATAGGTTATATAATATTCATAAATCTTCATCAGGATATTTATAACATCATTCTATAACTAATATAAATTTTGATGAAAATAATTCCATAAATGGTTACCCTTATGAACCTTCCAAAAAAAATTAAAATACAAAACTTTTGAAATAAGTTCACCAAATTTTCAAAATAAACATATCCCAGATCCCATAAGAAACTTGATGTATCTCTAAATCTTCACACACCAAATATGTGAAGAACATTATCATGTTTTCTATTTAAAATGGTAATAACCTAAATTACAATAAAAATTTATTGAAAACAATAATTATTTCAAAAATTAACTCTTTAATCATACAATATAACAAAAAAACTCTATTAAATCAGTCCATAAACAACATTTTCATCATATTAGTAATTAGTTCCATGGTTATCAATATTATACCATTAATTTTATCATAGTCAGGAATCTATTTATCTCACTACTATCCAAAAATCATCAACATATTAAGGGTTATATTTCGCTTAATCATGCATTCTCCAATAATATCACATTACCACCTTAAACACTTTTCATGGTTACCAGTGCCATTCAACATATAATTTTAAATACTTATGTAAAAGATATAGTGGAAAAATCTTTATATGTTTCATTATTCCATAATAACATAAAATTTATTCTATATCATTATTCTTATAAATAAACATGAAATCATTCAACTTCCTTCTTAAACCATTAACCATGATTTTTTAATTTATTCCTTAATGCTTATTTCATCTCATATGTCATTTATAGTCTCTTACTCATCAAAAATATAACCATTACTCATAAAAACTTGATGATTCTCTTCACGATATTTCTCCATAGGGAATCTATTTTCATAATTCTCAAACATTCAACATTTAAAACATTTCACTAACTATGATCACTTAGAAAAACCATTATCTCTATCCATTGAATTAATTGGACCTTTTCTATTGAAATTACAATCTTTGTTTCCTTCATTTATACACCCAGTTAACCTTCTTGTTCCTTTTAAACATTACCCTTGATGCCTCTTCCCATGTACTTTATATGAGTAAAATTGAGTATTCATTACTCTATTATCACCATGAAACTCCATATTTCTCTTATTAGAGGTGTCAGGAAACTCATTAACGTTGATATTTTTATCAAAGTATGATATTTATGATTAGTAATATTAATAATTTTCTTCACTTAGTTATTGTCCCATTTGATTTCTTATCAGCAATTTTTCCATAGCATTCAAAGTTAACCCAATTCCTTCGAATTCCATCAATTAACTAAAACTAAAGATAATAGTGTGAGAAATACTAATAATACTAATAAAATCAAAAAATCATGGGAAATTACTTACAAAATTTCAATCCATAACACCTTTGGTTTAACTTATGTTATTTTTATCATTACCCAAACTCTAGTATTGTAACCTAGACATATCCTTATAGTTATTAATATGTTTTTCTTATCCTAGTTTCCAATGGTTAACTAAAAAATTTATTTGATACCAACTATAATAACCATGGCTTTTCAAACATGGATATTACATCTTTTTAGAGGAATATTCATTATAATACACAAACACATGCCTTAGAACCATACTAGTTTAGTGAATTTGGAAACTTGTAACAAATTATTGTAATTTGGTGAAAGATATTCAACATATCCTGTAAATATATTTCTCTTTATTACTCCTACTTAATACCTTTCTTTTTAACCTAATGAATGGAAACATAATAAGGGTAAACATAGGGGATAAAAAATCATAACATGGGAATAAGGGTATGAGAACACGAGTGTAACATTTTAAAAGCATAACCTACATAACAAAGATCACATTATTGAATCACAGAATTAAATATTGGCATTTAATAAGACATGAATGATATTATAATCAAATAACAAGAGCCATGAGAGTATAAAAGTGGAATAATACCTGGAATTTGTGCCATACAAAAGATGTTAGAAAATATTATGTCAGTGATACCTACAAAGACATGCATAACATATTAGTATTAGGATATTAAGCTACGTACCAACTTCAATATTGGGATGAACTCCCACAAACCCACTAGTTCCATTATTAGTATGACCTGTTGTGTACCCTCTTATTGTGGGATTAGGATGACCTACCATGTACCCACTTATTGCGGGATTGGACTGAGCACCTGTGTACCCTTTGAGATCATAGAACATTTATCACTACCCAATGAATTGGAGGTATATATAGGTCCCACCCATAATAAAATTAAATCATACATATGTGTTCCACAATAACCTAAATCATTCAACATATCAAAACTGTTGACCTCACCTGTTTTGATAATCCCAATTATGTGTTCATATATTATGCTACTCTCAATTACTGATGATCTACATTTTAATTCTTTCAAATCGCTGATCAAGTTAATAATAATGTTTAAATAATCTCTGATTTATGTCAATCTCGATTATCCCTATTTATCTTTGAAACAATTCTAAGTCACTCAGATTTGGTTTGCATAAGAGCTACCGATAGCCAGAGCTACCGATAGCCAGAGCTACCGATGCACACAGAGCTACCGATGCACACAGAGCTACCGATGCACACAGAGCTACCGATGCACACAGAGCTATCGATGCACACAGAGCTACCGATGCACACAGAGCTACCGATGCACACCGAGCTACCGATTTTAAGAGCTACCGATGGAAGATCCCTACACCGAGTCAACTATACACGTCTACAAACAAACGGCTACCTATAATGAACTGAAACTGTACCAAGTACGATCAAAAAGCATAATCACTCCTTCTTGTCAGAAAAACAAAAAGGATATAAAGAGGACATTATGTATGTGTCAAACAGAGTTGTGTGTGAAAAAGAAAACAAGAAGAGATCAAGAAAAAAGAACACATTAGAGATCAAGCTCAAAACGTGCCAAGATCAACTGGAGAACATGCACTCACGAGACTAATACTACTAGACTCCAGAACATAGAGCATACATCGAGCAATCCATGTTAATGAAGAACCACACAAAACTCATCATTCTTTTGAGCCGATAAGCAAGCTTAACCTCGAAGTCAAGGAAGCAGATGGTACTCTGTTTTCAAGACAAAAACCAGAAGAAGACTCAGAAGGAATTCTAGTCAACAAAAGAAGTCAAGAGCTACACAAAGATCACTAGAGCCATTTCTACTCTCTAAATCTTTATCTCTGTGATTTACTTTTTACATTACGAGCAGTGTGTGTTATCTGTTGTATTTTACACACACACTATCTCCTGAACCATAACTGGAGGATTTGTAAATCCTCACTCATTATCTTTTCATTCCTTTTCCCCCTGTGGATAGTGGTAGAGGTCGTGTGTGACCTGGACAGCTGGTTGCTCTTGTTTTGTTCCCACGACTAACAGTGGTAGAGGTCTTGGACCTGGACAGTTGTAAACTGTTGAACCCTGATCCAGGGTGTGGATCATCCTTATATAAAACTTTTGAGAGGACTAAGTCTCGGCTTGAGACTAATCCTCTTGGTTAACTCATCTGTGTTTTTAGTTAAAGTTTATATCCATACAATACTTTTATTTCATATTCCGCTGCTATTACTTTGAAATATAATTTATCTTCAAAGCAACTTTGATAGTTAAACTCGCAAGTGTTTATATTTATTGTAAACTAGTAAGTTAGTTTCAAAAGTTAAATTAATCATTAGATTAAGTTAACTGAGAACTAATCAATCTTTGAGAAACTAATTGAACCTTTATAATCTGTATAAATTCACTACAGTTTAATCTGTTTTTGAAATTGGGGGATTTTAATAGAAATTGTTTTTAGCAGAAATTTTAATTGGAACTCAATTCACCCCCTCTTGAGTGTCCACTCCGACCAACATTTGGTATCAAAGGTTGGTTAATATTTTCTAAAAGTACTCTGTTTTTCAACTGTGATTTTTGTTGTATTTTAAAGTTCTTAAAATTTCTGTTATTTCTAAATTTTTATCTCATTAAAATTATTTTTGTAATGTCATGGATAATAGACTTGAGGGTGCTGCTACTAACCGGCCACCTTTCTTTAATGGAAATAACTATGCTCAGTGGAAACTTAAAATGAAAATTCATCTAGAAAGCATGAGTTTTGATATTTGGACTGCTATTGAATCTGAATATAAGGTTCCCACTACTGATAGATCTACTTGGGATGAACCTACAAAGACTGCTTACAATAATAATTGTAAAGCTATGAATGCTCTGTACTGTGCTCTAGGAGATGAAGAATTTAATAGAATTTCTGCATGTAAAACTGCTTTTGAAATTTGGGATACCTTGGCTGTTTCTCACGAAGGAACAACCAATTTTAAAGAAATGAGATTAAACACTTATACAATTAAATATGATAATTTCAAAATGAAGGCTGATGAACCTATTTTTGACATGTATCTCAGGTTCAATGAGATAGTGAACACAATGAGCTCACTCGGAAAGATTGTTCCTGCAAAAGAAAAAATTATGAGAATACTGAGATGTTTACCAGATAGATGGAGAGGTACATCCGTTTCAATTAGAGAATCCTGTGACATTGGAACACTTCCAGTCAAGGAGTTAATTGGTAAGCTGATGATGTATGGAGAAGAGCTTAAAGTAAATAAAGAAGAAGATGAGGAACCCAAAAGAAAATCTGTAGCGTTTAAAACTACTGCCTTTAAGAGTAAAGACAAGGATAAACTACAAATGGAGACTGAGAGTTCAATGATTGAAAATTCAGAATCTGACAGTGATGCCGAGATGGCTCAAATAGCCAGGAGATTCAAAAAGTTTTATAGGAAAAAGAAATTCTTTAGGACACCAAATTACAAGGGAAAGTATGATCAATAAGGCAAATGGAAAAAGGATTGGAAGAAGGCTGACAGGACTGATGAAGTTGTCTGCTATGAATGTAAGCGAAAAGGACATATCAAAGCAGACTGTCCAAAGTTAAAATTCAAAAAGAAATATGATTACAAAGACAAGAAGTACAAGAAAGCCATGAAAGCTACCTGGAGTGCTTTAGAAGACAGCACTAGTGAAGCAGAATCTTCAGACTCTGAAAGAAATCGATCCAACATGTGTTTCATGACAAATACTTCTGAGGTAACATCTAACACTCCTGTTTTAAATTCATATTATTCTGGAGATGATTCTAATTCCGAAAACATGTCAAAATCTGAACTATTTGAGTACTGTGATATGTTGGAAGAGACCTGTAATGAGCTTAAAGACAAATACAAAGATTTAAAGAAACAGTATGCTTTAAGTGTTAAGCATAAATCTGATCTTGATATAGAAAAGGAAAAGAATGCTCAACTAATAAAGGAAAATACAGAACTGAAACTGTCAAATGACCAACTTAGAAAGGACTTATAAAAATTCACAAATGGAAAGGATACGTTAACTCAAATGCTAGGAAAGCAAGTTTCACCTAGATATGCTACTGGTTTGGGATACCAACCTGGACAGAGACAGTTCACTAGAACCTGATTTATTCCTATGTCTGAAAAAAATTCTACTAGTTCCAGTTTTGGATATTCATATGCCTCAACATGTTGTTCACATGATTATAGACCAAATAAAGTTTATCTTTCAAAATATGTTATTTCTGTTAATTGTATGGGACCCATACAACAAATTTGGGTACCTAAGGCCCTGTTTGCTAACCTATCTGGACCAAAGAAAATCTGGGTACCAAAGTCATTTCCTGTTTAAATCTGTTTTATAGGAGACCTGCTTGAAGAGCTGTCACAATAAGATATGGTATTTAGACAGTGGGTGCTCAAGACACATGACTAGAGATTTTTCTTGCTTCAAGAGCTTAATAAAGGTTGATGGAGGTCATGTCACCTTTGGTGACAACTCTAAAGGAAAAATCATCGGCCTTGGACAGATTGGTAACACTGACTCAGTATTGATTTCTAAAGTTTTATTCGTTGATGGACATAAATATAACATGCTTAGTATATATCAATTATGTGAAGATGGTTTCAATGTAAAGTTTGAAAATAACTCGTGTGATGTTTTTAACTCTAAAAATTCATTAGTATTTTCTGCTCTAAGGAATGAAAATGTTTATGCTGTTGATTTAAACTCTTTAGCTAAACAAAATATTTATTGTTTAAATGCTTTTCAAAAAGAGTCTTGGCTATGGCACAGAAGATTAGGACACTGCAACATTCACTCACTTAGAAAACTTTCTAAGAAGAACTTAGTTAGAGACTTACCAAAGTTAGAATTACCAAATGACAAAGTGTGTAATCCCTGTCAAAAGAGAAAACAACACAAAGTTTCTTTTAAATCAAAGAAAGAAGTCTCAACTTCTCAACCACTTGAGTTGGTTCACATGGATTTGTTTGGACCATCAAGAGTTTCTTGTTTAAATGGGAAGCATTATGTCTATGTTCTTGTAGATGACTTTTCTAGATATACTTGGGTATACTTTATAGCTCACAAAAGTGAAGCTTGTTCTTACTTTATTAAATATTCCAAGTCTGTAGAGAACCTTAGTGGACTTAAGATTAAGACCCTGAGAAGTGATCATGGTCGTGAGTTTGAAAATCATGAGTTTGAATCTTATTGCTCACACAATGGCTATAGTCACAATTTCTCTGCCCCTAGGACACCCCAACAAAATGGTGTAGTAGAAAGGAGAAACCGAACCCTTCAAGAAATAGCTAGAACTATGCTCAATGAATATGAACTGCCTATTTACTTTTGGGCTGAAGCTGTTAATACAGCTTGCTATGTTATTAATAGAGTCTCGATCAGACATGTTCTTAAGAAAACCCCATATGAATTATGGAACAATAGAAAGCCTAAGGTTAATTACTTCAGAGTTTTTGGTTGCAAAGTCTTTGTACTTAATACTAAAGATAATCTGGATAAGTTTGCTCCCAAAAGCGATGAAGGAATTTTTCTGGGCTATTCTATTTCAAGTAAAGCTTATAGAGTTTTCAATAAGAGGACCAAATGTGTGGAAGAATCTGTTCACATCAAATTCGATGAAACTGATCCACATGAGCCTAAAACCTCTCTTGAGAATATTGAAGAAGATTTGTCTATTCTGGACCTTAATGATAAATCTAAAGAACCTGTTATAAAAACATCTAGTTCTGGACTTTCTCCAGAATCTGCTTCTGTTGAACCCGAACCTATAGATGAACCTGAAGTTTCTCGTACAACCTTTACCAAATCGACGAAGATTCTAAAGAATCATCCTTTAGATGCTGTTGTTAGTAATTTTGATAGAGGAACACAAACTAGAGCTTCTCTAAGGAACCAGGTTGAACATAAAGCTTTTCTGTCACAGCTAGAACCCAAAAATATCAATGATGCTATCAATGATGAATTTTGGGAAATAGCCATGCAAGAAGAGTTGAATCAATTTGAAAGAAACAAAGTCTGGGAATTAGTTGACAGACCCAAGGACACCTTAACAATAGGCACAAAATGGGTTTTTAGAAATAAAGTTGATGAATCAGGAAACATAGTTAGAAACAAAGCTAGACTAGTTGCACAGGGATATAGTCAAGAAGAGGGTATAGACTATGGAGAAACTTTTGCACCTGTAGCTCGACTAGAAGCTATTAGGATCTTACTTGCATATGCATCACATTTTAATTTCAAGTTATATCAAATGGATGTCAAAGATCATTTCTAAATGGTTTTATAATTGAAGATGTTTTTGTGGAACAACCACCTGGATTTACAAACCCTCATTTTCCAAATCAAGTTTTTAAACTTTCTAAAGCTTTATATGGTTTAAAACAAGCTCCAAGAGCTTGGTATGATAGACTCAGCAATTTTCTTATTTCAAAAGGTTTTACTAAAGGGATCGCTGATCCAACTCTTTTTATTAAAAGAATTTATAAAGATGTTTTAGATGTACAAATCTATGTTGATGATATTATATTTGGATCTTCTAAACACTCTCTATGTACTGATTTTTCAAAAAGTATGCAAAATGAATTTGAAATGAGCTTAATGGGAGAGCTTAAGTATTTTCTTGGTTTTCAAATTTTTCAAACTAGAGATGGATTTATTTTAAATCAAAGTAAATATACCAAAGATCTTTTAAAACGTTTTGGTTTGGACAGTATTAAGGAAAGTGAAACTCTTATGAGTACAATCTGTAAATTGGATACAGATGAAACTGGGAAACCAGTGGATCAAACCAATTACAGAGGTATGATTGGTAGTTTACTTTATCTTACTGCTAGTAGACCAGACATTATGTTCAGTGTCTGTATGTGTGCTAGATTTCAAGCTAATCCTAAAGAATCACACTTACTGGCTGTTAAAAGGATTTTTAAATATCTTAAGCATACTGTAAACTTAGGTTTATTTTATCCAAAAGGACAATCATTTGACCTAACTAGCTATTCAGATGCTGACTTTGCTGAATGTAAGTTAGAACGGAAGATCACATCTGGAACATGTCATTTACTCGGTAAATCCCTAGTGTCATGGTGTAGTAAGAAACAGAACTCAGTCGCATTGTCTACTGCCGAAGCAGAGTATATAGCTGCTGGTAGTTGCTGTGCACAAATTCGGTGGATTAAACACACTTTATTGGACTATGGATTTGAGTTTAAGCATGTTTCAATCAACTGTGACAACACTAGTGCAATAAACATATCTAAGAACCCTGTATCTCACTCTAGAACCAAACACATAGATGTAAGACATCATTTTCTGAGAGATCATTATCAAAAAGGTGACATTACTCTTGAATTTATTGGCACTGAACATCAATTGGCCGATATTTTCACTGAACCTTTAAGTTCTGATAGGTTAAGTTACATTAGGCACGAGCTGGGGATGATCAATTCTCACCGATGATCAATTCTCACCGATGTTGAAATTCTCACCGATGAGAAATTCTCACCGATGTTGAAATTCTCACCGATGATCAATTCTCACCGATGATCAATTCTCACCGATGTGAAATTCTCACCGATGTGAAACTCTCACCGATGTTGAAATTCTCACCGATGATCAATTCTCACCGATGTGAAATTCTCACCGATGTGAAATTCTCACAGATGTTGAAATTCTCACCGATGTTGAAATTCTCACCGATGATCAATTCTCACCGATGCCTTATTTTTTTGAAACTTCTGTCTGCCGCCAAGAATATGAATCGTTTTTTATGTTATTTTACTTTATTCATTTATTTATGATTCCTACGTGATAAAACTAAGCCTAAACCACTTCTCACTCCACCGGACCCAAAACTTTTCACCTTTGACTCCTAGCTCCCTAATCGACTGAGAACCCTAATTCCGCGATGGCAAAAACCAAGATTCCTGCCATCAGAGATGACAGTGTAGAGCCTAAAACAAAGAAACAGAAAGTGCAGCAAGAAGCTCGTGGAAGTAATGTCAGAACTAGGTCGGGAAAGCGACCAGTAAACCCTCATTTGCAGAATAGAGATATTGTGATTGAAAAGGAACTATGCGTAGATTGGTTGCTACCAAGCAAGTCGCTGGTGCTTGCAATTCTGGAAAATCAGAGATGGGTAGATTGTTTTTCAAATAACAATGGTCCATACTACCCGAAGTTAGTGAAACAGTTCTACGAATTCGTAAGCTTCGAGAAGTCTGAAAATGATAATCGGGTAAGTTCTTTTTTAAATGGAAAAGAAATGTCGTTTTCATCAGTAGAGTGGGCAGAATGTCTCAAAGTCCCACATGAAGGTGTATCCGGGTATGTCACAAGAGCAATTCCACCTACCAGTAACATCTTTGACTATGATACAGCTTTAAAAGAGCTAACGGGTAATGGAAGTCAAAGGCAAGTGGTTGCTACTGAATTGGATGGAGAGAATAGACTGCTTTTCAAATTTTTTCAACATGTTTTGATACCGAGGAGAGGAGACTTTTCTAATCTGAGATATCAAGATATTTATCTTCTACATCTATTAAGACATGGTGTGAAAGTTAATCTGTGCAGACTGTTGTTGAATCAAATGGAAGATATCATTAGGCCAAAATCAAAGACTAATGCTTTATTCTTTTCCAAAATGATCTCTGTGATGATAAAAGTGAAAGGGATAGCTGAGTCTCAGGATGAGACAGTTGTAGTTAAGAATAACTTCTGTATCACTACTACAGTTTTTAAGTACATGAAAATCAATTGGAACCAATGGAAAGGAGAATGGTTCAGTGATGACCAGAGGGTGTATGATAAGTTTAATCCTGTGGATTATCCTTCAAGACCAAAAGATAAAAGAGATCCAGGTTTAGGATCTGATGAAGAGGAACCCGAGTACAGTGATGAGTCAGAAGAAGAAGAAGAAGAAGAAGAAGAGGAAGAAACTCCTATGGATATTGGAGGAGATCCAGACTTTCCTCCAAGTCCTGTTACTGAGTTTGTATACTCAAGAAAAGGAAAGGTAGAGGAAGTGTTATCTACTCATGAGGAAGACCAACCAGTTCCTCAGCAAGAAGGAGGAAAAGAAAATGTATCTGAATCATCTGATTCTGCTAGGTTGAGTCTGAGTCCATTGATTGAAAAATCAGTTGTGCCTACTGTTGAAGTAGAAAAAGAAAGAGAAGAAGCTGTACCTGTTTTAGAAAATCTCATTACTGCTGCTAAGATAGAAGCTGTTGTGGAAGACTCTGATGAAGAAAGACCAGCAGAAAATGTAGTTGTTGTACATAGGAATGCACCCATTGAGGGGGAGCATCATTCCAATCTTGGAAATGTTACAGTGGCTGTTGATATTGAAGACTGGGTAGAAGACCTAGGTTTTATAGTCTGTGGTTTGGATTATACTGATTCGGATAATGAAGTATCCTTGAATAGACCAAAGATCAGCTATGACATCAATTCTGAGTTATTGCCTAATGATGTGGTCCGAGTACATGATTTAGATGTGCTAAAAGAAAATCTCAAAGTCAGTTTTGTAGAATAAGTAAAGACAATGGAATCTTTTTTAGTCTCCTTGATTCGATCAGTCATGAATGATTCAGTAGTCAGCTTAGCTTCTGCACGAGTATCTACTACAGTTGCACCTACTGATTTTGTTATAAAGTCTGATCTTGAATCTCTGAAGCATGAGCTCAAAGAATCCTTCACTGCCTCAGTTACTGAGATGAAGCACTGTTTTCCTGAAGAAATGATGTTGTTGTAACAATATTTTGAGCTTTCTCTTGGTTTCAATCTGTCAACTTTTATGGGTGAGCTGATGGAAGCCATTAAAAAGTGCCAGACCCAATCTTCTAGAATAGAAGCAGATCTTGGAGCCTTACAGAAGTCTGTTACTGCTTTAGATTCTTACATGAGCTCAAATCCTCAAGCAGATAAGGATTTAGCCTATGTAAAAAGAGTTGTAAGCCAAATGGTCTCAGTATTTGAAGATTTCAAATCTTCTATAAAGGATCATGTTAAAAATCAGGACTCTCAACTGTAAACTCTGATTAGTGGCTTGACCAAAAGTTTCAAAGAAACTGTATCCTTCTCGGTTGGTCCTCTAGCTTCAAAAACTACACTTTATTTGAATCAAATACGAGCTATGATGAAGGAGGATCTTGGTTCTATTTCAACCAGTGGATCTGGGGACTCATCAGATCTAAGCCGGGTAGTGCTTTCTACAAGAGATTCAGTAAGGGAAATAATGAAAATTGTCCATGACACTATGAAAGAGGCCTCTGCCTCTCAGGAGGAAATCAAGAACAAGGTAGATTATTATTTCCAAAGGATTTTTACCAAGCAACAACTCACCCATCATTTCAAGCTGATGTTGGAAAACAAGAAGTTACCCCCTGTAACTCAAGCCTTCCGAGAACAAGTGAGCAAGCTAAGAGAGCTGACTCCTGCCTTAGAAAAATTTATGCAGAACAAAGATGATTTTATATCTGCTATGGAAAGAGGAGGAGGAATTATTATGGATTTCAGAAATCTGTTGCTTCCCTTCTTGCATGTTGATGCCAGACCTGTTATTGTCCCTCCTGACTTGCCTACCTCTGCCTCTACCGAGTCTCCACTCCAGATGACTCCTGCTCAGGCCATCCGAAGCCTCACACCTATGATCACTCAACAAACCTCCCAATACAGGCCATGCACTGTGTCAGTGGCTCAGCCTCCTGTGATCATTTCTGGAATTCCAAAGCCCTCACTCACATCCTCACCACCTACCTCTTCTTCTGATCCAAAGGGCAAATCTCATATTGAAGATCCGGATTGCTGAAGTGGCCAGGCTGTTTGATAGGAATTGTTTTTTCTTTTCTTATTTCTCTTACATTTTGTTTATGTAAGCTTTGTCTGGTCTAATACAAATGCTTTTCTTTACACTATCTCTGTTTCTCAGTTTTCTCTGTCTGCTTTCCCACTTTTTGATTATCACAAAGGGGGAGAAAATTATAAAGGGGGCGAAAATATAGAGAGAAAGGGGGTAATATCCAAGGGAAGAAATTTTTGAGCCTTTTCAGCTATTCTTATACTATTTTATTCTGTCATATCATAAGTTGTGATTATCAAAAAGGGGGAGATTGTTGACCTCACCTATATTGATAATCCCAATTATGTGTTCATATATTATGCTACTCTCAATTACTGATGATCTACATTTTAATTCTTTCAAATAGCTGATCAAGTTAATAATAATGTTTAAAAAATCTCTGATTTATGTTAATCTCGATTATCCCTGTTTAGCTTTGAAACAATTCTAAGTCACTCAGATTTGGTTTGCATAAGAGCTACCGATAGCCAGAGCTACTGATAGATAGAGCTACCGATGCACACAGAGCTACCGATGCACACAGAGCTACCAATGCACACAGAGCTACCGATGCACACAGAGCTGCCGATGCACACAGAGCTGCCGATGCACACAGAGCTACTGATGCACACAGAGCTACCGATGCACACAGAGCTACTGATGCACACCGAGCTACCGATGCACACAGAGCTACCGATGCACACAGAGCTACCGATGCACACGGAGCTCCCGATTTGAAGAGCTACCGATGGAAGATCCCTACACCGAGTCAACTATACACGTCTACAAACAAACGGCTACCTATAATGAACTGAAACCGTACCAAGTACGATCAAAAAGCTTAATCAATCCTTCTTGTCAGAGAAAAAAAGGATATATAGAGGACATTATGTATGTGTCAAATAGAGGTGTGTGTGAAAAAGAAAACAAGAAGAGATCAAGCAAAAAGAACACATTGGCGATCAAGCTCAAAACGTGCCAAGATCAACTGGAGAACTTGCACTCACGAGACTACTACTACCAGCCTCCAGAACATAGAGCATACATCGAGCAATCCATGTTAAAGAAGAACCACACAAAACTCATCATTCTTTTGAGCCGATAAGCAAGCTGAACCTCGAAGTCAAGGAAGCAGATGGTACTCTGTTTTCCAGAAAAAAACCAGAAGAAGACTCAGAAGGAATTCTAGTCAACAAAAGAAGTCAAGAGCTGCAAAAAGATCACTAGAGCCATTTCTACTCTCTAAATCTTTATCTCTGTGATTTACTTTTTACATTATGAGCAGTGTGTGTTATCTGTTGTATTTTACGCACACACTTTCTCCTGAACCATAACTGGAGGATTTGTAAATCCTCACTCATTATCTTTTCATTCCTTTTCCCACTGTGGATAGTGGTAGAGGTCGTGTGTGACCTGGACAGCTGGTTGCTCTTTTTTTGTTTCCCATGACTAACAGTGGTAGAGGTCTTGGACCTGGACAGTTGTAAACTGTTGAACCCTGATCCAGGGTGTTGATCATCCTTATATAAAACTTTTGAGAGGACTAAGTCTCGGCTTGAGACTGAACCTCTTGGTTTACTCCTCTGTGTTTTTAGTTAAAGTTTATATCCATACAATACTTTTATTTCATATTCCACTGCTATTACTTTGAAATATAATTTATCTTCAAAGCTACTTTGATAGTTTAACTCGCAAGTGTTTATATTTATTATAAACCAGTAAGTTAGTTTCAAAAGTTAAATTAATCATTAGATTAAGTTAACTGAGATCTAATCAATCTTTGAGAAACTAATTGAACCTTTATAATCTGTATAAATTCACTACAGTTTAATCTGTTTTTGAAATTGGGAGATTTTAATAGAAATTGTTTTTAGCAGAAATTTTAATTGGAACTCAATTCACCCCCCTCTTTAGTGTCCACTCCGACCAACAAAAACCCATGAAAAGAAAAGGGTTTTATAAACATTTCATCATAAAATAAATAATGAAAAAGAAACATAATTCATGACCATCATAAACGATTAAGAAAATTAAAAAAAAATTATACTTGGATCACATCCCCATTAAAGAAATATGTAAGACCAATGAATGTCTTCTTAGATGGAAAATAATTTTGAATAATATTTTAGAAACATTTCTCGAAGAAAAATAATTTATTCTTTAAAAAATTATTTTTAAATAATAAAACTTTGATTAAAAAGTTTTCATTGTAATACTTTTTAAATATTATAAATAAATATTTGAAAACCAATTTAAGCATCATTGAAGTGTTTTCCCTTAAAAATTCATTTAAAAACATTTTTTAAAATATTTTTAGAAAACATGGTTTTTTAATAAACCAAATTTCAGACTGAAGAGAGAATAAAAATACATGAAAATTATAATATACTGAAATAATTTATATCTATTATAAAAAATTTCAAAGATAATTATATAAACCACGTAAAATTATATAGGTGCATAACATAACATGTGTCTCAAGGAAAGAAAAATTGTGGAAAAAATACCTTATCGATTTGGTAACTTTGGAATCGTAAACCCAATGAAAGATAGATCATAAAATGCATTTATAAATACCCATAAATATAAGTATAATTATAATATATTATTGTTTTGGTAATTATATACAAAACACCAAATAAATATTGGTGTATAAGGGCTGTATCCCATAGAAATAAAAGTGAGAAAAAATCACGTACCTTAAGTCCTGACATCCTTTGTACAAATTAAAATGTCATGAATAATAAATATAATTTTTTAATACATATATCACAGAACCAAATTCAAATAAATCCTTCCATAATTAATTAAATTATTAAATTATATTACTCTTTTGTTAAAAATTCCATTTTAAAGTTATGTTTCGGGTAATAACCACTTTGTTTTTTGTACTTGTTTTGACTTTTTATTCTTTTCCACATTACATAGATCCTGATTTAATATTATCCATAATTAAAAAAATGATATAAATATCATATATATTTATTATATATGTATTTATGGTGATTCATAAAAGTAAGAGGTAGAAAATAAAATATGTCGTTCATGGAGATGGAAAGTCGTACGTATGCATGAACGCTATTTTATTTTTCTTATTGGATAAACAGAAAGAAAATTATTTGATATATTATAGTTGCATAATTATTTTTATTTCATATATGTCACATATTTTTATTAAAACCATTATTAAAACATTCCAGTTAAATTTTGAACCACACACAACGCTTTGTGTGGTGGTAGTCTACCTTACACACGAACAACGTTATCGTATTCCCACAATATAGAAATCATGAATGTATGTGTGATATAAAAATTAAATAATAATAATAACATCACAAACATAATATATTATATATACTATAAATATTTCATTATTCCCAACATTTAAATGTGGTAATAGAAGAACGAAAGACATCGATTTGTAAGGAGATAGTCCGCTGTATGCAAGAACGATGACTGTTTATCCATTTGATGGAAGTGTGGGATGTTGTAAGTTATACCATTAAAGTAAAAAATATTTGTATATTTAATATACTAATGTTATTATATAAACATGAAATAATAAATAATTTAATGGGTTTAAGGAATAAAGAAAACAAAAACTTTTGTTGATGAACGTTACCTCTTCTTCGGGTATCTCATTTTGGTTTGCAAAAAAGGGCTTCATTGGATAGATTAATTCCCAAGGAAATATTATGTGATGAATTTATGTAATTTAAGAATATATTTTAATAAGTTTTTCCTAAAAATAGGTCTTTAAGTGTGAAGAAAATACTAAAATAGGAGCACTTTTATGATAGAGTAACGGGGCACTCTTAGAATTCCTTAAAAGATTAAATTATAATAAATTTATGTTATTTCCAAATACCAAAAAATAGTTAGGAATTAGAATCTAAGATAATATATGGTTTTAATATCATCAATTAATATATTTTATACAAGTTTTTATGTTATTTTAAACATTATCATTTCGATTAAACCTTAGATAACCTATTTTAATTTTAACTATGCTAACAACGTTTTTTAATATTAAAATAATGTAGTTTTTACTTATATTCTGTCAATCACACATAAATGTTCCATTTATAAAATTTTAGACATTTTCATAATCAATTATTATTTTTAAAATATATTCATTATTATAATATAATTTAATTAAATGTTATTTTCATAAAATATCATTAGTGTAAATTTTAAAAATATTCATTACATTGACTATACAAAAATAAAAAAAAGCAATATAACAACTAAAAAAATAATTTTATAAACCCCTATTATGTAATAGTCACCTAAAAACATCATTAATAACCTTAATTAATTCAAATTAATTTATTTCAACATTTATATTATCATTTAATGGATTTGTTTATTAACTAAATAATTAATTCATCATCATTGTGTAATTTTTTAAGATAATTATTTCATCACTAAATATTAAAAATAAAATACCATGACTCATATAAGACATTTATATTTAATAATAATACTTATTTTCAATCATATATTCTATTTAACCACATATTTAAAATATTATACTTATTAAAAGTAAGAGTGTGACATTTTCTCATTCTCTTTGATTTTAATAATATCTAAGTAATTTTCATCGAAAAGTGTACATTAAATAATTAACATTTGAAAAAATATGTGTTAATATTCTAATTATCTTTATCCCATAAAATTTGGGCAAGTTTTAGTATTATTTTATAGTTCTGATAACATTATTTTTAACCAAAATTACCCAAATCACCCTTTATTGTGGTAACAAAAATTACCAATGTTGCATTTCAAATTTTCAAAAAATAAAAGGAAAATATTTAATATATTTTTAACATAATATTAAAAATATGGAATCCTTTTTGAAAATTTAAAACATATAATTCTCTAAAATAAATTTAAAATTAATCTCGTAGAGGTGGAGAAAAGGTGGGTTTTTAATATGAAAATGTTCAAAAGTTTGAAATGTTTTTATATCCAAATTCAATATGAAAAATATTTAAATAACATAATTTATTTAATATATGTATAATTAATCTAGTTTTTTTAAATTTTATTTAAAATATAATTTAAAATTATAAATTATTCAGATGAAAATTCAGTTTTTAGTTAAAATGTAGTATAATTTTTTACGGTTCATCAAAAATAAAACTATCAGAAAAATACTAAAAACTCAACCAAAATAAATTTTAAATTTTTGAATTCATAAATGATTTTTATTTTTTAAAATAAAATTTATAAAATGGTTAAAAGTTATTTTAAAAAAAAGGTCTCCTTTAAAAGGAAAACAACTACCATTAGAGAAATACAACATTTTATGAATATAATTGGATTTATTTTTAAATCATGTATAGAAAACAAATAGGATTAATTTTAAAAAATATATTTAATATAATATATGTAAATTAATATAATTCGACACTGTTTATTTTTTTATTTTATTGGTATAAAAAAACTTTTTTACATTTAAATAGTTTTTTAGAAAAATATTTCCATTTATATTAAAAAGGTTTTTACATGTGTGAAGAATAATTTCATAATTTAGTTATTCATTTTCATACAAACTTTTATAATGGATATTTCATAATTGTCTTTCTCAAATAAATATAATAATAATAAAAATTTCTATAAACATAGTGTTGCGTGTAATGCCAACTAAGCCATTGTTGCATGTGGCGCAAAATTAATTTTTTTATAGCGTGCAACAAAATAAATCAAAAAATATTTTTTTTGAAAAATATTTTCACAAAAACATGGGGTGTTATAAATATCATTATGAAATTTATTGTTTCTCGTCATTGTGGGGAACTACTATGACCTGATCAATGTGGCAGATACTATAAGACATTATTGCATTAAATTCATCTGGAACAATGAACATTTTGTAATATGATATTTTATTAATATTAAAATATTATAAAATAAATTTAATATAAAGTATAAAAATTTGGCTCTAGACCACCAAACCCAATAGACTTATACATGGAAAAGATACAAATATCGATGAATTTCAATCCGTTTAACCTCACATAATGATCATGTTTCTACTGAGCCTTTAGTCAATGAGTCCATCACATTTTCATCCTTGGATATTATGCTCAATATAACCACAAATATTAAACAAAATACTTTCAGATATGCTGCTTTCGAAGTACGTGCTTCATCCGTGGATGTGATTTTAGCTCTTTAGTAAGGGTCACCATTTAGGTCTTATCAAAATATAGTGTGATTTGTTATTTAATTATTGGAACCAAATAAATAAATTGGATTAATTTTCATGTTCAATCCACTTCTTTAGCTTCCTTATAAGTCTTAATGTACTCAGACATTGATATAGAATATTTATCCGCAATGTTCTTTTAGTTATTCTCGATCACAACATCTCCATTAAGAGTGAAGATGTGTCCCCTATGAGATTTCATATCATCTTGATCTATTTGGAAACATTCCTCTATATATCCTTTAATTACTAGTTCTTCATATCCTCCAAAGTCTTGGAATATATCCTTGGTACAACTCTGATACATAAGGGTAATCATGAATTCCATCAAATTGTTGTCACCTAGGTCATCTTGATATCTTCCTACTATACATAATACATAGGAAACATCTAGCCTTGTACATAGAATATCATATATGATTGTCCTAATAATTTATGCATATGTAATCCTTAACATAATTTTTCTTTTCTCATATGTCTGAGGATACATTTTCTAGAAAATTTGAAGTCCATGTAACACAAGAAACAATCCACTCTTATATTATTCCAAACTAAATCCCTTAATTATATTTTCTATATATACACCTTGAATTAGATATATTAGACTCTTGGATCTATCATGGTGGATATTTATCCCAAGAAAAAAAATTCCTAATCCCTTCATCGAGAAGAATTTATTTAACCATGTTTAAACATATTGTAGGACATTTACTTCATTTCTAACAAGTAGTTTGTCAAAGATATAAATAATTTAAGAAAACAACAGAACTCCCCCTAAACAATTTATAGTCACAAGTATCATTTTTTTTGTGAAACCAAATTCTATTATGGATTTATTAACCCAAATTGTCCATGACTTGGATGTTTTCTTTAATCCGTAAATGGATCTTTGCAATTTTCATACCTTATTGTCATCATTTTGAGTCTTATATTATTATGATTGTGTCATATTGACATCTTCCTGAAGGTTTATATTATAGAAGGTTGTTTTGACATTCATTTTACAAATCTCACAGTCCTAGAATATCAAAACATCATATAGAATTCTAATGTATTTCAACATAGAAACAGGTGAAAAGGATTCATTATAATGTATGCCTTTATGTTTTTTGAAATATTTTACAACTAGTCATGCCTTATAAGTAAAAACTTGTCCATAAATGTCCAATTTCTTCTTGAATACCCATTTACATCCAATGGGGTTTACATCCACTAGAGGACCTTCAAAAGTCCAAACATAATCTTGGTTAATTGAATCCATTTAATAATTCATAGCTTCTTACCACATGGAAACATCTATTACACTTACTACTTCCTAATATGTTATAGGATCATTCTTATCAACTAACAATTATCCACCATCCTTAGTGACTATAAAACCACATATTGTAGTTTCTTCTAACATCTCTTGTACTCATATGCAGTACTAGTGTTTCTATAACATTTTCTTCTACAAGGAATCGTAGAATAGTTTTCCCATACCAACTCTTTTGTACCTTGATCCTGGACTTAATCAATGTATATCTCACTCCCAATATCCCTTATATATATTTTATCCCTATCAATAAATATTTTTGTCTTTACACTATTATATTTTTGACTTAGGGTCATATAGGTAATATTACCTTGTTTCCTTGGGGTATCCTAAAGAGGTACACTTTGTGCCTCATGGTATAAGTTTTTTTCCTCAAGAGACCTTAAAAAATTATTCACAACCAAAAACATGAATGTATGATAATATGGGTTTCTTTTTACACCACAATTGGTTTGAACTAGTTTTTCAACTTTATTTGGAACTTGTATTGGTATTTTTTCTCTCATCTATAACATATATCCCCCAAATAATAAATGAAAGGAAAGAAAGATAAACAATAATTAACCATTATAGAATAATAATTATTTCCTAAATATCATACATATTCTTTAAATCATTCATTTTGAGAATCTGTGTAAATATTAAATGAAAAATGAATAACATCGCTTCGTGGAGGTGGTCTTCCACAGGTATGCATGAGAAACGTTATCATTTTTCAATAGAAGGGAAGGAAATAGAAAATTGAAATACCACTAACATAAAAACATATTAGTATAGTAAATATATTGATGAAACACTTTTAAGATGTTTATATAACATTTACATGAATTTTATGAATAAATAAACAATAAAAAGACTGATAAGAGCATATACCACTATTCGGGTATCCACTATTGAAAAGTATTTTAAGGATTCTTGGATGGGTATTTTGGGAATACCAATACCTCAAGGTTTTGGATAATGGTGTTGGGAAAGTAATAAGGAATATATTAGTTGATATTAAAATCTCAACTCTTGTGGAGAATAAAGGAGAGCATGTTCCCTTTTATATGTGAGGGAAGTGACACTCATATAAATACTTAAAAAATAAAATAAAATAATGTAATATTCAAGTGAAATTGGAACTCAAGTAACCCAAATTAGAAGATAAAATAATTTTTGTTTGAAATAAACTTAACCAATATGATTTCAAAAAAATTTAGGTTATGTTAACACTTATCTATTTAGTTTAACCCCTCGTAAAACCTTTTAACATTTACCATAGTAATTAATTTTCACCTTGGTTACTATTCGTAATGTACAAAAATGAAAATTATATTATTAAAAAAATTTTACATTCAGATTAATAATAGAGAAACTATTTTTTCATATTCAATTTCAATTTCTGGAAGAAATTCATTTTAGAATAAGTATGTAAAACACAAAAAAACTTGTTTTCTAGAAAACAAAATTAAATTTTAAGCATAAAACTAATTTTTTTGGTTATCCTTTTCTTTATAAAAACCATTATATTAAAGTTAAAATATTTTATTAAATATATTACCAAGAAATTTACTTAAAATCATTCATCAAAAATGAAAAATTTAATTTATTAAAATAAAAACATATTGCACATATATAAAATGTTTTTCAGGAAAAATATTTTTTTTACTTTCATATGATATTATATTTATTTATAACCCATTTATAACTAATGAATTAATATTTAAAATATTTGAATAATAATTTTTTATAATTTATATGGTCATATTAATACCATCTAATTCAAAATCTAGGTGATAAATGTCACATTTAATAATAACATTTCAATAGTATATCAAAGTTCTTATAAACTCGGTGTTTCATGTAAATAAAGTTATCATTGTCACCAAACATATTAAAAGATAAATATATCATAAAATATATTTTTTATAAACTACTTAATCCTGTCATTTTTTTATAACTACTC
This sequence comes from Viscum album, assembly GCA_963277665.1. Taxonomy (NCBI): domain Eukaryota; kingdom Viridiplantae; phylum Streptophyta; class Magnoliopsida; order Santalales; family Viscaceae; genus Viscum; species Viscum album. The sequence goes on from OY728122.1 coordinate 1,912,465,767, forward strand.
TAATATGAGGCTTTGAAGGATTATAGACTTGTAGGTCCTCTTTAATAGTTTATAGACATGAGGGTCTATCTCTATTAAAAATGAGACACTCCTGACACAATTACTCTATATTTGATAATATTTTAAACTCCACATTTATATGATTGAATTATTCTATCCTAGATTATATCAAATCATCGATGTGGGTTATGAATCTATTTCTTCCATGAAAAATTGAACAGTAGAAACTTCTACCTTTAGGTGATATAATTCCAAATTGGAATTCTATTGTTATGATCTAACCAGATAATGTAATGTAATGCCTCCTCCTTCTTAAATCCTTCCCTAAACTACCCTGGATATATAAATAAAAATATTGTTTGGATCACCTTATTCTTCCAATAGACTGGATTTTTTTAACATTATCAAGTTATCTCTTCTTCATTCTCTTCATCTAAATAAAAATTTTCAATAAAATAAAAAATATAAATTTTCTATATTTTCTAAAATAAATTTTATAATCCCACCCGCATCATACCCTTAATCTAATTTTTGGTATATATTCTTCTTCCTTTACTCCACCAAAATCATGAAAGGTGTACCACACAATTTATCTATTCATAATCCTGAAAATGTGATGAAATTATTCCATATTTTTAATTAAAGTTGAATATTCAAGAGAATATGGAAATCACCCTTTCAAGAAACAACATCTTCCTTCATGATGTGGTATTCTAAAATCCAAATATTTTTTGACATGGAATTATTTACTATTGTGTGTTCTGATTGAATAATGAAATAAAAATTTCTCATAAAATATTTTCTTTTTTAATTCCCCCAAATATCATTGTGTGATACGTTAAATATTTCCAACTCTCAAACTTTTTCAGTGTGATCTACTGCAATGGAGTGTAAACTTCCTATTTCTCTTGATAGGTTGTATTGAAATCATCCTCCGTTACTTAGTGGTATTCAAATAACCATAACTATTAAATAAAATATTAGATTCTTTGATAGTGTGACATATGTATCATGGAATTTTCAATTTCAATCATATTTTTATATATATCCTATTTTGGAGTGGCATATACTCTCATGGAACATGACGCTCTAAATGAAAAAGAACCACTGAAATATAACAATCATCTTCACTGAATAACCTATTTGTTATGGAATGTAAGAAAAAAATAAAAAACAAGTAAAGAAATAAAACTTACACAAAAACTAAAGGATATATATTTATTATTTTAAGAAATATTATGTCTCTTTATGTTCATATATAATTAGCCATATTTCTCAATTGAGAATTAAAATGTGTCCATCAATTTCATAGAGTGGATGAATACATTTAAAGAATTTTCTATTTATAAATTTTTGAAATATATAATTCATCTTCCCCAAAGATATTATGAATAGTTTTCTATTCTCATATTTTAGATACAAATTCCAAAAAATATCTTATATATATAATATTTCAAACACATACCATGACATTTTCATTCTCCTAATAGCATTCCACTTTTTTTTCATGACCCTTGTAATCATGACGTGATATTTTTTCTACCACTTTCAGAATAGAAATTATACTTGTTACTTTTAAATATCATTATGAAAGATTTATTAAGGATAAGTTTCCTAATAATTATAGTCCTCATTCGAAAACCATAAAAATTAAATACAAAGATATCAAGATGTTTCTTTATATTTCTTTATTAGTGATTCCACACGCACCACTTCTCTAATTCTCCCATAAATACACCTGCATCACTATGACTTTAATTAATTATTCTTCATTGATTAACACAAATAAAACACCAAACACACCTCTGGTTCTAAAATTCTCCCATTTTGGATTTTATATTCAATACATTCACAAAGATATCCTATCAGATACATCAAAATTCCTATATGGTTATGGATTTATGATCCATTAATTTTCTCCCCCTATTAAATAGAAATGAAAATTTCCTACTTATCCATATCTAAATTTTCATATTTTTTATATTTTTTATATTTTATTTTATGTTCTCTATCCTTATTTCGCTAAATACTATAGGTATATCCCCATAAAATTTATTCCCCCCTTTTCAATAATGTCCTTGCATTAGATTTTCAATGATCTTAAGAATTATTTTCTCTATCAACCATTTGAATGTTTTCCTATAAAAAATTGAGATGTTCCATACTATATCCAATATATCTATTATTTTTTTATATTATCTAACCACATTTTCATCATTTGGATCTACCAATAATCAACTAATTATCTAGATATTTTAAAATCTATTTGTATCACTAGTTTGAATGAAACTTTAGATTTTCTATTTATCCTTGATTCCACTTGATGATACCACTTTTTGAATAAGAAAAACTCTATGTTTTTTATTTCACTCTCTAAACCAATTTTTGAATTGAATAATTCAACAATTTTCACTATTAAATATTTGATCCATTTTCTCCACTATAGAAATATTTTACTCAATGATTCCCGATGATTGAAATCAAAACGTGTAATTGACTCGTTGAAAAATCATTTAAACCTACCAAGATGAAACTCATTATAGGAAACAATAGTTTATGTCAACAACACTAAATCTACCATTTCACTTTCTTTCTTCAATAAAAGATACAAAATTTTCTTTTTTACAATATTTAGAACATCCTATAATCTCATTCACACTAACATCAAACCATCAATACATAAACAACAAATCATAATGTTTGTGATTCGTACAACATATTGAATATTTAATATAACTATTTGTGATAAACTTGTAGTGTCACTTTATATCTATGTTCATTTTATCTTAAAAGGGATCTCTGTACATAGATGACGATAATCATCCATTGAGTGTTCTTAATCAACTTCCCCTAAATTTCTTTAGTTCTTGAATCCATGTATGAGATAATATTTGTAAGGGGGAACTAGAAGTTGTTTTGACATTTCTATCCAACAGCTTCCTGGAATATAAAAAATAGTCATCTAATACTGTAGTGTTAGAACAATAATAACAAAATGTATAATATATTAATGTTACTAATACATCTCATAGAGATATCTTATTCTTTTTTAGTGATCATTTTATACTTGTGATATATAAAAATGTCACTTATTCGTCTCTAACTGTGGCTTGACACCACCATAATATTCATCTATGGCTTTGAAACATCTTCAACTTCACATTTGGATCTACTACATTTGTTCCCCATTATCATAACATGAAACTAAAAAATTTATCATTGAAATGAAAATTGATTTCTTGTCACTAATTATTGAGTTAGATATGACCTTGAATCCATTTAAGATTATTTTTTATTCCTAATAAAAAAATAATTGCAATATTTATAACTCCAATACTACATTTATTTTCTTATAGCTTAACCATATACCCTCTTCCACTTGTTCAAATTTTCATCTTGCATGAACAAAGATATTATTTCAGCACATACTTACCCCATGGATCATATCTCAACATTAATTATACGTAAAATTTAATAATAGTTAAAAATAGTTAAACAAGGGTAGATATGTGCCTCTAAAATCATCATGTAATAGAGTGTGGCTGTTCATGATGGACTAACCCATTGTTTCCCACTTCAAATAATTTCATAGTGGTTATTCTAAAAATACCAATTATTCATATTTCATTTCAAATTATTTCTTTAGGTTAATTCATATTAATAATTTTGGGATCTATATTCTTGATTTATTTAATCACACTTGTTCATGCTTTCTTGGTTGATACATTTCCCTTACATCCTTTAACTACTTTTCTCCACCATAGGAGGGATCTTTCACCAACCTTCACCTCATACTTATGGTGTAAATTTTTAAACCACTAAGTAATGAATCATGTATATCCTATTTAATGGACATAATAGTCACTTTGGACATAGGTTTCCTTGGTTAATCATTCATTTCATGTTCCTTCTCTATCCACACAATTAGTGCAGTTTTCTTCATTATCTTCTAGATTTGTTTTTTTCTCTCAGTGAGGGTTATTTCAAGTGTACTATAGATATTAATTGATTTAAAATTCATTTATATCTATCATTTTCCCCTAAAAATAGTATATATATTTTAATTATTAAGATTTTTCTTTAATTCTAAATTCTTTTCCAATTTTTTCTCATAAAGGATGAATTCTATATAACCTATTCTAGTCCTTTCATGTTGTAATCTATGGATATATGTCAATTTTTTTCTAATAAAATAACTCCCATAAAATGCATACATATTTTTGTCCCTTATTAGTTGATACATGAAACAAAGCAAACATTTATTAATAAAATTCCCATTTTTAATGAAAAAAATCATTATTAATATATATAATTATAAAAAACACAAGAACTACAATTTTTATTTTGGACCAGTGTAAAATAGTAAAAATATTTTTTAAATTAATATTAAAATACCATTAATCATTATTATAATTAATAATATATCCATCATATAGTGACTCGTAAGATAATTATATATTAAGGGTTATAACAAAGTATAATTAGCACAGAAGGAAAAAGTGATACTGTTGACCAGAAGGATCACGCCCTATGATGCCCTTTTTTAGATTTCTAGGGAGATGGAATCACTGATATTTTCCATTTAAAAATCCCAATATAATATTAAACAATTGATACATGATCAAAACCATTTATGGGATAATTTCAAGATTATCGAGATCACAACCCAAACCATTTTCTTTGAACCACCTTAAGAAAATACCACCATCGCACACCTTACTCTTATAGCATACACTACTATAATTAAAGGATATGTATCAAGACCCTTGTAGTATGAATTTTTATTTTTTGTAATAATACATTATCATTTAATTTTTTTGATAAAAATTTGATTTTAATACGAAGAAATAAAGATTGTGTGTTTTGGAAATATATAGTTTCAATTAAATCACTCTTTTTGATTAATTAATGAATTTTTGAAATAAATGTTATTTTCATAAAATATTATTATTAAATAATATTTTTTTAAATATATGTGATAATATTATTTAATAAATTCCAATTTAATTTTTGTGAGGGTTAGAAAGATATAAACTTCGTAAAAAACTCGTATTTTCTGGTAAATAAAGATTTTTATCAAAAAGTTTAAATTATCATATTTATAAAAGGAATTGTAAAATAAATACTATTTTTTAAATCATATAATTAAGTTTAGCTAATGGAAAATTTTTCATAATTTTTTGAGATAATCAAATTTTTTGATAAAAATTAAATAAGATATAAATATATGGTATGCATTATGAGATCATAATACCTAAAAAGGGTTTTAATAAATACTATAAAGGTAATAAATGAAAAAAATAGATTTTCTATTTAAAATAATATATTTTTAGGTTATTTTGTTAATTTTAAAAACAATTAATGAATCCACTTAACCTATATTATATTTTAATGTTTTAAAAAAAATTCTTTATAAACATGACTCACTTACACATTATCAATGGTATTATTTTAAGAAGTATGTTTCTCGTCCTAATAAAACATTGAAACCCACTCTTATTTGGAATAAATACTAGATAAAAACCAAGTTAAGGTTTTTTTATCATTTTATCCCATATAATCCAAAACATATGTTTTGACCTTATTAAATAATTCTTTTCTCTATTTCTGTAAATACCCACAAAACACCCCATTACACTTCACTCAAAACCCATTTATCATGAATTTCTTATCCCTATGCCTCTATAAATTTCTCCCAATATTTTTTTAATCTCTTAAGTTGCTCTTCCAAATCATTTATAAACACCCTCTCAAGGTAAGGGATTCTTTAATCTTCCTCTTTATTCAAGTACTTTCTTTACATTGAGCCTTTTAATTTTCAATAGTTCATGTAGGCATATGTTTTTAAACATCCCTTTTATATCCTTATTTTTTCCATATAATTAAATACCACCTTTCATTCTCATTAAATTATTCCCTAAACCATTATGAATACACATTATGCTATCGAAATTATCCTTGTTGTTTCCATGCCAAACATTTGTAAAGTGAATACCCGTACCCAATTACACTAAAGGGTATTAACATAAATTTAACTATCCATAATTCATTAGGTACTTCCATTTATGTAACTCACAATCCTTAATCATGGTATTAAATATGTTGACATACATTTTTATGTTGTATGATGAATGTGGCGCACAAATTCATGTACATGATATGAATGTGATGGGTGGGATTGGAATTATATAGTCATATAATTCATAGGGTAATTTTTTTATCTCGGGAGATTCAATGTGTTGTTCACATATGGTTATCATAATAACACAATGTTATGATGTCTCAGTAATTATCCTTGACATATGTTTTATGATGTCATGTTTTATGTTGTTACCCTATTCCTATGATGTCATAATGTTATCATCTTATATCATATTTTTATGCTCATTATTAATATTTTAACGGTCATATTATTCATATTAACTAATATGTACTACTTTACATTATGATATATTTTTATCATTGTATTACTAGGATTTATTGCTCCCACCTTTCATATGTACATCTTCATGTTATCTAGTTTAGTTTTATAATATAAATAGAAACATAATTGTATGTTATAGAGATTTTAAATAATATGATTTTTTCCTAATTCAAGTTATTATTATGTTTATCTAATTACCTCAATACACTAGCAATATTTATCTTATGGGAATTTTTATTTGTATCTTTAAGTAATAATTTATGAAATAAATTTTATAAATTATATGGGTTGTAATAGTTGGTATCATAGAAAGGTTAATTTATGTTTGGGGATTAGGATTATAAAACCTTAGTTTATACTATAGGTATAAGTCTAATCATGGTAAAATAAGACTAATTTTTTTTAAAGTGTAGATCGAGTGGTTTCTAAGTAATAAATCCTTTTTTGAATACTAAAAGTTGATGTCAATTTGGAACCGTTGTACCTTGGGGTACCAAACATAATAAGGGAAAATTATGTATTAACATTATCTTCATTTAATTCAATAAAAGTAGTAATAACTACACACATGGCTTGAAACTCTTAGTATATAAATCCCCAGCCTTAAACATTACATGATCTTGAGATAAGTCATTAATTTGACTTACATTCACCTTAAAGATTTTATCAGGTTTAGAGTTTTAGACAATTAGGCCATAAATCATATATAACAAAATAATAGATATACAATTTTGACCCTTCCAAAAGTATCCATTTCTTCCATAAAATGACAACTTTTAAAATGAAACATGTTTTCTTTTCATGTTTAATTAAAACTTTTCCTTGATCCCATACTTGACTCTATTCTTCTTTAAATCCTGTGAAACACATTTCAAAACCTATGATGAGCATAAAAAACCTTAGTAAGGGATACATAAATATGGATAAATATTAGTCTTGAAAAAATTTTAAACCATGAATACTTTATCATAAAGTACACTTTTTCCCTTTAAGAAGTATTAAATACTCTTCATCGAATAGAAGCCCATTGCATAGCCTTTTTGTAACATGAAGATTACCATAAAACCCATAGAAATCTACATAAACCATATAAAGGTAACTTGGGATGTAATCATATTTAAATGAAATAACCATACGGTTGACTTCCACACAAATCACAAAATATAATACCCATACAACTGACTTCCATACTCAATGAATTTGAGGTTATAACGTACCCACCCATCCTGGGTTTATCATAGAACCACCTTCCTTTGGTTTATCATGTAACCACCCAAAATTTTTTATCATATCACCACCCATAAAATTTAAAAGTACCATTATATGATCATAAACAATAAAATATTTTAATTATCAATAATACACTCATAAAATTTCATTTTTAATCATAATAAATCTATTAAATCCATTTCTAAAACCATTTAAATCATTTAGTAAATAGACTTCTGAATGAAAGTGCCCTGTAAAACTTTGAAACTTTTGGAATAAATAAAAATTTTAAAAAATGCATTTCTATATAAATTTATTATTAAATCCCATTAGGAAAACATGGACATGAAATACAAGGTTTTAGTATAATAAATCATTAAAACATTTAAAATGGATATTTAGTTAAATAGTCCCTTAACTAATGAGAAACATGTGAATAAAAATAATTAAGGAATAAAATTAAAACAAACATTAAATATCATAATAATATACTAATTCATGATATAATAAGTCATAAGGGTTGTATATACACTTAATAATATAATAAAGGTGCATAACATCAAGATATTCCTCAATGAAATAATGTTGAGATGAAATCCCTTACAAAGATCGTATCATTAGATTAAAGATAAATCTATAAAATAATTATGTGTGAAAAATATAAATACAGACAATATAAGTGGATATTCAATGTAAAAAAATAATAGGTCATTCAAAAATATTCATGGAAAAACAAAACCAATGACAAAGATATTTAACCCAATGAACGGAGATTGAGTTAAGATTTCACATACCTTAAGTCCGACTTGTATCATACATTATTTATTTGCATGAATAATAAACTAAGGTAAATTTATAATTGTCTAGGAACCCTTTTCAAGTTTATAATTTATTTGATATAACTTATTACCACATTATAAAAATTACATAACTATTTAAGTTCATATCGGACATTTGTCGATATTCGCTACATGAGTCAAAAATGAACTTTTTTTTATATAAATTTTCCATGTGGTCATAAGTACATCATCTCCCATCATGACCCGTCCCCCGAGGCCCGTATCGTGACTACCCCAAGCCCACCTTCCATAGGCCAGGGGCTGACGACTAGCACCAAAGGCGTAATTCCCCAAAACTGGGAAGGCATTGCCTTTATAAATCCTAAACACACACAACCAGAGTACAAGATGAAGAAAAAACTAAGTAAAAGATGTATAAAAAGTGTACTGAAAGTAATGGGGCCCAGAATACAAGCCCAACTATAAAGTACAAATACAACTGAAAGCAAGTATAACTAAAAAGGGACAAACAACTGAAAGGTGAAAGCAGCTCCTGGATCGTCCTCCGGGGATCCTACCTGAAGGGCTAGTACAGATGGACTCCACACCACTCCGTTTCTGTTAGAATCCATCATGCACTGATACGTCGTAAGTTCCTCCTCCATGTATTGTCCAGTCCTGGCGTTCTCGGCCTCCGTCAGTGATGTCCGTCGTCTGCATCCAACACAACGAGGTGCGGGCATAGCCTGTGCAGAGGTGAGTATAATGATAATCAGCAGGGACCCCAAGACCCTCAAGGCCTCACAAAATCCAACAAGGATAACCCAAAAAGTATGAAATCAATAGATAACCATTACTTAGGTATATTCCCATACATATACCTAGGTTATCAAGTAACCCATCTCAATCATGAGGAAAGCACAAAGGTCATTGACTCATCTCAAACAAAAAATTTCATTATCCAAACCATGGCTGCTGGAGAACTCCTCGTCTGTCGAGTACAGTGGGCCTGTCGCGACACCGAGGTGCTTCTCACTAACCTTAGACTGCCGAGGTACTCCTCCTATCGAGTATATTTGGTCTGCTACCAACTACCAGGTGCTCCATCCACTGTGGCTCTACCGCAAAATACCAGGCGCTCCCCCTAATAGCCTACAGAGGTACTAATCCTGTCGAGTACCACAGTTCTGATGCCAACTACCAGGCGCTCCATCCACCATGGGTCTACCACCAAATACCAGGCACTCCCCACTAGGCTAGTCAAATCACTCCGAGTCGAACCAGTCAAGCATTTGTCATGTCTGTCAGCTACTAGGTCACCGCACTATGTACGCTCGTCTCTGGGATGATCCGCTCCCTGAGCTACTGTTCGATACTACAAGTGTCACGAAGTTTCACGCGGAAGTATCTCAATGGACCGCCACGTCCTAGGGGTCTCAACGCAACATACGGCATGTCAATCGGACGCCCGGTCTATATGTTATTGGAATTTCCGTTCTAGAGGCCCGATTGGATTTTACGTTCAAACCAACCCGACTGTATCCCAACTGTGTCAAAACCTCAAGTGGTGTATTCTAATGGAACGGTCTCTCTCTAAGATTTCTGTCGTCGTAGACAGTTTCTCGATCAGACACCCGTGGCCCTTGATACAGGAAAAAAGGTGTTATCAGGCCATAGCAGGTTCGGGTTCGGTCCGACCTAGTCAGACCGACCCGGCCAAACCCTGTCCGATCCGGGGTCTGACCCAGTCCGCGGGTCTAACCCGGTCCGCAGGTCTGACCCGGTCCAAGGGGGTGGCACGAACCGTGGGGGCGGCCTGGCCTGAAGGCGCGCCAAGGCCCGGCCGAAGGGTAGCCCGACCTGGAGGCGGCCCGGTGGCCCGGTTGGCATGGCGGCCCGGTTGGCCTAGCGAACCGGCGGCCCGGCAGGGGTCTGCCTCAGCCGTGGCAAGGGGGAACCGCGCGCCATCTGGAACCCGAATGGCTTAGCCATTTGATTAGAACCGTACTGGCGCTGGGTGGCACTGGTTCAGCTCACGCGGGACCCGACGAGGTCCTGCACCTCCTGGCTGGCCCTAGCGGCCAGCCTCTCAACGCCACAACATGGCGCGATGGCGCCACACCCTTATTCCGTGGCCCGGCCTGGCCGTGGCCTCCTACTGGTCTCTGTGCAATGCGACATCACCGCGATCCTCGTTCGACCGTTGTGGCCCTCCTAGCCACAACCCTTCCTTAAGGCGCGGTGCGACGACACCATTCCCCTCTGGCCCCACCGTGGCCCGCCTAGCCGTGGCTCATCTCTTTGCATGGCATGGCGGAGCCGCACCCTTGTTGAAACCCGGTGGCCTTGCACCTTCAGCTTCTTCATGGACGGCTCGTTGCCAGTCACATTGTGTACTGCCTCCATCATCATCAAACACAAACCAATAAAAGGGGAGTGTCGGGTCGTGTTCATGCGGTCCAAACCCTCCTCGTTACGATGATATAATTCGGTTCACATACCAAACATTTTTACAACAAAGAACAAGTACAAAACAATTCAAACCCCCTACCTCGCTTGTCGTTGATCATTGACGAAGTCGCGGGATGGAGGCATCATTTCATCCACATCAGAAGAGGAAGAGTTCGGAGAAGACAAGTCGAAGATGACCTCATCGGCGTTCTTCGTGGGTGGCGGTGCTTTCACTTCCTTGCCCCAATTGAAGAAAGAATAAGATGGTATTCGTCGTTCTTCAGTGGAAGGAGTGTTCTTCACATTCTTCATTGAGAGTATGAAGTTCTCTCAATTCTTGAAACCCTCTCTCAAGCTCCACCCAAAGATTATGCTATCATAAAAAATAATAGAAGTAATATTATTTTAATTATTGGCAAGAATTCAAAAGAATTCAAAAAGGAGCTAATTACTTAATTGTAAGGGTTTAATTAATTAATTTTGAGAGAGTTGGCACATTAAAAGAAGGGGGAAGGTGAATAGTTTCACTAAATTAATTGGTGGTTTATAGGAGGTTTTAAGCTCGTGTGGGACCCACCTAATAATCCTCCCAAGGAAGTTTATGTGCGAGTGGGTCACACCACCATAACATCCTCCCAAGGGAGGTTATGTGTGTGTGGGCCCCACCACTAACCTCCCCTTGGAGGTTTCAACAAGAAAAATAAAATAAAGTTAAAACTTTAGCTTTATTCAATTTAATTAAAAACCCCCAAGAACTATCTTCCACTCTCGATAAAACGAAGCTGCGGTGAAGATCTCAATAAGTAATCGTCGATGCTGCGAGTTCAATGGTGCCCTCAGAATTCGATTCTGAGCACTGGTTCAGAAGTTATAAAAACCTGCTCATACATTTATTGAATGTACCCGAACAAAACTTTAAAAATTGATTCCAGACACACCGGGCCTCAGAATCACTCGTCGTTAGAAACTGCAGACTCGTAAAATTCCCATGTATTAAAAAATCCATGGGAAATACTGGTCTTTACATTCTCCCCACCATAGGGATTTATGTCCCCGTAAGCAAAAAATCAAACTAAGGGAACAAAAGGCGGTACTGAGCATGCATCTGAGCCTCCCGCTTCTATGTGCTCTCCTGGAGGTTCTCGTGCTGCCAACGAACGTGCACCAGAGTTATCAACTGTGCACGTAGGACCCGCTCCTATCAATCCTCAATCTCTATAGGAACCTCCGTGAACGTCTCCATGTCATCGATGTCCAGCTCTCCATGGTCGATGATGTGGGATGGGTCATGTAGGTATCTCCTCAGCTGAGATACATGGAAACAATCGTGCACCCGGCTCAACTATGGTGGAAGAGATAAGCGGTAAGCCACCTCGCCTACTCTACTGAGGAATTGGAAAGGTCCGATGAACCTTAGAAATAGCTTACCTCCTCAGCCAAATCTCTGTAGACCTCATCGAGGTGAGACCTGTAGGAAGCCATGGTCAGCATTCTCGAACTCCAGAGGTCTATGTCTCATGTCAGCGTATGACTTCTGCCTGCACTGTGCAGTCTTCATACGCTCCTGGATGATCTGCACCTTCTCCGTGGTACCCCGTACCATCTCTGGTCTCACTAGTGCGGACTCCCCTGGGTCTGTCTAGCATAGTGGCGATCTACAAGGTCATCCATACAATGCCTTGAAAGGTGTCATACCTATGGTGGAGTGATATCTGTTGTTGTAGGAAAACTCCACCAAAGGCAAGTGGTCCTCCCAACTGCCACAAAAGTCGAGAACACATTCACATAGCATGTCCTCGAGGGTCTGAATGGTCCTCTCGGTCTGACTATCAGTCTCAGTATGGAAGGCGGTGCTCAAGTGAAGCTGTGTCCCAAAATCATCCTACAACCCCTTCCATAGTCGGTAAGCAAACCGTGTGTCATGGTCAGAGACAATAGAAGATGGTACTCCATGAAAACACACTATCTCCTGAACATAGAGGCATCCCATGCTCTCTACTAATCCCTTCTCTCTGATCAGTAGGAAGTGGGCCGACATCGTGAGTCGGTCAACAATCACCCAAATCGAGTCGTGACTCCTAGATATACATGGAAGACTCATCACGAAGTCCATGGATATCCCATCCCACTTCCACTCTGGGAACTCTAAGGGTTGTACCAAGCCTTCTGGTACCTGTTGCTCTACCTTCACTTCCTAACAAGTGAGGCATCGTGAGACAAACTCTGCTACCTCCTTCTTCATACCTAGACACCAATGTTGTCATCGAAGGTCTTGGTACATCTTCGCCACACCAAGATGTACCACTAGTTGGGAAGTGTGGAACTCCCTCAAAAACTCCTCCTAAAGTGCAACTGGTAACATGGTACGTCCTCTGAAGAGGATGACGTGCTCCCCACATTTAGAAAATCCATCAGGTTCTTGCCCTATGGATATCTGAGCACGTTGCATCTCGTAGCCAGCGTCCCCATGCTGCGCCTCCCTAACTCTTTGAAGAATTGGGGGAGTGACTGTAAGAGACTGTAGATAGGCTTCTCCATCTATATCTGAAAAGGATACCTATAAGGTAGCCAGCTACTCTGTCGCCTCACATAGAAGCTGTATACCAGATCTCTTTCTAAGAGTATCCACAACAACGTTCCCCTTCCAAGGAGTATAGACTATCTGAAACTCATAGTCCTGGAGGAACTCAAGCCATCGCCACTGTCTTAGGTTCAGGTCCTTCTAAGAGAAGATATACCTAAGACTCTTATGATCAGATTATATGGAAAAACGTTCTCCCATCAGATAGTGCCGCCATATCTTCAAGGAGAATACCACTAATGCTAACTCCAGGGCATGGGTAGCGTAGTTCTGCTCGTGTTGTCTCAACTGCTGAAAACCATACGTGATCACTACTCGCTCCTGCATCAAAACACACTCGAGCCCAGTCCTTGATGCATCATAGTAGACTACATACCCTATGCCTTCCTCTGGAAGCCTCAATACGAGGGCATTAGTTAGCCTCTACCTCATCTCCTGAAATCTCTTCTAGAATATCTTTGACCACACAAAGGGTTTCCCCTTCTTCTTCAAGGCTGGAAGTGGTGTTGAAACTCTGGAGAAGACTAGAACGAATCTCTGATAGTATCCAGCCAAACCAAGGAAACTACAAACCTCTGTCACACTCCTGGGTGGCTCCAAAGAAAGTACCACCTCGATCTTCGCTGGATCCACTGCAACTCTAGCATCCGAGATGACGTGTCCCAAAAAGTGAACCTCTCGAATCCAAAACTGGAACTTCAAGAGCTTACTATAAATCTGGTGCTCTCAGAGTGTGTCCAGTACCACCTGAAAATGGTGGTCATTCTCCTCCTCAGTAGTTGAGTAGATCAAAATGTCGATGATGAAGACTGCGACAAAGCGATTGAGGTAAGGCTGGAAGATCATGTTTATAAGACTCATGAACATTGTTGGAGCGTTGGTTACACCAAAGGGCATAACTAATAAATCTTAATGGCCGTACTGACACCTGAAGGCCGTTTTATGCACATCCTAGTCTCAAACTCTGAGCTAGTGATATCCTGATCTGAGGTCTATCTTTGAGAACCACCGTTCTCCCTTGAGCTGATCAGAGATGCCTTCAATCCTCGGGAGTGGGTACTTGTTCTTCACGGTCACCTGGTTTAGGATATGGTAGTCGAAACAGATCCTCAAGCTCTCATCCTCCTTCTTGGAGATTAGAATCAGGGTTGCTAGGGAGAAACACCGGGCCAGATGAATCCCTTTCCCTTCAAGTCCTCCAACTGTACCCTCAGCTCGCGAAGCTCAGCGGGGGCCATCTGCTATACTAGAGTAGATATCGGTGTCGTACCAGAGTATAAGTCAATGTAGAAGTCCACCTATCTTCAAGGAGGTAGTCCTAGAACATCATCAGGGAAAACATACACGTAGTATTCCACCACTACAGGATAAGTCGGACTCTCCACATCTACTGCTCTGAGGGTAAGGCAAGCCAACTGGTGAGTGATCGGCTACACCCTCCTCCAAGCAAGTCTATTATGTTCTGTAAAGGTTCCTTTCTCGCCGGTGAAGGTGAAATTAGTCCCATATGAGCAAAGACACCTCACTTTGCACCTAATACAGTCAATATGCGCATGGACTGTAGATAAATATTCCATACCCAAGATGACGTTGTAAGGCCTTGATGCCGCTACGAGGAGATTCCAGCCGGAGATCTCACATCCTAGAGTAAGCCCACACTACTGTCACCAGTGCGTAATCGTCGAGCCTACTCCCGTAAAAGTCTCTATCCATAAGGATCGAGCCAACGGCTCCTTCGGAATCTCCGAGCTCCGAACGAGGGAAGTGACAATGAAAGAGTGACTAGCACCCTTGTCTATAAGAACTGCATCTAAGGTGGAATAGACACAGATCATACCTCAAATCATCTCTGGAGTTCCATGGTCGTATGCTTCAGATGCCTGAAGCTGTGCTCTGCCCTGTCCACCTACTCCATGTGGTTAGGGTGGACCTCCTAGTGGTGGTGGCGGTAGCACCTCATAACGTCGACCGCCACTAGCTGCTCGACCATCTCCTCTACCACGTCCGAATACGCCCTGTAGACCACCTTGATCGAACCTCTGCCTCTACCTGGTAAGTCCCTCAACTCTCTACTAATCATTAGTACGGTGGGTCGGACAGTCACGAGCCATGTGACCAAGCCCACCGTAGGAGTAACACTGCCTGATCCTAGCATGTATGGATCTGTCTCCACTCTGGGTGCCCCGCACAATAAATCATGAGTCGTGCAGTCGACCACCTGTGGGTCTGGTCCTCTTGAACCTCTGCATCATCTGTCTACTGCCAACTGTAGAAGACTCCGCAACAAGTTAACTAATGGTTGGTATCGCTGTTGGTGACTGCTCAACAAGTAAACTCTCCACTAGGAGGGCTCGCTCTAACACCCCCATCTGCATCGGGATTCTGTGGGAGATAACTGATGCTCTGATCTCTCACTTGAGTCCCTGGTCAAAGGTCTAGGCCCTGAAGAATAGGTCATGTACCATATCAATGGAGTAGTGTGAGAGGTCGGTGAACCTCGATGAGTACTGAGCTACACTCATGCTGCACTACTGCAGATGTAGTAGCTCCTGTATCCGCACCGATCGAAGGGTGGCTAGAATAAACTCCGCCTGAAACAGGACCTCGAAGTCTGCCCATAGAAGTGTAACCTCATCATGAATCTGGAAAATCAGGCTCCCCCACCTTCCTACTACTGCCTGGAGGAGACTGGTAGAAAGGATCACCATGAAGTCGGTTGGTGAACCTACCAGACTAAAGACTCTCACCACAGCCTCCAGCCAATCCTTAGCTGCCTACGGGTCTGTCTCTCCCCTGAACCTAGGTGGCCTCTGACACTGGAACTCATACAGCGCGCTCAAGTGGCATGCACTCTCTGCTACTGGGGCTGGTGGCATCCGTGTCCCAACCGAAAGTAGTACCGCTGGTTCCTCTTCTAGTGCCTCAACTAGAAGAGGGCCACGTACTGAGGCCTCGTCGCTCGGTGGGCTGTCAGTACATACAACTCTCGAGAATATAAATGGTCATCCGCGGGGAGGCATCCTGAAGAAACAGATGCGACATAGTCAGACAATTATACCTGGTGAGCTGACCTGGTTTGATCTGACTTAAAGAAAACTTTTGAAAACACACATGCAATCACTGTTTTAATGTACTAAGTCGAAAATCATTAGTCAGGGTCCTGGTGTATGGATACATCAGCCGCCGCACCAACACTGGACTCCCTGAACTGAAAACCACACTTATACCCTTAACACCATTGCTTCACATAAAAGAAAATATCAGAGTCCTAAGTTCTATGGTAGAACTGACACCTTTTATAGCAATTTTTCATGACCAGTCCCCCGGGGCCCATATCGTGACTACCCCAAGCCCGCCTTCCATAGTCCAGGGGATGGCGACTAGCCCCAAAGGCGTAATTCCCTAAAACTGGGAAGGAATTGCCTTTATAAATCATAAACAAACACAACTAGAGTACAAGCCGAAGCAAACAATAAGTAAAAGATGTATAAAAAGTGCACTGAAAGTAATGGGGGTCGGAATACAAGCCCAACTGTAAAGTAAAAATACAAATAAAAGCAAGTACAACTAAAAAGGGACAAATAGCTGAAAGGTGAAAGCAACTCCTGGATCATCCTCCAGGGTTCCTACCTGAAGGGTAGGTACAGATGGCCTCCATAGCACTCCACGTCGATCAGACTCCACCGTGTACCGATACGTCGTAAGGTCCTCCTCCAGGTACCGTCCAGTCCTGGTGCTCTCGGCCTCCATTAGTGTTGTCCGTCGTCTGCATCCAGTACAATGAGGTGCGGGCATAGCCTGTGCAGGGGTGAGTATAACGACACTCAGTAGTGACCCCATGAACCTCAATGTCTCAGAAAATCCAGAAAGGATAAACTACAATGTGTGAAATAAATGGATTAACATTACTTAGTTATATGCCCATACATATACCTAAGTTATCAAGTAACCCATCTCAATCATGAGGAAAACTCAAAGGTCATTGACTCAGCTGAAACTAAAATTTTAATTATCGAAACCATGGCTGCTGGAGAACTCCTCCTATGTCGAGTAAAGTGGTCCTGTCACGACACCGAGGCACTTCTCACTAACCTTGGATTGTTGAGGTACTCCTCCTGTTGAGTACCGCGTGTCTGCTTCCAACTACCAGGCGCTCCGTCTACTGTGGGTCTGCCTCCAAATACCAGGCGCTCCCCCTAATAGCCTACAGAGGTACTCCTCCTGTTGAGTACCATGGGTCTGCTTCCAACTACGAGGTTCTCCATCCGCCATGGGTGTACCGCCAAATACCGGGCACTCCCCACGGGGCTAGTCGAATCACTCACAGTCGAATCGGTCAACCAGTCGCAGGTCTGTCAGCTACTAGGTCTCCGCACTCTATACGCTCGTCTCCGGGAGGATTCGCTCGACGAACTGCTGGTCGATACTCCAAGTGTCATGAAGTTTCACATGGAAGTATCTCAAATTACCTCCACGTCTTAGGGGTATCAACGCAATAGACGGCGCGTCAATCGGACGCCCGATCTGTGAGTTATTGGCATTTCCATTCTAGGGGCCCGGTTGGATTTTAGTTTCAAACCAACCCGACTGTACCACAACTATGTCCAAACCTCATGTGGTTTATTCCCAAGGAACCTCCTCGCTCTAATATTTTTGTCCCCAAAGACGGTTTTTCGATCAGACACCTGTGGCCCATGATACGAGAAAAAAGGTGTAATCAAACCATAGTGGGTCCAGGTCCGGTCTGACCCAGTCGGACCGACCCTACCCGACCCAGTCCGAATCGGGGTCTGACCCGGTCTGCGGGTCTGACCCGGTCCAAGGGGGCGCCCCGAACCATGTGGGCGGCCCAGCCTAAAGGTGTGGCCCGACACAAAGGTGCGGCCCGACCCGAGGGCGGCCCGGCCCGAGGGCGGCCCGGCCCGAGGGCGGCCTGGCCCAAGGCAACCTGGTTGGCCCGGCGGCCCGATCGACCTGGAGACCCAGCGGCCCGGAGGGGGTCTGCCTTAGTCGTGGCCAAGGGGGAACCGTGCGCCCCCTAGCACCCAAACGACTTAGCCGTTCGGATAGAACTGAACCGGCGCCGTCTGGCACCGGTCCCACTCACACAGGACCCGACGGGGTCCCGCACCTCTCAGCTGGCCCGATGGCATTGCACTCCTCGTTCGACCGTCACGGCCCTCCTGGCCATGGCCCTTCCTTCCGGCATGGTTTGAAGGCACTGCGCCCCTACGGCACCGCCACAGCCTGCCTGGCCACGACTCGGCTCTTTGCGTGACACGACGGTCCCAGGCCCTTGTGGCGACCAGGCGACCTTGCTCCGTTGGCTTCTTCATGGACGGATCATTTCCGTTCTCCATGTGTACCACCTCTATCGTCATCAAACAAGAACCAACAAAATGGGAGGGTCAGGCCATGTTTGTGCGGTCCGAACCCTCCTCGTTACGGTGATATCATTTAGTTCTCATACCGGAAATTTGTATAATGAAGAATGAGTAAAAAAAAATTCAAACCCCTTGCCTCACTTGTCATTGATCGTTGATGAAGTTGTGAGATGGCGGCGTCATTTCTTCAACATCAGAAGTGGAAGAGTTCAGAGAAGACGGGTCGAAGATGACGTCATCGGCATTCTTCATGGGAGGCGGTGCTTCCACTTCCTTGCCTCGGTCGAAGAAGGAAGAAGATGGTGTTCGTCATTCTTCGGTGGAAGGAGCATTCTTCACGTTCTTCATTGAGAGGATGAAGTTCTCTCAATTCTCTAAATCCTCTCTCAAGCTCCACCCAAATATTATGCCAACACCAAAAATAATTGACATACTATTATTTTAATGGTTGGCAAGAAATAAAAAGAATTCAAAAAGGAGCTTATTAATTAATTCCAAGGGTTTAATTAATTAATCGTGAGAGAGTTGGAACATTAAAGGATGGGGGAAGGTGAAGAGTTTCACCAAATTAATTGGGTGTTTAGAGGAGGTTTTAAGCTCGTGTGGGCCCCACATAATAATCCTCCCAAGGGAGGTTATGTGCGAGTGGGTCCCACCACCATAACATCCTCTCATGGGAGGTTATGTGTGAGTGGGACCCACCACCATAACCTCTAATCGGAGGATATGGTGTGGTTTCCCCCACCACTAACCTCCCCTCGGAGGTTTCAACTACCAAAATAAAATAAAGTTAAAACTTTAACTTTATTCAATTTAATTAAAAACCCCCAAAAACTATCTTCCACTCTCTATAAAACCAAACTGCGGTGAAGGTCGCACTAAGCAATCGTCGACGCTGTGAGTTCAACGTTGCCCTTGGAATTTTATTCCAAGCAGCGGTTCTGAAGTTATAAAAACCCACTCATACATTTACTGAACGTACCTGGACAAAACATTAGAAATTGATTCCGGACACACCGGGCCTCGGAATCAAGTGCCGTCAGAAACAGCGAACACGTGAAATTCCCATGTATTAAAAAACATTCCACAGGGAATATGGACCTTTACATCTCCACAATATTATTCATGATTTAAATATCAAATATATCCAGTATATATGTATTTACAATAATCCATAATATTTGGATATAATAAATGAAATTAACCATTCATGGAGATAGTAGGTCATTCGTATGCATGAACGCTACTTTCATTTCTTTTTCATGTTAAAAGATTATTAATTTAATCATTTAAAAGTATATCATAATAAAATTAATATTTAAATGTCATATATATCACATATTTTTAATAAAACCATTCTTTATAAATTCCATGTATAGCAGGAATGGGTCACATCTCTTTGAGGGGGCGGTAGTCTAAACTTCATCAAATGAAATTATCATATTTACACAACATGGAAAGCATAAAGTTATATTTTAAATAAAAATTGCAGAATAATAGATACAATAAAAATATAATATATATCATATGTAAAAATATTTTCCATTATAATTTCTACCATGAGAGGTGTAGGGTAAAATTGATCAATCATTGTTTCATGAGGCAGTTGTTCACCTGACCCAGAAACTATATGTTCGTTACCCATTAAATAGAGGTGTGTGTAAGTGTATATTCAAACCATAGAATAAAAACATCCTCATATATTTAGGATAATTTTTTTTATGTAATCATATAATTATAATATTTTAGGAAGTGGATAATGGATATGAAACTAAAAATCCCGAGAGAAGGTGTTGCCTCTTAATCGAGTAACTTCTTTTGGTTTATACCAAAAGGGTTCCATCAGAGGCTTTCTACCATAAGGTAGGATTCTTGGATTAGGTTAGGTATTATAGGAATATTTTCGGTTAGGGAGTTTCCAAACCAAAGGGTTCTTTAGGTGTGAGTATTTGAGAAGAGGGGGTACCTTTTTATACAAGAGTGAAGGGGAACCCTTGGAAAATCTTAAATTATTAATTAACAAAAATTATTTTTTATTTAAAATGGATCCAACATGATAAATATAGAATATTAGATTATTATAGTTATAAATAATCTCATAAAAAAATATACATGTATTGATTTTATTTTAAAAATTATATTTTCAATTTACTATTAATTATTCTCTTTTAATTTTGATTGTGTTAACAAAATTTTAATTATTATGGGGTTATTAATTTTACATATATGGGTTAAATTTCCCATAATTGGACACTTACATAACCATTAGACCTTATAATCTTAACTTTGGGATTTTAAAATATTTTTAGGATTTTTACATAATTTAAAAATGTAATATTTTTATAAAACATCAATTATGTCAATTTTTACACGACTCGTTTTGTTGAATTTAAATAAAATCTAAATAGAGAGATAACTTATAAAAATGCATTTAATAGTACTATAACATGTCATATTCACCTATGAAATTAACATATGATATAAATTGTGTCAAATATTATTTATTTTAATATTTATAATACCATTTATTTGATTATTTCATTAATAATAAAATCATTGCATCATCATTGTGTCATTATTAAATCTAATTATTTAATTTATAAAAATTATAAATAAAATACCATGATGTAGGTTATAATTTTATATTTATATTTAAAATGTATAGTTGAAACATCCCTTATATAAATCCATATTTAAATTTTTTTAGTAAGAAGATATATGTTTATAACATTATTTTCTTTACTCCAAATTAAAAGTTAGAAGTTTCATAATCACACTTGAGTGGCTTCTAAAGCCAAAGTTTCATACCATGGGTTCTATTTTTCGTTAATATCTCATCCAATTGGATTAGGACAATTTTTAGGGTATTTCTATATTATTATAATTTTATTTTTACACTTATTTACCTGATTTATTCTTTAACCCTGGTAAATAAAAATAATTACTAAAGGTACTATTCATCATGTACAAAAATAAAAGAGACATATTTACATAAGTTGGACCATTTTTTTATATTATGTAATCTATTTTCACAAATTCAAAACCTAGAAATTTCAGTAATTAATTTAAAATTAATTCCTATTTTCAAAATGAGAAAACATGTTTTTTAAAATTACAAATCATCAAAATATTTACATGTTTTTATATCTAATTTCAATATGAAATTATCCCAGATAAACAAAATTTTATTAAATGACAAAAACATAATCCAATCAATATTTAAAACCAATTCAATTTCAAATCTAACTATATCAAAAATTTGGCGAAAATGTGGTTTTGAATTAAAATAAAGTATTTTTCACTATGCATTAAAAAGTAATTTCACCATAGAAATACCAAAATTAAACTAATGTATATTTTTATGTCCCTATTCTAAATAAAAAATTTAATTTTTCAAATATAACAAATAAAATTGACAAAAAAAGATTTAAAATTCATTCACAATCAAAAGGAGGTAAAATGTTTGTTTTGAAAAATACTTATTTTATGCTTGAAATTGATTTTTTTCTTATATCTTGTCTATAAAAAATATTATATGAATTTTAAAAATCACATTGAGTTTATATTTAATTAATATAATCCAACTATAGTGATATTATTTTATAAACACAATTTTTCTCTTTTAAATAGGTTTCCATAAAAACACATCCTTTATATTCAATTGGTTTTTATTTTCATTTATAAAATCTTTGGTAATAAATGAATCATTATATAAAAATGTTTAAACCATATTTTTCCAATTTTGTTAATAATTTTTATTTCCACCATTTCAACGGCTTGTTTATAATGGTAATATTTAAATAATAATATTGAGTTGTTCGTTTAAGCTTGATGTAGAGTATCATGTACATTGTTTAACATAGTGTTTCTTTCTTAAAACTAGGGATGCTACATCCTACACCACTATAATAAATTCCATCCTTGCAATTTGAATTTCTGTTTGGTAACTAGGTTATGAATTTTCTAAATACCTTTATAGCAATCCCATACCGAAAAAATGGTTAATAAGACTATCACTTTAAAAGAAAGAAAGAGAAGTAAAAAGGTCACCTGAGATAACACATATTAGTATTACATATAGGAAGACATGGATATGGAAGAAAAATAAGTTTCATGTTATGATGGAGAGTAATAGAAACATGATTAAGAGAATATAATCAATCATAAAACAAAAAACTTGTGATGGGTTAAACTATAATTGATTTCATAGTAGGAAAAGTAAATGGAAAATGTTTTTGTTATAATATCCTTTTTTATAATGTTGAAAATTTTATTTACGATCTTGACTAATAACATAAGGAAACATGAATACTTTTCATGTATAGTTTTACCCTTTAATAAATTTCTACCACGAACTCATCTTTTCTCTAAATGATGAGTATTACAGATGACTTGGTTATTCATAAAGCACTATAATTAACTTCTATATAATCACATAATGCACAAAATATTAACTATATATCCATCATGTCTTGAAATATTAACCAAAACCAAAAGTTTTATGATAAAATCATATAATTCCACAAAAAGAATAAACCATTGTATGAAGAAAAACTATGTTTAATCTCCAAAATTCAACTTTAATATCCAAAGTTCAACAAATACCATTGATAAATAATTGTCCTTAAAATTCCTCAAAATAATCCAAAATAATAATGAAACACAAAATAATAGAATTATTTTATAACATATTCTACCAAGATAAATTCTAAAATTTGTCTCCAAATAACATCAAACATTCTTAATGTCTCACACCAAAAAGTAATTAACATAATCACATTTTTTCAAGATAGGTTAATCAATTCCATAAATAACCCTAATCGCCATAAGCCCTCCATAAAAACATATATTATTACAAAATATAATTGAAAAATTACTCCTCAAATAAAATCACATAGTATTTTATTTTTCTTAGGCATACAGTCTTCGCAAAATAGTGAATTTCTTCCAAAATAACATGTATCACTCAATCCCCATATCAGTTTCCAATACCAAGGATATCTATTTTATAAAATTTAAGTTCCAAAAATAAAATTTATCTTATTCCATAATCTAGTTTCAATAAAAATAAAATAATTTAATAACTAGGAACTTCATATAAGCCAGTGGTAGGTGATTCACCCTTGTTGCCCTTCATTTGTGGGTTCGATTCTCGTGGTCTTTCCAAATGCAATGGGTTGTCACACATACTGCGGGTTGTCCTTTTTCTAAAACTATATAATTATTATAATATTCCAAAAATATTATAAATACCTCAAAATCAACCATAACATGTTTTAAACTGAAATGTTATTTCATACCTCACATTTTTCATCCTAAAAACTAATAACCCATAATTTCTTCAAAGGTGAATGTCTCCAAAAATACCATTTGTCACCTTAATATTTCCGATCATAAATCCTAAAAAAGGATTTCTAAGTCATTTAACTTATGATAAACATTAAAATTAAAACCCCATGATGATATCCCTAACTCTTAAGAAAACATGCCAATCTCCAAAGATGTCTAAACGATCTGCTGATACCAACTATAAATCCCCAGCCTCAAACATTACTTAATCCTGAGATAATTCAATAATTTGACATACATTCACATCGAGGATATTTTCAAGTTTACTGTTTTAGAGAATTATTCAACAACTAATACATAAAAAACAATACAAATATAATTTGGACACATACAACAGTATCCATTTATTTTATAAAACAATATATTTTAAATGAAGCGTGGTTTGTTTTCATGTTTAATCAAAACATTTCTGTGATCCCATCCTTGAATCTACTCTTCATTAAATAATGTGAAAAAAATTCATAACTTGGGATGAGTATAAAAAATCTCATTAAGGTATACATAAATAAGGAAAACTGTTAGTCTTGTGAAAACAAGTAAACGTTGAATACTTTATCATAATGTAATTATTTTCACCTTTAAGAAAGAGTAATTACTCTTCACTGAATATAATCTTATTTCCTACCCTTCTTGTAACTAAAATATTATCATAAAACCAAAAAATAAACATATAACATATAAAGGTATCTTGGTACATAATTATATTTAAATGTAATAACCATATAGCCGACTTCCACACCTATCACTAAATGTAATTTCTATATGACTGAGTTGCATACCCAATGCATTAGAGGTTATAACATAACAACATGTCATTGTTTTATCATGGAACCACCCGCCTTTTGTTTATCACATAACCACCCAACATTGGTTTATCATGTAACCAACCATCAAATTTCCAAGTACCATTACATAATCATAACACATAGAAGATTTTAATTATCAATACTCCACTCATAAAATTGTATTTTTAATCAAAATAAATCTATTAAATCCATTTTCAAAACCATTTAAAATATTTAATAAAGAAAATTTTGAATCAAACTGTCTCATAATACATTGTACCTTTTATAAAAAAAATACCATTTTAAAACATTCATGTTGATATAAATAAATTCCTAAAAACCATTATGAAAACATGTAAATGAAATAGAATGTTTTAGAATAATACATCTTTAAAACATTTAAAATTATGTTTTAGTTAAAGATTATCTTACCACATTAGAAACACATGAATAATAATAATTAAGGAATAACATTAAAAAATACTTTAAATGTCATGAGAATATACTAAGTTAGGATTTAATGAGTCAACATTATTGTATATACACTTTATGGGATAATAAATGTGCATAACGTCAAGATATACCTCAATGAATAGCGATTGAGACGAAATCCCTTACAAAGGTCATATCATTTGATTATGGATAAATCAATGACATAATTTTGTGTGAAATATATAAATATTCCAAATATAAGTGGATATTCTGTGTAAAAAATAATAGTTCATTCAAACATATTCTTGGAAAAACAAAACCAATGACATGGATTTTTAACTGAATGAATGGAGATTGAGTTAATATTTTCCTTAACATGAGTACGATTTGTCTCGTACGTTCATTGTGTTCTTGAATAATAAATTTAGTTTAATTTATATTTTCTTGAGAAAATATTTCATGTTTTTTATTCCTTTTACATCTCTTATTACCATGTTTTAAAAATTATATAACTATTTCAGTTTATATCAGATGATTTTTCGATATTCAGTACTTGAGTAAAAAATGAACTTGTTTTGATGTCAATTTTTCATGAGGTAAAAATTAAATCATCTAAAGAATAGTATTAATTATTTAAAAATAATATATATCTAGTATATATGTATTTAAAATAATCCATAATATTTTGAGATAATAAATGAAATGCACTGATCATGGAGATAGTAGGTCGTACATACGCATTATCACTAATTTCATTTTTTGTTATATTAAAATAATAATAATTAAATTATATAAGTTTTTATTATAATACCAGTATTATATTAATGTTATATATGTCTCATAGGTTTAATAAAATTATCTTTTATACATTTCATATATAGTTGGAATGAGACATATCACTTTGAGGGGGCGGTAGTCCACACTTCCCCAAATGAAATTATCGTACTTACACAACATGGAAAGCATAAAGATATTTTATAAATAAAAATTATATAATAATAAAGACAATATAAATATATCATATATCATATATCATATTTAAAAAATATTTTCCATTATAATGGACACCAATAGAGGTGGTAGGGGAAAATTGGACAATCATTGTTTCGTGAGGCAGTAGTTCATCGAACATGGAAACAATATGCTTATTACCCATTAAATAGATGTGTCTATACATGTAGATTGAAACCTTAGCATGAAAGCATTCTAGTATATGTATGATTATTTTTTTATTTAATAAAATAATAAGAAGAGTTTAGGTAGTGGATAATGGAAATGAATCTAAAAATCATGAGAGAATGTGTCACCTCTTAATTGGGTATCTTCTTTTGGATTATACCAAAAGGCTTCATTGGGAGGAATTCTTCCCTAATGGAGGATTCTAAGATGATTTGAGGGACTATATTAATATTATTTGTTAGCTATTTTCTAAAAAAATTGGTTCTTGAGGTTTGGGTTTTTGAGAAGAGAGGGTAACTTTTTATAGAAGAGGGAAGAGGTACCCTTGGAAACACTTAAATTATTACATATATATGAATTAATATTTTAATTAAAATATCATCAAATTGAGATATATATAATATAATATAATTATATTTCTAAATCATCACATCCATTAAATATTTATAAATTTATTGATTTTATTTTAAACTATATCTTTTCATTTTACCCTGAATTATTCTATTTTAATTTTAATTGTGGTAACAACATTTTAATTATTAAGAGGCTATTAAATTTACTTATATATGGTAAATTTCAAATACTTGGACACTTAATAAACCTTTGTAATTTATAATATTCACTTTTTGATTTTAAAATATTTTTAGTATTTTTAAATAAGTTAATAAATTAATATTTTAAAAAAAAATCAATTATGTCAACGTTTTCGCTATTAATTTCATTGAATTTAAATAAAATAGAAATAGAGAGATAAAGTAAATTTTTTTTAATAGCCTTATAACATTTCATATTAACCTAGATAAATCTTATATTACATAAATTATGTCAATTAACTTTTAGTTTCATCTTTATAATATCATTTATTTAATTATTTCTTTAATAAGGCAATCACTTCATCATCATTAGGTCATAATTAAATTTAAATATTTAATGTCTAAAAGTTATTAATAAAATACCATTATGTAGGTAATATTTTTATATTTATAATTTATATTTATATTTTAATATATCACTTATATAAACCCATACTAATATTGGTTTAGTACGAAGATATATGTTTATAACATATTTTCTTTTACTTTAAATTAAAAGTTATAAGTGTCATAATCACACCCATGTGGCTTCAAAAGAACAAATTTTTATTAAAAGGGTTTTCTTGGTCAGATATATCTCATAAAAGAGGATTAGGATAAGTTTTCAAGATGTTTTTTATTTTTATAATTTTATTTTTACCCATATATACATGATTTACCCTTTAACCGTGGTAAATAAAAATAATTACTAAAGTTACTATTCTTAATGTACAAAA
Source organism: Viscum album (assembly GCA_963277665.1). Lineage (NCBI taxonomy): Eukaryota > Viridiplantae > Streptophyta > Magnoliopsida > Santalales > Viscaceae > Viscum > Viscum album. The sequence continues at coordinate 1,912,493,649 of OY728122.1, forward strand.
ATAAGAGGGACCTATTTAAAAAAATTACCTTATGAGTCAAAATATGGAACCCCTTTTTTGAAATTCAAAACACATATGTTTCAGTAATTAATTTAAAATTAATTCACGTTGTCAAAATGAGAAAATGAGTTTTTTAAAAGTAAAAACCATCAAAAGATTGACATGTGTTTATATCTAATTTCAATGTGAAATTACCTAAAATGAATAAAATTATATTAAAGTATTAAATATTAATCCAATTCATATTTAAAACTAATTAAATGGAAAATCTAACTATATAGATAAATTAGACGAAAAGGCAGTTTTGAATTAAAATGCAGTATTTTTCACTATTCATAAAAAAATAATTTTATCAAAAAAATAAAAAAAATCAACCCAACTAATGTTTTATGTCCTGATTCTAAATAATAAGTTTATTTTTTCAAATATAACATATAAATGTGAAAAAACTATATTTAAAATTGTTTCTCCATCAGAAGGCGGAAAAAATGTCTTTTTTAAAAAATACTACTTTTATGCTTAAAATTTATTTTATTCTTATATCTTGTCTATAAAAAATATAATATGAATTTTAAATATCACAATGAGTTTATATTTCATTAATATAATCCCACAAGAGTGATATTATTTTATAAACACAATTATTCTCATTTAAATAATTTTCAATGAAAACCCAACATTTATATTCAATTGGTTTTTATTTATATTTATATTAAATTTTGTAACCAATTAATAAATATATAAATATGTGTAAACCATATTTTCATAATTCAGTTAATAATGTTTATTCCCACCATTCCAATGGCTAGGTTATAATGGTGACATTTAAATAATAATATTTTGGTGTTTGTTTAAGCTCGGTGAAGTGTATCATGTATGCTATTGAACATTGTGTTTCTTTCATAAAAATAAAGATGTTACATAGTATATATGCATTAGTAAATTAATAATAACATTAAAAAATATTATAAAGGTAACAGAATTCATATGTGATGGAATACTTGTATAAAATAGAATGAAACCTAGATGTTCATAGGCTAAGGAATACATGTAATTTATCCATTAAATGTTATAAATTCCCATTTGTATGTTAAATATTTTGAAAATTATTATCCATAATTTTCCATTTAATTTATTTAATGGATTTAAATAGTAGGATCTTAGTCAACAACCAGTGTGATAGAAAATGTGATGACAACTCAAATGAGATTCCCAACCTAATGGGATAAGGAGTTGAAAAATTCATGAAAACAATTACTCAATTAACTAAAGTTTTTAATATATCCTTGAATCATGTGGAAACCCCACATATCCCTAAGAAATATAAAGTTACAGTTAACACCATTATAAAATAAAGGCCTCTTAAAGTTAATGCATCTTATGAACCCATTATCTTATAAAAATATATAAACTCAATTGAAAATATCTTCTCTATACATAAATGATTTGAGGAAGATAAGTTCATGATATAAATTTACTAAATGTAGGGTAATCTAATAAAGGGTGGGTGATTATCAAGAATATAAATCTTGAGTAAGAGATCAATGAAATTAAGTGGAAAGAATTTAAGAATTTTTTTTGGATAAATATTTTCCTTGTAAACATCAACTCAAAGGGATAGGTATTTCCCTAGCCTCAAGAAAAAAGATGTAAAATAAATTGTGGTGTGTGAAGAAAACATTACAAGACCCGAAAGATACACTAATTGATTCATCATTAACCTTGAATGTAAATTTTACAACTTCATTAGTGGGTTAAATCCAAATCTATTTAAATATTTGGTGATCCCTGACATTGACAGTTGTGAGGAAATTTTACAATGTTACCTCAAAGTAAAAAAATAGTGATTTATGAATCTCAAGGGTCTCATGGGTATATGGACTTGAATAAATTAATGGATTTTAATTATGGTAGGTAAATGGAGAAATATCATGGTGGTAAGAAATTCCAATATTCCACTGGTCAAAATTGTGGGAAGAAGCCGAAAAGAAATTAAGTGAAGGGGGAAAGGAAATGCTTTATGTGTGGGAATGAAGGGTACCTAGCTAGAGAATCTTGGTGGGAGAAACCAACCATTTTTATTGAAAAAAATAATAGTTTAGTCAACCCTCATTCTAATTTCCAATGTTTATACTACAAGAAATAAGGAAACTATGAAAACAAAAGCACTAAACCAAGGGTTTTTGAAGATAACAGAATCCAAACACAACCAAGGCCAAGCGAAAAAGGGTGATCATATTCTTTCAGAACAACTATGGTGGATCCTAAAAATTATGTTGTTATAGGTATCCAATTATTCATTAAATTATAGAAAATGTACTATTTTATTTTGGTTCTACATATTCTTTCATATCAAATAAGTTTAGTATAACTATCTAGACACCATCTGAAAACATGGAAGTCAATTTAGTGGTGAAAATATAAAATGGGTCAATTATTGTATAACAAGTATATAAATTCTACCTTATCAATATTTTCTATTTAGTTTTCCCATTGATCATTTCATACTCCATTTCATGGAATTAAATTCTGTTATGGTATGGATTGTATTTCCTTATATAGATCCAATATAAATTATTGGGAGAAGGAAATAAGCATCTATATCCTAAATCATCCTCTAATTATATACATGTTTAAGGAGGGGGATGAATCTACATTAGAATAAAAATATCAATAATTGATATTATTTCTTTTTGAGTAAGTATATCTGACTCCAATGATTGAGACTAAGGAAAATACCATCACTGATTACATTCCCATTATAAGATAATAGGTTGATGTGTTCCCTGAGGAATTTACCATTATTCCTCCTGACCGAGAGGTTGTGTTCTCAGTAGAACATATTCTCAGATATTTATCCAATATCTAAGACTCTATATAAAATGGCCACTATTGAATTTGAAGAGTTGAAGAAGTAACAATGGGAGAATACAGATAAAGGGTTCATATGACTAAGTGTTACACTATAGGGTGCATCGATCCTTTTTTCACGAAGAAGGATGGATAGATGTTCCTCTATATTTATTATCATGGGTTCAACAAGATCATGATAAAGAAAAAGTATCATCTTCCCTATATTAATGACTTGTCTGATCAGTTATATGGAGCCTATTATTTCTCTAAGGTTCATCTTTCGCCTGGATATTATCAAGTAAAGGTGATGAATTATGATATCCCCAAGACAAAATTTTGAACAAAGAATGGGTATTATGAGTTCAGAGTGATTACATTTGGACATATTAATTCTAAATCAATATTTATAAACATAATAAATAGAATATTTTGGGATTAACTTAACAAATTTGTGGTATTCATTATTGATTATATTTTTATTTTTAAAAAAAATGAAGGATGAACCAGAGGATAATCTTAATGTTGTATTAAAGGCCTTGAAAAAAAAAGAAAAGTAGTATGAAATGTATAGAAAATTCAAGTGTCAGATGGAGAAATTAACATTATTGGGGAATGTTATCACCAGTAAAGGGATATCTGTGGATCCATTGAAGAGATAAGAAATTAAAATATATCCTAGAAAAACATTTATGACGTATATTCTTTGTTTCCATGGATTATAAGGGTACTATAAATAATTTGTGAGAAACTGATCACAATTTTAAATCACACTAACCATGATAACATGTAAGAGTGTTAAGTTTGTATAAATTGATGAATTTGAGGAGATTTTTAAATTGTTAGAGAATAGGATAATAACTTCACATTTCCTTACATTAACCACAAGTGGGGAAGGATTTGGGATCTACATCAATGCATCCAAAAAGGAATTGGGATGTGTACTCATTCTATATGAAAAAGTTATAATGTATACCTCTGACCAATTAAAGATCAATGAGACGAGCTACTCAACACATAAAATGGAATTGACTACAGTGATCGTCACACCAAAAATTTGATAGAATTGTCTCTACAAAGAGAAGTGTGACATATATAGAGATCAAGAAAGCCTTAGGTATATATTCAAACAAAAATAAGATAAATATGCACCGTCAATGGTGGTTAGATCTGATAATGTATTATGAATGTTCAATCCATTTACATGTTGGGAATGTTAAAAGGTGGAAAATGATTTGAGAAGAAAGGATCGTGCAACCCTATCCAAGATGATTATTTAAATCGATATAATCTTCTTGGTAATGAAAAGGATGGACATTGGAATCTAAACCAATCATCATAATTTTCAAAATTAAATGTTCAACCATATATTCTAAAGAGGATCAAAGAAGCCCAAAAAATTATAGAGATCTACAGAGAAAGGTAGTGAATGCTATGGAGTTAAAATTTGAAAAATATGGTTTTATAAGGTTTGGAACTTATATATGTGTCTCAAAAAAACCAAAACTAATGAATGAAATTTTGTATTATGTTTAAATCTCATCATTATATATTCATCCCGGAATAACTAATATGTATAGATATTTAATGAAAAACTTTTTGTGGGATATTATGAAGAGGTTGATTGAATAATTTATATCTCAATGTTTGGTATTATAATAATTCAATAATAAAATACATAATTCTAAGGTTATAATGTAATCAAATCTAATACAAGTGTGAAAATGAAAAATAATAGCCATGGATTTCATCATAAGACTCCTCTGGATATCTATGTTAATCATGCCATTTGGGTGGTAGTCAGTCAATATACAAATTTAGCGCACTTAATTTCTACAAAAGAATATTTCTCTCTTGACTAACTCTCCAAGATATATATATGGTAAATGGTGAGACTAAATGGATCATCACTCTCTATTATATTTGATCAAGATATGGAGTATAAATTGAGGCATTGGAGATGCCATGAATAATATTTGGACATAGAAATGAGTTTCAGTACTGCTTATCACCCTCAAAATAATGTTTTGAGTGAAAGAACCATTTAAACTATATAGGATAGATGACATCATGTTCAATGGATTTCCAATGGTGTTGGTATTAGAATTTTACCCTATTGAATATCTCATAAAACAAAATCTTTTATTCTAGTATTCAAATTGAACCTTATGAGGAATTTTATCTGAAGAGATTTTGTACATAAATATACTATGAAGATATTGGAAAGAGTAAGGTTATGGGACATGAAATTATCCAAGAAATTACTAAGAAATTTCAAACCATTTAGTTTCAAATGAAATCCACAAAAATTCTAAAAAATACTATGCAAAAAAATCATCGATGTGACCTAGAGTTTGAGGATAGAGGTAAAGTGTTCTTTCATGTATCACCATGGAAGATATTTATGAGTTTTGGTAAAAGGATAAATATTATTCTTAGATACATATACCGCATTGAGATCGTTTTTTGCGTCAGATCTATGGCCTATTGACAATCACTCCCACCCAACATGTCTCGATTACATTACGTGTTCCATGTATCACCCTTAAGGAAGCACATAGAAAACCCCTCACCTGTTCTGAATCCTGAATTAGTCCCTTTAGATAATGTCCTTTCATAATATTACCATTCAGTGAAGATCTTTGATGGTAGAGAAAAAGTTATATGAAACAAGACAAATCACCTGGTGGAAGTATTGTGGTGGAACCATAAGTTTGTGGAGGAAACATGGTAACCAAAAAAGTTGATGAGACAAAATAACCCTCATTTATTTTACTCTAAAAAGGGAATTTTAATTTTTGAAATTTCTAAATGTGGGAATAATATAATGACCCAAACTTTTATAAATAAAATTCCCCTTTTGAATGAATAAATTCCTTACTAAGAAATATAGTTAAATATTATACATGCACTAAATTTTATTATTTTGGACCACAATAAAATTTGGCCATAATTTTTATGCCATTTCAAAAAGAACATTAAACCTCATAAACATTGATAATATTGTTATTATATAGTGAATTTTAAGATTATTTCATTTTAATGGTTGAGATAAATTCTAATAGACATAGAAGGAAGTATTGATAGCCTTGACCATTAGAATTGTACCCTATATAGCCCATTTATCAGAGCATCAAAGGGAGATGGAATCACTAGTATCTTCCCTTTACCAAGCCAAATATGAGATTGACGAACTAAGACTTGATTAAAACTCTTTATGGGATATTTTCAATCTTATCAAGATCATGGCCCAAATAATGACTGTTGAACCACCCAAATAAAGTACCACCATCAAACACCTTACCCTTAGGGCATACACTGGTCTAATAAGGGGTTATGTATTTAAAACCTTAGAGTATGAATTTTTATATTTTTATTTTTTGTAAAATAATGATTATATTTATCCTGTTTTATTATTAATTTATACATTATTATACAATTCATTTGAAAATATATATATTTTGATACAAAAAAATCAAGATTGTATTTTTGGGAAGTATATATATTCAATTTAAAAAATTGTTCTGAAAAAATTATAAATTTTGAAAGAATATTTATTTTCATAAAATGTTATTATCAAATAATATTTATTTAAATATATATAATAATATATTTTGATAAATCCCAACGTAATTTTTATAAGGGTTATAAAGATATTAGCATTGTATAAAACTAGTATATTCTAGTAAATAAGGATTTTTATTTAAAAGCATAAATTCCAATATTTAGAAACCTATTCTGGTAAAATAAATATTATTTTTTAAATAAATATTTCAAAATTATCCGATGGTGTATTTTTCATAAATCTCTAAAATAGTTGAATTTTTGGGTAGAAATTAAATATGGTATAAATATATAGTTTTTATTGTACCATCATAATATCCCAAATGTGATGTAATAAGAACAATAAATAGAATCCAAGAAAAAAATTGATTTAATCTTTAAAATAATGTATTTTTGGAGTTATTTGATTAATTTTACAAACATTTAATGAAATCACCAAAGCCTATATTATATTTTAAGGTTTTAAAAATAATTCTTTATAAACATGACTCGCTTCCACATAATCAATTGTATCATTTTAAGGGGTTAGGTTCTTATCCTAATAAAATATTTTATTCCACTCCTATTTGGAAGAAACCATGGTAAAACCCCATGGTAAGGTTCGTGATTTTTATTATTTTAAAACACAGAATCTAAAACTAATGTCTATAAATTTCTAATGAATTCCCATCTTACTTGTTATAAATACCCACATAGCCTCCCACGTCTCTTCACTAAAAATTAATTAGGTGTGATTTCACTTTACCTATCCCTATATTAAATCCTTCAATGGTGTTCCCAATATCTTAAGAAGCTACTCCCAATATTTTAGAAAAAACCCTCTCAAGGGAGTGGATTCTCTCCTCTTCCTCTTTATTCAAGTAATTTATTTGTATTAAGACTTTATATTTCAAATTTTTCATATTGTAATATCTTTTTATACATATCTTTATTGTCTATATTTCCCATGTAATTAGATACCACCTTTCATTTTAATTAAATCCTTCCATGATCCTTTATGTGCACTCGTTATTCTATTTAAATTATCCCCTGATTTTCTAGGTCAAAATTTTGTGTTCTAAATACCCATTCTAATTTTCACTCAAGTTTATTAAACATTATATAACTATCCTTAATTGATTGGGAACTTACATATATGTAACACAAAACACTTAATCATGTGATTAAATGTGTTGAAATAAATTTTTATATTGAAGGATCTATGTGGAACACATATGCGTGTACATGATATGAATCAGGCAGGTGGACCTAGAAATATATATCCCTCCAATTCATTGGGTATTATTTTTATCTCATGAGATTTCATGAATGGTTCATGGATGGTTATCCTAAGAACAATATGTTATGATGTCTTTATTATTACCCTTTAATTTTGTTCTACGATGCTATGTTTTATGTTGTTACCACATTCCTATGATTCATTGATGTAATTATATTACACCGTTATTCAGGGAACATGATTGTGATTCTCATCTTTATATTATACCTCCTAACTCACATGTACTACATTATATTATTATATTCATTGATTATTCCCTTACTGGTATTTATAGCTCTACTCTTTTATACGTACGTCCCCAGGTAATCTCGTACAGTTTTAGAATATCAATGGAAATTTATGGGAATTTTTTGGAATTTTTAAATAATTTTATTGTATATGTGCTTCAAATTATTGTAATATGTTTCAAGTTACCCAAATACACTTGGAATATCAACCTTTGTGGATTGTATAATTTTTATATTTATGTAATAAATCATGAAATAATGTGTATAGAATATATGGGTTGTTATAAGATATTGTCATAGTATAATTACTTATTCCCTTGAGCCCTAGAGAATGAATACACACTCTTAGTGAGATTCAATCTTCCAAAAATTTAATTTTTCAAATACATCCCCCATTGAGTTATTTTTATTTTAAATTTGGATAGAGAATTTTTTATTAATAGATACCATATTTTGACTTCCTTTCTTTCTTCTTATTCAGGCTTCCATGGAGGAAATCTTTAACTTCTGTATTCCTTAGAAATATATTAGTTTTGACTCAAGAATAGTAATCCTCACATCCTTATTCTAAAACTAGGTAGACATTTACTTCAACCTTATTATAAACACATTCTCCTCTCTTTAAATTATATCTTTAGAGGGGTAATTTTAGATTTCAAATCTTTCTATGTGGACATATTTTTTCATATATCTTGTTTAAGTACATAAATTATGTCACTTTAGTCCTTAATATTTGTACCCATATTCATTATATCCACATTCAAAGCCACCTCTACACATTTTGAACGTGTATTTACTACTGAATGATCTTCAATGAAATCATAATTCACTCCATAAAAAATATTCCTTTGACCAACTTCTTCATATAAGGCTTGGATCTTGTCTTGATTATTGTAGTAAAAACCTCCATATTGATGACTATATTACATGGCAACTACTTCTATGGACACACAATTAATTCTAAATTGTTTAGAATCATTTTTTACATTAAAATTTTAAATTTTCACCTAAATTATAAATTTCAACTTCACAGGATCCTTTTACATATTTTTATTCTTTTTTCTTTTGAAATTTGGTAATATTCACTAATATTTGAATATGATACATCTTTTTCTTTCACATTCACTATTGTCCCATAAATGATCTTGATAATCTCTCACAACTCAAATATAATAGAATAATGAGTACTTTTCCTATAAACTTCCTTGAAAAGTTACCTTTCCATGTCTTCTCTATCCTTGTATCAAATGTTCTTTAATTATACTTAGTAAAAAAAATCTCAAAGAATATATTCCATAACAACATTTCCCGAATCCTAATGGAATATAATTATTTCTTTCTACAAAATATAATAGTTAGTTCCTATAAAAAATGTAATCTTCATAATTGATTCTATATGGTAAAAAATTCAAAAATATTTACAGATTGATCTTCATGTAAAAATGTTTTGGTTATGATACCTCTTTTTTACCATGTTTTCCAAAATCTAATTTGGGGGTGGGTTGGATTATAGTTCACACTGATTTAAAAAATCATTTTCCTTTAATTATAAAAAAATTTAGGTAGTGTTCCCAAGTTATAAGGAACATGTTCAATCTCTCTCATTCACTCTTTTTGATCACACAGAGTAATGAAATGAATATATAAATTAAATCATGCATTGGTTATAATGATTGTTCTTAGTTTACCACAAAGGTATAATAAAAGGAGAATATATCAATGGTGTGTTGACATACCAGAAGATAAAACTATTCACTATATGTGTTAAAATTAGTTTAGGAATGGAAAATTATTCATCCAATGGGTACTTCATATTCATGTATTTTTTTAACACTAGTGAGAGATAAGGCTTGGATAGTTTGTAAACATACATCCCTTCTTCAATAGTTTATAAACATTAAGGTTTGTGACTATTCATCATGAGACTCTACAAGCATCATTTCTCTATATTTGAGTCTCCTTTAAACTTTTATTTTCCAATTATAATTATTTAATCCCAGATGAGATCAACTCATAGATGTGAGGGCCGAATGTTTTTCGTCCATAAAAAATATAGTAACAACAACTCCTTACTCTAGATGAAGATAGTTCAAAACTAAAATTATCTTTTTATTATATAATTAGATAAATCAGTGTGATACCTCATACTTATTCTAGACATCTCTCAAACTACATCAGATATTGAAATAGAAATATTTTGAAGATCTCCATCTTATTCTTCTAGATGATATTTATTAATACACCTAAATATCTCTAATTTATATTTATAATATGATATTTTAATAAAATAAGATCTATTCTATTTCAAAAAAACCCTAAAAATATGTTTTATTATCCCACTTGTATCCAAATCTTAATTGGAGAGTTGGTATTGATTCTTCTTCCGCTACTCCATGTGTACAACATTAAATATTGTCTTTATAATATCTAAAATCTCATTCCATTCCACTAAATTTTAAATGCCATTCAAATCTAACACATATTCTAGAAACCATCCCTCCACAGTATGATATCTTCATTCATGTAATGGTCTTCTTGACTCCAACAATTTCATAGTGTGGTCTTTCATACCATCGTGTTGTCTAAGTCAAAAATCAAATCCTTAATTATCACTAAAAATATTCCTTTTTAACCCCAAAAAAATATCACTATGTGGTACCTTCAATATTTTAAATTCTAAAACTCATTACGTTGTGATATATTGTTTCATGGTGTGATCTGATTCTTTCTCTTAATGGGTTGTGGTGCAATCGTCCTCTATGATGTGGATGTATTCAAATAACCCAAACCATTGACCCTAGTCTGATATTACTTTATGTCTTAACATCTATTTCACTACATGATCAATGATAATCATATTTTATGTTATAACCTTTTGGGTTAGAACATTTCCTCTAACTTAATGAGTATCTCTCAATTGGTATAACCCTTTAAATTTTCCAAATAACATCACAATGTGGCCTTTGTGTAGTGGTTTGAAACACAAAAATCCAAATCTAGCAAAGTACGAAAACATACACAACATGTAAATTACCCATACCTTATATTTTCATTACTCGTATGCTTCATTATATTCTTATAAACTTAGTTGTATTTAATTTATTTCACTTCATGACATAGACATTAGTTTCATAGCATGACTGACTTCATTTCAAGAGTTCTCTATTTATGAATTTTTAAAATATAATACCCATATTTCCAAAGATATTTAAGAATGGTGTTCCTATTACAAATTTTTACTACCTATTCCAGAAAATAACTTATATATGAAACATATCATATACACTATATTCCTTTTTCATTCTCCCAACTACATTCCCCATTTGTTGTGTGGCCCTTTTAATCATGTCATGAATTATTTTTTATAATTATACAATATAAATTTTATTAACCTATTTCAAATTACCTTGTGAAATTACCATTAATTATAGATCCATCAATCTTCATGACCCTAATTCCAAAACCATAACAGTTATATAAAGAGATATTAAGGTGTCTCTTTTAATTTCTTCTTTAGTGCTTCCATGTCCACCTATTCTCCAAATATTCCATGAATATTATAACATCACCAAGTCATCAATGAATTATAGTTCAGTAATTTATAATAAACATCACACCAAATGAATAATTAAATCAAAAAAATACATATATTAATGATGTTATAGTATTGTTTAAATAATAAAACCCTATGGAGAAAGCACAGAAGATAATCTTCGACCTGAGATCCCCTCTGGTCAAGCTCAAAAAAAATATTTCTATAATCACCCATATATCAAGGTGAATGGTTTGAAAAGAATAACAAGAAATCATATCCACACGTTCCTGATAATTTTATCTCTAATAACTAATTTAACATGAAAATAAATGAGAATAGGATGTACATCCATCAGTTAATAGATTAAACTTTCAAAATTTTGATCAGTTTTTGGATCATTATGAAACAAATAGAGAAGAATCTATATATTACTCTGAATATGATTAGAATCAATATAATGTCCCAATTCAATCACTTTTCATTATTTAAATAGGTTATGGATCATATTAGTAATTTCATCAATCCTCACAATGTGGTTATACAAAGAAGTATTTCAGTTCCAACATCTATAAATAAATAAATGATAGTGAAGTCTTATCAACATTTGTATCCAAATATAGAATTTGAAAGGAGGAAATCAAAAGAAAATAAAAAAATTCAAGAAGATTCATTAGAGTTAGTTTAAGGTGATCATTTTTAGATTCATACCCCTACACAAATAATGGATGAGACAACATAGAAAAATTGGGATTTAGGTAAGAAATATGATTCATTAAAGATTGGTAAATATAATACATTTATTGATGTTAAAGTGTTTATGTAAATTAAGTTATATGAAGAAACAATTAAGGATTTTTTTTGGGAAAGATAAGATTATGATTTTAAAGCTGAACAAGGAAAAAATAATTGATGATTCATCTAAAAAAATAAGAACTCTATAATAAAATATTTAGTGCCACGGGTTAAAAAACTTCTGAGAAATAAGAAGTTAAGGATTTTTTTTAATAAAAAATATTTATAATGAGATAGATTTTTATACTACTCATCCAATCGCTATCTCATGTACACAGTTGGGTTAATCAAGTTGTAACTGAATTGAAAATTTATTTACCTAAATAATCATTTCATGATAAAATTATACTTTCCATTTTGGGACTCAAGAAAAGGATTTCATATATATCTCCAAAACCTATGGATGTAACTATTCAGAATTTTTCCATACCAACTTCAATTATTAGTGAGGAATAACCACTAGTTGTGTATGATAATGAATAAATTATTGAATATAAACTAAAGGAGGCTCCACTAAAGGTGTATGAATAAAAAAATTCTAAGGCTTACAAACCAGAAGAAGTTTTACCTACTGTGGTGTCATTAAATAAAGATTCTGAGGAGAAGATTATGGTAGATAAATTGGCGACTTCATTTGTAGATAATGTTACTATGGGTTCTGACCAAGAATATTTTGATTCAAAATAGCTTGAGGTAAATTAAGATAAAATGGATGACCAAGTATTATTAACATTCCTTTTTCTCTTTTCTATGTCTGGTGTGAAGTTTTATTTTCTTTGATCTAATACTTTCTATCATATGTGAAATAAAATATATATCTATTTATTTGTATAGTATTTTTTTTAATAAGTCTAAAGTGGGAGAATTCATGTATGTAGTGGGTATTCTCAATTTTTTTAGTTTTCGTTATATTTTTATATATTTTTGGGTTAGATGTCTTTTAATAGTGTTAAATTTATAAAAAAGGTGGAGACTGTTGGATCCCTGAATGACATGGTTTTGATACGTAAAACATGTTATAGTTATATATATATATATGAATATTTTTTTATGTTGATGTTTTGATTTGGAAATTTATTATATGTTGAAGAATTACATTATGTTTAGAAGGATGGATCATGCATTGGAATATGGTACAATACTAGACATAACATAATATGCATTGGAGGTTTATGTTATGAACTAAAGATAATGTAATTGGCATCATTATTCTATATAAATATATTCCAATGGTTTAGCTTTACTGTATGAATTCATTTAAGGACTAAATTTAATATAACACTTACCATATCTTCATATAGAATTACTTGTTCATTTTTATAGTACATATAGAATGGATCTTCTCTAAAACTTATTGAATCTGATATTGAGCATTAAATTTGAATATACATGACGATAAAATTATATTATAAATTAAAAATGTATATAAAGTTAGGTTTTTTAACTACATCAATCCAACACTAGTAAAGTTTTAGTTTTGTGAATCTACTTTAAAAAATTATAAGGAGAACAGATTCTTAAGGGATGATGTGAGAGAGTATTAAAATTAAAGAATTAAAATCTATTTGGCCCATTATATGTTGATCAACAATTTAATATCACGAAGTTTCATTTAAATACATTGAAACATGAATATAATGTCAAAATTTATCATGGAGCCATGTTTTTAGCCACTAAAATTTAAATATCCTCAACATACTGAGCATTGAAGCACCAAAATATTGTTAAGAACTACCATGAGGATATATATTGTTGAGAATGAGGTATGAGATAGCAAACACAGATGGTGTTGACATGAAAACACAATGTACTGTGTTAATATTTTTTTAAGTGTTAAATAAAATATTTTTATGTCGTTCTACTCAATTATATTATGGTCCCGATATATTATGAATTAAGGATATGAGAATTGAAGCCACTATAGATACTTCACATTTTAGAAATATTGAGGGACTGAATCATTAAATTAATAATATGGAAACATTATGAATTTACTTGGAAGAATTTTTTATCAATATATTTATAAAAGAGACCAAAATGAACTAGAACATGAATTACTGATTTAAAAATTGTGATCACACAATTATTCTACTAATATTTACACTTTTTCTATAATTTTCTGAAACGTGTTTCTATAAGTGATAGGGTTGTAAAAAATATTCAAACATATATGTTCTAATCTTGTCATTATAGTATTGAGTTTTATTTTTATTATTTAACCTATTGTGATTAATTTTTATGTTGTTTTATAGTTTTCCCTACAAGTAATTTTTTTATTGGTTATACTTATATTAAAGGTATGTAGTGTATTTTATTTGACCACCAGACCAAAATTTGGGGCTTTTAATAGTTTTTTCACTAATAGAAAAGGAAATTTTCATTGGGCTATGAGTCCTCTACAAAATTTTGGTTACCATGTGATCCACTCCTCTGAAGGAGGAGAGGGTCTATAAAGAGTAAATGTTGGATTGTTTGATCCAAAATACTATTAAAATATCTCTATTTATAGTTACTTACATTCTTGATTTGAATTTAATTTTTTTAATTTACCCCTATAGACTGCTTGATATAATCACATCAGGGAAAACACCAGTTAAAATGAAGAATCTATTAAATAAAAGACTAATCTATTATATGGAATATAATCTTATAGAAAATTATTCAAAATTAGAGATTGGAATTTTTTATACTATCATATAAAATTCCATCATTGATAAAATAATCAAAAATATTAATATGATATATAATTTTATTTATAAGTTAAATTTTGACTTAGAATCCATATAAGGGTAATAGTTATGTTTTAAAAATTATATAAATTATTTTATATGAAATAAAATAAATAATTTAGGATATAAAAAATATATTACTATATGTAATGACAAATAAGAAAAAAACAGTACCCTAGATAAAGTTAATGATTGTCCACCTCTGCTAACCAAATCATCAAAAAATTAAATAGATAACAACACTTCCTATCCTTAAAAAAATTAGAAGAAATTAATGGATTAAAAAATATCATCCACCACATATACTAATAAATAAATCTAATAATTCCATGTTTTTCAAAACCTTTACCCAGACTACACCACAACCTTCTTGATAAGAACATCATATAGAATAAGAGGAAGAATAATGTAATTCTCTAACATAGATTCCCTAAACAGCACTCGAGTGGGGGATTCCACATGACTTAAGGTTCTCCTCCCATACACTAGAGAATTCCATCCAATGGAGAGGTTCTATCATAGTGATAGGGATGTTATTTCCTCTAAACTGAACACTGATGTTCATGGCTAAATCTACAAAATAATCGTAATGACTCATTCATAAAATAAATATCCCAAAAACCTATACACATAAAACATGGGTCATCTAAATCCCTCACAATCCAAAATTGAAATAAGTTAAATAGTTTATATGATTCATCAAAAAATATATTATCATCAGATAAGAATGAAATAACATGAATCACATATCAATAAAATGCACATTGGAACCATAACTAAAAAAATACAAGAGACTATGACCTAACTCACATATTCTTCTTGTTCAATACTTGGCCTCTTAACCCTAATGGACATATACCAAGTGTCCAAATGTAAGAAATACCTATGTCTTGAGAGAAAACCCGAAGTTATACCCATGAAAATAAAAACATATGTCATGTATATCTGTTAAAGTGAGTCCAACGACCCAATAAGAAACCACAATTCCTTAATAATACAAAGTTTTGTTGTGATCAAGTGGATGTTCATTCAATATATATATATAAATAAACAAGTCATGTATGTGAAAAATTCCCACTAAAAAACATATCATCCAATGTAGAAACAATCACAATATTCTAGTCATTGTGTGATGACCAGGACACTATGACACCTGATCAAACCTTATTAATCTCTATACTGGAAAGAAGATAGTCACATGTACCAAAATATGATGCATACTTGGAGATGAAAGGTATAGTGTCTAACCAAGCCCTTATCCCATACCTTAAGACATAGGGTTGGGTTTCATACCACATATGATCTAATACAATGTTTTTGACCATCCATTCACACTCAAAGGATGTCAAATCACCAATTGGACACTACCTTATCACTCAAAGTAAGACAATACATGCATAATCTATAGTAAATAATTACATGGACTCCATGTTACTTATAGATATCCCACATCTAACCGCACACTCTAGTCTGATCAGCTCACTCTTGACTAACCAAACATCCACCTATCAACCAATATATTTTCACTCTCAAGGCATGGTCAACCCGGTCATCTCACACCTAAAAAGTCCCCAAACACAACCACTACTCTATCATTCAAGGTACAACCTAACATCATGTGAACTATAATCCCATATCTTCCATGGCGATCATACAAATTCTATCTCATTCATGGAGAGTCTGGGCCTTAATATCCTCACTGACAAAATTTTTTTTTCCTATCACAAACAAATATTTAGCATATTGAAGAAATAGCCGTACAACACACAACATGTGTAACAACTCAACATATCATCTCAAATGGAACTAGTGCCTTATTACTAAATCCCATTTCTAAAACACATCCCAAAATGTGTCTCAACCCTATAAGGGTCCTATTTTTTCCACTCAAAACAACCCACCACTTTTACACCAAAAAACAAGTTCTCATAGGGATAAACACACCATGCATCATAATACATAAACAAAATCCACAAGAAAAAAAGAATAATAAGTCACCATAAGAACATATGATATAGAAAATAGGACATGCACCTCATGAGGTCAAATGGAATAATAAACTCAATCAAGCCTCTCGGAATTTCCTTTTGAAGCCAAGATAATCCTATTTTTAAAAAATTTTAAAAGTCTTCACATATTAAATTACTCATGCTAGGCCCTTAGCCAATATCCCATCAAAACCTTCTTTATGAAACCCCTTTCCCATTTTGAAAAACTATTTCAAAACCCAGTTTTCAAAATCATCCATTTCCCTTTAAGTTCACATTTAATCCAACTGAATTTTTGAAACACATTTTAAAAAATAAATCACTTTTCTTTTTTAGAACCAATGCAATCCACTAAATAGATCAAAGAGAGGTCCACTGATACTCATTTTACCTAAGTCCCACTGTCAAACTGTTTCAAAATATATGTGGTTTATGTTGGCTATTAGGCTGACATGAGCTCGTCTCAACCTTATGGTGGAATCACACAATCACAAAATGTATTGAAAGGTAACACTAATGGTGGAACACAAACTTAAAATAACTAATTAACCAATATACTAAAATAAATTTAAGTCCAAATACCTCAAATGATGGTCCATATGTCTATCCATATCCTGTACCAACCTTTTATGAGTCCCCAAGAGTCTATCTCATAAATAAACACCAATAATTTAATAAATTAAACATTTGAAAGAAAAACTCCAAACTGACATAACTGAAACTGAACTCACCAAGAATCCCTATAACATTGAAATGTTGAGAAATGAGGTTTGGTCCACTATTAACACTCTCCCATAATTATGTCATAAAAACCACAAATTACATCACTGATTCATTGAAAAATTTAAAATACAATAAAATAACCAAATAAATCAATGGTTACATATAACTCATATAAAACAAATAATGGAAAATTGATTTACTTATCTCAGGACATAAGAAATGATCTGTAAACAAAATCATCATCACATATGATGATTTCCCCATGATATTGTGAAATCATCCATCCCAAATCAGTAGCCAATTACCCAAAATCATAGGAGATACAAGAGAGGATAACAAGAGATTATAAATGAGTGACCTACCTCAAATCCACACGATGAATCATCCTAGAACTACTCTGATCAATGAATTATAATGGTAGGGGAAGGGGAGAGTTAGATAGGGATATCCACCTATACATGGTCATCCAAAATGGTTGAAATACTGAGGATTTCCTAAGAAGGACCACAAAAAATTAAAATAAACACCCTATAAAAAGAGTTTATCGAGCACAGGTTCACGGAATAACCTTATGGGTCACAAAATGAACATCCTCTAGATAAACGTACAACCCATGTTCATGATACTTTTATAGAATAACCCATATAGACAAACCCTGAAAAGTTTAAGGATACTATTTTGAGCATCCTGGATACTCTTTACATGCCCTAACATCATTATAAGCACACGAGGAACCCAACAGGAATCAAAACACATCCCAAACACACTTTTAAGGGTTTAAAAACACTTGGAATACAAATCTGAGTCCCCTTTCTAAATATAAACCCCTTTCCATATCAAAATATCAAATTCCCTTAGAAATTCATAACATGTACTGACCCAATTCATTATAAACACCCCAAAATAATGCTTATCATCCTCTAGAATCTATGGTAACCCTTAGACTATGATCCACTAACCACCTCATTCCTCAATTCACCACCAACTATATGCCTTCTATCATTTAATTCTCAAAACATACTTGTTATGCGTCTCTAAATACCAAACCCAAGAACAGTAGTTTTTATCCAAAAATCACAATATTATCCTAAAACCACCTCAACCATATCCTAAGAAATTATCTAATGTATTTTCCACCTCAACACATCTATCACTATTCAACTACACCTATCATTCCTTGCATGGTATACTTCTCCTAAAAGTGATCAACTTGAACCATCAATGAACCACAACTTCACTTAATAGATGGTCATGATGCCTTAACTCTGAGGAATCATTGAATAAACTCAACACCTGCCCCAAATAATAGAAAATATCTTAGTGAAACTCTATGGTTGTAACCTGAATTAAGCTGTCCAATCGCTATGATTTACTCATGAGAACTAATTCACCACTAATCATGTTCACTCTCAAATCACACTACCACCATCCCAAGACTATTTTCAATTCATGGAATCCATCCAAAAATAGACCTAAATTTTAAAATTGTGTTTATCCATTAACCAATATCCAATAATCATCTCAACCACACACCAAGCCTCTCTAATATAGCCACAACCCTTCAGACATGAGGTTCGTAATCTCGGGAACAATTTTATGCTTCCCACCATTAGAATATCATTATCATCACTCTATTAACCTAAAAACCTAATATACTATAGCCACATATCATATGTTACTAACATTAATTACTATATGTGACTACTCCTCTCATTCATGTGTATGAAATAGGAAACACATATCACCAAGATATGAGATGATGTTGAACAATACCCATCGACCCCAAATCACCAAAATACTAACACTTAACTCATCCTAAGGCTTATGGTTCTCCCCACTTTAAGGTTGTGAAACTAAAAATTGATTCCAACTAGTGGTTATCTACACCATAGGAATATAAAATAGAAAATGTAACCCAGGATATCCAAACAACAAAACCAAAAAAAATGATCCAACCTATGAAATCATCAAAAAGTACATCAGGGGGTTTAATCCATATGCCCCCAAAATCATATATATATCCCCATGAAAAATGATTATCCAATAAAAACACATATTTTTATTAAATTTTAATGGTATTAAATGTTCATTTTTGATATTATGGTTCTGAGTTAGTCGATTTTAATTTTGAACATAAATTCTCATCATTTCTTCACTTCATGCCTAATGTACACCAATTTTGGACTAATGATTCATAAGATTTTAAGGAATTTAATTATTCATATTTTAATTTGATATTTTGATAAATGTATCTAAACTTCAATATGAACATTTTCCATTCAGGGATCAATGGAGGATTCATAAATTATTGTGGAGATATTTGGAGATTAATGGAAACAATTCTGGAGAAGGTAGATTGGACACCAGCCCACTGATAAGAACATGGGGCCCACAATACATACCCAATGAAGCCCAAATTTCATGAGATATTAGAATAAATATAGGGGAAAAAATAATTCTTTATAATTCAGTTCTAATTAGGCTTCCATTGTGGATATTAAGGCCACCCAAATAGAATATCAAAATATGGACTAGAATCTGTGGCCCAGACTGTTAGCCCAGTAAATCGGCCATAACTCCGGATCCAAAAATTAATATTGGACCAAATTTTATAGGAGGTTAGTATAAATCCAGAGATCCATTTTTGTCTTCTATTTGTCACTATAATTTTTTCCATCTAAAGGTCAGTTTGACGCGTCTGTTTGGCGGATGAAATTTGGCTTCCACTTTGGGTCAAAGGAGGGAATCAATTTTTATCCAATACTTTCCACCACTGTAAGGCATAAATTAATTTTATAATTGGTCATACAATTACTGATGCTCACCCTAAGGCTTCCCAATTTCCTATTTAAGGTAGTGGTGGTGAGGGGGAAGGTATCTCTTGTTTTGATGTAATGTTATTATGCCTAAGTTCTGTTGTAATGTTTTCAATGGTCATGTAAGTTTCTCTTTGTATTTATATATTATTAATCAACATCTTTAAAATATATTATTCCCATTTATTTCATTAAAACTCTCAAAGAATTGTGATATCATTGTGTTCTGGTAATTTAGTTCATGCATAGGTGTCAATTTCATTCACACACACGAAGGAGTGCTTGTTATTTCCAAAGTTTTTATTTCTTCAATCCAATTCTTGTAAGTCATCTTCCGCCCACCATTGAGAGTATACCATCAATGGAGGGATAAACCTTTAGTGGGTTGATCGTAGGAAGGTGAAAAGGCTGGATTGAATGTTATTTTATGAATGAATTGTTGTTAATGGGATAATTAATTTAAGACTTCCATTCTTTAGTTATTTCCACACTTCATCTTCACTGTGTTTGAGGAAGCTAAATCCAAGTACTAAAATGACCATATAACTTGGAGAGATAATGAATTTAGTTCTATAAGTGTTTAGGGGATTAGTAATTGAGTTTAGTTAGCATCAAACTAGAAAATGATGAAGGTAGTTTTATTTTGATGAATGGATTCATCAAGAATTAATAAAACCAAAATTTTCTAAAGAAGTAAAATTCACTTAATTCACCCCGAGCATAAGCCTAAGATCAACCCATTTTCATTAAATTGAATTTATTAACTTTTCTTAGTTTTATTTAAAACCATCTAAAATCAAACCCAAGTTGGCCACTTCATAGCCGAAAATCCATCTCATAGTTTGTGTATCTTATGTATCTTCTCATGTCTCAGTGGATTCGAAAACCCAAGCAAGACTAAAAGGACCATTCTACCTTCATATCTTGGGTAAATTTGAGCGTGAATTAACCAATAACATAAAATATCTTCTTGATGATCCTAAAATATATAGATCCACAAAAAACTACAAGATACCCATCGAACACATAATCTAACGCCCAAGTCACCCCTGATCATCCACTAAAAAACAATAAACTCAACATACTTAGGCACCAATATCTTTGGAAATGGCCCGTGTAGGATCAATATAATAACTGAGAGGGGGAGGGGTGAATAAGTGGTATATTTTTCATTTTTATGTTATCTTTTTTAACAACATTTTCCTCTTGTTAAAGATAAATAACTCTGTAGAAAACAATCATTCAAACACATCCACAAGAACACAAGTATTTATATAGTTTACTAATCAATAAGATTACATAGTCCTTGGAATGATTTGGAAATAATCCAATCCTAAACAATATAATAGAAAAAAAATTGTGTGGACAAAAAATGAGGAAATATCCTTGCACATTCATAGTACTATGATCAATAAAATAGCATATGTACTTCTTCTATCACAAAAGATGTACACAATATTTTATAATGAGTATAGAAATCATCACCAATAGATTCAGAAAATTGTAACTATGATGCTTTAACAAAATTAACTTTTGTAACTTTTGATAAATATGTCTTCACTTTCTTACCTTGATGAACATTATAACTTCTTTCATGGAATTCATAGACAACTTATTTTTATTCCTCTATCAGAATTTTCAATATGTTTCATCTGTCTAAAAAATTGATAATTGGTTTTCCCACAGAGAATTAGAATGAAACTCTTTTTTATTATTTATTTTTTAAAAAATATTTTTTTGATTTTTAGTCTGATCGGATTAATCATGGACACCAGTTATCTAGTCACTTATTCTATCCAGAAACATTCCATTGGAAATTATTTATGGAAAGATTTCTCTAGAAATTCTATCAAGTAAATAAATTGAAACCAAAAACTCCAGTACTCTTCCTTAATTCTTGTAAATAGTTTCAAAACATTTTTTACTTATACCCCATTATATATTTCCACTTGAAACAATAAATGTGGGAACATGAAATATTTTTACTTCTTAATAAAATTCATGGATTCTAATTTCACATTAATTTAAACTCAATTTTATCACTTCCCAATTCTTCTAAACTCTTATAGTAACTTCTTGAATCTTATTTAATTACCCATAATATCTTTACTCACAACCTTAATTGAATAAGAACTTTAAAAGTGCATGGTTCAGAAAATGATAGTATAGATCATCCCATTATGAAACTCTAATCATCATTCTAGTTCTCTTAAACTAGTTCAAAACATGTATAACCAAAGGGTTCTAAACACTGATGCTCTAAACCAACTAAAACTATTTGATTACATCATTTTATCATATAAATCATTCAAAACCCTACAAAAAAATTTGTAGAATAATATATATATACCATAATTTTGAACTTTTTCTTCGTCTATTCAACTAATCCTCAATCCAATGAAACTATTTCTGATGAACCTCAGCATTTGATGACCCATCAAAGTAAAAAAGATCATTTTCAGAATCAGTATCAATCATCTTGTTTGATGGATTAGTTTCATTACATCCTCTAAGGGTTTGGTTTCTTCATCTTATCTAATTGATCAGTGTTTGAATCATGTACAATGGACCAGTTTCCACATCTCTTACAATTGATCAATTTCAACAACTCTTCTATCTTACAATCAACAACTCTGGTCCATCCAATAAAATTTAGGATGTTTAATTTTCTACCTCTAATTTATCTCTACATCTGATTGATTATCTATTCCAAAAACCTGTCTGATGGACCAGTGGTTGCAACTTATTTGATTGATCAGTATCAACAATAACTTCTTACTTTCTATAACTCAACAACTGATTGTTCTTCCAATGAATCAGTTCATACGATGAATTACTTTGAGTATTATATCATCCCATCCAATTTCCTATACAATCATCACTTTTGAAAATCATTTTAAATTTATTAAATTCAAACAACTAGAATTCAAATAACATCTATGTTTTTTACTTCTCTAACCGATGATATGCGTCTGAAAAACATAAACTTCTTGAAAACAGTGGAAAATTACATTTATCTTTTCTTCTACAAACTCTTTCTTGTATCATGAATTCTTAATGATATTTAGTACATTAATACTGACATAGAATCATCAATTTTTTTTACATCTCTTGCGAAATTAAGAATTTGTTACATCTTTCTGGTCCATTCTAAAAATATTGATTCTTGAAAGATAAGACTGAAAATAAGAACACCTACTTAACAACATACAGAAAAAACATTGATTAATAATCTTTCCCAGATAAATCTGTATCTAGTCATCTAAATATACAAGGTGATGTTATTTTTTATAAATATATCCAAATAAAAAACTTCTAGAAAACGTTTAGTAAACAACTCCTCCAGCCAACTTGGTTCCAATAATCTCCCCCTTGGGATTTTATTATCAACTAATATTTATAAATCACTAAAACTTTATAAAATCAATTTATGGATCACCTATCAAAAAAATTAATCCTAAATGAGTGAACATGATGTAGGAAACCAAAATCATTGAATATAAAAACCATGTTTTCCACATGCAGGGACATATGAAAAAAATTCTGGAACATGTAACTTTCCAGCTCTTCAAATCTAGTTAACTTTCATCTCTTCAAAACATATAAATTTTCTTAAAATAAAAACATTTCCTACATGAAATTCAATAAACTATTAAAATATTTCACACATTAACATGATGATATTATATCATTCCCCTTGTAACAACTCCCCCTAAATACATGCTTTCCTTAAAAGTTTTATAATATACCAATGGATAGATTTACAAAACATCATTTTTCTCCACCTTGACAACACTATCCAGATACAAGATGAGATAGGGGACATACACACATACCTCAAACCTGGTGATAAAGAGTTTGGATCTGTCATGAACCAACTCGGGTCAACCCTGAACTGGTCATATGAGCCGGTCCACGACATGACCCGAGAGGCATTCCTGATCCTCCCGGACTGACAACAAACAACAGGGCATCAACAAGGAGCAAGTGGGAACTATTTATCCCAATGAAAATAAATAAAGCAACGGAATGAAATAAAACACAAAGTAAATAAATGACAATGAAAAGAAAGAGAGGCCAACAAAACACACTAACCTGGTCTCGATCAAAAACTCCTCGTAACTCCGAGAGTCGCTCACAAGACCACAACCAACACTCGCCCACGACGAGCAAGCTCGAGCCAACCTACAACAAAACTAAAAACAGGAAAAAACTATAGGCGTGAGTCTTAAAACTCAGTAGGCTAGCCTGATATCTATTCCCAATGCACTACCTTTAAATAAAGAAATTTACTAATTCCAGGTTTGAACTAAATATACAAAATATGGGTTTCTACACACACACTTTTATTTCTAAAACAAGCATCAGTCCATTGCCCTTTTTAATTTAAAAACAAGTTTAATGTTTGAATAGAATAGATCCATTTAATTTTTAAAACATTTTTCTACAAACAATTTAGAAATCTAGACTTCAGTTATTAACCAAAGGAAAACCACACATAACACACAACACACACCAAGGGAAATGGGAAAAGTGGCACACATAGGCCAGAAACCGAACTAGAACTTTTGATCAACCACCATGCACAAATACACACTAAAGGAAACATGGGTCGAACCTAGGAGATCGTGAACAATCCAGAATGTACTATACATCTAACTCATCCTGAAGGCTTGCCCTAACTCGATGACGTCATAATGCCCTAACGCTAGGCATAGCCCTGCATGTCCTAACCGAGGGGCCCAATCCCCAGAGCATCAATAGGTCAGTATTCCCCTACTATGGGGCCACTAGCCAGTGCATAATCTATACTAGTGCATCAATCATTCTCAGAAGATTCACTCACTGTGCCAGGTTCCCATGTCAACACAAGCAATAAAAAGGGGTGCATCCACAATGTAAATCAATCAGTGACGATACAAAAATATCACACAAATCACGCAATCAACGCACACCAAAGATCACCCCTTATTAACCCCAATGTGAGTTTTTCCAAAATAATTTATTTCATTAAAGTGCCAAATGAGCCTTCACCGACTTTAAAGAAAAACTTAGTTTCTTAAGAAAACCTGAAATGCTTGGTCAGAAAAACCATTTATCTTTAAAACCAAAACCTCATTTGAAAATATGTGAATTATGTTTAATGTTCAAATGGATATTCTTTCAATACTAGGTGTCCGCTCGCCAGGAAAATGTTTCAAGTGTTCAGTATAAAAAAACGACTCTTTTCACACCAATTAATCATTTAAAAATTAATTATCTTATATTATTTATGATTCATTAAAATTAATAAAACGACAAGCAGTAAATAAATTCTAAATTTAAAGGTGAGTTCAGTTGGGGACCTACCTCGACTCGCACCCCAGTTACGACGACGATGCAGTGCGTCCCAACATACGCACAAGCGCGCGCAACCGGTTAACCGTGGTATCGTCAACTTTCTCTTCCAACATGTCGTATCAATCATAAAACCATAAAAACCCATAAGCACATATTTAAAAAGATAAAAATGAATAAATAACACAAAACTCACCTCAAAAAAGGATCAGGAACAATGGGGTGAGCTCAAACAGCTCGCCTTCGGCGGCAGCATTCGTCGCGCGCCCAATTACAAACCGGGCGTGCGGCTGGTGACGTGGGAGTCGATGAAGCTGGTCGTTCCACCCTGTAAGTTTAGTGTGGGGATTTAGGGCACTATAAAAGTCACCAGTAGGTGGAAGTACGGTCAGGAAGGGTTTTCTACCAGTCGGGGGCCCGCGACGGGTCGGAAGGCACGCGACAGGAGGGTTCCAGTTGGTTGGAGTTGTGTGGCGGCTGAGAAGAGGTCCCGTTAGTCAGAGACAATGGTCGAAGTGTGCGAGGCAGCCCGAGGAGGACAGAAGGCTGGCGAAGATGGAAAAGGAGGGCTTAGGCGGCCGGAAGGGGGGGCGGATAGCAGAACGGATAGGGGGGTGTGATGCTGGCACAAGGCGGTCGCGCCGGAGGGTGTCTCACCAGCCAGCAGAGGGTGCACTGACGAGAGACTCGCGTGGGGTGTGGCGGTAGTGGTCAGACAAGGAAGGGACGGCGTGTAAAGGAGCATGGTGGCTGGAAACACGGCTCGGAGGGTGGTGTAGCGCTAGAGCAGTGAAAGGTAGGAGGAGCGCAAGGTAAGGCGTGCGGCGAGGGGCCCTGTCTAACTGGAGGGCACCAGATCGGGAGGCGGAAGTCCGCTGGAGGTCGAGTAGGCGGGGGCGACGACACGTAGGCCTGAAGGGTGGTGCTTTTGCTGGAGAACGGTGGTGGTCGACTGCTACTGCTAGGAGGCGGAGCAGGGTGCGGGGGAATTGAAGCATGCTGGGAGGTTCGTCGGGCAGAGCAGGGCAGGAGGAGGGTGCAGGCACTGCCGGCCGAGGCAGAAGCCTGGAAGAGGGCTGGTGGCAAGGTGCTGCTCAGCAGGGAGGGTGTCGGAGCGAGGAGCTGCTTGCAGCAGGAAGGTGGCACGGTGGAGCAGTTGTGCGGAGGTGTTGCAGGCGCTCTACAAGAGTAGGGCGAGCCGGACATGGAGGTGGGCAGATGTGCTGGACAAAGGTAGGCCGGGACGTGGGCTGCAAGCGAGGAGGCGCCTAATGGTGGTGCAGCGGGCAAGGGCCGGACAAGGAGGCCGACAAAGAGCCGGTGGACTGCAAGCGTGCAGGAGGTGGGATCATGCGGTGCAGGGGGATCTGTAAGAGGTTGGAAAAAAGAAGGGCATAGGATCCTGGAAAAGACCTGGCGACAAGGAGGTGCTGTCAAGGGCGATCCAGTGCCGGTGGCTGTCGGAGGTCTAGATACGGGAGAGAAGGCAGGAGGGGAGCACCTGGGCGATGGTCTGAGGAGGTCGGGATGAGAGCGAGATGGAGGGGATAATGCAGGAGGGATGGCTCTGCAGGAGGGCGGAGCTGGATGCAGGAGAGGGCACCGGACTGGCGCAACTGCATGAAGAAGAGAGGGAGCAGGGGAGCGGGTTGCGCGCATGACTAGGAGACAAGGGGACAACGCGTGGAGGAAAAAAAGAAGAAAGAAGGAAATGAAAAGAATAAAGAAGAGGAAAAAATGAAATAAATAAAAATAACAATAATACTAATATTATTATTACTACATAATAATAATATTAACAATAATAATTATTATAATCTGTCAACTGCGCAGTCTCCAGGACCGAGTGAACGATTGGTGCCAGCGGTGCGGAGACCGTGCACCTACCTGGATCGAATGTGTGATGACTGCTAGCAATGCGGTGACTGCGCACTGGTCTGAGACCCACTGAAAAACACAAATGCATCAAAAATTTAAACCCGGACCGAAACTCGACTCTACACAGAGTCACAGGATAGAGAAAAGAATAAAAACATGGGCGTCCGTGGTCAGTGTGCGAAAATTCTCCCCACCACAGACACTTTCTGCCCCCATAAAGTCACCAAGCCAACAGTTGAAACGACTTGAGTTCATTCCCAGAAACAATTATAGAGAACTGAGAGCTTCGGGGTGACCATTTCCAACAAACGTCACACTCGACCAATTCAAGGAAATCCACTACTCGAGATTGAGGGGAGAACATGAGAGGGTTCTCTCCACCACAAGAATTCACTAATTCAAAAACCCTTGAAACCCAAACAAACCACCCCCGAGAGGGGGGGGGGACACGGGAACTCCCAAACAAAACTCATTCATCTTCTCCACATGTACTGAAAAACACATCTAAGACTTGACGAAAAGCTTGTTACGGAACAATCCAACAACTTGTGGATGAGAAATTAACTCAACACCTCCCATCATCTTCACGAAACAAACATTAACCTATCGAACATAGCTAGGACCAACTCAAAATCAGAATAGTTCCATTATTCATGGTCCCACACCATTCAAAGAGACCAACCCACTTAAAAAAACCACACTGAGAGCAGATAAAACCGCTTGGACTATGGGGGAACGATCTCATCACGCCACTACAACAAGGATGAGTTTACGACGAAGACGAGAATAGAACAAGGGAAAAGGAATTAACCCGGGGATAAGGAATTAACTCAACCCCTCACACATAGACCCAATAAAATCATCACCGCAACCAGAGACTAGGGAATTCCTAGTCCAAACTCAGAAAGGACCCCGAAACATCGCTCGTTAATTTCACGAAACCAAACATCCCACCTAACGAATACAATTGAGACCCAAATCATGATTAGAATGACCTGTTTATTCACGGACCCAAAACCCTTCAAGGAAATACGAACGATTTGAAAACACATTGAGAACAGATAAGACCACTTAGACTGCGGTAGAACAAGTTCCTCACATCACCACAACTACGATGAGCTTACAACAGTGACCAGAACAGAACAAGGAAAATTTGGATATTTCCCTCCCAATGCTGAAAACATTACTCAGACCGAGGTTCCAAACACCCTCGGCAACTCCTGACTGTGCGCAAACTTCACCCCAAGACCTGCGGTTGGGACTCTAATGACTGAAGCATCTCTTGCCTCACAGTCATGCATTTTCATTTTCTGGTCTCTACCTCCTTCTGTTCAATGATTCAAACAACCACGATGGTCGTACATTTTCAAAGGGATGCAACATGACGACTTAGAATGTCCAGACATGCCATAATGGTGGCACACAAGAGAGTGGTCTAAAGAACTAGTAGCTGGTACTGATGAGGATAGTTTCTTGGAGACAGGTTCCACTGGCCCGTACTCTTTGCCAGGTGGGGAAACTTCGTGGAAGTCGACCACCATTAATCACACCCAAAACTCTAACGACAATGAGACATTTCATCTTTACTAGTCCAAAACTAAACCCTAAAATAACTCTAGGGCAGTACGAACCTTAACTATCCTGGGAGTTCCCAACAACCCGAAGACACACTATCTCTTAGAACAATACAACTACCTCTAAAAGACTTAGATTACCTCGAAAAGCAAGAAACACAAAAAAAAGAACTGATAACTGAGCATAACTCATTGAAAAGTTTTGGAGGATTTCTAGGTGGCATAATCATAACAACATGAAAAAACACCATCAAAACCGGCATCAAGCCAAAACTCAATCAAGTCAAAAACACAAGCCAAGGGAAATAGGCCCATAATCCAAACATATACAACACAAGGAGAAATTACTTTTCCAAAACCATTATCTCTTTACAATTTTAAAAACTCACCTATGGAACCTTATGAACCGTCACATGTGCGTTTATTCAATCCCTCTCACATCATTTGTGAACAAGTGCCCCCACACACTTTCCATACATACCCATGCATGTGTGACCCTCCATAAAGAGTTTCAAGGTTCAAACACTTATTTTTCTTACCAAATCCAAACACATATCATGTTTTTTTTCAAACGGATACACTTTATCTTTAGAAATCCACTTTAGTGATTTCAAAAACAATTTGGAAGAAACACTTTTCCATTTCAAAACCAATTTCACTTTTAACTCACACTCAAATCAACTGAGACTAAAACAAAACACAAGTAGCAATAACCCACTGTAATGAGAAACTAGTGCATATGTCTGACCCAGCGACATGGTGGTGAGCCATGCCCCAAGTAAGGCATAACACTATGAGGACCTTAAACCGGGCACTTGGACTCCACATGGGTCACCACCCCATGTGAGGCCGCAAAGTGAACCGATTCTCCTCCATTGTCATCCCTCAATCTGAAATGACCAATGAAAAGTGACTCAAATTCCAGACTAACCCTGGTAACTCAGGTCTCATCATGTGCGGTGGTGATCTGGAACCGACCCGTAACCTACCTCCTGAGCTCCGACAGTCATAATCTCCTTCTACCAGACGTCCCAAATAACAAAGGGCCCTCTAAAAAGAGAGGTCACCTAAGGGCTGACCTTCTCTGATACCATTTTGTCATGAACCAACCCGGGTCAACCCTGAACTGGTCACATGATCCGGTCCATGACCTGACTAGAGAGGCGTTCCCGATCCTCCCGGGCTGGCGACAAGCATCAAGGAATCAACAGGGAGCAAGTGGGACCGATTTCGCCCAATTAAAATAAATAAATCAGCGGAAAGAAATAAAACACAATGTAAATAAATGACACTGAAAATAAAGAGCGGCCAACAAAACACACTAACCTGGTCTCGATAAAAAAGTCATCGCGACTCTGAGAGTCGCTAACCAGACCACAACCAACTCTCGCCCACAGTGAGAAAGCTCGAGCCAACCTACAACAAAACTAAAAATAGGAAAACACTATAGTCATGAGTCTTAAAACTCAGTAGGCTAGCCCGATATCTATTCCCAATGCACTACCTTTAAATAAAGAAATTTACTAATTCCATGTTTGAACTAAATATACAAAATATGGGTTTCCACACACACACTTTCATTTCTAAAACAAGCATCAGTCCATTTCCATTTTTAATTTAAAAACAAGTTTAATGTTTGAAAGGAATATATAAATTTCATTTTTAAAACATTTTTCTACGAACAATTTATAAATCTAGAATTTAGTTATTAACCAAAGGAAAACCACACATAGCACACAACACACACCAGGGGCAATGGGAAAAGTGGCTCACATAGGCCAATAACCGAACTAGACCTTTTGATAGTCCACCACACACAAATACACACTAAAGGAAACATGGGTCGAACCTAGGAGATCGTGAACAATCCAGAACGTACTATACATCTGACTCATCCTGAAGGCATGTCGTAACTCGATGACGTCATAACGCCCTAACGCTCGGCATAGCCCTGCATGGCCTAACCGAGGGGCCCAATCCCCATAGCAGCAATAACTCAGTATTCCCCTACTATGGGGCCACTAGCCAGCGCATAATCTAAACTAGTGCAGCAATCGTTCTCAGAAGATTCACTCACAATTCCATGTTCCCATGTCAACACAAGCAATAAAAAGGGGTGCATCCACAATGTAAATCAATCAGTGATGATGCAAAAATATCACACAACTCATGAAATCAACGCACACCAAAGATAACCCCTTAGTAACCCGAAAGTGAGTTTTTCCAAAATAATTTAATTCATTAAAGTGCCAAACGAGCCTTCACCAACTTTAATGAAAATCCTCATTTCTCAAGAAAACCTGAAATGATTGGTCAGAAAAACAATTTATCTTTAAAACCAAAACCTCATTTGAAATTATGTGAATTATGTTTAAAGGTCAAACAAACATTCTTTCAATACTAGGTGTCCGCTCATCAAGAAAATGTTTCAAGGGTTCGGTATAAAAAATGGCTCTTTTCACACCAAATAATCATTTAAAAATTAATTATCTTATATTATTTCTAATTCATTAAAATTAATAAAACTACAAGAAATTAATAAATTCTAAATTTAAAGGTGAGTGCAGTGGGGGACCTACCTCGACTCACAGCCGAGATATGACAACGATGTGGTACGTCCCAACTTACACACAAGCACGCGCAACCGGTTAACCGTGGTATCACCAACTTTCTCTGCCAACACACCGTATCAATCATAAAACCATAAAAACCCATAA
Organism: Viscum album; assembly: GCA_963277665.1. Taxonomy (NCBI): domain Eukaryota; kingdom Viridiplantae; phylum Streptophyta; class Magnoliopsida; order Santalales; family Viscaceae; genus Viscum; species Viscum album. Next base: position 1,912,525,658 of record OY728122.1, read on the forward strand.
TCACAGATTTAAAAAGATACAAATGAATAAATAATGCAAAACTCACCTCAACAACAAAGCAGGAACAATGGGGTGAGCTCAAACAGCTCGCCTTTGGTGGTGTCGTTCATCGTGCACCCAATTACGAACCAGGCGTGCGACTGCTAACACGGGAGTCGATGGAGCTGGTCATTCCACCCTGGAAGGTCATTGTGGGGCTCCAGGGCATTGGAAAAGTCACCGGTATGGGGAAGTACGGTCGAGAAGGGTTTGAGACCAATTGGGGGGAACACGATGGGTCGGAAGGCACACGACATGAGGGTTCCAGTTTGTTGGAGTTGTGCGGTGGCTGAGAAGCGGTCCCGCCAGTCAGAGACGACGGTCGAAGTGTGCGGGGCAGCCCGAGGTGGACAACGGGCTGGCGAAGAAGGAAAAGGAGGGTTGCGGCGGCCGGAAGGGGAGGTGGATAATGGAACAGATGGGGGGGGGGGTGCGATGCTGACATAAGGCGGTCGCTCCGGAGGGTGTCGCGCTGGCTAGCAGAGGGTGCACCGGTGAGAGGCTTGCATGGGGTGTGGCGGCAGTGGCCGGACAATGCAGGGATGGGGTGTGCAGGAGAACGGTGGCTGGAAACGCGGCTCGGAGGGTGGTGTAGCACTAGATCAGCGCAAGGAAAGAGGAGCGCAAGGTGAGGCATGTGACGAGGGGCCTGGCTAACAGGAGGGCACCAGATCGGGAGGCAGATGTCCGCTGGGGATCGAGCAGGCGGTGGAGATGGCACGCAGGCCTGGAGGGCGATGCTTCTGCTGGAGCACGGTGGTGGTCGATTGCTACTGCTAGGAGGCAGAGCAAGGTGTGGGGGAGCTGAAGCACGCATGGAGGTTCACCGGGTGGAGCAGGGTAAGAGGAGGGTGCAGGCGCTGCTGGCCGAGGCAGAAGCCTGGCGGAGGGCTGGTGGCGAGGTTCTACTTACCAGAGAGTGCGCCGGAGCGAGGCTCTGCATGCAGATGTAAGGTGGGACGGTGGAGTGGCTGTGCGGAGGTGCTGGAGGCGCGCTACAAGAGTAGGGCGAGCCAGACATGGAGGTGGGAGGATGTGCTGGACAAAGGCAGGCCAGGACGCGGGCTGAAAGCGAGGATGCGCTTGATGGTGGTGCGGCGGGCAAAGGCCGGACAAGGAGGCCGGAGAAGAGCCAAAGGACTGAAAGCGCATAGGATGTGGGATCATGCGGCGCTGGTGGATCTGCAAGAGGGTGGCGCGGATAAGGGCATAGGAGCCTGACGAAGACCTGGAGACAAGGAGGTGCTGTCAAGGGCGAGCCCGAGCCGGTGGCAGTCAGAGGTCTAGATGCAGAAGATAAGGAAGGAGGGGAGCACCTGGGCGATGGGGTGTAGAGGCCGGGACGAGAGCGAGGTGGAGGGTAGAAGGCAGGAGGGATGGCGCTGCAGGAGGGCGGCACCGGAAGTAGGAGAGGGCGCCGGACTGCCACTGCTTCATGAAGAAGAGAGGGAGCAAGGGAGTGGGTCGTGCGCAAGACCAGGAGACAAGGGGACAATGCGTGGAGGAAAAAAAAGAAAGAAGAAATAGGGAAAATAAAATAAAAAATAAGAGGAAAAAATGAAATGAAATGAAATAAATAAAAATAAATATAATACTAACATTATTATTAATACATAATAATAATATTAATAATTATTATTATTATAATCGGTCAACTGTGCAGTCTCTAGGACCGAGTGCATGATCGACGCTAGCGGTGCGGAGACCGTACACATACCTGGATCGAATGCGCAATGACTGCTAGTAGTGCGGTGACTGCGCACTGGTCTGAGACCCACTGAAAACACCAATGCATCAAAAATTTAAACTCGGACCCAAACGCAACTCTACCCAGAATCGCAGGACAGAAAGAAGAATAAAAACATGGGAGTCCGTGGTCGGGGTGTGACCGGATCACATTTCTAACCTTATTCTATAATAACATTCCTTTGGTATTGGTTTTGTGAAAATATCAGCCACTTTTCCATTGTAGGAACATATTAAAACATGATTTCATTTTTCTCCACATGCTCTTTGATGAGGTGATATTTGATATCAATAATATTTGAACAAGAATTTTTCACTAGTTTTTTGTGGTATTTATAGAACTTTGATAATCACAAACCAAGAGAATTGATAAATTTACTTTAAATAGAAAATCACCCAACCGAGTCTTCATCCACAAAACTTGTGTTGTAGCTCGAGTGGCGGAAATAAATTCAGCTTCAACCGTGCTAAGAGTTAATTTTTTTTCTTTTTTATATTTAAAATCACAATAATTTCCCCTAGAAATAAAACTCCACTAGATATATATCTAATATCTTCCAAACTTTATACCCAATCCACATCTATATAGCCAAAAAATCAATTCTTCATGATATATCATAATTAATATCAAAATTGATTTTGACTCTAATATATCTGAGAATTATTCTTCCTTATAAATGATCGAAATATTTTTTATCACTTTAAAATATTGAACATAAATTAAAATAATATACAATAAATTTTCTTGAAGCAGTTATATATAAAAAAATTCTGATAATATTTCAATATTTCTTAGAATTCACTTCATTTCCTTCTCCATATTTAAAAAATTTGGTTCCCACTAAAATTGGCGTGTTGATGAGTATTGAATTTTTCATTAGAAAATTATTAATAATTTCTTTATCATACTTATCATGAGATAAAAAATATATATTTCTTCTTCTGTGAGATTTTTAATCCAAGAAAATATTTCATTTCACTAAGCATATAAATTTCAAACAACTTATTCATCTCTTCAACAAACATTACACAAGTTATTTCACTATTCGAATAGAATATAATCTCATCTTCCTGAATGATTTCAATTACTTAGATCTCCTGATTTTATTTTATTTAGATATTACTATAAACAATTCCTTTATAAAAGTTCAACTTCTTCATGAAAGCATCCAATTTGGAATACAAATATCTCAGATCATTCTTTTGCCCATACAAGGGTTTGTTCAACTTGTATAAATATATTTTATCCCTTCCAATTACAATGCCACACAATTTTTCAATATAAATATCTTTATCAAGTTCTTCATTGAGAAAATATGATTTCACATCCATCTAAAAAAATTTATAACCTCATTGTGTAGCAATAGAAATACATTTTTTAATCATTTCTAACCTTACTACAGGAGAAAATGTATAAAAAAAATCAATGCCTTTAATTTGTATGTAACCATTACAAACCAATTATTTTTTTTTATTATCACTTCACTATCTTCATTTAACTTGTTTCAAAACACCCACTTTGTACCAATAACATTTTTATTATTTGGTTAGGGTATAATTTTTCAAGTATCATTCTTCTCCATCTGGTCTAACTCTTCATTCATAGCATGAATCCACTCATGATTATTTAAATATTTATTAACATGTTTTGGATAAATTTTTTATTACAAATAATTATGTGAAATAAACTTTTATGTCATTATTTTTTGAACTTTGTTTTATTGTTCACGAATGATGTTTGAAACTTCCATATATTTCCTCATCCTAGGATGAGATGTACGAAGTTCTTCCTCATCACTAGAAATGGATAATTCCTATTCTTCTATTTAAATATAATATCAATTATTAGGATTCTTTTCCTATTGATCAATAATATAATATTCCCCATCTTTTTTATCTTCACGTGTTTGTGAATCTTCTTCTACATCTCTTTTAAGAACTTTTACATAATCAGAATCAACTAACTTCCCTATTTCTTTTTTGGAACATCTATATCCTTTACCATTGGGAACATAGCCAAGATAAATTCCATTTTCCCCTCTTGGATCAAAATTTTCAAGATTTCCACTTTTTTATGATGGAGTGACTCCCAAAAAACATTAAGTGTTTCAAACAAGGAATTTCATTATACAACATTTCATAAATATTCATATCAGAAACTTTTCTGTAGAAACACCAATTATTAATTTAATTTTTTGTACTCATCACCTACCTATAAAAATAGTGATAATGGAAATGTTTGATTAGCATATTACATCCCATATAATCCAAAATTATATTCTTTCCTTTAGCAACACAATTTCTTTATGGTGTGTATGGTCCACTAAACTCATGAATAATTCCATGTTTTCTAGATAAAATCGGATTTATTCATTTACGTATTCACCACTATTATCAGTTTTCACCTCCTTCACAAAATATCTACTTCTCTTTTTTTATTTTATCCTAAAACTCTTAAGCATTTTTTTTCAGATTCCGATTTATTTTTCAAATAAATAATACCTCTAGTTCATTTAAAATCATCAATTAAATGAATGAAGTACTAATCTCCAAAAGTTGATTGTTTTGTCATCAACTCAAACATATCAAAATAAATTATCACTAAGGGATGTGTTTAATGAAATTCAACTTTATTATGAAATGAGTTTGTAATTATCCCTTTCCAACATATGGAATAACACAAATCTCTTATTCTTGTCAAACTAGAAATATTATAGATAAAACTTCACATTGTTACCTTGATCATATTTCCCAGAGACATATGTCCCAATATTTTATTAAATGATTGATAATATTTCATCATTATTATATAATGTGAATTTGGAACATATATAACATGAAATAAGTTCCCCTTCATATGCGGGTCACTTGTAACAACACTTCCATTATTAAATATTTTTACAAAAAAATTATATTTTCTGGAAATAAAATTATTACCTTCATCACAAAGTTGTGAAACACTTAACAAGTTATGTTTAAGCCTATCAAAAAACAATTCCTTTTTGGATTCCAGTTTTTCTTCCCCAAAACTATCATATGAAACACATTTGATTATGAGAGATTCATCTTATCAAAGCATCACTGTTCCTTCTTTAAATTCTTCCACATTCTTCAAAATATTTAGAAATTATATCATATGTGAGGAGAACCAACTATCCGAATTCTAGGGTCATAATACTTTTGTATCTTTGAGAGAAGTTTCTTAAACAAGATCTTTTCCTTTGACTTTATCATTATTTGCATCCATCTTATGATAGTTTTTGTAAAACTTTTTTTTGTTCTGGTAACAAATAAAGAAATCCTTTTGTAAGATGTCCAAGCTATTAATATTTATCCCAAACAGTATACAAAGGTTGGAATATATTTTCATCATTCAAAAAAACATATCAACATTATTTTTTGAGAGGATTGACTCCCCATCCAACTATTTTCCAGATACATATTACAATATTGTATTGTTTTTTATTGAACCAACATATATTTACTATATGAACAAATCTTCTATAATATGATATGTATCCATAAAAAGAATATTTTCCTCTATAACTTCAATACTTCCTAAAGTTTTACACTTGTTTTTCTATAAATTTATTACTTTAAATGTTAGAACACTTTTGAGCCCTATAATTTCTGCTATCAATCAAAATAGTCTTCTTTTGCTTGGATTTTATCCCTTCTTTAAGAGAATCACTGGTAATAAAACCATTTAATTCAAACATTTAAATTTTTGAAACATCTAAATTTTCAACATGGCTGTTTTTGGATACATACATAATTTTATATGATTTTTTAATATTAAAAACATCTTCATTTTTATTTTAAACCTTTGAAGATAATTTTTTTTATCATTCTTAGGTTCACACTTCTCATAAATTTCACTAGTTTTAGAAATTGAAATTTTGAAACTCATAAAACCCTTTTTAGTTTTAGAGACCTTTTGTTGAACACGTTCTAACTCTTCCTCCTTCACTTTTATCTTTACCTAAATCTATTTATTCCAATTATTTTATTTTTCAAGATAATGATTTAAATGTTCATTATCTTACACCAACTTAGATTTCTATTTAAAAAAATATTCTTGACTTTTTGTGGTAGAACATTCCTTTTTCAACTTCTTGATTTCTATTTCAAGTCTTATGGTATTTTGAAAGCATTATTTCAAATATCTTTTTAGAGAAAATTCTAAATGATTATACTCTTCAGAACGACTTATTTTATAAACACCAAACTCTTCATTTTTAGTTTTATATTATTTTATTGCAGCAAATTCTATCAATTTTTCATTTTCAACTTCACTGTCATTATCTCCATCACCCATAGAAAAAAACTCCGGTTTTCATATTTGGATAAATTTTTGTATATTCCCTTGTTATAAGTTTTTTATTTTTCAATATGTTTCATAAATTATCTTCATAACATTCTATCATATTCATCACTTTATTCATCATATTTTCATTAAGGGTAATTTTCAAACAAATCCCAATATCTCCATAGATAAAACATTTTAGTGGTAAATTAAAATTTTAATTTCATATTCCTCTATTATAATTTTAAGAAAATAAGGAAAATAATATTTTAAAATTGTTACTAACCTCATCTTTGGTGTTGGAGTCACTAACTTCTTCATCACTGAGAATCTTCTTATATTTTCCAAGCTAGATAGCTTTGAAGGATATTTCTTGACTAACTTTTTCTTTTCTTTTCATAGCATCCTATCTTCTCATTTGATGTATAATGAGAGAGCTATGTAATTCATACAAAATAATATTTTTAGGATCTTTATCTTCCATATATGAAACATTGACATAAACTTTCTCATGAATAATTCATAAGATCTTTTCAACAATAGATGAATCTTCTAGATTCTCACCAAGACATCTTCGATTCTTAAATATAATTAACCCTTTTAAATAATTCACCAATAGATTATTAATCACCCATTTTGAGATTTCATCCTTCAACCTCTATATTTAAAGCATCAACTTATTTATCTTTTAATTACCTTGATTGATATTTTTTAACTTTTATCAAATACCTTTGGAAATTAAAACTCTATTAACTCTTTGAAATTATCTTTAAGATAATGAAGAAAGTCAATAATTATTATACCTTTTATAATTATCCATGTTTTTCTTATTAGATGCAGTAAGAGGAACATTCTCATGATGAGGTGGAAATCCATCTATAGTAGCCTTTGTAAATTCATGACCCAGGGACATAAGATATGATGACATTATTATTTCAAAATATTGTGGTTCTTTCAATAAAAAAACCATAATCCCTTTACTATTCACACAATTCAAATTATCTATAAAAACTTCTCTCCAAACTTTAGTAAATAGTAGGCAAAGAGACCATCCCTTTGATTCCAAATGAAAAGGCCCATGCAGTATCAATGTAATAACTGATAAGGGGAGGTTTGAATTTGTGATATCTATCTTATTTTTATATTATCTTTCTTAACAACGTTTTCCTCCTCTTAAAGAGAAAAAACCCTTCAAACACATCCACTGGAACAAAACTATTTACATGTTTCACTTATCAATAAGAGTAAATAGTCCTTGGAACAGTTTGGAAATAAACCAATACCAAAAAAATCCATTAAAAACAATCATTTTTTGTGTTGATATAGAATATAGGAGATACCCTTACACTTAAATAGATCTATGATCAATAAAAAAGTGCATGTGCTTATTATATTACAAAGGATTTAAAAAATATCTTATTATAAATTTATAAACCATTACTAATTGGTTTTGAACATTTTAACTATGTTTCTTTAATAAATTTCACATTTCTAATTATTAAAAAATATTTATTCACATTATTACCCAACATTAGGTAATATCTTCTTCTTTAGGCTCTGTACAAGACTCTTCTGGATTCCTATATCCAATTTTTTAATCTGATTTGTCTATCTAGAAACAAATATGATTGGTTTTCATAAAGAGAATTAGAACTCAATTATTTATTTATTATATTGTTTTTATAACATGTCGGTCCAATTGTTCAGTATGATCTGATGAATCTTAACCACTAGTTCTCCGATCACATCTCCTGTGTGAAAAACTTTCTTATCACAACCCGTCCTAGAGGGTCATGTGTCGTGACTACCCCAATATGGCCTCCAATAGGCCAGGGGTTGGTGACTAGCACCGAGTAGGCATATCCCATAAATGGGAGGCATTTAAGAAATACCTATACACACACACGCACACACACACATATATATATTCATGCCCAAAATACTGAAATGTAAAAACACTATGTAAATAATCCATGAATACACTAAGATACCAACCATAGAGTTCCCCACTAGAAAACTAGAAAGTAAACAGGTACCGAATACAATCCCACCAAAAACTATTCTTTAAAAGTGAATTCACAAGTTCCTAAAACGCATCTGTAGAAAACCCTACCTGAAGGTAAAGTAACTGGATATCTATCTAATGTTGTAGGAGAACACCTCGATTGTCTAGTCTCTTTAAGAACCACATGGTCAGGGTCCACATAGGACTCTATAAAAGCATCAATTTTCTTCACAAGACACAACAAGTGCAGGAAAAGACCATGCAGGAGTGAGTTAAAAAATACTTAGTAGGAAACCCTGAAACCACAATGGAATACCACTAAGAAATACGTGGAGTATACAAAAATGAAATTCACAAAGTATACAATGATAAAATAAATGAATTGTACCACATATAATTACAGGAAGTATTCCAAAAATAATTACACAAAGAATACAACAAAGAAGATACATAGTCAGCTCACAGAACTATAATTATATAGTGCAAAAAAAAAGGTTATCAGATATAATCCACAAAACACCCAGTATCAATAAGACATGTAGTCTCAATGAGACACTCAGTTCAGATAATACATGTAGTATCATTAATATACATAGTCTTTTTTAAGTTATGTAGTCTTGGTAAGTCATGTAGTCTTAGAAAGTCACATAGTTTCAAAGTCACAGCCATCCAGAAGATTCCACTCAAAGCATGATCATTCTAGGAAAACTCACTCCTCAACCCATTTGTTCGTATGAGAAATTTCCGAAAAAAACTCACTTAGAGTATATCAAAAGGACTACCTCATCGCAAGAGTCTCAATTCCAAAAATCGTTCATCAAACAGACACAAAACATGAATGTTATGATTGTTTTTGTAAAAATTTCTGACTCGGGTCTGATTCGGCCTGTCGAACCCAGCTTGACCCATCGACTGACGTGACCAACTCCAACCGACTGAGTTTGGTTGACCCAACCTGAACTAGTTCAGTTGGCCTAGCCTGCTTGGTCTTCTAGACTGTGGTCTGCTGGACCGCTTGGTCCAACCTGCTAATCCACTAGAGAATCCTAACTCTTCTTGTCTAGCCCACATGCACACGAGCTGATCTGGTCTATTTTATGAGGTCCACCCCGACTGCATACCTCCTGGTCATAAATCCCCTCCAAGTTGTTCTGCACCGCACTGGTCTGTGACCACCATGCTCTCGCCGCCTTCAATATCCCCATCTCCCAAACACTCTGTGGCCGCCACCCACAACTCTGCTCTACTACAGCCTCAAAATCTAGCAGTCTTCATGCAGTTCCATCCCTCTATCCATGCGGTCCACCAACTTCACTCTCCTCTACCCACCGTTGTCGCACGCCACTCCAATCAGTGCCTTCGACCACCGTTTCACTCCGGTCTATCCGTCGGTGCCGCTGTCGTTCCTCACTAGACCTCAATTCGAGTGGTCCCATCCATGGACCATCGGGGCTCCTCAAATGCCCTGAATTTGGTACGATCATAGATCTGGTTCCCTTTTGACATGATTTACCTAGTTGGGGCCTCTTCTGTCCTTTCACCTTGAATCTGAGGGTTTAATAGTGATCAGAACCTTCCTGTCAATGTCGAGCTCGGAACCATAGGGTTTCAATGGTTATGAATTTGAATAACATAGGGATATATGCACATAGATAAGGTTTATCATTTTTGTCCAAGCATTTTTGTCCAACAATCATGATTTGGGGGATTTGGGATAGAAAAGAGAATAAATCAAATCCCTCTAACCAGCAACAAATCCCACCTAAACCATATGATTGATCCATCAGTTAATCAGTTTTTGGTTTAGTCCACGTTCATCATAAAAATCAATAACATGGAAGTCACCAAGAAACAACTTCCCTATATGGAGTGTGGACCCTTTGTTGTCGAAGAACATAGGGCATGTCATTGTCGATCCTTGATATGTCAGCATTCATTTGAGAGATATCCTTCTCCACTGTTCATAGGAATTATGAGGTTATTAAGATAACCATAAATTCTCTGATGAGGTTTATTAAAAATAAAATTGTTGCTACAATGACATGTAAAATTAAATAAAATAAAACCTATTTTATTTTATTTCTTTAAACACAAAAACTTACTTTTCACAACTAACCCTAGTCGGTTGATGTTAGGTGCCTCCTAAAGTAAAGTTTATGCTCTGAAGGCAATGGTGCACTCATATTTCTAATCTAGAAACCCGTTTATAAGTTAATACACTTTTTAAGATAAACTACATGTGCATTGTATTTGATATTTTAACATTCTTAAATTAATTGTTTTGAGCACACCAATCCTCAGAATCACAGGTCATATCAGTGCCTAGTCTCATAATAATTACATATAATATATAAAAATAATATATAGAAATGTACATAAGTTACATTCTACCCACCTTAGATATTTTCATCCTAGAAATCCAAAAAAAACTAATCAAACAAATGAGGGTAGTGAGAATGAATCGGAGCCTCCCAATACCATGTGTTCTCCAAAAGATTCTTGTGATTCCATCAAACATGCACTAGAATAATTTCCCACCCATGAAAGATCATCTCTTATTGATCCTTGATCTCTACTGGGAACTCCACAATACTCACCCCATCGTTAATGTCCATCTCTCCCCAGTCATTGACGTGTGATGAATCATACACGTATCTTTTCTATTGGGACAAATGGAAGATGTTGTGAACACACTATAACTATAGAAGTATATCCAAGAGGTACACAACCTCTCCAACTCTACAAAGTATCTAAAAAGGGCCAATGAAGCTCAGATATATCTTGTCGCACCAGCCAGATATCTGTATCTCGTGTCGAGGAGAAACCTAAAGGAATAAATGGTCTCCCTCCTCAAACTCCAAAGGCCATCATCTCTAGTCAGCATACACCATCTGATAGCTCTGTGTAGTCTTAATCCACACTTGGATGACCTTCCCCTTCTTTGTAGTCATCTGCACCAACTCCAGGTCCATGAGTTCCGACTCTCCCGTGTCCATCCAGCAAATTGGTGACCTGCAGGGTCTCTCGTATAAGGCCTCAAACAGTGTGATATCAACAGTGGAATAGTATATAATGTTGTATGAAAACTCCACCAGAGGTAGGTGATCCTCCCAACCATGGACAAAATATAGGATACAAGCATGTATCATGTCCTCCAGAACCTGTATGGTCTGCTCAGACTGGTCGTTTGTCTGTGGGAGAAAACTATGATCAAGCAAAGATGACTCCCAAATGCCTCCTAAAATCCCTTCCACAACCAATATTTAAAGAGATAATCACAATTTGGTATTATCATAAATGGAACTCCATGGAGTCGAACTATCTCTTAGACTTAGAGGTTTCCCAATCTCTCTATTGGACTCTACTCCCAAATCACTACGAAGTGGGCCGACTTCATGAGTCGATCAACATTAACCTAGAAGGTATCATGCCCCCTAGACATATGTGATAACCGTTTCATTAATTACATAGATATCTCATCACACTTCCACTCTGTTACCTCAAGGGTTTGAGTCAAACACGCTGAAACCTTGTTCTCAACCTTCACTCTCTGACAAGTGAGGCATCTAGAAATGAACAATTTCATTGACTTATTCATAACTTGCCACCAAAACAAACATTTTAGGTCCTGATATATCTTATCCACACCAGGATGTACCACCAAATGGGATTAATGGAACTCCCTCAAGACCTCCTCTCAAAATTCCATCAGTACCACTATGCGTCCTCTTAAAAAAATGATTTGCTTCCCACCTTTCGAATGTCAATCAAGGGCATGCCCTGTGGACAAATGAGCATGTAAAGTATCATAGTCAGTATCTCTAAGATATTCCTTTATGACTTATTTTAATAGTGGAGGGTGAAAACCATCAATTGGAGGTAAGCTATTCCATCTCTATCCACAAAGGATATCTTCAACAAGGCTAACTGCTCTGACACCTTATTCAGAAACTACGAACTCAATCTATTGCTGAGAGCATATTCCACCATGTTCCTCTTACCAAGAGTATTGAAAATATAAAAGTCTTAGTCTTGGAGGTACTCTAGCCATTGCATCTATCTCGTGTTCATATCCTTATGAGAGAAGATATACTAGAGACTCTTATGGTCATAGTAGACAATAAACCACTCTCCCATCAAGTAGTGTCACCACATATTCAATGTGAAGACTACCACTGCTAACTCAGGACTATCAGTTGCATAGTTCTACTTGTGTGGTCTCAAATGGTGTGAATGATAAGAAATAAATTCTTTCCCCTACATCAAAACACAACCAATCCTGGTTCTGGATGCAACACAGAACATCGCGTACTTGAAACCCTCCTCTAGAAATCTCAATATGGGAGCACACGTCAATCTATTCCTCAACTATTGAAAACTCTCCAAGAACATCTCTATCTACACAAAATGTTGTCCCTTTCATGTCAAATATTTAAAGTATATTAATAATCTAAAAATTTTGGTACAAAAATTCAATATTACCCATCCAAACCAACGAAAATTCGTACCTCGGTAACACTCTTGGGTGGCTCCCAAGAAAGAACCACCTCAATCTTCACTAGATCCACTGCAGATCTATCCCCTAAAATGATGTGTCCTAGAAAATCAACCTCTTGAATCCAGAACTAACACTTCGAGACCTTCCCATAAATCAAGTTCTTTAAGAGTATATCCAGGACCATCCAAAAGTGTCTTGTGTGCTCCTCCTTGGACGCTAAGTACACTAGGATGTCATCAGTGAAGACCACCATGAACCGATCTAAGTAAGGCTGTAAGATCCTATTCATTAGTCCCATAAACACTACTGAGGTGTTGCTCATGCCAAACAGTATCACCAAGTACTCATATAGGTCATTACAACATCTAAAATTCATATTCAGTGTATCCTCATTCCTACTCCAAGATGTTGATAGCCCGATCAGGGTGCTATCTTTGAGAATCATCATAACCCTTTCAATATATCAAAGAGGTAATTGATCCTTGGTAGTGGATCACAGTCACCTAGTTCAGGTACCGTAATTCCACACAAAACCTCAAGATCTCATATTCCTTCTTGGAAAACAAAATTGGGGATTCCTGGGGTGAAACACTGTGTCTAATGAAGCCCTTTCTCTATGAGTCCTCCAATTATACCCTATGTTCAGGAAGCTCTATAGAACCATCTAATATTCAGGTGTATATATCATTTTTTCCAAGGTTATAGATCAATTCAATGTTCTACCTTCTTATGGGGAGATAATTCTAGAACATCCTCAGGAAATATGTCATCATACTCCTCCATCACTGCAGGAAACTGGGGGCTCATCTTATCCACTACAACAAGGGTCAAGCTAGCCAACTTATATGTGATTGGATGAACCCTCCTATGTGTGAGTCCATCTTGAACTTCTTTGGTTTCATTTTCACCAATAAAGGAAAACATGGCCCCTTCACTGTGGACACACGACACACTATGCCTAAAATATTCAATCTGAGCATGGAATATGGATAACCAATCTATATCGAGAATGATTTCATAAGGTCTCGATTCCACTACCAAGAGATCCCAACCAAAACTCTCACCTCCAAGAGTATGGTCACACTATCGGCACCAGTGTGTGATCATCAAATCCCCTCCTGTAAGAGTTTCTAAACGTAATGGATGAGTCAACAGTTCCACCAAAATCTCTGAGTCTTGAAAAAATTTCCTAGAAAGAAAATAAAGAATGGAACCTATGTCGATTAGAACTAAAAATAAAGTGTAAAATACAATGATCATTACACTAATCACCTCTGGATCCTTGGCGTTATATGTCTCCCTCACCTAAAGCTGGCCTTGTCCCTATCCACGAGCTCCTTTATCTTGTCGTGGACTAATTGGGGATGGTGGTGGTAATATGTCAAACGTCCACCCACCTCCTAATTCCCTACGTACTCCTCTTCTATGAATTCCACCATTTATACCACCCTACAACTGTATCTTCCTATATGTTAGCATTCCCTCAACCATCTCTTGATCGGTCATATGATAGTTCCAGAAATCTCATATGAAATGTCCCTGATCACTGCATGAGTAACACAGCCAAACCTTCAGCTAACTAGCTCGACCCTAGAATCCCTGCACCATTGATCATGTGTCTTGGGGTCATCCCCTATATTTTATGACCCACTTGTGCCTCTACAACTGCTATCAACTACCTATTTCTGAAGACTCAACTGCCTGGTGCCTAGTGGTAGCTCCCACTATAGGTGTTTGCTCCGCTAGAAAGATCTCCAATAATATATCTTTTTCCAGCACCCAAGTATATATAATAATGTTAAGGGATATCATGTATGCCATGATATATTTGTGTAATCCCTTCTCTAAGGTCCGATCCCAGAAGAATGGGTCTCATACCATATTCATAGAGTAGCATGAAAGATTAGTAAATCTCACCGAGTGCTTCGTCACTGTCTGACTACCCTACTGCAGATGCATAAGCTCTTGTATATGCACTGATCATAATGTACCCTGAAAGAACTCCTCTCTAATGTGACACTCAATTTATTCCCAAGATAGAGTCCCCTCATCATCTGTTCGGGTCACTAATCTCCATCATCACCCTGTTGATCACTAAATAAGACTCGTAGCTATGACTTCTATCTAGCGAGAAGGCATCCTCACAAGGTGGAAGACATCTGAAACTAACTCCATCCAATCCTCAGCTACATATGGGTTTGGAAAACCATGAAACCTAGAAGGTTTCCTCGTTTGGAACTCATGAAACGTGCTCATTCTATAGGAATCCTCAACCGGTAGTGCTGGTGGTAACTTTTATTGGATGGGTGGTGGTATCGCTCGTAAACCACTAAAAGGTTCTATCACTAGTACATACCCCTGTACTGACGCCTCATCGCAAAGAATATCATCCTCATGATCATGCAATATAATCTTGGATGGATATCTGTGTGGACGCATCCTAAAATAGAATAATACATACCACGGTAAATAGAGTATACCTGGGAGCTAAGTCAAGAAGGACAGAAGAACACACCCAAATCCTATATGATGCATGTACCATTGTTTTCCTTGAAATCATTTTTTTCATGTACCAAGTAGAAAAGTATAATTTAGAATCCTTGTGTATGGATACATCTGATTCTACACCAATATAGGATCCCCAGGCCTGAAAGCTAAACTCTAAACACTTAACATTGTTTCCCCAATCCAGTCTCATAGACTCTTGGACCTTTAGGTAGAACCAACCATCTTTGATACCACTCTATCTTGACCCTCCATAGAGGGGCTAATGCCATCACTACCCTAAACCCACCTCTAATAGGCTAGAGTCTGGTGACATTCACCGAGTAGGAATATCCCACAAATGGGTGGCATTTTCCTAAGTACTTGTACACATTCACACATATCCAAGCCGAAAATGTTGAAATGTAAAAACACAGAGTAAAAAATGCATGTATACACTAAAATACCGGCCACAAAGTATGATAGTAGAAAAATGGAATATAAATAGGGCAAGAATAAAAGCTCACCCCAAAAGTGTCTAGAAAAGTGAATGCACAAGATCCTAAAACCCATCCGTAGAAAACCCTGCCTGAAGGGAAAAATACTAGATAGGTGTCTGAAGTCGTAGGAGCACACCTCGACTATCTAGACTCTCTAAGAACCACCTAGTCCTGGTCTACCTATGAATCCATCGAATAGTTGATCGTACTCACAAGACACGACACATGTGGGAAAAGCCCCTGTAGGGGTGATTAAAATAATACTCAGTAGGAAACCCCAATACCACAAAGGAATGCCACTAAGAAATACATGATGTATACCACAAATAAATAAATTAAATATACCACAAATAAGTACACAAAGTATACCAAAAATCAATACATGAAGTATAACACAATTAAGTACATGAATTATACCAAAAAGAGGATACATATTCATCTCACACAGGTATAAGTCTACAGTACGTAAAAATACGATTATTAGACATAATTCACAAAACACCTAGTATAAATAAGAAAAATATTCTGGATGAGACACTTAGTACCAATAAAACACGTAGTCTCGATAAGACATGTAGTGTTATTAAGACACATAGTCTTGGTAAGCCACATAGTCTCATATTGTCACATTGTCTAAAAGTCACAACTAGCCATAGGATTCCAATCAAAGAATGTTCCTTCCATGATAACGCACTCATTCATCTTTTAGGTCATATGAAAACTATAAAAAACTCTTTGAGAGTATTCCAATATGATTTTCACCTCACAAGGTTCCTAACACCATAAACGGTACATTAAAGGGACACAATTTTTGAATGTTATCGTTGATTTCGTAAAAAGGATGGTCCTGGGTTTGGTTTGGGTCTGATTTGACCTACCAAACATCACCGACCTGACCAGGTTCGGCCGACTTAGACTGGTTCGGCCTAGCCCGCTGGGTCTGTTGGACTGTTGGAGTGGCCCGACTCCTCTATTCTAGCCTGCACACACGTGGTTCGGTATACTACACTACACGTGGTCCACCCCGACCACATGCCTCATGGTCCCATGGCCCATCCACACTACACCACCCCCCAGTGGCCCGCAACCCCCATGCACTCACTGACTCCATTTTACCCAACTCCCAAACGCTCCACAGGTACCGTCCATGGCTCAACTCTGCTCTAGAATCCATGTCTAACAGTCTCCATGTGGCTCTGCCCCTCTGTCCACATGGTTTTCTGGCTCAGCTCACCTCCGGCCACCACTGATCTATCCATCACACACCACAACAGCCAGTGCCTCCGTCCACTGGCACATGCTGCTCTAGCCATTGTAGCATCACCTCAAAGATGCCACCGTCGGACCTCGTTGAACCACCACGTCAGACACATGTCAGTGGTCCCTTCCCCAGACCATCGAGGAACCTCCAATTCCTAGAATTTTGTGTGATCATATATATTGGTTCCTCATGACCCGATCTACCCTGCTGCAGTCTCTATTGTTGGTTCTCCTTGAATATGGGGGATGATCATGTTCGGAACCACTCGACAATGTCAATTGGGGC
Organism: Viscum album; assembly: GCA_963277665.1. NCBI lineage: Eukaryota > Viridiplantae > Streptophyta > Magnoliopsida > Santalales > Viscaceae > Viscum > Viscum album. Next base: position 1,912,542,782 of record OY728122.1, read on the forward strand.
ATCATAGGGTTCCAATAGTAAATAACATGATGAACAGAGAGGGATATGCACATAATAAAGGTTTAACATCACTGGCCAAGAATTATTTCCAAACAATCCAGATACTGGGGGTTTGGGTTATAAAATAGATTAAGTCGAATCTTGCTAACCCGCAACAAATCCCTCCCACAACATAAGATCGATCGATAGGATAATCTATTTGTGGATTATTCTATGTTCATCGTATAAATCAAGAACAAGGAAATTAAAAAGAAACAACCACCCTACCTGGAGTTTGGATCCTTTTTTGATGAAGAATAGATGTTGCTTCGCTGTGGATCATCGATCCTCTAGCATTCATTAGAAAGAGATCCTTCTCCACCTTTTAGAGGAATTCTAGGGTTATGACGATAACCATGAATTATCTGACAAGGTTAGTTAAAAATAAAACCATTGTTGTGCCACCATGTAATTATACATAAAATAAAACAACAATTATTTTATTTCTTTAAATTTCCAAAAATTAGTTTTTATAGTAGACCTATGTCGGTTGATGTTAGGCCTCGCATAAGCTAAAGTCGATGCTCTAAACATAACGGTGCCCTCAGATTTCTGATTTGGGAACCCATTTATATGTTATTCCACTTTTTCAAGAAAATTTTACATGTGTGATATTTAATATATTAATATTCTTCAAGAAAATGTTTCGGGCACACTAGGACACTAAATTACATGTCCTCTCCGCACCTAGTCTCGTAATAATTCCTTATAATATATAAATAATACATCTAAATATTGAGATATTATATTACATAGGAAATTATATCTGGAAACCTTTCTCTTGAAATATTGTTCGTTAAACAAATTGAAACTAAAAACTGTAGCGATCTACCTTCTTGCATGTGAACAGTGTCAGAGTATATTGTACTTGGACCCCTTTATGTAGGTGTTCTCTATATAGAAATGGTAGGAACAAATTATAATTTTCCTTCTCATCCAAATTCACATATTATAATTTTAGGTTAATCTGAACTCCATTTGAAAACATCTCTATAATTCTCAACTCTAACATAACTTCTTAAATATTCTTGAATTCACCAGATCATATTAATTCAAAACCATACTTGAATAATAACTTTTCATGTTCTCATTCCAGAAAATTATATTCCAGAACATCCCAGTATTAAACTGTATTCATCATTCATGTTCTCTTATCCCATTTGAGAATACGTAAAATAAAATGCTTTTCACTCTGATTCCCTAAACCCACGGAATCATTTTGATAACATTGTTTCAACTTTTAAAGACTTAAAAACCATACAATAACTATTTGGTTGAAAATTTTATATATCTCACCCTTTAATACATTTTCTTAATCTATTCAATTGATCCTCTATCTAATGAAACTGTTTCTAATGATACTCAGCAACCAATGATCCATCGGTGTCAAACATATCATCTGTTGAATCGGTATCAATCCACTTGTCCAATTGACCAATGTTAGCATCTACTCTAATAGTTCACTATATTCATCTCATCTAGTTGATCACTATATTTATCACATCAAAAGGGTTGATGTTTTCAAATCATCTAATTGATCTGTTTCAATTACTGTTATATCTTTCAATCAGTAACTCTTTCCCTTCTGATACAACATTGGTAGTCCAATTTTATTCCTCCAATTGAACTATGTATTTTATGCCTTATCTATTCCAAAAATTCATCAGATAGATTAGTTTCTATAACTTTTCTGATTTATTAGTATCAACAACAAATTATTGATTTATATAACTCAGAAATAGATGGTTCATTTAATGAATCGGTTCATCTAATGAATTGGTTTGATCAGTGGATCAACCTTTCTGATGGCTTGGCACATCCTTCAAATAACTTATATTTTCCTCACTTCTCAAACCAATGATCTGTATATGGAAAACATTAACATCCTAAAAACATAAAAAATAACATTTCTCTTTTATTCTACAAAATCCCTCTTATATCATGACTTCTTCATGATGTTTAGTACATTAAAATCAGTATAGCCTCATCATATATTTTTATCATATTTTATGAAATTCTGAATTAGGGGATCTATTTCGTTTATTCTAAAAACCTCCATTCTTGAAAGACAATACCAAAAATAAGAACAACCAAATAATAAAATATTGAACCAAAAAACTTTTATTGATGGAATTTCACTAAAAAGTCGTTTCCATCCATCTGAATATAAAAAGTGAGGTGATTTTTAACAAATAAAATAAAATACAAAAACTTCCAACAAGCTTCTTTCAAACAACTCTTCTAACCAACTTTTTACCGATATCATTTCCCCAACACCTAATCAAACCAATTACAAAACCGCCAATAAAAAATGGTGGTTTCTAATAAAACCCAAAACATAATTCAATCTTATGATTCAATCATTCGAGTCACTCCAACCCAAAACCCAAAATCCAAACATAAATTATTTACAATGGTATAAATAACATATTTCAAAAACTTTTTCAAATAATTTCACACATTTAAAAACTCACCCATTTATTTAAAAATACCCCATGGAATCCAAGGGTTTTCAATAGAAAAATAAACCTGAAAATCTCTATCCTGGACAATCTATTTCATGAAAACCACCTCAAATTTTAAATACATTTCAAAATATAATTTAAAAAACCATTTTACTTGGATTTTATCAAAACCCAAAAATCTGGGTAATATTATAATCACTAGATCCCAAATCCATATCAAATAAAAATGAATTATAACATCATGTTCCACCCACACCATGCAATCCCATTGGTTTTCCTTTCAAAATCAGGTTTTCCCTCAAAATTACATAATCATCAAAACTATTTCTCTATAGAGTCCACTAATTGTAAATAAAATCAATCAAATAAACACCTTGAATCTATATTAATCTAATCACACCCTATGATATATTTAAGAAAATATTGATTATATTATAAAGTTATTTAATTAATAATTGATTCTAATGAGGAATCATTTCAAATAACACTACCCATAGTCTTGCATGTCATTCCCTAAGCATTCCACTTTCATGATGTATGAACAACTCACTATCTCATATTTGAGCAATATAACTCATCCCAAGTCTCATCCTTCCTATATTTTGATTCTCAATATAATCCAATGCATCACTCATCTGAGAGTGCTTAATCATAAAATTAAACATATTCTAGAAACTTTGGTTTCAATCAATGAAATTATATCTAGGCATGCACTCAATCTACCACCTAAGTCTAGAAAACATAACTGTACCTCTAACTACACTACCCCATCCTAATAGATATCTCAAATACCAATTTGTAATTCCCCAGCCAAGATCACCTGAAAAAACTAGAGCAGGGGTCTTCACATGAGCACAAGGACCCCACCGCATACATGAGTGGATATTAACTAATTATGATTGCCTAAAAAAATTATGGGGAGACTATACTCTATAAAATAAATCATCAAGGTCATTATTGAATATACCAAAAATTCAGAAAAACCTTTAAATAAAATGGGCATCCTGAAATATTGCAGATATAAATAGGGGAGCCTTGTAAGCCCTCATATTATAGAATGGAATGAATTAAACTAGTCTATATGATGTGTAATAACAAAACAGATAATTAGTAGATAATCATAGAATAAAAATCATTATATGTAAGTAAAAGGCACACTATAAATTACATGATAAACCATAATTGAATATAAATACATTGGACTAAGTTCCAACTCACATAATGATAACATTGAGTCCTTAAACTCTATAACCTTATATACCTATACCGAGTGTCCATCTCCAAGTGATTCATGTGTCTGGAGAGAAAACATGAAGTTTTGTACATATACATCTAAACCCATGTTGTGTACACTAGTAGGGGTGAGTCCAAAAACAATGTAGGAATTCTTAATTCCTTAAAAATACTTGGTGTTAATGTGATCAAGATGATGTTCATGCAATAAATATATACGGAGTGTATTAATTTCTATGAAACACACCCATCTGAAAATGAAACATGAAATGCACATACAATCACAAAAGTTAGGTTACTGTGTACTAAACAGATGACCACAACACCTAACCCTACTTACTTCAACTCCATGCCAAAAATAATATAGTAAAATATACCATAATTCATCCTATATCTGAAGATGCAGGTTAGGGTGCTTAATTAATTCCTCAACCAATAATCGAAGGCACGTGGTTGGGTTTCATCCATATCTGATCACATGCCAAGCATTTGACCATACCTTCTCACTCAAGAGAGGTTATATCACAAACCATACACTATGTTATCATTCAAGACAAGGAAATCCATCTATAAACCATAACTCATCATAACATGGACCCCATAGCACTCATAGTATTCCCATATCCAACCTCACACCCCAGTCCATTCATCTCACTCATGACTGACCTAATATTTGACTATCAATGCATGTCTTCTCCCTCATAGAATGGTTGACCAAGCTATCTCACACAAGGAAAGGCCCCTTCTTCATCTAAAACACTATCTCTTAGGGTATGGCCTTGCATCATGAACACTAGGATACTATCTCTCCCATGGTGATCCTAACAATTCCATCTCTCTCATGATGGGGCTACACCTCAATATCCTCTCTCACACTAGAATCTATCACATGTCCTAAGAACATAGTTGGTACATGAAAGTAATAACAACGAGGCATGTAGACTATCTCACCACTAACTAAATCATCACCAAATAAAAATTCGCTTGGTATGTATTCCCACATCTCAAAAATATACCAAAATCCATCTAATCCCATTAAGGTTTCTATTTCACCCACTTGAACCAACCCACATATTTGATATAAAAAACTTCTCACATAGATACAAAAACATCACATATCATCAACCATCACAATACACCTTGGGAAAAAATAATCAATAATAACCACAAGCACACAAGCAGTATAAAATAGGGAATCACCCCTATGGGTTTAAACAAACCAAATATAACTCAATAAATCCTCTAAGGCTTTAGATTGGATATTAATATAATCCTATTTTTAATCCATTTCAAAATTAATCACTTTCCATCTTACTCATGTTAGGACCTAGGAAAAAATCTCATGAAAACCTTCGTTAGGAAACCCCTTTCCCATTTTGAAATACCATTTCAAACCCCTTTTATCAAATCACCATTTTACCTTAATGTTAAAATTTAATCCAAACCAGTTCTTAAAATATATTTTAAAAAGAAAAATATTTTGTATTCAAAATCTAATTGATTCCAAAAAAATAAACCATAAAGAGGGACGCATGCACTTGTTCAACCATGACACCACCATCAAACCATTTAGAAATAGTGTGGTACATGTTTACAATTAGGATGATATGAGCCCATTCAAAACATCTTGAGTAACCACATAATCATGAAATATGTTGGCATATAACACCAGTGATGGAAGAAAAACACAAAATCACATATTAACCAAGAGAATAAAATAAATCAAAGGAAACCTACCTCAACTGACAGCCCATAACTCCATCAAAAGCTTTTACCAATCTCTTATGAGTCAATGAAAATCTCTCTCATTAATAGACACCTACAATTTAATAAAGTAGACATTTAAAACCAAAGTCCAAAACGGTAATAACTAAATCCAAACTCATAAAGACTCCATATGGAACCAAAACCATGAGCAATGAGGTGTAGTCCACTCCCAACAAACTCCCAGACCTAAGACATACAAAATAACAAAATTACATCATTGATTCAATGGATAATTTAACCCAAAATCACCTAAAATACCAAATTATTCAATGTTGAAACATACCTCGCATCCCAAGATGAATAATAGATTGATTTACTTGTCTTAGGACATCCCCTTTGTTCTAAACTTGAATTCCCCAACATTAGTTTTGTTTACACAAAGCTTTGATTAAATCACTCCTCTCAAATCCCTTTCCCACAAACCAAAATCATAGGAGAGACATGAGAAGAGAATAAGGTAGAAGAGAGGAGGAACTAACCTCGAATCCACATGATGAAACATCCCCAAACCACCTAGATTGAATAATTACAATTTCAAGGGAAATGTATATAAAAATAGGGTTATTCCTCTCCATTTGATCATCCAAAATAGTGGAAACCAGGGTGGTTTCTAAAATGGACCCTCAAATAATTACAAGAAATCCTCTATAAAAAGGGTTTGTCTAGAACAATTTCGTAGCCTGACCCTATAGGTTATGTCCTGAACCCCCTCTAAACATAGGGATATCCCCTCAGATTGATACATTCACAACGTTACCTGAATGTTCACACTGTGAATATCCTAATAGTGATGTTTTTTAGCAACCCTTCCACTCCAAACCTATCCCAACATCATCCAAAACACCCAAAACACACAAAATGCCTCAAAAAATGTACAATAACAATTTTTAATGGGATAAATGAACACAAAATCCTAATGTGAGTCCAGTTTCTCAAAAATAAACCCCTCATCATATCAAAAAAAAACCTCACAAATTTGCAACCCGTAATGATTTGGGTCGCTAAAAATAAGGAGTATAATGACTGATCTAGTAAAAATAATAACTAAAAGTAAAAATAGGTAAAATATTCCCCCCAATAAACTATATATAATCACTAAATATAGGAATTTAATCTTAAAAAATCATTAATTTAATGAACAAAACATTTATAAATAAAATTCCCCTTTTGATTTAAAAAATGTATTATTATGAATTAAGGTTATAGAAAACACATGTAATTATTTGGTTTCATTATATAAAATCATATATAAAATACCTTCAATCATCGTTATAATTGATAACATATCCTTTGAATAGTGATCACATGATTATTATAAAAATAGGGTCTTAACAAATCCAATTGGCACAGATAAAGGAAGTGATGACCTCAACCATTAGGATCGCACTCTAAAAAGCCCATTTATCAGGGATTATGAGGGAGATAAAATCAATGGGATTCTACCCTAAACAAGACCAATATATGATATAACATATTAAACATGTTATAAAAAGTTTATGGTAGAAGTTCATGCTCATCGAGATCACGGCTCAAACCATATACGTCACACCACCCCATGAAAGTCTCACAATCACACACCTTACGCTTAGAGAATTTAATGGTGTATTGAAGGGATATGTATCAAGACCTCAATAATATTAATATTAATATTTTATTTTCAATATAATAATTATCATATTTTCTTCTTATCAATACTTTATAAATGATTTTTATTTTTATAAAATAAAGCACAAATTGTATTTTTTTAATTAGAATTCAATTTCAATTAAGTTGTTTATTTTAATGAATTAATGTAATTTTTAAATAAATATTATTTTAATAAAATATTATTATTATATAATTGTTATTGAATATAAATGATCACATATTTTTTATGTATTCAAATGTACATTTTATAGGGGTTTGAAAACTATTATTGTAAAAAAACACAGCATTTATCCATAAATGTCGATCCTTATTTTTAAAGTGAAAATATACATATTTACAAAATTTTTTTGATAAAATTAATATTTTTTGGGAATGATAATTTTGAAATTATCCAACAGTGAATTTTTCATAATTTCCTGAGATAGTATAATTTTTTGGAAAAAACTAAACACCATATAAATATACAATGTGTATTATGAAATAATATTGACCCAAAAGTGATATAATAAATACTATAAAGGGTATAAAGAACCAAATATATGTTTTAACATTAAAATAATTTGATTTTTTTCTTATTTTATTAATTTTATAAATCCATTGTGAATCCTCCAAAATAATTAATATATTTTATGGGTTTAAAATCATTTATTTAAGAGTGTGACTGACTTATACATTAGAAAGGATATTATTTTATTATGTTCAGAAACTGTAATTATAAAATAATTAAATTCAATAGCCTTTTTAAGATTCCATGGGAAAAACCATGTGATGGTTTGGGCTTTTTGGTTATTTTATTATATAGAGTCCAAAACCTAGATTTGAGAAATGATAAAGAATTCCCCACACATTTTCTATATAAATCCATCAAAGATACTATTTATCTTGTCTAAAAATACTTGTATAACATCCTAACTCATCCCTCCCCTCTCTATAGTCCTCCTATGGTGACCCCAATCTCTTAAGAAGCTCCTCCCAAGCATTTTGAGTCACACTCTCAAGGTAAGTGTTCTTTCCTTTCTCCTCTTAATTCAAGTATCTTCATTATCTTATTCTCTTTTTCTCCAATTTCTACTATTGGGATATATTTTTAAATATATCCCTAAATTATATTATTATGTATAAATAATTATTTACCGCTTTCTATCTCATTAATCCCTCCCATGAACATTTATAAACCCTTGTTATGCTGCAGAAATTTCACTACGATTTTCCATGCCAAATAATTGTGTAGGGAATACCATAACCCATTTCATATCAAGTGTTTCCATATTTAAGAACATAAAATTTCTTATTGGGTACTTACATGTATGTATTCCACACTCCTTGATCGTATAATAAAATATTATTACGAATGAATCTGTGTTGTATGATCTATGTGTCACAATTAAGTATGAGAATGAAATGAGAGGGATGAATGGACCTGTAATTATATAGTGCTCCAACGCATTGGGTAATGTTTTAGTATTATGAGTCATAATTAAATGGATTATGGAGTGAAACTAATCCATCATGGGTGTTTTTATCATAATTTCTTGGTAGTTAGCCTTAACCTATGTTTATTATGTTGTGTTTTAGGCTGTTTCCACATTTTCCATGTTTCATTTATGTTATCTTTAATATCATACCTCATTGTTCATGTTTGGGATTCTCACCCCTTTCAAGTTCCTTTTATATACCTATTGTCAAACATGTGTTACTTTATTCATGTTATTCCACATTTTTTCCCATACTTGTTTGTATATCTCACCACTTTTTTATGTATGTCCCTAGGTTATCCCATGCAGTTTTAAGTATGAGCATGTGAAGGAAGTATTAAATAAGGACGATGTATTTCCTAATTTAAGTTGTTTTTTAATGTACCTAAATCCCAAATGCACTATACTTATAGATATTTCATGTTTTAATATGTGTAATATTATGCAATAAATTAAGAATTAATGTGTAACAAATAAAATTGTTTTCATGGTTAATTAGTTGAGGTGAAATGTTAGAAACCACACCCTAACCAACCCTTCCTCCTTATACCATTCCTTTATTAACTCAACCTTTCATTACTTTAAAAAAATCAATAACTATATTATTTTAATCCATTTGGGTAATAAAACATTTCTTAATCATTGAACCATGTCTAAATGAATGGGTAAAGATAAATTGATTCATAAATAAATTTATTGATCTTGTTGATACCTTTTAAAAATAAATGAAAACAGATTCTCCTCATTCTTATAACCCTTAAACTCAAGAGTAAACCACTAAATTTTTTAAAATATTGTTATATTTTCTTTATTATTCTTCTCCAAAAATCACACGAACTCTAATTCATACAACTATCAATCCTTAAATACTTTTTCCAAAGACCATATAAAGAATAGGTATCGTAGGTATATATAGAATCTTCTATATTCTACGTATCATAATGATATTTAACCTATTTTAAATTAAATCCAAATTCTCGTATTAAATTCTCTACGTTTTTCTATACTATCTAAAAATCATGCCGATATCAAGTATCTTCACGAGAGATAAAATAATTTAATCCAACCTTTTAAAACTAGCCTCTTATAATATGTTTTTTTGGAAGGTGGTGCCTCAGTCTAAGACCAAGGCACAATTTATTTAGAAGAAAAAAAATTACATGAGTCTGAAGGATGGAATCTTATTATAATATTTATAATAAAGAGGGAGTAAATCATTAGGTAGGTCATCCCGCCAAGTTGTGTGCTGGTTGACTCCTTTAATCGCAAGGACATCAGCCACCACCTTCTCTTCATGAAATTCACGAGTGATGATGAAGTTAGTCTCCTAAATCAAAGAAAGACAGTTCATCTAATGTGTAGTAAGAGTCCAAGCTAGGTAAACCACACAATTCCAAATGGCCTAAACAATAGTAGTTGAATCACTTTCAATCCAAATGTTTCCCCAACCCTTTTGCTTTGCAAAGTCAATGTCATGGATAACACCCATAATTTACGCTTATAGAGATGAGGCAACACGACAACTTCCAAAAAAGCATCCAAGGCACTGACCAAGATAGTCTCTATAAATAGCACTGTAACCTGCATGTCCCAGGTTGCATTTAAGGGTGCAAAAAACATTCACTTTGATTCATCCTGTAATAGGGGATTTCCATAACACCTCAAAAGTGTGTTTAGATTTTTTGTAGATACCATCAATTTAGAGACGATGGAGGGTCAAAAAGACTCCAAGAGAGTTTTCACAATAATCCTTTTGAATCAAGGAAGCATCTTGAATGGCAATAAGAATCCGCATCTAACCTGCATTAAGTATAAATGAGCAATTATTATGAAGAAGAGAATTTCTATCATACCATATCTTGTGGAGAAGCTTAGAAACCATAGTTAAGAAAAAATTCTTAATTTGTCGAGAGGATTAAAAATCTATAAAATGCTTAATTTGGGAACTGATTGAGTCAGAGTGTAACTATATGCAAGGTTTTTTTTAAAAATACAGTTCCAAAGAGCTGCAGCAGTAGCACAAGATAGAAAGAGATGATTAGTGTCTTCTTTTTGTGGGTTGCAAAGATGAAACTTGGAACAAAGGTGGATCCCAAAATATTGAATAAAAACCTCAGTAGTTACTCTATTGTGAGCGATAGGACACACTAGAGTAAGTCTTAAAGAATTGATCCAAGGATTACCAAAGGATTTAAGCCATAAAAAGATAGAATCGGAGTTGAAAAATTTATTCTTGTAAAAACATTTGGAATCATGGATGCCATTATTAGTAGGTTCCCAGATCAAGAAGTCATCAAAATTAGTGGAGGGATAATTTTCAATCAAATTAATGATTTTTTAGGGAGATTATTGTAATTATAAAGTAAAACATCCATAATAGTGCAGTTAGTGTTCTCTGGGAGAGAATTGTGAGTCATCATGGAGATTAAAGGAGCACCAGTCCAGTTGTCCAGCTAAAAATTCATGGAGGAGTCAGAACCAACCATCCATTTAGAATTATTCATAATATTAATGAAATATTGCCTAATAGATGGCCTGATGAATGATGGAATATAATTCAAATTTCCCTTCCTTAACTTTATAAGGAATCTTGCTTTCAAAAAAGCAATGGAATCAGAATTGTTTTGAATCAGCTGTAACGCCCGAACCCCAGTTACCCAGAGTTGGTTCTTTATTACATATCATTGGCATGATACAATGAATAATGTCCCGAAATATTGAATAGTTAAGTATTATTTGAAACAACATACATACATAAGTTTATCATTAAAACTTGCGAATAAAAACAACATTAATTTATTATATTAGAAACATCCAAGCCTCATTGATTATGCATGCAAGTCACCCATAACTAACTTATTGATATCGAGGGAAAATGAAACATAAGAAATGGGTGAGATCAAATGCTCAGTATGATTAAGAAGTACATCGAAAGATAACATAAACATTAGGTATGTCGAATAATTGAACACACATGCCTTCCAAAATAATAAAAATGAACACTTTATGGCTGGAATATGATCTGAGTAAATAGTTCCATAATAAAACATAGTCATGGGTATTATACTAGTCGAATAACCTCTTAAACCATCATTATTATTTTCATAATGAGGGAATTTATAATGCTGGACATTCTGAAATATCTTGTCAAGGGCTCGACCAAGACGTCTAAAAATGATTTTGGCCTCGGCGAAAACCATATATAAAATTGGGAAAGGCCTTGTCCAATTCCACGTCTAATTGTCTCATGAGACCTACCAATTCACCGAGGAGCTATAGCGGGATCCAACCTTCACATACTAAGTCCAATACATTCCTCATATTAAAAGGTTGAAACATAACACAAAAAATCGTTTTAAAACTAGCATACGAAATTCTAATACTTTAACCATAAACCATGAATGGTATAATAATAACACATCCATAGTTGAACATATCACAAAACCATAAATACAATATGGAATATTTTTATCATAATAGATCAACTTCAAACAAGTGTAAATTTTATCAAAGGATGTTGACATAGAAGAAATCAGAACTTTTTGAGAGAAATATCTCTTTCTATTTTGACATCATTTAAGAGTCACATAATTATAAAAGAAAACATTTATTTTGAAAATAATTTTATTTTATTTTAAGGAATGATTTGACGGTGTTATAATGACGGAAAATAGCCTCACTCGCCGTATAAGTTAAAAAACATTCATACCTTAATTTTGTTGAAAAGGTCATAAAGTACCTTGTTTGGAAAACGACAGAAAGATTCCTTTCAAAAAATATAAGGCCAAATAAGGGTATAAATGAATTTAACCCATAGTCTAGTAAATAATCAAAATGTTTTGAAATTCATTTTAAAATAATCATGGATGTGGGTGATAAAGAGGTCCCATTAGAATCTTACGTAAAAACAACCTCGGATAATAAAGAGATTGTGAAATTAACCATTACCTTGTAATTTTCTTTGGTCGAGGGAAAATTAAACTCCAGTATAGTAGTTAAATCATTGTTATTAAATTATTCACGAACTATATACATAAATATGAAATCATATATGATCTTCTAATATTGTTTTGTTAATAATATTTTAGAATTATCGTCGTTTTGGGTGTAAACTGATTCATTTTCCTTTATATGTTTTGTTATATAAGTCGTGTTTGTTATGGATAGGATGTATTAGATTCATATCTAGAATGATATTAAGTACTTAAAAATTATTTTAAATCATCAAATTAAAATTATTCTTGAATTTTTATGATGTGAAAATGAATCTCATCGCATTCGGGTAGACGGTAATCAGTACGTACACACGAGCGACAATATCATTCGTTTGATATTAAAATAATGTGTAAATAAATTTTATATAATATATAAAGAATTATTAAAATGTTATATTAATTATTTACATCATTTGTACATTATTATTATACCCATCAAAAAACATTTATTGAATAACGACTACACCACGACATGGAGACGGTAAGTCATACGTACGCACGTATGGTGACTTTGTCATTCATATGATGGATAGAATAATGAATATTCTTGTAAAATTTTTATAATAACATAAAATTATATAGAATATACTTTATTAATTATTTTACAATGGAAAGAAGACAGAAAGAGAAAGTGGAAGAAGAAAAAGAACTTGAAAGATGTGATGAAATATTTGCCTCTTCTTCAGGATCTTCCTTTTGATTTGATCAAAAGGGCTCCATAAGATGTCTTTCTGAAGAAACTAAGGCCTCTAGGTTAAATTGAGGGAAATTGGGAGGATATTTGGTCAGGTGTTGGCCGAGCCAAATGGCTTTGGAGGTTTGATTTTGAGAGAAGGGGAAGTGCCCTTTTGTAAGAGAGGTGTGGGGGCACCTTAGGAAAAGATTGAAATATTATTTTATAATAAAATCCTTTTCAGTTTATAATGTCTCAAAAATGATTTATTTAGAGGATAAGGTGGGGATGGGTCTAAAACCTCTCAACCAATAGGTTTTATACAAGTTTAGGTCACCATATTAAACTTATCTTTTAGATTTAACTCTTAGTTAAATAGTTTGACATTTACCGTGTCTCTTTGTATTTTTATATTATTTGGTTAATAAACTTACTATAACAAGCCAAGAGAACCCGAAGTTGTACACTATTATTATATATAACCTTATCTAAGTCCTTTGGTGAACCTTATATTTTTAGGAATATTATATCAATTAATAAAATAGTATTTGTTTTACAAACTCAATTATGTCAATTTTGACACAATTTAGTATTTGGTTTTTATGAAAACCATAATAGCATGATTACTTCAAAAAATATATTTAATCATCCCTAAAATGTCATATTAACCTATAAAATTTGTTTAATTCATCATAAGACTCAATTTACATTTATTTGGATATTTATAATATGAATTATTTTAATATTTCATTAATAAGGTAATTACTGCATCATCATTGTGTCATAAATAAATTAAATTATTTAATGTATAAAAATTATAAATAAATTACCATTATGTAGGAAATAGTTTTATATTTATAATGAATATATATAGCTGAATTTATATTGTGTGTAACCCTATATTAAAAATGGTTTAGTTATTAAACTTTAAATTTAACATTTTTAACTCTTCTTTAAATAAAATAATAATAAATTCCCTAATCTAATAAAAGTGGAACTAAAGGATAGAATTTTATTCATAAGATAGTTTTGGGTCTAATTACACTTATCCAATATAATTAGGACATGTTTTAGGGTAATTATAATATCATTTTTACCCTTAATTACCCAATTTACTTTTAACCGTGGTAAATAATAGTCAAAAGTTACTATTCAACAAAAATTATTTTTAATCATATTAAAAAAAAATTACTTACTGATGTCAATTGTGTCTCTAGGACGTTTGAAATTCAACTCACAAAAGCTGTAAAATTATGTTTTATGCAAATTTGTAAATGCTCCTAGAAGGTGGGTAAAAGATGGTAAAAAGTTCGATAAAATTTTATATATCTAAACATGTTATAAAATGACACCAATGAATTGTGTTGAACATATATAGGTCTTAGGTATCTATTTTTAACTGAACCAAATTAAAATAAAATAACTTAATTATTAGAAAAAATTATTTTTAAACAATAACGTAGTGTTTTTCACTATTCATCAAAAATTGAAAGTTCTCAGAAAAATACCAAAAATATACCCGAAGCTAATTTTGATATTCCAAATCAAATAATGAAGTCCATTTTCAAAATTAAAATTTATAAATTTTCAAAAATTGGGTATTACTATTCACAACAGCTAGTTTCATTGTTCATGGTGTGTTAAAAATCAATGTTGCATACAACGCAAGCTACAACATTATTCAAAGGGAAACGTACCGTGGAAGCTTGGGGTTTTACATAGGCCTCTAAGTGAGTCTATCTTGAAGAGAATAATTAAAGAGCTTAATATTTTTGATGTCCAGTCCTCCCTTTTCTAAGGGTTTACAACAGGTAGCCTAGGGAATGGTCATAAGCTTCCTTTCAAGAGTGCTTCCAGTCCAAACAAAATTTTGGATGAGCTAATTAATTTTTTTAAGAAGACCATCATTCCATTTATAGACCATCATCGAGTAAACCATTTTGGAGACAATAATAGATTTCACAAGAAATATTTTTCCTTCCATGGAGAGAGATTTACCTTTATAAGTGGAAAGATGATTGATGACTTGATCAATAATGAAAGAAAAGTAACTTGATATAGGCCTTCCCTAGAATATGGGAACACCAAGATAAGTGAAAGGGAATGACCCCTCCTTGATTCCTATGTTGTTGATGATATTATTTTTCCTAATGGAAAAAATGTTTTTTCAAAAAAACACAAAGGATGTGTTCCATTTGATAATCTAACTAGAGGTTTCTTCATAATGGGACAGGGCATTTTTAAGAGTATGAATATTACTCTTATCACCTTGCAAGAAAAAGATGATTCCATCAGCATATAAGAGATGAGTGACCATAGTCATGTTCTTGGAGGCCTGAATCGGTTTAAGCTTATTTTGATCAACAAGGCTGGCAAGCAGTTTGCTAAGGTAATCATCTGCAATTTCAAAAAGGATGGCAGACAGAGGGCCTCCCTGTCTAACTCCCTTTGTGAATTTAAAGAAACCTTTAGGTTATCCATTGATAATGATGGAAATGGAAGCTGATTTGAACAAGGAGTTTATCCTACTAATGAAGATATCATTAAAACCAAAGCCTCGAAGGACTTTGAAGATAAAACTCTAATCAATGGTATCAAAGGATTTCCTAATATCATGTTTGATGACAATATTTCCTCCTCTATAGTATGATTAAGAATGTTGGTGCATTTCGAGTCAAGGCAGATGCAATCCTGTATAGATCTACCCTTGATAAAACTAATTTGGTTTTAGGAGACAATTTTATTGCATATAGTTGTAATTATATTAGCGATAAGCTTTGTAATGATTTTGCAGAGAGTTTTAATAAGAGAAATAGGTCTGAAAAGATGAATCTCAGAGGCATTGTCCACTTTAAGTAATAAAGTAAGAAAATGAGCGTTTATACCATGGGGAAGAACACTGCTGAAAAAAATAATTCGAAAAGTTTGCAAACATCCATATGAATAACCTCCCAGAATCATAGAAATAAACTGTTATTAAAACCTTCAGGACTGAGGTCACTATCAGTATTAAGACTAAAAATAGTTCCTTTGATTTCATGATCATGACGGGTACTTAAAAGGTAATCATTGTCCTCCGTACTCACCAGATCTAGAATTACATCAGGAAGGAGGTATTTATTAACATCTGGTAAATTGAAAATATTATCAATGTAAGAGACAACGTGATTAGTAATGTCCACCTCAGTGTTAATGAGGGAATCTTCATCTCTGAGAAAGGTAATAGGTCTACGGATTTTTCTGATTCTTTGAAGGGAGTTGTAAAACTTAGTGTTTCTGTCACCATCTAAAAGCCATTTAGTTTTAAATATCTGCTTACACATGCTATATTAAAGAACAAGTAGAGTGTTGAGTTTCATATAAGTGTCAATTTCTAGTTGAGAATCCAAAGAAAAGTTAGATCTAGTGTTGGTGTTTTTAATTTCAATAATATCATTTTCAATAGTAGATATGTCCTTCTAAATTTGTTGATATTTGGAGCTACACCATCCTTTGAGACACTTATTAAGGTGTTTTAATTTGGTGATATAGGAAAATTCATCATTTTGATAATTCATGGACTTCAAAAAGTTTTTAATGATATTGGAGCATTCAGGTTCAGTAGAACAAGTGTTGTTAAATATGAAAGGAAATATGGGTCTGTGATTTTTAGAAAAAAGACTTACAAGAATGGGGGGATGATCCGAGTTGAGCTTAGTCAGAGTGGTACAAGATACGATGTCCCATTTGTCCAAAGCATGGATATTCGTTAAGGCCCTATCTAGTTTACTAGCCACCACTCTTCTATGATGTCTTCTATACCAAGTGAACTTGGCACCAGTGAGGTTAATTTCAACCAGATTACTATCTTCAATAGTAGCATGAAATTCTATTGAGGAGATAGAAGAGTGGGACGGGACCATCTTCTCACTGGAGTTAATAATCCCATTAAAGTCCCCAATCACAAACCAGAGATCATGTATATTGTTAGATAAGTAATAAAGGTCCTTTAAAAGAGTTCTATGATCTTGGTATCTATTCATAGCATAAATAATTGTACAATAAATGTTAAATCCATCATAATAAAAGTCACAAGTAAACATCAATTCAGAAACATTAAAAACATTTACATTCTACAAAGTGGAGTGATAAAAAAACCATAGAGATTATACTGCATATCACATATTTTCAATCACCTAAAAAATTATAACCATTAGAACAAATATGGATGATTTTCAAAGAAAATTTTATTTTAGGTTCAGAAATAGCAAATATTTAGGCCTATGACTGATAAATTTTTTTAAGAACAATAAAAGTGGCATAGTTATCAATAAAATGGCAATTCCAGAAAAATAAATTCATTACAACCAGTTCTTGGGGTAGGAACCCCATTTTATAAACTACGTGAGACCTTATTCCTCTGTGATATTCTGATGTTTTGAGTAGAGGTCGGCTTAGGTTTCTTTCCCTATTAACCCATAGGGGAAGCCTGAGGTTTTGAAGTACCTGTAATAATAATATTCTGATTTGTTTCAGGTGATTTGGCGATCAAGAGGGTGGCCCTTGGACTATCCTTTGATTCTGGGGCTGTGTGGCTTGTGCTCACTGCTTTTGGACTATCATTAGAAGAAAAAATATTGTATATAGGATCACCGCTAGCAGCAGCTTCCAGGAGAGTAGGATCTATGGGGGGTTGGGGAGCTTCTGGTTTAATGAAATTTTCTAGTGGGAAAATAGGAAAACATGTGGACTCCTTGTCTATAAAAGTGCAGTGTGATCCCAATGATACTGAGATATCCTCAGAGGCGACATTACTAGAGAAAGGGTCATCACCGGAAGAAACAATCATAGGTACAGAGTTCATGGTGTTCTGGGAAACTTCAGGGCTAATCAAAGCAGTGAGACTACCATCCCCTTGGTGTAGTAAACGTACAGTAGCCACACCGCCCTCAAATAAATCAGAGTGAAGACTAAGGCCCCTTGGGGAAGTGGATATATCTTCCTACTTTAGATCAGTCATATTACCAAAAGTCTCCAAGGCCCCTTTGTTATCAATTACTTTGGAAGGAACCACAAGCACTGAAGCATGTTTTCCAGTGACAGCGGTGTTTCCTCTATCAGAATCCTCTAAGGAAGATTCAGTTTTGTACTTTTTAAAGTCTTTGATTACCATAATTTCAATTTCTTCTGAAAGTTATTGATCATGGGAGGCCTCTTACTCTTTATCCACAAGCTCATCCCATGTAGTTCCTGAGCCTTCTCCCAAAAGAGGTGTTTTTTTACCCAGATTTCTGTTTTCTTCCTGGAAGGTTTAGGCATCTCCAAAGTAGTGTTTTTATCTTTCTTATTCCTTTTAACTTTAGACCAATCATCTACAAAACTTTATTTTTCATCACTCTACAATTTAGCAAGGAATTCCCTACAATATTACATAGTTTGTAGAAGGGGGGTTTATACTCAATCTCAATATGGACCTCTGTATTGTAGTCATTCGCATTCAAATTAATATCATCCGGTAGATTGGAATCCATATTTACCTCCACCATAACTCTAGAATATATTCCTAGATCCGCATTCAAGGTGTGTTGATCAATTTTTAAGGGATTACATATACAAGAGGCTATGTTGTTCAAAATCTTTGGGTGCCAAAAATACTAACTAAGACCATGGAATCTAACCCAAATTTGTGCCATTAAATTACTATACGTTTGTGGGTTGAAGTTATAATCACATTCAGAGATCCTAAGAACAGCAGGCTTAAGATGAATGTTTCTTAAATTCCATACCCGAAAAAGTTCATCTTACGAGCGTAATAAAATGTGAAAGTAACCCCAGCCTAATGGAAAATTATTCCAATCAGTAAATCCCCACACATGTGCGACCCTAGGATTATGCTCTACGAGAGACCGGGTATGATCACCTTTAAGATAAGAAACATGACACATAACCGAGAACTTACAGATTTGAGAATGCTACTGAAGGGCCTCGGGGTCATCCTTGACTGAAAATCGCCCATTTTCTAGTTCCCTGCAAAGGTAAGGCTTTAACAAGGTAGTTTTATGTAGATTCGTACCATTTAGAGCTTCCAGGAAGAAGATACATTAAGGTCTAAGAGCCGTCAGGGATGATTTGTTGCATGCTTTAGCTTCACAATCCATGAAGGATCTTTCCCATTCAGGTTCGAAGTCCGCCATGTTGAGAAAACTCTACAGTAGATCGAAGCGAACATTACATGTATTACGAGAAAACCCTAGTAGAATAATTATATTTTTATATCATAATGAAATAATATAAATAAAAGTAATTAAATGCTAAAATTTATGTATAAGTAATGAACTTTGACATAAACTAGTAGAATAATTTTAATAATGTAAACTTGTCTTAGATTTAAATGGAGGTGAAATAAGAATTTAATTGGGTACAAAAATATGAAGCTGAAATAAAATATATGTAACATGGGTGAAATATTTTATATCATTTATATAATATTATAAAATACTAGAGGTTATATGTTCTGATATTTTCTAATATAAGTTTTTTATTTTTAATTATTTTTATTGGGTGATAGCAAAAATTTATGGTCATTTAATATGATAAAAATGTTTTCCTTGAGTGGAAAAAAATAATGATGAAATTTAAATTAATTTGGAGACATAATAAAAAAATTATAAGATTTTTTTTATCCTTTATGTTGTTAGAACATATTTTTATTAAATCAATTTATCATTCAAACTTTCAACGACATAATGTTGAAGCTCTTGATGAAAAGGAAGGTGACATCTTTAGATCGAATGGTCATTTCTATTAGATGTTTGGTGAAGAGAAACAATAGAGGGTTCACTAGAGATTATAGTCCTTGTTATGATGTTTATATTGATGATACATATGGTGATGTTAGTATTAGTGAGTAGGATTATTATTTTTTGGATCCTGATAGTTAGATACCTCATTTATAGCTTTCTTTTTTACACCAATGGGTTTATATGCTATTATATTTTAATTTACTAAACCAAATTTTATTATTTAAATTATTTAATGAATGTTATGTAGTTCTAAAACTATTTAAATGGATGTTATTATCTGTGTCATTTATAAAATGTATTATTATTTATGTTGAGACTTGTTAATTATAAAATAGTTTGGTTCTATTATGATTGTGTTAAAAAATTGTGTTATTCTCAAACTATTTTTGTTATTTTTCCTTCTTAAAACCATGTTTGATTCTTTAGGAAAGATAATGAAGTAGGTGTAATGGGTTTGGACAACTTGGGATCCTATAGACACAATTCTATATAATCATGGATATAGGTTTATAAAGTGTTAGTATTTTCCATGGTTGGGTAAATCGTGGGTATAATATATAGCCACGGATCTATGATATATATCCAAATTTATAAATTGTGGTAATAAATCAAATTTTTAATGGTGATGAGTAGTTGGAGGGATTTTCATATTGATAGAATACACTATGTATGCTTCTTAGGTTTGAAGTTGTGATTTATGAATATTCATAAATTATATGAGTTAAAATTTTATGGGATAATTCTTCTTATATATAAATGCATAACTTGACAACTAAATATTATATCATTTTTATATAAAAAATTTAAAAGAAAATATACTAATAAACACACCAGAAAATATGTGTTTAGTGTATTTGGAGATTCATTACAAAACACATGATTTAACAAATGGAAACATAAAAATTTATATACTCCTCTATAAAAAACTTCCTATAATTAAATTTAATCCTACCACTTCATCTAATTCCCATTGAAAATGAATTAAAATAGAGGGTGAAATAATAACCTAATAAGAGCATAATTAAAAGAAATGCATGAAGAACATAATAAATATGAACTATCAAGAGATTATAAATTATATCATGAGATCATAAAATATGTGAAATATAAGACATAACATGGTATCATGACATAGGAATTTGAAAAACAAAATAAAAAACATGTTATTATAAGTATAATTCAGGAATCGCTACCAAGACATCACAACGTAGTGTGGTAGACTCATTATTCATGCATTGTACATTGAATCTCATGAAAAAAATCATTACCCAATTAATTGGGGGATATATAATTTTATACCTAACCATTATATCATAACACAGATATGAAAATATGTGTTAGATGAAGATAAATGAGATTTAAGTGATCATACATCAAACATAAAGGCATAACATGATAAATCATGGATAATAAATAAGTTATATATAAAAATTACAAAAAATATTCAAATAATTGTTTATAAAAAGAATAATATAGGTCCTAAAAATAATTACAAAATTAATAATAATATATATTCAAGGACCTATAAAAAAATATAAGAGAGTTACAGGAGAAATAATGAAATTAAATAAAGAAACATTTTGATATTTGAATGTAAAACTCATACAAACATAGTAACATATGAACTAAGCATTGATCAATTAGAGGATGATAAATAGACTTATAAATACCCAAAAATAATAGAATAAAAGTATAATATAATTTTAAATAATGAGATACATGAATCATAAAATAATATATAAAAGCGATTAATATTATAAGGAAAAGAGTGAAGAATAAGAGGAGTTACCCTTACCGCATACCTAGCTTTCTAGTTATCCTCCTCTAACCTTTTGAATGATCAAATTTAATTTATTAGATACTTATTTAAGATCATTATTCAAATTAATTTTAATTATTTTTATTCATTTATTTTCATTTATGTTTCAATATTTATTTGTAAGATTCATTCAATGTTTTTTGTTACATTGATTCAAAAATTCCCTTGGGTATTAAAGTTTTAGTATTTATACTTTTTCAAAGAGTTTATAAAATACATAGTTGTCATGGTAAAATTTTCATAACATTCATGAAGTTTAGTATTTCAAAAGATTATCCATAATAGGAATATTTTAAATAATCTTCTACGTGATATGAATGTCTAAATATCTTTATCGATTGTGGGAGTTAATTTTAAAATAACTATTTTTAATATCAATTTTACTATTATAGATATTTTAATATAACTATTTTGGTATCAATTTTTCAATTATTGAATATTAATATTAATAATATGAATCATTATATTCAAATTATTTATAAACAAAATATTTGAAACCATCCATGGAATATAGTAAAAGATTTTAAATAACATTGTCTATGTAGTTTACAAAAAATGACCATGATATAGATGATGTTAAAAAAAGACAATAGAAAAGGAGTAATATTTGAAGTAATTGGGAAAAGTATAAAAAATCATTGTTTTTATAATACAAAAATCATGTTCAATAAATTTTCATTATGTTTATCATAAGTGAGGGATTATTTTTTTATAAACAAATTTTTTTTGGAGTACATAAATTTTTTGTGGAGTTTAGATTGTATTTGTTGATTGTATTGTAAAAATCAAGAAACCATACACACAAAATCAAGAGGTCGTAAATTAAACACCAGTCAACATTGAGTTAATTCAAAGTGACCTTGTAAAGAATTTTTAAAATTTATAAAAATAAAGGATACCAGTAAGTACAAATTATGGTAACACTGAAGATGAATTCAAGTGATAGTGAAAAAGAAAATAAACCACCATGAAGAAATAAATAAAAGTGATAATTCCAACTCATCACCTGGGAAAGTTTATAAATTATTAAACTGACCATTAAAGAAGAACTAATCATATTTTTAGTTCAACTCATGATATTATGAAGTATATTTAAGTTTTAAGGTGTATTTTTTAAAGTATTTGAATTAAATGACTCTAGTTATCATTGAAATGAAATTAAATTATATGAAATAATAGGATAAACTGAGATCATTCCTTAAATACTATGATATCCTATGGAAAAAAATTAACGATGATTTATTTAGTGAATAATTTTCAAATGAGAAAATGATAACTACGGGATTGACTCGCATGTGAATCTCTCTATTGGAAATACAACTATTCTTATGTGAATATCATTTCAATATCACCATGTTTTTTATGAAAAGGCTAAAAAAAGTGTTTCATGGATTTTATTTCATTTCTATCACTTGATCATGTCAAGTAAACTCTTACTGAACATTATTCATTAATATTCACTACTTCTATCATAATAATAATAGATACTCGTATAAAAAATGTTTCCCACGATTAT
The DNA here is from genome assembly GCA_963277665.1 of Viscum album. Taxonomy (NCBI): domain Eukaryota; kingdom Viridiplantae; phylum Streptophyta; class Magnoliopsida; order Santalales; family Viscaceae; genus Viscum; species Viscum album. Next base: position 1,912,566,193 of record OY728122.1, read on the forward strand.
GAGTTTATTGCGTTTATATTTTATAAAGATCATTATATTAACTTTCACATACACTTTAAAATACTCTCAGTTTACTATAAATAATTCTCTTGAAACCCTTTCTCTTCACTTATTCCATTTTTACTATTTCACATGAATAACAATGGAAGATGTAAGGGTCTAAATATTTTATTTTTCATGTTTTTGAAAATCAAAGGGTTTTTTTTTGTAAATTTACACTCAAGATGATTAAATGATTATTTAAACACGTAAAGAACCTAAAAAAATTGATGGTTTTTATGATCTCAGAATGTGAGTTTCCCTTAGTGTAATTGTTTGGTATATATCTGAATATTTTTGCACTATGGCGCTACCAATAACTTATATAAGTAATTATTTACTAGTTTGATCACATTTATTTTTGTTTTTAGAAAAAAATCGATATCCTTCGAGGAATATGAGCCCATCTGTTTTTTAACACACCATTACTCTTAGAATGTATATTTTTTCCTTGGTGTGCAATTTTTTATGGTTTAAAGTGCCTTGAATTTTAATGCTTTTTTAAATTAATAAACAAATAAAATAATATAGTTATTTTTGGATGTGTTTTATTTAATTTATCCTCAATCATAGAATTAATTGAAATTTGGTCAGAACCATGATGCTCTAGGATAAGTGCTTCATTACAAAATGATGTGATATGTTGTGTATAATGCTTGAGGTAAGAGGAATTCAATAGCGAACGTCAATCTATTTCATGCATTTTATTCATAAATTATTAAACTATAATTTAATAAATTGAAAAATGAGTTTTATTTATTTATTATTTTTAATAATGAATTATATTTCACATCAAAATATTTATATAAATAAAAAAAATAGGATTTTATATGTTAGGAAGATATTTTTATCTATTTACAAAAACATGATAAATCATATAGTTCATGATGATTGTACTATGTTAGAAGTATTATATTCAATCAATTCAAACAAAAAAAAAAATTGGAAAGTATTTTCTTGGCTAACCACCCTTCTTCTTCAGTGGAGTCATGGACTAACCACCATTGGTGATGCAAGCAGTGACTTTCAATGGAACGAGAGAAGTAGGGGTGGCCCGACCTTATCTAATGATTGGTGTGGGAAGTGGACCTGGTAGTGTGTGGAGAGGGAAAAAATTATCACATAAGGGGAGAAAAATTATTGAAATAGATATATTAGGGAAATATTTTCCCAAGCTACCAATGAAGATGGGAAGATATTGGGTATACGGGTGTCTATTGTCTCAGGATGTGTCTTCTTTAAGATATTTCTAAAGAAAGCATTGTCCTAAACGGTGCCCTTCCTTCATTTAAATAAAATTAATTGTAATTTTTATATATATATATATAAAAATAATAATAAATTTAAATAGTATTTATCTATTTTTATATTTTTTATTACTTTTAGAAAATTATTCTAAAAATATTATATAAAATCTCACCAAGATCCCCTTTTATAAGGGTGTTATCCTTGAAAAATTTTATAGATTTTTTAAGTGGGATTTAAACACAACTTTTCCAATATTTAATGAATACTATATTATTTATAATAATAAATTTTTTATAATAAATGATTAATAATAACATATTTTTTCATAAATAATTATTATTTAATAATGTAATAAACACTACTAGAATTCTCAATATTTGCGACGGGATCCCGTCGCAAATAATCTTTAGTGACAGGGCCGTGTCGCAAATAGCTCATCGCATAAAAACCCATCGCAAGTAAGTCTCCAATTATATACTTTATATATATAAACTTTTTTGCGATGCGCCCATCACAAAAAGTATTTGCGACGGGCTCGTAATCGCATCACAAATACTTTTTTTAAATAAAATTTTTTAGACTATTTGCGACGGGCCCGTCACAAATACTTTTTGTTATGGGTCCCTAATCCCGTCACAAATACTTTAAAAAAAATTATTTAGACTATTTGCGATGAGAACCCGTCGCAATATATCCCGTCGCAAATAATAAATAAATTAAAAAAATAAATTTAATAAAATTATGATTATTGAAAAATTAATTTTAATATTATTAAAATAATTAAAATAAAAATATATTAAAATTCTCAATATTCACAATATAATATTAAAAAAATCATAAAATATTATTATTATTATTAGTAAAATAAAAAAATATTAAAAAATATAATAATAAAAATATATATTTAATAAAATTATGATTAATAAAACAATAATATTAATATTATTAAAATAGTAATAAATAAAAAATATTAGAATTCTCAATATTCACAAAAAAATCATAAAATATTTAAAATTTAAATTATGTAATAATCACACTGATATAAAAGACAAAAACTATAAATAGTTCATATTACAAAAAATTTAAATTCAAATGTTTTTGACATAAAAAAATCACTGGGGGGGTTGTCTTCTGGAGGAGGTGGAGGAGCTGAAGGAGCTGGTGGAGGAAACTCCATCCCCAAACTACGAGTCAGACGATGTATGTACTCTATCTTCTCGTGATGTTTCCGCTGCCATCGACGCATCTCCTCCTCGTGTTGCTGTTTCTACTGCTGCCATCGACGCATCTCCTCCTCGTGTTGTTGCTGCTGCTGTTGCCATCGATGCATCTCCTCCTCGTGTTGCTGCTACTGCGGATGTATCTCTTCTTGCTGCTTCTGAAAAATCTCTATAAGGCCATTCTGAGCTTGGAACTGGTCACGATAATATGATCCAGAAGATGATTCCTCTCCACGATCTCCTCTCGTGTTGGACACCGACAACGCAGTAGTACCGTAATAAGTACCACGAATCACATGAGAGAAGATACCAACTACTCGGCCCTTCACAAAGCCACAATGAGTCTCCTGCATCCACACTGCCTCATCAAAATGGTGGGCACGGGTCTAATCAGTCACCTCCTCCTGACCTTCAGCCTGTGTCTGAGAAGTCGTAGCCTCATATGACTTCTTCAATTCCAATTGAATTTAAAATTGTGAAAATATTATATGCAGTTAATTTTCAAACTAAAAAAAATAAGACTATCCACAATCTGACGCTGGAGATCACCTCTAATCTCTCCGGTGGCTGGATCACTGTATATACTCTAATAAACATCATAATCTGTAATATCGGGATGCTCGACTGCCTATATGAATATAAAATAAACTGTTTATATTTGAAGTTATATAAAATATTTATAAAAATACTTACCATATGCTCTCTATGCGTACTGAATGTACGGCTTCCAGCTCGATGTGTCACCTCCTGTCTCTCCCGGTTCTACCGACCCAATGGAGGCCTCCTCTGAAATCCACCACCCGACCAGTGTCCACATAATTCATCCCAAACCTGAGATGAAATGTACTCTGGTTGGTGGGCTCTACATGACTCATCAAATACTTTTGCTCCTCCTTTCTTAATGGTCGTCTTTCTCAAATTGTGCAATAACTAACGCAAACGCTCACGCATAGCCACCTCCCATGCTGCATGGATATCGTCACACATGCTATCATCGATTGGATACCATAAACCCTATAAATAATTTATAATATCTAGTTATTAATAAAATAAATTTCAAAATAAATATTATTTATTTACGTACCAGTCAATGATTGTACATGTCAAGCTGCACATCAACGTGAATCTTTTCCCATGTTGTCCATGGCTGAGAAAAATAATTGCGCAATATTGGGCACCCCTATACAACAGATGCATGCGCAAAACTGTGAAAAAAGAATAAATAGTCAAACAATTAGTATATATAGAAATAAATCAATGAAATCTAAAAAAAAAATATATAGGTTTCCATACTTCTGTGTGCGTGGATCGAAGCCAAGACATGGACGTCGCTCAGGGATAGGGTCAGGAATCATCAGTCGCACAAGACTGTGCCCCCTCCGCATACCTCCTAAACCACCAGTAGGCTGAGGGTCAGATGATCCCACATCCCCCTCATCAAAAGGTAACTCAACCTACTCTCACTCATGTAATAGACCAGATTCCATCTGAAACACAAAATGATTGTTGTTAGCAGATAGTTAAAAATAACTATTATATATAAATATATATTAGTTATGATCATAACAAACATTTATCTATGCCAATGTTCACCTTCATCATCATCTTCATATCTAATGATGTCAATGCCTTTATATTCCTCCTCGGCATAATCAATATCCATATGAGTTTCACTTTCATCATCTCTTGTCATTTCAATTTCATTTGTAATATCATTAACATATTCGTCACTGTGGACCCTTAATTGTGGGGTGTCCACCTCTATATTCACGTTTCTTTGTGAAAAAGATGGATTTTGAGTAGTCTTTTGAAAAATTTTAATTTCTTCCACTTCAGCGGAACCAAATTCAGTTTGAGTAAATATATTTTCCCAAGATTTCATTTTTATTATGCTCTTCCAATCACCTAGGTCTCTTGAAGTAGCACATTACTTTGCACAATAAATTTGATTTTCCTGTTGAGCCAGTAAAAATGGTTCATTTACTGTAACAAGGCTTTTATATTTAATATCGATGATTCCATGAGTTGGATGAACATGCAAGCCTCTCTCATTATCCAACCACCAACATTTAAACATCGTTATATAATTTCATCTATGATAACATAGCTTAATAATTTCATCCAAAATGCTGTAAAAGTCAACTTCAGTTTCTCTATGATGTGATCCTCTCAAACAAGCTCCATTGTTCATTGTTTTTTTGGATTCTCCATATGCGCGTGTATGAAATTGAAAACCATTCACCACATATGCATTATAGGATTTAACCATTTTTGGATGGTGGGTTACTCAATATACACAGTCGCTTATCAATTTTATCATCATGTTGAGACACCTGAAAATTTGTAAAACAAACATCAATATAATTAATAGTAAACTGAATTCATATTAAACCATCAATAATTTATGTTACCATCTTTTGAAACCATTGACAAAAAAATTTGTCTACGTTCTTCAAGAGAAGCTATAGTAATTTGTGGAAATTGTTTCTTGATATGATTATCATATAACATAAAAATAAAATAAGTTTACATACTATAACAAAAATTATAGAAGAAGTGATATAAGCACTCATAGTAAAAATGTTTTCATTTCTTCACAGTTGATCAGAACATATGTATGAGCTTGGTGATGTTCATCATCTTAAATCCATCGTTCTTGAACTTCACCGAAGCCAAGATTTTGCTGATTAAAAACTGATAAATGATTGTCTATTTCATCATTAAAATTTCCCTCATTCCTTCCCATGCGGTTTTCTTAGGTATATTCAGATTCAAAATAGTGAGAGCATAAAAAGGCTATTTCCTCTTGTAAATAAGATTCAGCAATTGATCCTTCAACTTATGCTTTGTGACGTACTTTTTTCATCAATTTCTGTTTGCATCTCTCGAATAGGTACATCCATCAAAACTGTACTGGACCTCCACATTTAGCTTCATGTGGAAAATGTAATATCAGATGTTCCATTGAGTCAAAGAAAGCAGGAGGAAATATTTTTTCCAGTTTACATATAATTACAACAACATCTTCTTCCAGTTTTCTTAGCGCATCGTAGTCAGTTGTCGCTGCACAAATGTCTCGAAAAAAATATGATATTTCTGTTATCAAATCCCATATCATAGAATTCAACAAACCTCTGAATCCAATCGGAATAAGTCTTTTTATTATAACATGACAATCATGACTTTTTAATCCGGTAATATGACCATTCTTAACACATCTGACCAAATTGGAAGCATTGCTATCTGGAAGTCTCAAATCTTCAATCCACTGACAAAATAATAAACGACTCTCTTTGAAAAGTGTATAAGCTACTTTTGGCTTCATTAACCGTTGTGATCTTACATTTTCGAATAGTTCAAGTTCTGGTCGCCTACAAATTTTGGAAAGATCTAATTGTGAATTTACAGTATCTTTGGTCTTACCTGGTGTATCCAAAATAGTATGAAATAAATTATCAAAACAGTTCTTCTCAATGTGCATGACATCCAACATGTAGCAAACCAACAAATCATACCAATATGGGAGATCCCAAAAAATTCTTTGTTTCATCCAATTATGTTCTTTTCCAAATCCATGAATTTTATGTTGGTTTAATGTTGGACCAAATGTGATGGGAGGTAATTAAAATAAAACTGATTTTAACTATGTACCTGAGATCGCTTTTGGTGGTTCATCCCTTTCAATTGTGCCTTTTCTGAAATGAGATTTGTTCCTTCGAAAAGGATGATTGGTTGGAAGAAATCTGTGATGACAGTCAAAATAGAAAGGTTTTTTTCCATTGACGAGCATAAAAGCATTGTATTCTTTCATACAGTAAGGACATGATTTTGGACCATTTGTACTCCAGCCAGATAACATGTCATATTCCTGAAAGTCACAAATTCTCCATATTAATGCAGCTTTTAATGTGAATTTTTGTTTTGCAACAACATCATATGTACTAACACCATTAATCCACAATGCATTTAAGCCATCAATCAATGGTTTCAAAAAAACATAAATATTCTTTTTCAGATGTCCTGGGATTAATAAGGTCAAAAAGATATAGGGCTCCTTTATCAACATCAATGGAGGTAGATTGTACGAATTTATAAAGATAGGCCAACATGAATACTGAATACCATAAGAACCAAACGGAAAGAAACCATCAGTAGAAAGACCCAATCACACGTTTCAGGCTTCTAAAGCAAAAGGCAGATGCAGACGATCAAAATGTTCCATGAATCACCATCATATGGATGATTCAAGCTTTTACTGGTTGAAATATTGGTTTTGTTCCATGTCATCATTGACACTGTGTTATGAGACATAAATAAACGTTGAAGCCTGGGTGTAAGGGGGAAATATCTCAACTATTTTACAAGAATCGATCCAGACTTCCCTGGTTGAGATTATTTATACCTCGATTGTCCACATGTTGGAAAACTATCCAATGAATAATTTCAACCAGAATATAAGATGCAATCATTTGTACATGTATGAATCTTCCAATAACTAAGGCCAAGATTACGAACCAAACTCTTGCTCTTATATTTATTTTCAGGCAACAAATTTCCTTCAGGTAACCGTGTTTTAACCAAAGAAAATAACTGATCAAAATAGTTGTTTGAAATTGCATTATCTGATTTAAAAGCCATAAATTTTTCAACAGCTTCTATTTTTCTTATGATGCAATCAGGAAATAATTCATCCTCAGTAGACCACAACAACTTATAAAATTCGGATGGTTCCATCTCATGAGTTAAATCAATATCATCGTGAGTTTAAGTTTGTTGAACAGATGGACCTGTAACATTATGTACTTAATTTTGGAACTGTGATGGATCTGGAATCAAGTTATTATTATCTTCTCTGGAACTTCTTTCACCATGTTGATACCAAAAAACATAATCTGGTTTAAAACCAAACCACAAGAGATGTCCCCCAACCTTGTCAAATGTGTCAAATGTTCTCAGAGCACATTTTTTACAAGGAAACATAATTGTACCTTCTGAAACATATTCTGCTTTTGATGATGAAAATTCTAAAAAATCTTCATCACCCTCAATATATACAAGATTTAAACTAGAACCATTTGGATTTCTACGCTGATTTATCCAAGCGTGATCATCTAATAATGACTAATGTCGACTTCCATATTCCATATTTTTCTACAAAATATAAAATCATCAATGTTTTTGAGTAATTTGAAATTATAAAAATAATATCTAAAAAATAAGATAAATAATTACTACTACTTCTTAATAATTACCATTATTTAAAGGCGACACAATTTCCAGTGGATTGACGAATAATCTTTTGTCTGACGGCCCATTTACTTGCATATTTCCCACACTGAAATCACAAGGAAGAATGTGGTCAGAGGTACGCATATTCATTCTCGTATGCATGAGAATTAATATACGTATCTCCAACAAGATTATTCATTGTGATTTCAGTGTGTGAAAGATGCAAGTAAATGAGTATCGGACAAAAGAGCCCCCTTTTCATCGATGAATCGTCCTCTTCCAACTGTCACCGCCTGAAAAAATTATAAAAAATATGATCTTATGAATGCATATCCAATCTCGTGTATACGAGATTGAATATTCCTATGTAGGAGTACATTTTTCATATTGTTTTGAGTCTGTGAGAGTTGAAAGGAGAAAACTCATCGAGCAAAAGGAGTGTCATCAATCAACTGGAAATTTTGCCAGGTTCTTGGAATTTATTAAAATTTATTAAAATTTCCTTCTAACTATTCCTAACTAATTATTACTATTTATTACTATTTATTGCTAATTATTACTAATTTAGAAATACTTAGAAATACTTAGAAAAATGAAAACTACTTGAATAATGAAAGGAAATTTGGTTATCATCATTGTAGAGATGATTACAAATTTTCCCTTCATTATCAAAGAAGTTTTTGTTTACTAATTATAATTACATCTAATTATTACTAATAAAAAATTATATTATCAATATTTATGAAAAAAATGTTAATATTTTTAAAATAATAAAATATTTATAAAATATTAAAATTATCAATATTCGCAACAAGATTTTATCTATTCTTAACATGTTCAAATCTCAAAGGGTTGCCAATTGTCAGGTTATGCGTAATAAAAAGATTGTGTTAGCCATGTCTAATGTAAACACTATAATTGTCCTTGCTTGTTTAATCACCTCACAAGTAGTGTTTCAATAAGATAACCAAATTAATGTCGTTCTCAAATCTAATAATCATCTCGCTCCCTTTACATAGACCATTCTTCTTTAAAAATTCAGTAGTGCATAAAACATTTTTTACGCCGGTTATTTTTAATTTTTTACGTCAGTTTCTAGCCAACGTTAATACGAGCGACGTTATAAATAACATTTTTTACGTCGGTTATTTAAAAAACGACGTCAAAAACATAAAATCACGAGGTTTATCACGTCGGTTATAAAATAACAGATGTGATAAAAGGCATGGGAAATGGTTTATCACATCGGTTATTGAATAACCGATGTGATAAAAGGACTGGGAAATCGTTTATCATGTCAGTTATTTATTAACCGACGTGAGAAACCCCCCCCCCCCCGGACTGGTTTATAACGTCGGTTATTATATAACCGACGTAAACTTATATAATAACCAACATTATAAACCCAGCCCCCCCCCCCCCCCGTGTTTCACGTTGATTATTTAATAACCGACATGATAAACCAGTTCGGGGTGGTTTCTCACGTCGGTTATTATATAACCGTCGTGATAAACTAGGGGGAGAGGGGTTTATCACGTCGGTTATATAATAACCGACGTTATAAACGCAGCCCCCCCGTGTTTCACATTGGTTATTTAATAACCGACGTGATAAACCATTTCCCAGGCCTTGTATCACATCGGTTATTAAATAACTAATGTTATAAACCCTTTCCTAGGCCTTCTATCACGTCAGTTATTAAATAACTGACATTATAAACCCTTCTTGTTTTCTTTATCATGTCGGTTATTAAATAAACGACGTGATAAAAAATTTCCCAGGTTTTTTATCACGTTGTTTATGAAATAACCGACGTGATAAACCATTTCCCAGGCCATGTATCACATCGGTTATTAAATAACCTACATTATAAACCCTTTCACAGGCCTTCTATCATGTCAGTTATTAAATAACCGACGTTATAAACCCTTCCCTTTTTCTTTATCACGCCGGTTATTAAATAACTGACGTGATAAACCATTTCCCAGGGTTTTTTATCACGTTGTTTATGAAATAACCGACATGATAAACCCTTCCTGTTTTCTTTATCATGTCAGTTATAAAATAACCGACGTGGAAGCCAAATTTTTTTTAAAAAATTGAATGCACTCATCTGCTCTCCCCCAGAATCAGCCAGAAAACAAATCAAGAAATCATACCACAAAAACAGAAGGAGATCAAATTTAAGCATTTACATTGATAAAATATAAAACTTTCCACACTAGACAGCCCCCACCCTCATCTATACCCCATGGACAACCCTCCCCCAACCCATTGGTGCCCCCACCCTCATGTATACCCCCTAGACAGCCCTCCCCCACCCCATTGGGGCCCCCACCCTGATGTATACCCCTTGGACAGCCCTCCCCCACCCCATTAGAGCCCCCACCCTCATGTATACCCCCTGGACAGCCCTCCCCCACCCCATTGGAGCCCCCACCACACCCCTGGACTTCCCCCGACCCACTGGACATCCCCAAACACCCCTCGACAACCCCCCCCCCCCACCCTCCTGAACAGCACCCCCTCACCCATTCACCCCACTTGAAAGCCCCCACCACAACCCTGGACACCCCCACACACCCCTGGACAACCCCCCACCCTCATGTATACCCCCCCTGGACAGCGCTCCCAGACCCCTAGACTGCCCTCCCACACCCCTGGATAGCCCTCCCACCCCCCTGGACAGCCCCCCAGCCCACCAGACAGCCCTCCCAGACCCCTGGACACCCCCCAACCCCACTGAACACACCCCCATACCCTTGGAACCCCTCCCCCACAGACCAAAATCCATACCAGAAAAACCATCATAAGTAGACCAAAACAAGAAGTAGAGCAAAATTAAATATTCACATATATAACATTCATAAAATACACTGTCAACTTTTAAAAAAACTAAATCCAACCTAAAAAACTACCAAATACTCAATTCCAACGACAATATTCAAAATTACATTTTACATTACAAACAACTAAAATTAAATCAAACCTGTAAAATGATTTGACCACTCCACTTGTAAGTGTTTGATGTATTCAGCAGTATATGGTTTAGGGTCATCAAAAAGATACAAATGAAAAGGAATGTAGTTAATGAGTATAATGAATAAATCAAATTGAAATATTATGGCATTGTTTAAGAGGAAATCATACCAGGTCAAAATTCAAAACTGTCCCTGTTGTTATTATTTCATACATAAATCTTAACATATAATATCCGCATTCGATGATGCCTTGTTGTTCATGAAAATTCTGTTTGAATGAGTGTAAATTCAAATTATTATTTTTATGTAATAATTCAAAAAGTACGAATTATAAATGGATATTTACCTTTTCATTTACATATTTGATCTTTGCACTCCTTTTCTTGGTGTTTTTTTGAACGTAGGCCCATCCACTGTTAGAAAATAATACGAATGGGGTAAATTTAAAATTCATTATAATATATAAAACTATTGAGAAATTGAAACTTAGTTTTCCAATATATTCTTAAAACATTCCCACACATCACCATGGACAGAGCATATCCAATAAAGTGATTTCTCCCTTGGGAAAAAAACCTCTGACATCCAATGATCACTGATAAAAGGAAATTTAACGTTAGTGGTTTTTTATGTTAAAAGATAATTAACTCTTTGATAGAAATGTGTTTCATACCTCTCACAAAAGGCATCATCCAACATTGTGTGACTATATTCTTTTCAAGTCTTTCAGCAATATAAACCATTCTTTGTTCCTCATTCAATGCACATGCTTCAGGGGAAATCAATTGCGGGTCCATGAATCCATATACATCTGTCAGCTCGTTCCTCTCACAAATTTTATAAATATACCTAATACAAAACATACATATGTATACATTTTTAATAAATATAACGCAAAGAAAATGTGTTAAGACTTACATGAAAAAAAATTGCACCACGTTGATGCCCAACTTATCTCCAGTAACAAGATCCATGATATCATTTTTCATAATCCCCAAACTTATTTCACGTCCACAAACAGGATATTCCATTGGAAACTCCTAATAACCCGCCAAAAAATTTGAATATCTTGACAATCTGTCGAGACTACTATATTCTGTATCTGATGTCATTTCCATTTGTCTTTGTTGTTGTCAATACAGTACCTCTTTACCTTTGAAGTATTCCTGTAAAAATAAATTGAAAAATATATTAGTTTTAGAATGATAAAACAACTTTACTAAGAAAAAAATATAAAATATATAACATTCATACCTCTATGGTAATGAGTCGAAGAAGTCTGGATGGACAAATTAATAAATGGCTGATGCTCTGTCCAACTGTCACCACCTCATCTGTAGGTATTGGTACCCTAGCTGATCTATCTATAATATCCTGTAAAGTGATCCTCTGATTCTCTACCTCTAATTGTTGATGATGAACTGTATCACCTATACAATATACCAACACATATGCTACTATATGGTGTTGAGAATCATCAACATACAACACGCAATAAACAGGAAGTTGCGGCGGAGGATTAGGATAAAAAATGGGGTCCACAGGCTGAGGTGGGGGAGTGGATGCTACTGGTGGAGGTGGAGGATAAATAATGGGGTCTACAGGGGGAGGTGGAGGAGTGGGAGATGCAGTCTGAAATTGAATTTGCATTTCTGCAAACATAGACTACACCGACGCTCTAATCTTTTCCTCCATCGTCGCATTAATATTTTTAACTTCAGCCTCCAAGGATTCTATTTTTTTTATAAACCCCCTCAATGTTAGAAGTTTAAGAACAAGGAAACACTTTTCTTACCGATACACCTGCCAGATATCCTCTTACATGACCAAGATGTTCGGGCCTTCCCAATGCTACAGATAATATATCTTCCCTCCCAATAGCTATAAATGTCCCCTGTGAACTCTGCTCCTCAAGAGAGTCATGTATTAATTAATTGAACATTTCTATAATGATTGAAATTATATGAATAAAATAGTTAACTTAAATAAATAAAATAGATATCTTACAATCCTCTTCGCTACGATTCTCGATTCTTCCGAAAGATATTTCCCTTTTTTTCCCTTCTGAGCCCTCTTCTATTTTTCATGTCTAGATGGAGGGGATGGAGGGGCCACCTCTCCAGAGCATGAAGACTCAGCTCTTAGTTGTTGAAATTTTTCCGCCATCATTTTTTCTTCTAATAATGCATACCCTCCCCGAGATAAACTATGAGGGTATACATTTTGAGATTGGATCTCCTGATGAGATTTCCTTGTTTTCTATAATTTAAGAATAAGAAATCATTAACAAAACATTAATAAAATAATTTATATAATAATGTTTATAAAAGTTTACATTGCCCTTACCAAAAATGAATCTTTTCTTAAAATTTCAAAAAACTGTCTCCATGTGTCTTCATCTATAAAAGGATATATACGACATGGATTGTCATTACTCCTATGACCATAAATGAAATCAGATGAGAGGGTTGATTTGAAATCCCTCCATCTCCTGGAAGCCAACGATAAACATTTCTTCCTGACTCCTCCAGTGTCAGGAATATCAAATTTCATCTGATAAAGAAGTGGTTAAACATATTATATATACTAGAAACATTAAAAGAACAGTCAAACAATGACAAAAAATCTTACCAAAATAGTCTCCAAAAACTGAGATATTATCGCTTTATCCACACTTCTCCAATCATCAAACATAATGCTTACATTTCTCTTAGCCTAATTTGCTACAAAACTCTTATAATCTTTTTCATTAGGACCTCTAGGAATATCATCATCATCAAAATCAACGACTATCCTCTGATCATGCGTACGGGAAAGTGATAATTTTGGAAAACGTGGGCACCCACGTTTACCAACCATTGAACTCTTTGTCTTAATAGGATCATGTGAATGTTCATCCCCATAGGTATGACCAACAATATTATCATCTCCAGAATCATGTGGTTGATCAACTGAATGATCTTTCATTATCCTTCAAATCAAGAAAAAAAACTTCAGTTCAAAAATATACAAATTCAAATATTTTAATACTACTGTAATCAGAAAATAGAAAAGTTTATTAAGTTACGTAATAGTAAACATTGGCAATATGGTAAGAATGTTAAAAAATGGTAATGATGGTCAAGATGGACAAGATGGTCAAGATGGTAAACATGGTAAACCTGGTAAACATGGTAAACATGGTAAACTAATTGTCACTGAACAAAAATAATAGATATATAATTCATGTAATGGTTATAAACATGATAAAGTAAACTAAAAAAACTTAAAACAAACAAAAACTTATACTTATTTTGTTTTATAACATGTTTTAATAAATAAATAACATACAATATCTAACATTTATGAAAAAAATAAATGTAAATAGGAAATAAACATATGTTAACTGTAATTTTAGGAATGTACAAATGGATTCTTTTCCCAAATTCCTTCATCGTGATCGTTCCTTATGGCACAAACTATGTCTTCAACATGCTTATCATTATGTTCTGTTAATATTTCCATGGAAGTAGGGATCTCACATAAATTAGCGTCTTCATCAAGTTCATCCTCACCAACATATTGTTTTTCCCTTGTAAAAAAACAACCCACTACATATCTGATTGATCTACTACATAGAAATGTTTTTTTTGCATGTGTTGCCATTATAAACGAATCAGTTGTGTCTTCCAATCTATTCAGATTAACAAGTGTCATTCCAAATTCATCATGTCTGACACTATTGTTACCGATAATCCATTTACAGTTAAAAACATGAACTTTAATTTTAATGTAATCAACCTCCCATATGTCTTCAATCACTCCATAATATGCACTTGATGAAGAAATTGGGTTTTTGTCCTTAGCACTCGAAAAATGCATCGCTTCTAAAAACACCAATACACCACTATTCTGAACTGCACTTTTGTTATCCTGAGCTTTCGTATGAAATGTATAACCATTAAAATCATAACTGGACCATGTTATCACATTTAAACATGGACCACCCACTATCCATTTTAATTTCTCTGATACATCTGATCTACCAAGAAAAGTCTTTTTAATCCATGAAAAAAATGTTTTGTTGTTCTCATTCAAAATCCACATTTCTTTCTTCTTTGGATGAAATTGTTTCAACTTATTAATATGCAGTGAGATATACGGTTGAGCATCAGCTATGTTATTCAAGATGTATGATTCTAACTTCTTCATCTGTTCAGCTGATAATGATTTGACTTTCATGCCACGAATCCCATTTCCCTCATTATTAACTCATTCATGGAAAGATGGAGGCAAACCCATGTGTTGCGCCACATCCAAGTAGCTCATATAAAACTTTGCTACTTCCTCAGAAATATACTTTTCAATAATGGAGGCTTCAGGTCGATATGGATTTTTAACATACCCCTTTAATATTTTCATATACCTTTCAAAAGGATACATCCAACCAAGATATACAGGTCCACAAAGCTTTATTTCTCGAACCAGATGAATCATTAAATGCACCATTATATCAAAAAAGGATGGAGGAAAATACATTTCCAATTGAAAAAGTTTAAAAATTGCATCCTTTTCCAAAATTTTCAAAGCATTCACATCAATCGCATTGTTACAAATTTAATTGAAAAAATAACACAACTTCATTATAATCTTTCTAACACGAATGGGAAATATTCCACGCAATGCAACTGGTAGAATTTGTTGCATCATGAAGTGACAATCATGTGATTTCATACCTATCAACTTCAAGTCATTCAATGAGACAAAATTTTTTACATTAGAAGAATAACCTTGAGGCACTTTGATATCATTAAGTCACTGACAGAAGCTAATTTTCTCCCTCTTAGATAATGTATGACAAGCTAGGGGGAGATATGTTCTTATTCCTTTAGGAGTGGGAGCTAACTCCAAACATATTCTCATTGATAGTAAGTCTAATCTTTCATTCAACCCATCTTTTTCCTTTCCTTTAATATCTAACAATGTTACAATCAAAAAATCACAGATATTCCTCTCCATAAGCATGACATCAATATTATGTTTAACTTCATGATACGTCCAATATGGCAGCTCAAAAAATATTGACCTTTTCTTCCAAATATGTCTATCATTACCCGATTTCTATGTCTTTCCAAATGTCACATCAAGGTTTTTCACCCTCTCAAAATATAGATCAGGGGATAAAGGTTTTGGAGCTATATCAAATTCTTGTGAGCCATTGAATGCCTTTTTTATTCTTTTATAAGGATGTTCCATAGGCAAAAACATTCGATGACCCATGTACACTGTTTTCCTCCAATGATGCAATTGAAAATATGACGTCTGTTGTTCACAAATTGGACATGCTTTATGCCCTTTAACACTATATCCAGACAAATTTCCATATGCTGGGAAGTCATTTATAGTGAACAGAAGCACTGCATGCAGTTGAAAATATTCCATTTTATCAGAATCATACACCCTAATACCATCAGCCCATAACAGTTTCAAATCATCAATCAACGGTGAAATGTAAACATCGATATCATTGACGGGTTGCTTTGGACCAGAGATCATTATACTCAACATGAAATATTTGCGCTTCATACAAACTTCATGAGAGAGGTTGTAAATTACCAATAAAATAGGCCATGAACTATGTGTTCTATTGAGGGTTCGGTATGGATTCATTCCATATGTGCACAACCCTGGTCTGAGATTTCAAATTTCATTTCCAAATATAGAATACTGCGCATCAATTTTCTTCCATTGTGGACAATTAGCTGGTTGAAGTATTTTTCCATCACATACCTTCTCATCGGCATGCCATCTTTACCTTTTTGCATCATGTGAATTAGAAAATAAACGTTTGAAACGAAGAATTATAGGAAGATACCAAAATACCTTTGAAGGGAGCTTTGTAATCTCTACATCAGCCTATGATTTTTCCTTCACCTTATACCGTGATGTCCCACATTTAGGACACTCTGACAGAAACCCATATTCCTTCCTATAAATAATGCAGTCATTCGGACATGCATGTATTTTCTTGTATCCCAATCCCATCGGGCATAATATTTTCTTGGCCTTGTAATGTGAATCTGGAAGATCTTTATCTTTTGGAAGAATGTCTTTCATCAATTGTAGCAGCTCGGTAAAACTTCTATCACTCCATCCATGTTTCGCCTTAATGTTAATCAATCTTAACACCACCGACAAAACCATAAAATCTGTACAATGAGGATATAATGGTTCTTCAGCATCACCATATAGATGCGCAACTGTCAGTTCTATCTCAATTTGTTCTGCTACAATATCGCGAATCATTTCTTCAATTCCATCAGAGTTACCATCTTGTGAATCATCATGATCATCAGTGACATTTCATCCAGTTTCACCATGTCAAATCCAAGGGATGTAACTCGGATTAAAACCATGATATATCATATGATATTTTATCTCTCTACTTTTCAACATCTTCATATTCAAAAATTTCAGGCATGGATAGAAAAAAATGTCACTACTTGGAACATTTCGTTTAGAAAATTCCAAAAAGGCATCAACACCTTCCTCATATTCATTTCTCATTCAATGTGCCGTAATCCAACTTCGACTCATTATTACGTATAACAAATATAAAAGATATATATATTTTTAAGATAAGACAAATATAAGTTTATATGAAAAAAATCATAATTTGAATGTAAAACAATTTTGAAATATAAAACAAATCTTTGCGTATTTAAAAAAATATTCTTGAATATTATTATTAAAAAAAAATATAGTTAGATATAACAGTTTTAAATTCCATTGAATAAAAGAAAACCATGGCGCCTACATGGTTGATAGAAAATTGGAGAGAATGGACTAAACCTGATAATCAAATCATATTTAAAATAAAAATTCAGATGGAGAAAATCACAATTTAAATCCAAACACCCCTGGACACCCCCAACCCTTTGGACAACCCCCCACCCCCCGGACAACCCCCAAAACCCTCTGGACAGGCCTCCACCCCCTTGGACAGCCCCCCACACCCACCCACCACCTAGGACACCCCCCAACCATCTGGACTGCCCCCAACCCCCGGGACAGCCCCCACCCCTCTAGACAACACCCCCACCCCTCCTGGACACCACCTCACCCCTACCCCCTTGGACACCCCGCTGGACACCCCCAAACCTTTGGACAGCCCCCACCCCCTAAACAGCACCCCACCCCTCCAGAAAGAACCCCCACCCCTCTTGGACACCACCCCCACCCCTAACCCCCTTGGACTCCCCCTGGACACCCCCAACCCTCTGGACAACCCCCAACCCCCGGACAACCCCCAAAACCCTCTGGACATGCCTCCACCCCCTTGGACAACCCCCCATACCACCCACCCCCTTGGACACCCCCCAACACTCTGGACAGCCCCCACCCCCGGACAACCCCCCAAACAATGGTTTACATATAAAACTAGGGATGGTGAACAACGAAAAACACATGCATTTAATATATACTTCAGCATGAAATAGATGTAATTAAATATTATTAAATATGGCTACTTAAATGATCGTATGATAATTAAAAATAATCAATGATATTCTACTCGTCAAATGATCACAAGTATCTCGATAACTAATATCATAATTTATTTTATCAAAAAAGTCACACAAAATAGTCCACAAACATGTTTCGCACCAACATCACAATTTAATAAAACAATTCCTCAATTTATAAAACATTCTGAATATGTTTGACATCTTAAATCACCTCTTTACCTTTCAAAAACCCTTATTAGGTGAATAACATTGCCAAAATAATGCATTTACACAATTTTATCAATTTTTTTAACTCACTAAGTCATTTTCAATTTTCATAAAACAATCCCAAGAGGAACAACCATGTTTTTCACACAAAAGAAATTCCAAAACCCCCATTCAAGAATAAAATCATACCAATACAAATCCAAAATATAAATTTCAGCTTAATACACATTTATTAAACCACCCACATATTTTAATAATTTACCTCAAATAATGTCACAAACAATACACATGAAACACAACCTTTTTCATAAAACACCTTCAAGAAGTGTGACAAGATTTTACACATAACACCCATTCAAAACCCCCCCTTTTGAGGCCCACATGACAACAAAGAATTAAAAAACCATAATTGGATTCCCCTTTCAAAAATAATGAATCACTTTCATAGGTTATAAAATAGTCCCAAATACTAACCTATGAGTCACACATTAAAAGCACCCAATTTCAAGATAAAATGAATATATAAAATTAAATACATATCCAAATCTATCAAAAAGAAATTTGGGACCACAAAAAATATACGATGTAGGAAAAACGAATGAAAAAAAGAACACAAAAATATAGTGTTGCGAGTTGATGACTTACATGAAATGGGGGTTTTGGAATGCCTTTTGTGTTGTGAGTTGAAAGCACACAAAATGAGTTGAGATGATAGATCCAGGAAAAATAGCACACAAAATTCGAACAAGTTGAAATCACACAAAACGAATAAAAAAAAGCACACAAAAATCGAAAAACATAAATATAGACTATCCGGGGAAAAAACGAACAAAATAAATTTGTAGAAGGCTTACTTGAGTGTTGCGAGTTGAGATGATAGATCCGAGGAGAGTAAAGATGGGAAACGTTATAGGAAAAACGAGTTTAACACAGCGAGATCGACGAGCCGATTAGGGTTTATCGCGCGAGAGAGACGAGCCACCGGACTGTCGAACGAAAATTTGTAAATGACAAACCGCGTGGGTTGTTAATTTTTTAAATGTTTTTATAACATCGGTTATTAAATAACCGATGTTATAAATGTATCAGATATGTCTTTTTTTACATCGGTTATTCTATAACCGACGTAAAACAGACATAAAAAATCACAGTTTTTTACGACGGTTATAACATAACCGACGTAAAAAACTCATAGATATGTCCTTTTTTACGTCGGTTATCAAATAACTGACGTAAAAAACCCCCGACCCTTTGGTTTTATACGTCAGTTATTTGATAAACGATGTAAAAAACTCGTAGATATCTCGTTTTATGTCGGTTATCAAATAACCGACGTAAACCCCCCCCCCCCCCCTCGCACATGGTTTTTCATGCCACTTATTTGATAACCAACGTAAAAACCGAACACGGGCGATTTGTAAAGTCGGTTATAAATTAACTGATGTAAAAAACCATGTTTCATGTATTATCACGTCGGTTAAATATAAACGACGTAAAAAATGGTGATGTAAATAACGTTTTCTACACTAGTGATTTTAGGGGACATCAACATCTTTCCCTTAAATCTCCAAGGAAGAATGGTCTATATAAAGGGTCATGTGAGATAATTCTTATATATGAAAAGGGCATCACTTGGGTTGTCCTATTGCAATGCTACTTGCAAGGTGATCAACCAAGCAAGGTCAATTATATCTAATTGTATCTAATTATTACTAATTATGACTAATTATTAATAATTAATACTAAATATGATTATTTATGACAAATTATGACAAATTATGACTAATTGTTACTAATTATTACTAATTATGACTAATTATGACTAATTATGACTAATTATGACTAATTATTTCTAATTATTTCTAATTATTACTAATTACTACTAATTATTACTAATTATTACTAATTATATCTAATTATATATCATTATATCTAATTATTACTAATTATATCTAATTATATCTAATTATATCTAATTATTACTAATTATATATAATTATTACTAA
Organism: Viscum album; assembly: GCA_963277665.1. Taxonomy (NCBI): domain Eukaryota; kingdom Viridiplantae; phylum Streptophyta; class Magnoliopsida; order Santalales; family Viscaceae; genus Viscum; species Viscum album. Next base: position 1,912,586,628 of record OY728122.1, read on the forward strand.
TTATTACTAATTATATCTAATTATTATTAATTATTATTAATTATTCCTAATTGTTACTAATTATTACAAATTATTCCTAATTATTCCTAATTATATCTAATTATATCTAATTATTACTAATTATTAATAATTATATCTAATTATATCTAATTATATCTAATTATATCTAATTATAACTAATTATTACTAATTATTAATAATTATATTTAATTATATCTAATTATATCTAATTATATCTAATTATTACTATTTATTTCTAATTATTGGTAATTATTAGTAATTATTAGTATTTATTAGTATTTATTATAAATTATTACTAATTATTCCTAATTATTCATAATTATTTCTAATTATTCCTAATTATTGCTAATTATTACTAATTATTGCTAAATATTACCAATTATTAGTATTTATTCCTATTTATTAGTATTTATTCCTAATTGTTACTAATTATTCTTATTTATAACTAATTATTACTATTTATTACTAACTATTACTATTTATTACTAACTATTACTATTTATTACTAATTATTACTATTTATTAATATTTAATACTATTTATTAATATTTCTTACTATTTATTAAAAATTATTACTAATTATTACAATTAATTACTAATTATTACAATTTATTCCTATTTATTACTAATTATTCCTACTTATTGTGAATTATTCTAATTATTGCTAATTATTCCTAATTATTCCTAATTATTGCTATTTATTTCTAATTATTGTTAATTAGTTCTAATTATTGCTAGTTATTGCTAATTATTACAATTTATTCCTATTTATTGCTAATTATTCTTAATTAATCCTAATTATTAGTATTTATTAGTAATTATTACTATTTATTAGAATTTATTAGTAATTATTACTAATTATAGCTAATTTTTACTAATTATTGCTAATTATTCATAATTACTGCTAATTATTCGTAATTATTGCTAATTATTACTAATTATTGTTATATATTACTAATTACTACTAAATATTACTAATTATTATTACTTATTCCTAATTATTACTGATTATTAATATTTATTACTAATTATTCCAAATTATTACTAATTATTACTAATTATTACTAATTATTCCTATTTATTAATATTTATTGCTATGTATTACTAATTATTGTTATTTATTACTAATTATTGCTAAATATTGCTAATTATTGCTAATTATTCCTTATTATTGCTAATTATTTCTAATTGTTGCAAATTATTGCTAATTATTGCTAATTATTGCTAATTATTACTAATTCTTTCTAATTATTTCTAATTATTACTATTTATTCCTAATTATTGCTAATTATTTCTAATTATTGCTAATTATTCCTAATTATTGCTATTTATTGCTAATTATTAGTATTTATAGCTAATTATTAGTATTTATTAGTAATTATTACTAATTATTAGTATTTATTAATAATTATTACAATTTATTACTTATTATTACAATTTATTACTAAGTATTACAATTAATTACTAATTATTAAAATTTATGACTAATTATTATTAATTATTTCTATTTATTGCTAATTATTACTAATTGTTGCTAATTATTACTAATTATTGCTAATTATTCCTAATTATTGCTAATTATTACTAATTATTAGTTAGTATTACTAATTATAAGTATTTATTCCCAATTTTTCATAATTATTTCTAATTATTACTAATTATTCCTAATTATTACTAATTATTCCTATTTATTAATATTTATTTCTATTTATTACTAATTATTGCTATGTATTGCTAATTATTTCTATTTATTTCTATTTATTGCTAATTATTTCTATTTATTGCTAATTATTTCTAATTATTGCTAATTATTTCTAATTATTGCTATTTATTTTAATTTATTGCTAATTATTTCTAATTATTCCTAATTATTGCTAATTATTTTGAATTATTAGTATTTATTAGTAATTATTTGTAATTATTAGTTTTTGTTACTAATTATTACACTTTATTACTAACTATTACAATTTATTACCAATTATTATTAATTATTCCTAAATATTATTAATTATTCCTAATTATTTCTAATTACTGCTTATTATTCTTAATTATTAGTATTTAATGCTAATTATTAGTATTTTATTAGTAATTATTAGTAATTATTAGTATTTATTACTAATTATTACAAGTTATTACTAATTATTACAATTTATTACTAATTATTATTAATTATTGCTAATTATTGCTAATTATTACTAATTATTGCTAATTATTACTAATTATTGCTAATTATTCTTAATTATTGTTAATTATTCCGAATTATTCCGAATTATTTTTAATTATTAATATTTATTCCTAATTATTCCTAATTATTACTAATTATTCCTAATTATTACTAATTATTCATATTTATTAATATTTATTGATATTTACTACCAATTATTATTAATTATTACAAATTAATTATATACATTACTAATTATCATTAATAATTAATAATTAATACTAATTATTAAAAATTAATACTAAAATTTTCAATTTATTAGTACAAATAAATACTAATGACAAAAAAATATAAATTTAATTTAATTACAAGTAATCAAAAATAAAAAAATTAACATAAAAAAATGAAATAAATAATAAATTAAAAAAACATAAATACCTTTAAGACTGATTTTCTATTGATGCAGACGACTTCACAACTTTTTCATGGAAAAAAAATTAACTTAGAAAAATACTCTCTCTAAAATCAGAGTTTAGAGAGAAACATGATCTAAAATTTGAGAGGAATGAGAGGAAAAATGGATGGGGGTATATAGAGGTCAGATTATTTGCGACGGGAGTATTTGCGACAAGATACATGTCGCAAATAGTATCTTTTGTGATGGGACCCATCGCAAATACCTATGCCCGCATTAATTATTGTCGGCGGTTAAAAAGTTATTTGCGACCGGACCCATCACAAATAGTCCCTGCCGACACACCTTTTGCGACGGGACGACATCTTGTCGCAAAAGGCTATAAACCGCCGCTGGTTATTTGCGACGGGTCCCGTCGTAAAAAGCTCAAAACCACCGCCGGTTATTTGCGACAGGCCCCGTCGCAAATACTTAACTATTTTCGACGGTGGGATCCCACTGTCGTATATAACCTTCCCGCGGTTTGGCACGCTATCCGCGCCAAACTATTTGCGACGGGAGACAAAATCCCGTCGCAAAAAGCCCTTTTTCCCGTAGTGAAAAAGTAACTAATAAATTCATAATAATGATTACTAATAATGTCATTACTATTGGTAATACTATATTTAACAAAAAAAATAAATGACGCAATAAATTATCTAATTATTAACAAAAATATAATTATAAATAATTTCTGATAATTAATATAAATAATGTAATTAATAATTTAATTAATATGAGGTCAGGGGTCGACCCCGACTATCAATGCTTCATAATTGAATTAGGGATGTAGGAAAACCTGGAATTTTGACACTAGGGGTAACGATAAGGAGTTCCCCATCGGGGTTATAGAACTTTGGGCGTTGTATGGGTGATGCAAGTTTATGGGTCCATGATACAATGGTGGGGCAATGTCGATGGTGCATGTGCACAAGGGTGATGGAAGGGGTGATGTCGACGGTGGTACACTTGGCGTGGAAGGGGGGATGCAGGTTGTCAGTGGCCTCTGGTGGTGTAGTGGCAGGCAAGGGTAGGATGAGGCGGGTCGATGTGGGGGCCTTCCATGGACCTATGGATCAGTGCCTATGGGTAATGTTGTAATGGGATTTTATTCCCACTTAGCTAACAAGCTATGTAATGGGTTCCCCTCTACCAGCAAAGAAATATATGTGATTCCAACTGACTTTCATGTATTTACAGACAGTTCTTGTAATACAGAAGTTATCCTTAACCAGTACCAGCTCATCCTGAGGTCCAGCAACCTCTTTCACTTTTAGCATCACAGAAATCAACTTTGAGAAAAATAGTGCATTTGATTTGGACTTCGGTCTAGTCATCTCTTCCACTTGAACCATAATCAATCTACATAGATTGATTCTCACACTGTGCTTCAGCAAATATAACAGATATATGTCTTGGAATCTCAAAGTGGCAAAGTCTCCTCTTCTCGGACAAACAACATGCTTAATAAATTTAAACCATAGCTTATCTTCTCCTACCATCTCTATAGCAATCACATTTCTAGGGGTCCCATTTTCTGTAAGCTCCAGCAAAGCATCTTCATATTGAAACACATCACTGGTTGAAGGTTTAGATTTTGAATAAAACGCATAATCTCCTTCATGTGGAACTCCCAAGTTCCCAGCCCATTCTACTGAAGTAAAAGAAACTTCCTGTCCATTCACATAAGAAATCATTCTTCTTACTTCCTCAGACTTTTCAAAACGAACGAATTCGTAGAACTGTTTTACCAGCCCTGGGTAATAAGGTCCATTGTTGTTCACGAAGCACTCAGTCCAACCTTGTTCTTCTAAAGCTTTAAGAACCAAGGACTTTCTCTCCATGAGCCATTCTGCACACACCTCTTTCTCAACGACAATTTCTCACTTTGAGAGATGCAGGTTTATTGGATTCCTTCGAGCTACACTTCAACTTCCACTTCCACTGGTACTAGCATTCGATACTTTCTGTATTTTCGCTTGCGGCTCATCACTCCCATCTGTAACCTGAGGTCTCTTGACGCGGGCCATTACAGATTCGAGGTTTAGGGTTTTGCGGCTTGAGAGGGTTAGGTTGGAGGGATTCGAACAGACGAGTTCGTGGTGAGATTGAGTGAAATCGAGACTCGGTTTAACATCATTTAGGATCCACAAATAAAATAAACCATATATATAAAAAAATTCCAATGTATTGGCTTTACAGAAGTTAAAACATCGCGAGATGTACCGGTAAAGTCTTCTAACGGTGAGGATGTCCTAACGGTGAGGTCTCATAACGGTGAGAATTTTCTAACGGTGAGGTCTCCGAACGGTGAGGTCTCCTAACGGTTTCAAGGGTAAGTTATCATTCCTAATTCATGTCTAATGAAACTTAATCTTACTGAACATAATGTCTTAGTGAAAATATCACCTAATTGAAGTTCAGTGCCTATAAACTCAAGTGTTATATCACCTCTTTGATAGTGATCTCTTAAAAAGTGGTGTCTAACATCAATGTGTTTAGTTCTAGAGTGAGACACAAGATTCTTTGAGATGTTAATCGCACTAGTGTTGTCACAGCTAATTGAAACAAGCATAAAATCAAATCCATAGTCTAGTAAAGTGTGTTTCATCCACCGAATCTGTGCACAGCTACTACTAGCAGCTATGTATTCTACTTCAGCAGTAGATAATGCAACTGAGTTCTGTTTTTTACTACACCATGATACTAGGGATTTTCCAAGTAAGTGACATGTTCCAGATGTGCCCTTCTTATCTAACTTACAGCCAGCAAAATAAGCATCTGAATAACTTATTAAGTCAAATGGTTGTCCTTTTGGATAAAACAAACCCATATTTTCAGTATACTTAAGATATTTAAAAATCCTTTTAACAACAATTAAGTGTCATTATTTAGGATTAGCTTGAAATATTGCAGACATACATACACTAAAAATAATATCTGGTCGACTAGCAGTAAGGTAAAGTAAACTCCCAATCATACCTCTGTAATAAGTTTGATTAACAGGTTTCCCAGATTCATCAATATCTAATTTACAGGTGGTAATCATAGGTATATCACTTTTCTTAATACTATCCAAGCCGAATCGTTTTAACAAATCCATATATAGTATATTTACTTTGATTTAAAATAATATCATCTTTAGTTTGAAAAATTTGAAAACCAAGAAAATACTTAAGCTCTCCCATTAAGCTAATTTCAAATTCAGTTTGCATTATTTCTGAAAAACCAGTACATAAATAATTCTTAGAGGATCCAAAAATAATATCATCAACATAGATTTGTACTATTAAAACATCTTTTGAAATCCTTTTTATATAATGAGTGGGATCAGAAATTCCTTTTGTAAATCCTTTTAAAATAAAAAAAGTTTGAAAGCCTTTCATACCAAGCTCTCGGAGCTTGTTGTAAACCATATAAAGCTTTAGAAAGTTTGAAGACATGATTCTGAAAATGAGGATTTGAAAAACCAGGTGGTTGTTCTACAAAAACATCTTCAACAATAAATCCATTTAAAAAAGCACTTTTAACATCCATTTGATATAACTTGAAATTCAGATGTGATGCAAAGGAAATTAAGATCCTAATAGCCTCTAATCTAGATACAGGAGCAAAGGTTTCCTCATAGTCAATTCCTTCTTCTTGATTTTAACCTTGTGCAACTATCCTAGGTTTATTTCTAATGATGTTTCCAGATTCATCAACTTTGTTTCTAAACACCCATTTTGTGCCTATGGTTATAGTGTCCTTAGGTCTTTCTACTAATTTCTAGACTTTGTTTCTATCAAATTGATTTAGTTCTTCTTTCATAGCCATTAACCAAAATTAATCATTAATATCATCATCAATGTTTTTAGGTTCAAGCTGTGACAAGAAGGCTTGATGTTCAACCTGATTTCTAAGAGAAGCCCTACTCTGTGTCCCTCTATCAAGATTTCCTACAACAACATCTAAAGGATGATTATATAGAATTCTAGTTGATCGAGTAAAGGTAGGACTAGAAATTTCAGGTTCATCAACAGGTTGGGAATCAACAGAAGCAGGTTCTGGAAAATTTCCAGAATTGGATGTTTTAATTACAGGTCCACCGTCCTTATCATTAAGGTTAAAAACAGATAGATCATCTTCAAGATTTTCAAGAGAAGTCTTAGGATCATGTGGATCAGTTTCATCAAATTTTATGTGAACAGATTCTTCCACACATTTGGTTCTATTATTGAAAAATCTATAGTCTTTACTAGTTATAGAGTATCCTTGGAAAATTCCTTCATCACTCTTTGGTGCAAACTTGTCAAGATTATATTTAGTATAATGAATAAAGTCTTTTCAACCAAAAACTCTGAAGTAGTTCACCTTAGGTTTCCTATGGTTCCACAACTCATAAGGGGTCCTCTTAAAAACCGGTCTGATCAAGACTCTATTAATAACATAACAAGATGTATTGACAACTTCAGCCAAAAAATAAACAGGTAGGTCATACTCATTAAGCATAGTCCAGGAAATTTCTTGCAGGGTTCTATTCCTCCTTTCTACTACACCATTATGTTGGGGTGTCCTAGGGGCAGAGAAATTGTGACTATAGCCACTGTGTGAGCAGTAAGATTCAAACTAAGGATTTTCAAACTCACGACCATGATCACTTCTCAGGGTTTTAATTTTAATTCCACTAAGGTTTTCTACAGACTTGGAATATTTTACAAAGCAAGAACAAGCTTCACTTTTGTGAGCTAGAAAATATACCCAAGTATATCTAGAAAAGTCATCTACAAGAACATAGACATAGTGATTCCCAATTAAACTAGAAACTCTATAAGGTCCAAATAAATCCATGTGAACCAACTCGGGAGGTTGAGAAGTTGAAACTTCTTTCATTGATTTAATTGAAACTTTATGTTTCTTTCCCTTTTGACAGGGATTACAAACTTTGTCTACTGGAAATTCAAGTTTGGGTAGGTCTCTAACTAAGTTCTTCCTAGCATGTTTTCTAAGTGAATGTACATTGCAATGTCCTAATCTTCTATTCCAAATCCATGACTCTTTATGAAAATCATTTAAACAATTAATATTCTGCTTAGCTAATGAATTTAAATCAACAGCATAAACATTTTCATTTCTTAAACCAGAAAACACCAAAAACATTTTTAGAATTAAAAACATTGCAAGAATCATTTTCAAATTTAACATAAAAACCATCATCACATAACTGAGAAATACTTAACAAATTATATTTAAGTCCATCAATAAATAAAACTTTAGAAATTAATACTGAGTCAGTGTTACCAATCTGGCCTAAGCCGATGATTTTTCCTTTTGAGTTATCAGAAAAAGTGACAAAACCTCCATCAATTCTGACTAAGCTTTTAAAGCATGAGAAGTCTCCTGACATATGTCTTGAACATCCACTATCCAAGTACCAGGTCTTTCTATAGGATCTCCTTAAGCAGTTTCCCTACAAAACATATTTAGACAGAAAATGATTTTGGTACCCAGATTTTCTTGGGTCCAAACACGTTAGCCAACAAAACTTTAGGTACCCAGATTTGTCTAATGAGTCTCATAAAATGCCCAGAATCAATATATTTTGAAAGATAAACCTTATTAGATCCATAGCTATGAATATAACTAGTTGAAGCATATGAAGTTTCAGAACTAGCTACATTCTGTCCAGATTTAGGAATGAAATTAGTTTTGGTAATTTTCCTTTGTCCAGGTTGGTATCCTATAGTAGTAGTGTATCTAGGTGCTATTTGCTTACCTAGAATCTGAGTAAGAGTATCTTTACTGTTTGTAAATTTTTCTAAGTCTCTCTTAAGTTGCTCATTAGATAATTTCAGTTCAGTGTTTTCTTTAAGCAACTGAGCATTCTTTTCCATTTCAATATCAAGATCAGATTTATGTTTAACAGTTAAAGAATACTGTTTCTTTAAACCTTTGTATTTGTCTTTCATCTCATACAAGTTTCTTCTAACATACAACAGTATTCAAATAGTTCATAATTTGTCATGTTTTCTGAGTCAGAATCATCTTCAGAATAATATGAATTTAAAGCCGGAGTTTCTGATGTTACCTCATATGTGTTTTTCATAAAACACATGTTTGCCTTATTTCTGTGTTCAGTTTCAGAAATTTCATATTCAGTGGAGCTATCCTCAGAAGCACTCCAAGTATCCCTCATGGCTTTCTTAAAATTATTTTCCTTGTATTCATAACTCTTCTTGTACTTCAAATTTGGACAGTCTGCTTCTATGTGTCCCTTTCTTTTTCACTCATAGCAGACAACGTCATCTGATTTTTCAGATTTATTCCAATCCTTTTTCCAATGACCCTTGTTGTCATATTTACTTTTGTAATTTGATTTTCTGAAAAACTTCTTCTTCTTGTAAAATTTCTTAAACCATCTGGCAATGTGATCCATCTCAGCATCACTATCAAAAGAACTTTTACTGTCTTCACAGCTTGAACTTTCATTTATAGCATGAAGTTTCTCCTTATCCTTGTTCTTTAAAGTTGAAGTCTTGAACACAACAGACTTCCTTCTTGGTTCATCTTCATCTTATTCGTTCACTTTGAGTTATTCTTCATACATCATCAGCTTGCCAATTAATTCCTTGACTGGAAGTTCACCAATATCACACGATTCTCTAATTGAGACAGAAGTTCCTCCCCATCTTTTAGGTAGACATCTCAGAATTCTCATAATTTGTTCCTTTGATGGGATATCCTTTCCCAGAGAGATCATTGTGTTGAATATTCCATTGAACCTGAGATACATGTCAGAAATGGGTTCATTAGGCTTCATCTAAAAATTATCATACTTAATAGTATAAGTGTTCAATCTCATTTCCTTAAGATTAGTTGTTCCTTCATTAGAAATAGATAAGGTATCCCAAATTTCATAAGCAGTTTTACAAGAAGATATTCTATTAAATTCCTCATATCCTAAAGCATAGTACAAGGCATTCATAGCTTTGTAATTATTATTGTAGGCAGCCTTAGTAGCTTCATTCCAAGTAGTTCTAACAGTAGTAAGAATTTTATATTTTGATTCTATAGCAGTCCAAATATCAAAACCCATGATTTCTAAATGATTTTTCATCTTGATTTTCCATTTAGAATAGTTAGTTCCATTGAAAAATGGTGGTCTATTGGTAGCAACGACTTCATGTCTATTATCCATGATAGATTACTTAAAGCAAAGATTTTAAAGAGATAAAAATTTAGAAATAACGGAAATTTTATGAAATTTAAAATACAACTAAAATCACAGTTGGAAAACAGAGTACATTAGAAAGTATTTAAACATCCTCTAATTCCAAATGTTGGTTGGAGTGGACACTCAAGAGGGGTGGGGGGTGAATTGAGATTCAATTAAAATTTCTGTTTAAAAAACTTTTTCTTAAAATCCCCAATTAAAATACAAAATTAAACTGTAGTGAATTTATACCAAAGTAAAGGTTCTGTTAACTTCTCAAGGGATTGATTATTTCCCAGCTAATCAAATCAGAAGAGTTGATTAACTTTTGAAACTAACTTACTAATTTATAACTAATGTAAACACTTGCGAGTTTAATTATCAAAGTGACTTAAAAACTGTATTGGTTTTAAAGTAATTAGCAGTGGAATAAAAAAGAACTTTGAATATAAAAAAGCACCGCAGATATAACCAAGAGGTTCAGTCTCAAGCTGAGACTTAGTCCTCTCAAAACTTTATATAAAAGTGATCCACACCCTGGATCGGGGATAAACAACAGTATATAACTGTCCAGGTCACACAACCTCTACCACTATTATCCGTGGGAAACAAAAACAATAGCAACCAGCTGTCCAGGTCACACGACCTCTACCACCGTTATCCGTGGGAAACAAAAACAACAGCAACCAGCTATCCAGGTCACATTAACTCTACCACTATGCCAGTGGGAAATAAAAGATGCAAGACTTTGAGTGAGGATTTACAAATCCTCCAATTAGAGTACAGGAGACAGTGTGCGTGTAAAATACAGCAGATAACACACACTGCTCAATATGTAAAAAGATAAATAACAGAGCAAATATTTAGAGTTTAGAAATGGCTCTAGTGATTGTCGTGCAGTTCTGGACCCCTTTGATTGATCAGAATTCGCTCTGAGTCCTCTTCTGGTTTTTTTTCTGGAAAACAGAGTATCGTCTGTTTCCTTGACATCCAGGTGTACAGACAGTCGATGAAGCACTTGTGTTATGTTCTTGTTCTCATCTCTTCACTAGTATGATGTAATGAATGAGTTCTTCGTGTAAGTTCAGTCATCTCTTTGAATTCACGCTCAGTTTTTCTTCAAACACATCTCGTAGTATGTATATCTCTATGTATTTGTCTATTCATCCTCTCTTTGTAGTAGAACATCCTTCCTTTATTTAAAGCACGAGCTCGGACAAAAGATGATTTACTTTTTGCAGGTACGAGGTACGGTTCCCTGACATCCAACAACCTTCATTAAATAAATGATAGAGAATTAAAATATTCCTAATATGACCGTTGGTTAGATTAAATAATGATAAAGAAATTAAAGCAGTGTTGGGTTCTGTCTCTGGAACGATATCTCTTGATATCGGTAGACTTGTGTTACGGTAGGTTTCTGTATCGATAGACTTCATTTGTAATGGTAGACTTTGTATTGGTAGATGCAACTGCAGACTTGACCACATCAGTAGCGGTGGACTTGTAACGGTAGTTGTGGCTCTGCCTTGTATCGGTAGCAGTAAGTCCCTATCGGTAGCTTCCTTGATGTATCAGTAGACTTTGCATATTGGTAGCTCTGTATCGGTAGCTGTCGACTTCGATGTAGCGGTATACTTGAGTACCGGTGATCTTGTAACTGTAACTCTATCGGTAGACTTGTTGTACCGTATCAGTAGACTTTGATGTAGCGGTGAACTTTGAGTACCGGTGAACTTTATGTATCGGTGAACTCTGTATCGGTAGCTCTATTCGATATCGGTAGCTCTAAGTCACAATGGTATCTATTGTTCTGTATCGGTAGCTATAAACTGTTTAAGCATTCTATTGGCAGAATGTGTTTGGTCAGAGTACATATATCCAAAAGACTTCTATTAAGCATAATTGAAAGTAACAACATATAATAAAGCATATTTGAGATTTATCAAACATAATTAAGATATAAATAAAATATACCTGGGATTATCAAAATATAATAAAGCAACTCAATTCCTAGAGGGTTCAAAAATCTCCCCCTTTTTGATAATCACAACTTATGCCAAAAAAAATGAGGTAGTGTCAGAGAAAAAATATATATAAAAATGATATAAAAAAAGAGTAGTTTTAGAGGAAAAAGTGGAAAAGAAATTAGCCTTAGTGGAAAAGGTTCTTTTGTTGTGTTCAGAACAAAACTTCCATATTCCTCCCCCTTTCAATTGTACTGCAAGATTGTCTCTTAAGTCTGTTTCTCATGTCATAGTTTCTCATTACCCCTTTGTGTGTTATTCCCCCTTTGTTTACTCTTAGGTATCATTTCTTATTTGCTCTCATTTTCTCATTTGCTCATTTTCTCCCCCTTTGTGATTTACAAAAAGAAGGGTAGCATAGAATAAATGAAAAAGTAATAGAAACTCAGTAAAATATAGAATGAAGAGTAATTTCATTAGTATAAAAGACACACTGATAAAATCAGAACAAAAAAATACAAGTGAATCCTATCAAAAAGATCTAGAAACACTCAATCCTCCTCTGGAATAGGTGTCTTTCCATTAGGATCAGTAGACTGTTTTGGAATAGCGGAAGGCACAACTAGTGGTCCAACTACAGAAATAGTACTGGATCTGAAATCGGAGCTCCTCTGAGTGATCATCGGTGTCAAGCTCTTGATGGCTTGGATTGGAGTAAATTGAGGATTACTCCCAGAGGCCGAAGCAGGAAGGGAAGGAGGTACAATCACTGGTCTAGAATACACATGCAGGAAGGGAAGCAACAGGTTTCTGAAATCCATTATAATGCTTCCTCCTGTCTTCATGGCAGACACAAAATCATCCCTAATTTGAATGAATTTGTCCAAAGCAGGAGTAAGCTCCCTGAGCTTACTAACCTGTTCTCTGAAGGCTTGGATAACTAGAGGTAACTTCATATTCTCAATCAAGAGTTTGAAATGGTTTGTCATTTTGTTCTTGGTATAATCCTTTTCAAAATAAGCGTCCACCTTATTCTTGATTGCCTCTTGAGAAGAAGTAGCTTCCCGCAGGTGATCACGAACAAAACTACTAACATCCCTAGTGGTAGCAAGAATCTGAGTATCTGATGCACCACTGGGACTGGCCTTAGCCAATTCTTCCTGAATAATAGTGTGGATCTGGTCAAGGTTCACACTAGAGCTGGATGAGGGAAGAGGTTTCATTGAAAAAGCCACTGTCTCCTTGAAGGATTGAGTCAGACTACTAACGACCTTCTGAACAAGTTCATCCTGGCTGTCCAGATGTTCTTTAACTGACTTTTTAAAGGCCTCAAAAACTTCCACAAACTGTTTGACCACTTCTTTGATATATCTAATGTCAGAGTTTACTTGATTTTGAGATCTATGCATGGTAGTAAGAGAAGCAATCAATTCTCTCAAGGAAACTACTGCTCCTGTCCAACTCTCAGTCTGAGTGTAGCACACTTTAAGTTCATCCATCATTTCTCTGACAGGACTGAACACACCACATCCAATGGATAACTCAAGGGATTGATCCACGCTTTTCATCTCTTCAACCATACTTTTCTTCATATCTTGCACTGATTCCCTTACTGCTTCGTTCAATTCAGCTTTTAAGGACTTAATGTCCTCCTTGGTTGCCACAGTTTCAGCCATAGTGGGTAGGGTAACTGATTCCTTTTGGGTTCGGTCTTCCTCATCAGAATATCCATAAGAATGTCCAAGAATCATATATCCTAGATCTGATGTCCAACCTTCAATGTCATATAGCACTGATAGTGATCCAAGATTCTCCCCCTCACTTGGAACATTCTCTTGAGGTATCTCTTCCAAATGTTCTTCCTGAGGTAATTATGCAATTTCCTCTACAACTACAGCAGATGAAATAGCCATTTGTTCTGGGTCATTAATGACTCTCTCATCAATAGGTGCTGCTGCTACGTCTTCCTGATCAGGCACTGTCCTGACTGTACTGACTATTAGAGGACTCAAACTGAGCTCTTTTACAACATTTTCCTCATCATCTGCTTCACCATCAACCTCCTTTTCCCCATTAACATCATGATCTGATTCGGTTGCCTCATCCTCCTCAGAGGTGTCCTTGACAACATACTGGAATGCTTTTTCTCCTTCTTCGGTAGTCTCTGTATCATTGTCCTTCAATACAGTTTCACTCTTTGGTAGTTCTTTTGGAGGGCTAGCTGCTCCAAAAGAAATAACTTGATGCACAAGACTAGGGGGTATGTCTGGGTCTCCTCCTTCCTCAACTGATGTCTCTTCCTCCTCAGCTTCATCATCAATCTATAACGGTTCTGGCTCATCTGGTCCAAGACCAGGATCCCTCACATCCTTTGGTCTAGAAGGATGATCCACAATAGTATACTTGTCATATATTTTTTCATCATCATTCACCCATGATTTCTTCCAAGGATTCCAACTGACTTTCATGTATTTACAGATAGTTCTTGTAATACAGAAGTTATCCTTAACCACTACCAGCTCATCCTGAGGTCCAGCAACCTCTTTCACTTTTAGCATCACAGAAACCAGCTTTGAGAAAAACAGTGCATTTGATTTGGACTTTGGTCTAGTAATCTCTTCCACTTGAACCATAATCAATCTATATAGATTGATTCTCACACTATTCTTCAGAAAATATAATAGATATATGTCTTGGAATCTCAAAGTGGCAAAGTCTCCTCTTCTCAGACTAACAACATGCTGAATAAATTTAAACAACAGCTTATCTTCTCCTACCATCTCTGCAGCAATCACCTTTCTAAAGGTCTCATTCCCTGTAAGATCCAGCAAAGCATCTTCATATTGAAACGCATCCCTGGTTGAAGGTACAATTTTTGAATAAAATGCATAATCACCTTCATGTGGAACTCTCAAGTTCCTATCCCATTCTACTAAAGTAAAAGAAACTTCCTGTCCATTCACATAAGAAATCATTCTTCTTTCTTCCTCAGACTTTTCAAAACGAATGAATTTGTAGAACTATTTTACCAGCCCTGGGTAATAAGGTCCATTGTTGTCCGCGAAGCACTCAGTCCAACCTTGTTCTTCTAAAACATTAAGAACCAAGGACTTGCTCTCCATGAGCCATTATGCACACACCTCTTTCTCAACGACAATTTCTCTCTTTGAGAGATGCAGGTTTATTGGATTCCTTCGAGCTACACTTCCACTTCCACTTCCACTGGTACTAGCATTCGATACTTTCTGTATTTTCACTTGAGGCTCATCACTCCCATCTGTAACCGGAGGTCTCTTGATGTGGGCCATTATAGATTCGAGGTTTAGGGTTTTGCAGATTGAGAGGGTTAGGTTGGAGGGATTCGAACAGACGAGTTCGTGGTGATATTGAGTGAAATCTAGACTCAGTTTAATATCATTTAGGATCCAAAAAAAAAAAGAAAATCATATATATATATATAATTTCTATGTCTCAGCTTTACAGAAGTTAAAACAGTGTGATATGTACCGGTAAAGTCTTCTAACAGTGAGGATGTCCTAACGGTGAGGTCTCCTAACGGTGAGAATTTTCTAACGGTGAGGTCTCCTAATGGTGAGGTCTCCTAATAGTTTCGAGGGTAAGTTATCATTCCTAATTCATGCCTAATGAAACTTAATCTTACTGAACATAATGTCTTAGTGAAAATATCATCTAATTGAAGTTCAGTGCCTATAAACTCAAGTGTTATATCACCTCTTTAATAGAGATCTCTTAAAAAGTGGTGTCTAACATCAATGTGTTTAGTTCTAGAGTGAGACACAGGATTCTTTGAGATGTTAATCGCACTACTGTTGTCACAGTTAATTGAAACATGCTTAAAATCAAATCCATAGTCCAGTAAAGTGTGTTTCATCCACAAAATCTGTGCACAGCGACTACCAGCAGCTATGTATTATACTTCAGCAGTAGATAATGCAACTGATTTCTGTTTCTTACTACACGATGATACTAGGGATTTTCCAAGTAAGTGACATGTTCTAGATGTTCTCTTCCTATCTCACTTACAGCTAGAAAAATCAGCATCTGAATAACTTATTAAGTCAAATGATTGTCCTTTTGGATAAAACAAACCCAAATTTGAAGTATACTTAAGATATTTAAAAATCCTTTTAACAGTAAGTAAGTGTGATTCCTTAGGATTACCTTGAAATCTAGCACACATATATACACTAAACATAATATCTGGTCGACTAGCAGTAAGGTAAAGTAAACTCCCAATCATACCTCTATAATTAGTTTGATCAACAGGTTTCCCAGATTCATCAATATTCAATTTACAGGTGGAACTCATAGGTATATTACTTTCCTTAATACTATCCAAGCCAAATCAGTTTAACAAATCCTTAGTATATTTACTATGATTTAAAATAATACCATCTTTCGTTTGAAAAATTTGAAAACCAAGAAAATACTTAATCTCTCTCATTAAGCTCATTTCAAATTCATTTTTCATTATTTCTGAAAAATTAGTACATAAAGAATTCTTAGAGAATCCAAAAATAATATCATCAACATAGATTTGTACTATTAAAACATCTTTTGAAATCCTTTTTATAAAAAGAGTGGGGTCATAAATTCTTTTTGTAAATCCTTTTGAAATAAGAAATTTTGAAAGCCATTCATACCAAGCTCTCGGAGCTTGTTTTAAACCATATAAAGCTTTAGAAAGTTTGAAGACATGATTCTGAAAATGAGGATTTGAAAAACTAGGTGGTTGTTCTACAAAAACATCTTCAACAATAAAATCATCTAAAAAAGAACTTTTAACATCCATTTGATATAACTTGAAATTCAGATGTCCTGCAAAGGCATGTAAGATCCTAATAGCCTCTAATCTAGCTACATGAGCAAAGGTTTCCTCACAGTCAATTCCTTCTTCTTGATTGTAACCTTGTGCAACAAGCCTATCTTTGTTTCTAATGATGTTTCCAGATTCATCAACTTTGTTTCTAAACACCCATTTTGTGCCTATGGTTATAGTGTCTTTAGGTCTTTCTACTAATTTCCAAAATTTGTTTCTTTAAAATTGATTTAGTTATTATTGCATGGCCATTACCCAAAATTCATCATTAATAGCATCATCAGTGTTTTTAGGTTCAAGCTGTGACAAGAAGGCTTGATGTTCAACCTGATTTCTAAGAGAAGCCCTAGTCTGTGTCCCTCTATCAAGATTTCCTACAACAACATCTAAAGGATGATTCTTTAGAATTCTAGTTGATCGAGTAAAGGTAGGACTAGAAATTTCAGGTTCATCAACAGGTTGGGAATCAACAGAAGCGGGTTCTGGAAAATTTCCAGAATTGGATGTTTTAATTACAGGTCCACTGTCCTTATCATTAAGGTTCAAAACAGATATATCATCTTCAAGATTTTCAAGAGATGTCTTAGGTTCATGTGGATCAGTTTCATCAAATTTGATGTGAACAGATTCTTCCACACATTTGGTTCTCTTATTGAAAACTCTATAGGCTTTACTAGTTATAGAGTATCCTAGGAAAATTCCTTCATCACTCTTTGGTGCAAACTTGTCAAGATTATCTTTAGTATTAAGAATAAATACTTTTCAACCAAAAACTCTGAAGTAGTTAACCTTAGGTTTCCTATGGTTCCACAACTCATAAGGGGTCCCCTTAAGAACAGGCCTGATCAAGAATCTATTAATAACATAACAAGATGTATTGACAGCTTCAGCCCAAAAATAAACAGGTAGGTCATACTCATTAAGCATAGTCCTAGAAATTTCTTTCAGGGTTCTATTCCTCCTTTCTACTACACCATTCTGTTGGGGTGTCCTAGGGCTAGAGAAATTGTGACTACAGCCACTGTGTGAGCAGTAAGATTCAAACTCATGATTTTCGAACTCACGGTCATGATCACTTCCCAGGGTTTTAATTTTAAGTCCACTATGGTTTTCTAGAGACTTGGAATATTTTACAAAGCAAGAAGAAGCTTCACTTTTGTGAGCTAGAAAATATACCCAAGTATATCTAGAAAAGTCATCTATAAGAACATAGACATAGTGCTTACCATTTAAACTAGAAACTCTAGAAGGTCCAAATAAATCCATGTGAACCAACTCGAGAGGTTGAGAAGTTGAAACTTCTGTCTTTGATTTAAAAGAAACTTTATGTTGCTTTCCCTTTTGACAGGGAATACAAACTTTGTCTGCTAGAAATTCAAGTTTGGGTAGGTCTCTAAATAAGTTCTTCCTAGCAAGTTTTCTATGTGAATGTACATTGCAGTGTCCTAATTTTCTATGCCACAACCAATACTCTTTATGAAAAGAATTTAAACAAGTAATATTCTTCTTAGCTAATGAATTTAAATCAACATCATAAAAATTTTCATTTTTTAAATAAGAAAACACTAAAACATTTTTAGAATTAAAAACATTGCAAGAATCGTTTTTAAATTTAACATAAAAAACATCATCAAATAACTGAGAAATACTTAACAAATTATATTTAAGTCCATCAACAAATAAAACTTTATAAATTAATACCGATTCCGTGTTACCAATATGGCCTAAGCCGATGAATTTTCCTTTTGAGTTATCACCAAAAGTGACAAAACCTCCATCAATTATGACTAAGCTTTTAAAGCATGAGAAGTCTCCTGACATATGTCTTGAACATACACTGTCTAAGTACTAGGTCTTTCTATAGGAGCTCCTTAAGTAGGTTCCCTACAAAACAGATTTAGACAAGAAATGATTTTGGTACACAGATTTTCCTCGGTCCAGATAGGTTAGCCACCAAAACTTTAGGTTCCCAGATATGTCTAATGGGTCTTATAAAATGTCTAGAATCAACAGATTTTGAAAGATAAACCTTATTAGATCCATAACTATGAATATAACTAGTTGAAGCATACGAAGTTTCAGAACTATCAATATTCTGTCCAGATTTAGGAATGAATTTAGTTTTGGTAATTTTCCTTTGTCCAGGTTGGTATCCTATACCAGTAGTGTATCTAGGTGCTATTTTCTTATCTAGAATCTGAGTAAGAGGATCTTTACCATTGGAAAATTTTTCTATGTCTCTCTTAAGTTTCTCATTAGATAATTTCAGTTCATTGTTTTCTTTAAGCAATTGAGCATTCTTTTCCATTTCAATATCAAGTTCAGATTTATGTTTAACAGTTAAAGAATATTGTTTCTTTAAACCTTTGTATTTGTCTTTCATCTCATTACAGGTTTCTTCTAACATATCACAGTATTAAAATAGTTCAGATTTTGACATGTTTTCTGAGTCAGAATCATCTTTAGAATAATATGAATTTAAATCAGGAGTTTCAGATGTTAACTCAGATGTGTTTGTCATAAAACACATGTTTGCCTTATTTCTGTGTTCAGTTTCAGAAATTTATGATTCAGTGGAGCTATCCTCAGAAGCACTCCAAGTAGCCCTCATTGCTTTCTTAAACTTATTGTCCTTGTATTCAAACCTCTTCTTGTACTTCAACTTTGGACAGTCTGCTTTTATGTGTCCCTTTCTTTTTCACTCATAGAAGACAATGTCATCTGATTTGTCAGATTTCTTCCAATCCTTTTTCCAATGACCCTTGTTGTCATATTTACATTTGTAATTTGATTTTCTGAAAAAATTCTTCTTCTTGTAAAATTTCTTAAACCTTCTGGCAATGTGATCCATCTCAGCATCACTGTCAGAAGCACATTCACTGTCTTCACAACTTGAACTTTCATTTATATCTAGAAGCTTCTCCTAATCCTTGTTCTTTGAAGTTGATGTCTTGAACGCAACAGACCTCCTTCTTGGTTCATCATCTTCTTCTTTGTTCACTTTGAATTTTTCTTCATACATCATCAGCTTTCCAATTAATTCCTTGACTGGCAGTTCTCCAATATCACACGATTCTCTAATTGAGACAGAAGTTCCTCTCCATCTTTCAGGTAGACATCTCAGAATTCTCATAATTTCTTCCTTTGATGGAACATCCTTTCCCAGAGAGATCATTGTGTTGAAAATTTCGTTGAACCTGAGATACATGTCAGAAATGGGTTCATCAGGCTTCATCTTAAAATTATCATACTTTATAGTATAAGTGTCCAATCTCATTTCCTTAACATTAGTTGTTCCTTCATGAGAAACAGCTTAGGTATCCTAAATTTCATAAGCAGTTTTACAAGCAGATATTCTATTAAATTCCTCATCTCCTAAAGCACAGTACAAGGAATTAATAGCTTTGCAATTATTATTGTAGGCAGCCTTAGTAGATTCATTCCAAGTAGTTATAATAGTAGTAGGAATTTTATATTATGATTCTATAGCAGTCCAAATATCAAAACCCATGCTTTCTAAATGATTTTTCATCTTGATTTTCCATTGAGCATAGTTAGTGCCATTGAAAAATGGTGGTCTATTGGTAGAAATTCCTTCAAGTATATTATCCATGATAGCTTACTTAAAGCAAAGATTTTAAAGAGATAAAAATTTAGAAATAACAGAAATTTTAAGAACATTAAAATACAACTAAAATCACAGGTGAAAAATAGAGTACTTTATAATGTATTTAAACATCCTCTGATACCAAATTTTGGTCAGAGTAGACACTCAAGAGGGGGGATGAATTCAGTTCCAATTAAAATTTCTATTTAAAAAACATTGTCTTAAAATCCCCAATTAAAATAAAAAATTATACTGTAGTGAATTTATACCAAAGTAAAGGTTCTGTTAGGTTCTCAAGGGATTGATTATTTCCCAGGTAATCAAATCAGAAGAGTTGATTAACATTTCAAACTAACTTACTGATTTACAACTAATATAAACACTTGCGAGTTTAATTATCAAAGTGACTTTAAAACAGTTTTGGTTTTTAATTAATTAGCAGCGGAATAAAAAAGAACTTTGAATATAAATAAGCACAGCAGATTTAACCAAGAGGTTCAGTCTCAAGCTGAGACTTAGTCCTCTCAAAACTTTATATAAAAGTGATCCACACCCTGGATCGGGGATGAACAATAGTATACAACTATCCAGGTCACACGACCTCTACCACTGTTATCCGTGGGAAACAAAAACAATAGCAACCAGTTGTCCAGGTCACACAACCTCTACCACTGTTATCCATGGGAAACAAAAACAACAACAACCAACTGTCCAGGTCACACAACCTCTACCACTATGCCAGTGGGAAATAAAAGATCAAGGGTTTGAGTGAGGATTTAAAAATCCTCCAATTAGAGTACAGGAGACAGTTTGTGAGTAAAATATAGAAGATAACACACACTTCTCAATATTAAAAAAGATAAACAACCGAGCAAATATTTAGAGTTTATAAATGGCTCTAGTGATTGTCGTGAAGTTCTGGACTCCTTTGATTGATCAGAATTCTCTCTGAGTCCTGTTCTGGTTTTTTTCTGGAAAATAGAGTATCGTCTATTTCCTTGACTTCCAGGTGTACAAACAATCGATGAAGCTCTTATGTTATGTTCTTGTTCTCATCTCTTCCCTGGTATACAGTAATGAATGAGTTCTTCGTGTAAGTTTAGTCGTCTCTTTGCATTCACGCTCAGTTGTTCTTCCAGCACACCTCGTGGTATGTATATCTCTATGTATTTGTCTATTCATCCTCTCTTTGTAGTAGCACATCCTTCCTTTATTTAAAGCATGATCTCAGACAAAAGATGATTTACTTTTTGCAGGTACGAGGTACGGTTCCCTAACATCCAACAACCTTCATTAAATAAATGACAGAGCATTAAAATATTCCTAATATGACCGTTGGTTAGATTAAATAAAGATAAAGAAATTAAATCAGTGTTGGGTTCTGTCTCTGGAACGATAGCTCTTGATATCGGTAGACTTGTGTTAAGGTAGGTTTCTGTATCGATAGACTTCATTTGTAATGGTAGAATTTGTATCGGTAGCTGCAACTGCAGACTTTACCACATCAGTAGCGGTGGACTTGTAACAGTAGCTGTGGCTCTGCCTTGTATCGGTAGCAGTAAGTCCCTATCGGTAGCTTCCTTGATGTATCAGTAGACTTTGCATATCGGTAGCTCTGTATCGGTAGCTGTCGACTTCGATGTAGCGGTAGTCTTGAGTACTGGTGAGCTTGTAACTGTAACTCTATCGGTAGACTTGTTGTATCGTATCAGTATACTTTGATGTAGCGGTGAACTTTGAGTACCGGTGAACTTGATGTATCGGTGAACTCTGTATCGGTACCTCTATTCGATATCGGTAGCTCTAAGTCACAATGGTATCTACTGTTCTGTATCGGTAGCTATAAACTGTTTAAGCATTCTATTGGCAGAATGTGTTAGGTCAGAGTACATATATCCAAAAGACTTCTATTAAGCATAATTGAAAGTAACAATATATAATAAAGCATATTTGAGATTTATCAAACATAATTATGATATAAATAAAATATAGCTGGGATTATCAAAATATAATAAAGCAACTCAATTCCTAGAGGGTTCAACAATCTCCCCCTTTTTGATAATCGCAACTTATGCCAAAAAAATGAAGTAGTGTCAGAGAAAAATATATATATCAAAAATGATATAAAAAAAGAGTAGTTTTAGAGGAAAAAGTGGAAAAGAAATTAGCCTCAGAGGAAAAGGTTCTTTTGTTTTGTTCAGAACAAAACTTCCATATTCCTCCACCTTTCAATTGTACTGCAAGATTGTCTCTTAATTCTATTTCTCATGTCACAGTTTCTCATTACCCCTTTGTGTGTTTCTCCCCCTTTGTTTACTCTTAGGTCTCATTTCTTATTTTCTCTCATTTTCTTATTTGCTCATTTTCTCCCCCTTTGTGATTTAAAAAAAGAAGGATAGCAGAGAATAAATGACAAAGTAATAGAAACTTAGTAAAGTATAGAATGAAGAGGAATTTCATTAGTATAAAAGAGACACTGATAAAATCAGAACAAAAAAAATACAAGTGAATACAATCAAAAAGATCTAGAAACACTCAATCCTCCTCTAGAACAGGTGTCTTTCCCTTAGGATCAACAGAGGGTTTTGGAATAGCGGAAGGCACAACTAGTGGTTCAGCTATAGAAACCGTACTGGATCTGAAATTGGAGCTCCTCTGAGTGATCATCAGTGTCAAGCTCTTGATGGATTTAATTGGAGTCAATTGAGGATTACTCCCAGAGGAAGACACAGGAAGGGAAGGAGGTACAATCACTGGTCTAGCATCCCCATGCAGGAAGGGCAACAACAGGTTTCTGAAATCCATTATAATGCTTCCTCCTCTCTCCATGGCAGACACAAAATCATCCCTATTTTCAATGAATTTGTCCAAAGCAGGAGTAAGCTCCCTGAGCTTACTAACATTTTCTCTGAAGGCTTGGTTAACTGGAGGTAACTTCATATTCTCAATCAAGAGTTTGAAATGGTTTTTCATTTGGTGCTTGGTATAAACCTTTTCAAAATAAGCATCCACCTTATTCTTGATTGCCTCTTGAGAAGAAGTAGATGCCCACAGGTGATCAAGAACAAAACTACTAACTTCTCTAGTGGTAACAAGAATCTGAGTATCTGATGCACCACTGGGACTGGCCTTAGCCAATTATTCCTGAATAACAGTGTGGATCTGATCAAGGTTCACACTGGAGCTGGATGAGGGAACATGTTTCATTGAAATAGCCACTGTCTCCTTGAAGGATTGAGTCAGACTACTAATGACCTTCTGAAAAATTTCATCCTGGCTGTTCAGATGTTCTTTAACTGACTTTTTAATGGCCTCAAAAACTTCCAAAAACTGTTTGACCACTTCATTGATATATATAATGTCAGAGTTTACTTGATTTTGAGAGCTATGCATGGTAGTCATAGAAGAAATCGATTGTCTCAAGGCAACTACTGCTCCTGTCCCACTCTCAATCTGAGTGTGGCACACTTTAAGTTCAACCATCATTTCTTTCACAGGATTGGACACACCACATCCAATGGATAACTCAAGGGATTGATCCACGCTTTTCATCTCTTCAATGATACTTTTCTTCATATCTTGCACTGATTCCCTTTACTGCTTCGTTCAATTCAGCTTTTAAGGACTCAATGTCCTCCTTGGTTGCCACAGTTTCAGCCATAGTGGGTAGGGTAACTGATTCCTTTTGGGTTCGGTCTTCCTCATCAGAATATCAATAAGAAAGTCTAAGAATCATATATCATGGATCTGATGTCCAACCTTCAATGTCATATAGCACTGATACTGAGCCAAGATTCTCCCCCTCACTTGGAACATTCTCCTGAGGTATCTCTTCCAACTGTTCTTCCTAAGGTAATTATGCAATTTCCTCTACAACTGCAGAAGATTCAATAGCCATTTGTTCTGGGTCATTAATGAATCTTTCATTAATAGGTGCTGCTGCTACATCTTCCTGATCAAGCAATGTCCTGACTGTACTGACTATTAGAGGACTCAAACTGAGCTGTTTTTCAACATTTTCCTCATCATCTGCTTCACCATCATCCTCCTTTTCTCCATTAACATCATGATCTGATTCGGTTGCCTCATCCTCCTCAGAGGTTTCCTTGACAACATATTGTCATTCTTTTTCTCCTTCTTCTGTAGTCTCTGTATCATTTTCCTTCAATACAGTTTCTCTCTTTGGTAGTTCTTTTGGAGGGCTAGATGCTCCATAAGAAATAACATGATGCACAGTACTAGGGGGTAAGTCTGGGTCTCCTCCTTCCTCAACTGATGTCTCTTACTTCTCAGCTTCATCATCAATCTAGACCGGTTCTGGCTCATCTGGTCCAAGACTAGGATCCCTCACATCCTTTGGTCTAGAAGGATGATCCACAATAGTATAATTGTCATAGATTTTTCCATCATCATTCACCCATGATTTCTTCCAAGGATTCCAACTGACTTTCATGTATTTACAGACAGTTCTTGTAATACAGAAGTTATCCTTAACCACTACCAGCTCATCCTGAGGTCCAAAAACCTCTTTCACTTTTAGCATCATAGAAATCATCTTTGAGAAAAATAGTGCATTTGATTTGGACTTTGGTCTTGTCATCTCTTCCACTTGAACCATAATCAATCTATATAGATTGATTCTCACACTATGCTTCAGAAAATATAACAGATATATGTCTTGGAATCTCAAAGTGGAAATGTCTCCTCTTCTCAGACTAACAACATGATGAATAAATTTAAATAACAGCTTATCTTCTCCTACCATCTCTGCAGCCACCACATTTCTAAAGGTCCCATTCTCTGTAAGCTCCAGCAAAGCATCTTCATATTGAAACACATCACTGGTTGAAGGTACAATTTTTGAATAAAATGCATAATCACCTTCATGTGGAACTCTCATGTTCCTAGCCCATTCTACTGAAGTAAAAGAAACTTCCTGTCCATTCACATAAGAAATCATTCTTCTTTCTTCCTTAGACTTTTCAAAACGAACGAATTTGTAGAACTGTTTTACCAGCTCTGAGTAATAAGGTCCATTGTTGTTCGCGAAGCACTCAGTCCAACCTTGTTCATCTAAAACTTTAAGAACCAAGGACTTGCTCTCCATGAGCCATTATGCACACACCTCTTTCTCAACGACAATTTCTCGCTTTGAGAGATGGAGGTTTATTGGATTCCTTCGAGCTACACTTCCACTTCCACTTCCACTGGTACTAGCATTAGATACTTTCTGTCTTTTCACTTGCGGTTCATCACTCCCATCTGTAACCTGAGGTCTCTTGATGCGGGCCATTATAGATTTAAGGTTTAGGGTTTTGCGGATTGAGAGGGTTAGGTTGGAGGGATTCGAATAGACAAGTTCGCGGTGATATTGAGTGAAATCTAGACTCGGTTTAATATAATTTCAGATCCACAAAAAAACTAAATCATATATATATATAAAATTTCGATGTCTCGGCTTTACAGAAGTTAAAACAGTAGGGTATGTACCGGTAAAGTCTTCAAACAGTGAGGATGTCCTAACGGGGAGGTCTCCTAACGGTGAGAATTTTCTTACGGTGAGGTCTCCTAACGGTGAGGTCTCCTAATAGTTTCGAGGGTAAGTTATCATTCCTAATTCATGCCTAATGAAACTTAATCTTACTGAACATAATGGCTTAGTGAAAATATCAGCTAATTTAAGTTCAATGCCTATAAACTCAAGTGTTATATCACCTCTTTGATAGTGATCTCTTAAAAAGTGGTGTCTAACATCAATGTGTTTAGTTCTAGAGTGAGACACATGATTATTTGAGATGTTAATCTCACTACTATTGTCACAGTTAATTAAAACATGCTTAAAATCAAATCCATAGTCCAGTAATGTGTGTTTCATCCACAGAATCTGTGCACAGCAACTACCAGCAGCTATGTATTCTGCTTCAGCAGTAGATAATGAAACTGAGTTCTGTTTCTTACTACATGATGATACTATGGATTTTCCAAGTAAGTGACATTTTCTAGATGTGCTCTTCCTATCTCACTTATATCCAGAAAAATCAGCGTCTGAATAACTTATTAAGTCAAATGATTGTCCTTTTGGATAAAACAAACCCAAATTTGAAGTATACTTAAGATATTTAAAAATCGTTTTAACAGCATGTAAGTGTGATTCTTTAGGATTACCTTGAAATCTAGCACACATATATACACTAAACATAATATATGGTCGACTAGAAGTAAGTTAAAGTAAACTCCCAATCATACCTCTATAATTAGTTTTATCAACAGGTTTCCCAGATTCATCAATATCCAATTTACAGGTGGTACTCATAGGTATATCACTTTCCTTAATACTATCCAAGACAAATCATTTTAACAAATCCTTAGTATATTTACTGTGATTTATAATAATACCATCTTTAGTTTGAAAAATTTGAAAACCAAGAAAATACTTAAGCTCTCCCATTAACCTCATTTCAAATTCATTTTGCATTATTTCTGAAAATTCAGTACATAAAGAATTCTTAGAGGATCCAAAAATAATATCATCAACATAGATTTGTACTATTAAAACATCTTTTGAAATCCTTTTTATAAAAAGTGTGGGATCAGAAATTCTTTTTGTAAATCCTTTTGAAATAAGAATGTTTGAAAGCCATTCATACCAAGCTCTCAGAGCTTGTTTTAAACCATATAAAGCTTTAGAAAGTTTGAATACATGATTCTGAAAATGAGGATTTGAAAAACCAGGTGGTTGTTCTACAAAAACATCTTCAACAATAAAATCATCTAAAAAAGAACTTTTGACATCCATTTGATATAACTTGAAATTCAGATGTGTTTCAAAGGAAAGTATGATCCTAATAGCCTCAAATCTAGCTACATGAGCAAAGGTTTCCTCATAGTCAATTCCTTCTTCTTGATTATAACCTTGTGAAACTAGCCTAACTTTGTTTCTAATGATGTTTCCAGATTCATCAACTTTGTTTCTAAACACCCATTTTGTGCCTATGGTTATAGTGTCCTTAGGTCTTTCTACTAATTTCCAGACTTTGTTTCTTTCAAATTGATTTAGTTCTTATTGCATGGCCATTACCCAAACTTCATCATTAATAGCATCATCAATGTTTTTAGGTTCAAGCTGTGACAAGAAGGCTTGATGTTCAACCTGATTTCTGAGAGGATACCTAGTCTGTGTCCCTCTATCAAGATTTCCTACAACAACATCTAAAGGATGATTCTTTAGAATTCTAGTTGATCGAGTAAAGGTAGGACTAGAAATTTCAGGCTCATCAACAGGTTGGGAATCAACAGAAGCAGGTTCTAGAAAATTTACACAATTGGATGTTTTAATTACAGGTCCACTGTCCTTATCATTAAAATTCAAAACAGATAGATCATCTTCAATAATTTCAAGAGAAGTCTTAGCTTCATGTGGATCAGTTTCATCAAATTTGATGTGAACCGATTCTTCCACACATTTGGTTCTCTTATTGAAAACTCTGTAGGCTTTACTAGTTATAGAGTATCCTAGGAAAATTCCTTCATCACTATTTGGTGCAATCTTGTCAATATTATCTGTAGTATTAAGAATAAAGACTTTGCAACCAAAAACTCTGAAGTAGTTAACCTTAGGTTTCCTATGGTTCCACAACTCATAAGGGGTCCTCTTAAGAACAGGTCTGATCAAGAATATATTAATAACATAATAAGATGTATTGACAGCTTCAGTCCAAAAATAAACAGGTAGGTCATACTCATTAAGCATAGTCCTAGAAATTTCTTTCAGGGTTCTATTCCTCCTTTCTACTATACCATTCTGTTGGGGTGTCCTAGGGCCAGAGAAATTGTGACTATAGCCACTGTGTGAGCAGTAAGATTCAAACTCATGATTTTCAAACTCACGGTCATGATCACTTCTCATGTTTTTAATTTTAAGTCCACTAAGGTTTTCTAGAGACTTGGAATATTTTACAAAGCAAGAAGAAGCTTCACTTTTGTAAGCTAGAAAATATACCCAAGTATATCTAGAAAAGTCATCTACAAGAACATAGACATATTGCTTCCCATTTAAACTAGAAACTCTAGAAGGTCTAAATAAATCCATGTGAACCAACTCAAGAGGTTGAGAAGTTGAAAATTATGTCTTTGATTTAAAAGAAACTTTATGTTGCTTTCCCTTTTGACAGGGATTACAAACTTTGTCTGCTAGAAATTCAAGTTTGGGTATGTCTCTAAATAAGTTCCTCCTAGCAAGTTTTCTAAGTGAATGTACATTGCAGTGTCCTAATCTTCTATGCCAAAGCCAAGTCTCTTTATGAAAAGAATTTAAACAAGTAATATTCTGCTTAGCTAATGAATTTAAATCAACAGCATAAACATTTTCATTTTTTAAAGCAGAAAACACTAAAACATTTTTAGAATTAAAAACATTGCAAGAATCGTTTTCAAATTTAACATAAAAAACATCATCACATAACATAGAAATACTTAAAAAATTATATTTAAGTCCATCAACAAATAAAACTTTAGAAATTAATACTGAGTCAGTGTTACAAATATGGCCTAAGCCGATGATTTTTCCTTTTGAGTTATCACCAAAAGTGACAAAACCTCAATCAATTCTGACTAAGCTTTTAAAGCATGAGAAGTCTCCTAACATATGTCTTGAACATCCACTGTCCAATTACCATGTCTTTCTATAGGAGCTCCTTAAGCAGGTCCACTCCAAATCAGATTTAGACAGGAAATGATTTTGGTACCCAGATTTTCCTGGGTCCAGACAGGTTAGCCAACAAAACATTAGGTTCCCAGATTTGTCTAACGGGTCTCATAAAATGTCTAGAATCAACAGATTTTGAAAGATAAACCTTATTAGATCCAAAACTATGAATATAACTTGTTGAATCATATGAAGTTTCAGAACTAGCTACATTCTGTCCAGATTTAGGAATGAATTTAGTTTTGGTAATTTTCCTTTGTCCAGGTTGGTATCCTATACCAGTAGTGTATCTAAGTGCTATTTGCGTATCTAGCATCTGAGTAATAGTATCTTTACCATTTTTAAATTTTTCTATGTCTCTCTTAAGTTACTCATTAGATAATTTCAGTTCATTGTTTTTTAAGTAACTGAGCATTCTTTTCCATTTCAATATCAAGTTCAGATTTATGTTTAACAGTTTAAGCATACTGTTTCTTTAAACCTTTGTATTTGTCTTTCATCTCATTACAGGTTTATTCTAACATATCACAGTATTCAAATAGTTCAGATTTTGACATGTTTTCTGAGTTAGAATCATCTTCAGAATAATATGAATTTAAATCAGGAGTTTAAGATGTTAACTCAGATGTGTTTTTCATAAAACACATGTTTGCCTTATTTCGGTGTTCAGTTTCAGAAATTTCAGATTCAGTGGAGCTATCCTCAGAAGCACTCCAAGTAGCCCTCATGGCTTTCTTAAACTTATTGTCCTTGTATTCATACCTCTTCTTGTACTTCAAATTTGGACAGTATTCTTTTATGTGTCCCTTTATTTTGCACTCATAGCAGACAACATCATCTAATTTGTCATATTTCTTCCAATCCTTTTTCCAATAACCCTTGTTGTCATATTTACTTTTGTAATTTGATTTTCTGAAAAACTTCTTCTTCCTGTAAAATTTCTTAAACCTTCTGGCAATGTGAGCCATCTCAGCATCACTGTCAGAAGCACTTTCACTGTCTTCACATCTTGAACTTTCATTTATAGCTAGAAGCTTCTCCTTATCCTTGTTCTTTGAAGTTGAAGTCTTGAACGCAACAGAACTCCTTCTTGGTTCATCTTCTTCTTATTTGCTCACATTGAGTTCTTCTTCATACATCATCAGCTTACCAATTAATTCCTTGTCTGGAAGTTCTCCAATATCACATGATTCTCTAATTGAGACAGAAGTTCCTCTCCATCTTTTAGGTAGACATATCAGAATTCTCATAATTTCTTACTTTGATGGAACATCCTTTCCCAGAGAGATCATTGTGTGGAAAATTTCGTTGAACCTGAGATACATGTCAGAAATGGGTTCATCAGGCTTCATCTTAAAATTATCATACTTAATAGTATAAGTGCCCAATCTCATTTCCTTAACATTAGTTGTTCCTTCATGAGAAACAGCTAAGGTATCCCAAATTTCATAAGCAGTTTTACAAGCAGATATTCTATTAAATTCCTCATCTCCTAAAGCACAGTACAAGGCATTCATATCTTTGCAATTATTATTGTAGGCAGCCTTAGTAGCTTCATTCCAAGTAGTTCTAACAGTAGTAGGAATTTTATATTATGATTCTATAGCAGTCCAAATATCAAAACCCATGATTTCTAAATGAATTTTCATCTTGATTTTCAACTGAGCATAGTTAGTGCCATTGAAAAATGGTGGTCTATTGGTAGAAACTCCTTCAAGTCTATTATCCATGATTGCTTAATTAAAGCAATGATTTTAAAGAGATAAAAATTAAGAAATAACAGAAATTTTAAGAACTTTAAAATACAACTAAAATCACAGTTTAAAAATAGAGTACTTTAGAAAGTATTTAAACATCCTCTGATACCAAATGTTGGTCGGAGTGGACACTCAAGAGGGGGGATGAATTGAGTTCTAATTAAAATTTCTATTTAAAAAACTTTGTCTTAAAATCCCCAATTAAAATAAAAAATTAAACTGTAGTGAATTTATACCAAAGTAAAGGTTCTGTTAGGTTCTCAAGGGATTGATTATTTCCCAGGTAATCAAATCAAAATAGTTTATTATCTTTTGAAACTAACATACTGATTTACAACTAATATAAACACTTGCGAGTTTAATTATCAAAGTGACTTTAAAAAAGTTTTGGTTTTAAAGTAATTAGCAGCAGAATAAAAAATAACTTTGAATATAAATAAGCACAACAGATTTAACCAAGAGGTTCAGTCTCAAGCTGTGACTTAGTCCTCTCAAAACGTTATATGAAAGTGATCCACACCCTCGATCGGGGATAAACAATAGTATACAACTATCCAGGTCACACGACCTTTACCACTGTTATCCGTGGGAAACCAAAACAACAGAAACCAGCTGTCCAGGTCACACGACCTCTACCACTGTTATCCGTGGGAAACAAAAACAATAGCAACTAGCTTTCCAGGTCACACAACCTCTACCACGTTCCCAGTGGGAAATAAAAGATGCAAGAGTTTGAGTGAGGATTTACAAATCCTCCAGTTAGAGTACAAGAGACAGTGTGTGTGTAAAATACAGCAAATAACACACACTGCTCAATATGTAAAAAGATAAATAACAGAGAAAATATTTAGAGTTTATAAATGGCTCTAGTGATTGTCGTGCAGTTCTGGACTCCTTTGATTGATTAGAATTCGCTCTGAGTACTCTTCTGGTTTTTGTCTGGAAAAAAGAGTATTGTCTATTTCCTTGACTTCCAGGTGTACAGACAATCGATGAAGCTCTTGTGTTATGTTCTCGTTCTCATCTCTTCCCTGGTATGCAATAATGAATGAGTTCTTCGTGTAAGTTCAGTCGTCTCTTTGCATTCACACTCAGTTGTTCTTCCAGCACACCTTGTGGTATGTATATCTCTATGTATTCGTCTATTCATCCTCTATTTGTAGTAGCACATCCTTCCTTTATTTAAAGCACGAGCTCCGACAAAAGATGATTTACTTTTTGTAGGTACGAGGTACAGTTCCCTGACATCCAACAACCTTCATTAAATAAATTACAGAGCATTAAAATTTTCCTAATATGACCGTTTTTTGATTAAATAAAGATAAAGAAATTAAATCAGTGTCGGGTTCTATCTCTAGAACGGTATCTTTTGATATCGGTAGACTTGTGTTACGGTAGGTGTCTGTATCGATATACTTCATTTGTAACGGTAGACGTTGTATCGGTAGCTGCAACTACATACTTGATCACATCAGTCGCGGTGGACTTGTAACGGTAGCTGTGGCTCTGCCTTGTATTGGTAGCAGTAAGTCCCTATCGGTAGCTTCCTTGATGTATCAGTAGACTTCGCATATTGGTAGCTCTGTATTGGTAGCTGTCGACTTCGATGTAGCGGTAGAATTGAGTACCGGTGAGCTTGTAACTGTAACTCTATCGATAAACTTGTTGTACCGTATCAGTAGACTTTGATGTAGCGATGAACTTTGAGTATCGGTGAACATGATGTATCGGTGAACTCCGTATCGGTAGCTCTATTCGATATCGGTATCTCTAAGTCATAACGGTAACTATTGTTCTGTATCGGTAGCTATAAACTGTTTAAGCATTCTATTGGAAGAATGTGTTAGGTCAGAGTACATATATCCAAAAGACTTCTATTAAGCATAATTGAAAGAAACAACAAATAATAAAGCATATTTTAGATGTATCAAACATAATTAAGATATAAATAAAATATAGTTGGGATTATCAAAATATAATAAAGCAACTCAATTCCCAGTGGGTTCAACAATTATTATTAAGAATTGTAATCTAAATTATTTTTTTATATTATATTTATGAATAATAATAATATTAAGGATGATAATAATGTTGTAATTAATAAAATTATTATTAAATATTATTTTTATTAAATTAAATGATTTAAATATAAAACTAAAATTATTATTATTATTAAATAAAGAATATTTTTTGTTTATTTATTAAATTAAATAAATTTTTTTTACTTTTAACTAGATAATCATAATAATATTAAAAAAATATTATTATAATTAAATAATTATTACACACATAAATTCTTTTTTAATTAAAATAATATTTAATAATATTTAATATTTAGTATTTCGATAATACATTATTTTTAAATTTTTTATATTTTGATGTGTTTAGTCAATGTTTTCCTTATGAATTTTCTAATTCATATATTAGTTATGACTTCATTAAGTCAAAATTAATACTTTATTAGTATAATATATTAATTACTAAGACTTCATAAAAATAATATATTAATTATTACAAAATTATTAATTATACAGATGGCATGTTTTGTACTTACTGATAATTTATAATTAGTTACATTATTAATTATAGTATTATTAAGTGTTATTTTTTAAAGCATTTATACATAGTATTACTAATATATATTCGATCTTAAGAGGTTAAAAATCATAGAAACACACACATACACACACACCCTTTGGGATAGCATGAATCAAACTTCACCCCCCCACTAAGAATATGCCCACGACCAAGCTAACCGTTACAATTTAATAGCAAAAAATCCCTATAACTTGACACTTAACACATGGACCAAAGGCCACATCTTTCTAGCCTAAAGGTCCTCTTCCTGCACTACATCAATGCCAACATCAGCATGTACCTAGATTTTCATACCTACCTATATCATTTCTTGTTTCATCAACCATAATGATCCCATAAATCCTCCCAAATGGAGGCTTCCATGATTTGAACACTATTCATATATAGGATTACAGACTGACTATACAACTCAAGTACGCCCCAACTATATTAATTGTTATTATATATAAATATAAATAGATTATATATAACATTTATAATACTTAATTAATTAACTATAATTTAAAATATTAATTATATTAGTATTATGATTTTTATAAATGATTACTGATTTTATATTAAATTTCGAATAATAACATTATTATTAACAATTATAAGTTCTATATTACTTAATTAAGAGGAGGTGATGGGTTTCGTGTGGAAGATGCTTCAGATCTCTCCTGATAACATCTAGGGTTATTTTCCCATGGTCGTTTTGAATCGTGTTGTTCTTATTGAATCCTTTCAATATCATGGTAGATTAAACTCACATAGGGGTGTCGTTGATGCTTAATCCCTCCCTAGTCTTCACTTGAGGATTCTGGATGTGAGGCCAGCTAATTTCAAGACATTCTCCTCCCTTTCTCACAGACAAGAGGAGAGTGATGGTAATCCCATGATGAAGCTAGTTTCTAATCAAATAGGTACTCAACTATCACTCTCATGAAGTTATATCTAGGGATGAAAAACCGTGTTTTACCTCGAGAAAGGATTATGTCGATGAATGAATTTTCCAATTAGGTAATTTGGCACAAATTCATGTCCGTCAATATTTTCTTCTTGATAGGTTTCAGATTTTCCAATTTTCGATTGTTGTAAGAGTGGTGTTTCCATAAGTTCAAAAACCTTGGAGGACTGAGAACATTGAACAAAATACAGTAGTTTTTTGGGGATTTTGTGACAGGAAATGAATCCCCATTGGGAGGGGTTATTTACAAATCGTTTTTCTCCCTAATGATCA
Organism: Viscum album; assembly: GCA_963277665.1. NCBI lineage: Eukaryota > Viridiplantae > Streptophyta > Magnoliopsida > Santalales > Viscaceae > Viscum > Viscum album. The sequence continues at coordinate 1,912,621,151 of OY728122.1, forward strand.
TAAGCGCATGGCATGGGGATTTGGTTTGATCTCTCTCAAGCTAGGGACTATGTGAATCCAGGATTGGGACCCTCTATTCAATCCATTTGTTGTCTGAAATAAAATAACTCGGGTTAGGGTTTGAATTTACAATTCGAATTTCATTTTATAGTATCCATTGATTTTATTTGATATTTCTTCAAAAATTGGTACTCCAATCAAACATGATCGGGAAACTGGGGAGGCCACCTTTAAATTTTTTTTGTGATCTTCTTGGTAGTGGTTGATCTCAGTTTGATGGCTATTGAATTTTTGAATTTGTCTACAGGGGAATTCAGTTTTTATATAATTTTAAGGTATGAAAAATATACCCTTGTTTTGTATTAGCATCGAGACCATTGGGAATTCCAAAGAGAATTGAAAAAAAGGAATATTTTTGATGTATGTAATTTGAGAGGTCGCAAATCTAATAATTATATACATATGAACTCAATGTCCAATGAGAGTGTGGGTGTTGAGGATCCTACTACTCAAACAACCAGTGATGCTACAACTTAAAGGGAGAAGGATGATGGTTACATCAACATGGTCCCTAAGAATAACGGTGATACTGATGTTGGGCCTTCTATGTCAGTTGTACGGAAGAGTAGGACATGGGAATATGTTACTGAAGGGGGTTATGCCTATTCAGATGATGATCTGAATGCTCTAGAGTCTTCTCACATGGAACAATCTGAAAATTAATAAATCTCCACCTTCTTATATGGATAATTCTACACCTTCTAGGTACCATCCGGAACCCAGTAAGGGTAATGGTATTCCCAGTCCCAGTTCTTCTGTTCTCTGGCCTGGTTCCAAGACATTGATTGACTCTGACCCCTTCCCATAGAGTGGACCTACTACTGCTGTGGTTTCTCAATCACTAGAAATAGTCAAGCATGCAACAACAATTAGACCATTAAATTTGTTGACATGTGATCTGAAGGGTGTGGAGAAATTAACTCAAGTGATCATTATTTAATGGGGGGAAATTGTGATTAAAAGTAGGTGGATGTAAAATCCATTAATGAGGATGTTGTGAAAGAATTAGATGATCAATAATTAAGGAAGTATAGGATGATTGCATCAAGGATCTATAATGTTATGAAAAACTTCATGGATGAAGAGGGAATCCAATTAGTAACCCCTTAGAAATCAAAACTACTTGGCCCCTGAAGTTTCAATTCTTAGTAGGTCACACCACTAAAGATTATACACCCATGTACGGAGAAAAAATGGTTATGGTCTTACCCACAAGAGTTTAATGAAATAATGAATAAGGCATATAACTCCTTTGGTAAAAAACAGGTCAAGAATGTGATATTGCACAAAAACATAATTTGAGTATTATTCCTCCAGAGGATCAGGATGGAGAAAGGCCCACTAAAGGTTGAAGAATGGAAGTGGCTATGTGGTGTTTTAACAACTTATATTTATTTACTCTCTAATGAAGCTTGATGTATTTTTATTTGATGATTACATAATAGTCCAAATATTGTTATCAGTCAACATGGGTGATGGACTATGTTATGACCCAAAATGAACTTTAGAGATTTATGATGGATATTCAGGGTCTGTTCAGCTCTTGAGGACTCCTCTAAATCGTCTTCGAACAAGTAAGATGATGTCCTACAAGTCAAGACATGGAAGAGTGGTTGAAACCCAAAAGGAAAAGCTATGTACCCTAGGAATCTGAGATCCAGAGGAGCTCAAAAGATTTGTTATATTATTATATAAGTGTTTATTTCTTGTATAACCCATTTTCATTCTTATATTATTTATTTTATTAATAACTTTCTATTCATGGGTTTGGCTCCCTAATTAATGACCGAATCATTTTGGTATATTACTAAATTAGTTAATATTTATTTTTAATTATATTATTATCAAATTTATTAGTTTTATTATTATTTTTATTATATAGAACATTATTCATAATTATTATTTTAATTATTATAAATACTTAAAAATATAATTAATATTTATAAATAGTGTAATTATTAATATTTAATAAGAAATAAAAAATTAATAACAATCAATAATACTTAATCATATTTTAATAAATAATGTAATAATTTATAAGAATTATGACCATTAATTTTCTAATGTTTCATTGTTATGTCTTTAAAAATTAAAGTTAGTGTCATGTAAATTAATATTTATTTATTATATTTATAAAATTACTTTTATTTTCAACTATTCTTTATTTGTTTAGTTAGTTTTTTCAAATTTTATTAATATTTATTCATACTTTATAATTTATATGATTTCCAAGTCACCTACCTGAAACATAATAATGTTTCACATTGATGACTTTGGTATCCTATAAATTATATAGTATAAATACAATCTAAATGAAATGTGAAACATTAACTGAACGTAAAAAAATTGAAAATAAAAATAATTTTATAAAAGAAATTAATGAAAAATAATTTCAATGGCATAAAAAAAATTTTGTTTCAAAACATAACATTTGTACTCATAATTTATTTGCGAATAACCTTTTTATTTAAATTTTAAATAAAATATTATTTTTTACTTTCATTTTATTTTCCACTAATTTTATATTTTTACATTAAATATTTTTAATTTCAATAAGATTTTATTTATATTATATTATATGCGCATAAATTTCTTAAAGTTTAAATGATATGATTTTTATCAATATTATTTGTGTCAGGTAAATTAATTTTGGTTTATTATATTTGAAATTATATTTTATATTTTATAGATTTTAAATTCTCCTACTATAAACATAAAATTTATGTTTTGAAACATCCTTTTTTATGTTATTTAATTTTTTTGGGCTTATTTTTTTAGGAAATTAATTTTATTTTTAATTATTTTTTATATATTAAGTATACATTTTGATTTCATTTATATTTTATTTATAGTTTATATTTTATAATATTTCAAAGTTTCCTACTTGAAATAAAAAAAACTTATTAAGATTCAAGGAAGTAACTTTGAAATATTGTAAAATATTAAATAAATTTTTAGCCTAAATGAAACTTAAAATATATAATAAAAATATAAAAAATAATTAAAAATAATGAATATATTGAAAACAATTAAATGGAACTAACATGATTTTTTAAAAACAAAAAATATATACTTTAAAAAATGTGTTTTCATAGTTATTTTTATGTTATGCATTATTAATTACATTATTGTTGTAATTGTTAAAAAAATATAAAAATATAGTCAATATTATTTACAATTTAATTATTGATAATTAATAATAATCACATAATTGATAAATATCAATAGAAAAATTAATTATTAATTATTAATATAATTGATAATAAGTAATAATGTAATGAATAATAATTGAAAATAGTTAAATTAAAAATTGTTCTTACTATGTGCACCCAAACCCCACACCAAACAAACCACCTTCCCCAACACTAGGTGTAAATAATTACTAATTAATAATATGATTAATAATAAATGTTAATTTTTTAAACAACATTGTTCTGTGTCATTCTAATTTTTTATTGTTTTTATTAAATTATTTTGTATTTTTAATTATTTTTTATGTGTATATTTGATGTTTGAAATTTTATATTGATAGGATATATATTTAATAGTTTATAACAATTCAAAGTCACCTACAGGAAACAATATTATGTTTCAATTAGGTTACATTGAAATGTTATAAAATGTTAACTATACATAAAACTGAAAATACACTTTAAACATAGATTGAACGCATAAAAATTTTGAATCTAAAAGAACTTAATAAATAACAAATTATTATTTCACGTTTTTTACACCCATAATTGTGTGATATTCACTTTACTATATAATAATTCATAATTCTGTAAATAATGCAAAAAATATTTATATACATTGAATAATGAACCAAAAGGTTTCATCTGTGAAAAATTGGGGTTTACTTTAGAAGGGCATACACATTTGGCCCTGATTATATTCATTATACTTTTTCTAAGTATTTATGAGTCCCTTGTGTGCCAAAAAATTGGCCACCAAGCACTAGAAGCCTAGCTAGTTCAAACATGCTCATACTAGAGTAGCCTCAACCATGCCAAGGGAGCCATACCATATGACTAGAATTGGAGGAAGAGGGTTCGCATGAAAGAACCAGAAAAAGATAATTAGAGAAACACCGTAGGGAGGTAAGGCGGTAGAAGATTTGACCGACACAAGGTGATGTCAGATGAGATGAAGAGTTGACCTCATTACTCGCTTCTGCTGACTGATGGTTCCACCTTTACTAATGAAGTAGAGGGAACCATTCCTGCATTTTGTCGTGGGGTAAAAAAGTGGTGGTATTGTTCCTCTATCACTTAAAACTTCGATAAAACATGCATCTCTCAATCAGTCGATTTCAGTTTTCCATCAAAGTCCCGCATAGTTCCCTTTTTAATCTCACGATCCATTGATGTGAATATCTGAAAAGATCTAATCCCACATAGAATGAAACCCTTGTATTAAACCTTTCACTTGTCCACCATGTTTGGAAAGACAAAAAAGAAACGAATGTGAAAACCATAGAAAGGTGGACACATAGCAGATATAAAATATTGTCCTCTAAATAGTGGATGTGCTGCAACAAAATAAAGTACAGAATATAATGTTGACACAGGAAATTTTTACGTGGAAAACCCAAAAAGGGAAAATCCATAGGACCTAGTCCAAAAAGAGGGATCCACTAAAATCAATAGGTACATGGTAGAGAATCCCCAAAAATGGGAGGGATCTCAAAATTAATACTCAAGAATAAAATCATTCAATCACAGACGGAGAGCAAGAAAGATGATCGTAGAAGAAAGGCGATCAAAAAATGGGATTTTCTCTCATTGTTGTTGGTGTCAGTGTGTTGAAATGCCCTGTTGTTTCCTCCTTATATAAGAAAAATAATCTACTTCAAATAATTTCTCTGTGTTAAAATTGTGTCATCACATGAGTTAAATCACGTGGTCCTGACCCGTGATTCTCTATCTTTTATGAGACTGCGTGGTGCTCCAATTGAGGAGGCATTATGCGGTGCACCAATTAGGGAAGATTCCCAACAAACTCCCCCTCTGACTTAAGTGGGGATCACCGCCAACTCTGAAATCAGTCGTCATGTCTCAAATTTTCCTCTAGGTAAATTCTTGATCAACATGTCTAACCCGTTATCATCAATGTGGAACTTCTCAAGCTCTAACTATATTTAATCAAGGACGTTGGAAATCCAACGATATCGGACAATGATATATTTTGACCAGCTAGGAAAAGTGAAATTCTTTCCCAAACGAATAGAACTCAGACTATCATAAAATAAAACAAACATGTCCTGATTTAAATTGGGCTCTCAATTAAACATTCTCATCCACAAAAAATATTTTCACACCTCTGTAGCTTCAACAAACTCTAAATTTTTGTTAGATAAAGTAACACATATCTACAATATGGAATTCCAAGATACATATCCCCCTATAAAAGTGATCAAATATCCTAAATTATACTTCCACGAATAGATATCTCCTATAATATATGAATCTGTAAAGACCCACAACATAGGTTCCCTTTTTCCAAAACACAATCTCAGATCATAAGTACCATGAAGATAATGAAAAATTTACTTCACTACTCTCTAATGATCTCTACCTAAATTTGATAGAAAATGACTGACTACAAAAACTCCATGAGATATATCTAGTATATTACATACCATGGAATACATCAACCAACCAACAGAAGATGAATGAGGTAGGTGCTACATCTCATCTCTCTTTATTCATCAGTAGAAGGCGACTGACTAGTGATGAGCTTAAAATATAAAGAGAGAGGAGTAATAAACACTTTAGATATATCCATAGAAAATCTCTGAAGAACCTTCCCAATGTATCTCTCCTGAGATAACCACAATTTCATGGCATTCCTGTCACGAGAGATCATCATGACAAGAATATGTCATGTTGTCCATAAGTCTTTCTTCACAAAATACTGACAAAGATCCTTCTTCAATCTGTCAATTCTAGAAGTATCATGGGAAATAATGATCATATCATCATCAAAAAGCAATAATATAATAAAATCATCCTCTGTAAATCTATGAAAAAAACACAATGATCATAAGATGTCTTTATGAAACCCTAATGAGAAATGATAGATTCAGAGTTCTTATACCACTACCTCAGAGCTTTCTTCAAACCATACGAAGTATTCTTCAACCTGCAGACAATATTTTATTTACCCGTTTTAAAAAAACCGTTTGGATGCTCCTTATAAATCTTCTCCTATAAATCTCTATTGTGGAAATTTATCTTCACATCCATCTCCTCAATCTGCAGATCCAAACTAGAATCCAAACCATGAATGACCCAAATAAAAGACATTTTGAGAATAGGTGATAAAATATCATCAAAATCAATACCTTTATTCTGATGGAATCCTTTAACAACTAACCTTTCCTTTTATCATGGAATAGAACTGGATTCTTCATTTTTAATCTGATAAATCCACTGATTTTGCAAAACTCTCTTACCTGCCGGTAAAATCACCAGCTCAAAATTATGGTCGTCATGAAATGATGTTATCTCGTCATCCATTGATTCATCAAATCTGTCCTTCTATTCACTCTCCATTACCTCATCAAAATATTCTGGTTCTCCACCTTTAGTGAGGAGCGCATACCCATTAGGTGAATATCTTGTATAAATGGTACGATGTTGAGGTGACCTTGGGAGTGGAACTGTGGGTTCATTAATTACCCACAGAACAGGAACATCAGAAAAAAGTTCATCAGAAACATTAATTCCAACCTGTTCACCCTGAGAATCATTCTGTACATCAACGTGATTATTATAATCAACAATATGAGGTAAATGTGAATCAAAAACTAGATCAATACTGATAAAACCATCAAAAGTTAGAGAAGAAGATTATTCTCCCTTATCAATGACCACAATAGTCTGATCCTCTTTAAAAATTGCATCACGACTTCTGAAAAGTTTCTTCAAAACAGGATCATAGAACCTATACCCGAACTCATCATGTCCATAGCCAATAAGAATACACTAGCGTGTCTTACCATCTAGCTTGGATCTCTCATCTCTAGGCCCATGAACAAAATACCTGCAACAAAAAACACACAAGTTATCATAACTGATCTCTTTTCCATTCCAAAAAAATTTGGGAGTGTCTATCTGCAAAGCAAAAACATGTGATAATTTGATAATATAATCACAAGTAAGTAATGCCTCACCCCAAAACTTTCTAGTAAACTTTGCTTTTGAATGAAAACAATCAACTCCATCTAGGAAAGTCTTGTTCATCCTCTTAGCTACACCATTCAGATGAGGTGTCTTGGGCAGCGTCTCCTGATGCCGAATACCTTCCTTCCTGCAATACTGATCAAATGGACCACAATACTCTCCCCCATTGTTCATGCGAATACATTTCAATTTATTTTTCCTAATTTCCTGTCAGCAGAAACATGGAATTTCTTAAAAACACTGATCACCTGACTTTTGGAATTCCTAACATAAACCCAGAGATTTCTTGAGTAGTAATCAATAAATGTCACAAAATAAATACTTCCACTAAAGGTATTTTATTTCAAAGGACCACAAATTTGATAATGTACCAATACAAGTACTTGTGACTTCTTGTGTGGTGGATGACTACTAAAACTCAGTTTTCTCTATTTTCTATCCATGTAATGATCACATGTGTCATATTTGACACTCATCAAATATAGAGGAAGAATTATCTTAGCCAAACAACCAATTCCTTTCTCACTAATGTGACTGAGCCTTTTATTCTATAAATTGGATGAAACACCGCACTCAATAATGCAATAAGTATCATAGGAAATAGAAGATTTAGTCCAGTACAAACCTGACTAATTCTTCCCCAGATCCATAATCAATGAGACTTTTGAAATATTCCATTTTAAATCACCAAAAGTACTGATAAACCCTTCACCATCAAGAAATATGGTAGAAATAAGATTCAAGTGAACCTCATGCATATGTCAAACATTCTTCAACATCATCTTACTTCAGGTACTATTCTCTAAACAAATAGTCTCGATACCTAAAATGTTTTCATGAAAATCACTTCCCATATTCAAAATACAAAAAATTACCAAGGCGGTAATATTTAAATAACTCATTCTTCTATGTCACATGAAAAATGAACCACTATCAATATCCTAGTATGAATCATCAGAAGAAATATTAATAGAGTCATAAAAAATAACAAGATCATCCCCTGTAGCGGCGGTAACATGAATATCTTCATCCCCATTTTTATTCTGCAGATTTTGTTTCATTCCATTCATTATTTTAAGTAGATAACAGAACTTCTTAACATTCCCCTTCTTACTAAAATGATGATATTCAAAATCTCCTTTCTTCGATCTTGATTTTCTTCTACCTATGCTCTTACTTTGACTACTTTGTCCCCGGTTCTAGATTCTCCCCCTATTCTCTATTACTAAAAGCTCTGAAAAGGATTTATCCTGAGTGTGCCTCCTAACCACTTAATTTAAAATATCAAACTTGACAAAACTAAATGTCACAACACCATTAGGAGAAGAACCAGTTAGAGTAACATGTAAATTCTACCATGAATTGGGTAAAGTGTTAATCGGGAAAAGAGTTAAAACATCATCTTCAAAATTGGTAATCATGCCAGAAAACTGATGAAAACATCCCGGATATTCACTTATGTGGTCAAAAATAGATATACCTTATTGGTACCTCAACTTCATCATTTTCTTAAGAAGAAACAATTTATTGTTTCCCGTCTTGAAAGCGTTGGTCATCTAAAGCTTCTCCCACAATGTTTTTTCATGAGATAAGTTGAAAATGTGGATCATCATGTTGTCTTTAACCCATCGGAGAATGAACCCACAAACTCTTTAATGCTCGAATTCTCATTCTTCATCGGATATCATTTATGGATTTTGGGTACTAAACAGTAGAAGATGCATTCTCTTGAAAAAAAAGCAGATCCTTTATTTTAAGTCTCTACATATGGTAGTTGGCACCATTCAGAAAAATCATCTGACTATAATTAGACACCATAATAAATAAGAAAAAAACCCTTTATTACCATATGTTGAGAAAGACAGTAAATCAATGAACGCACAAATAATAAAAAAGCGAACGTGCAGTGGAAATAAAATATTTCACTCCAAATAGTGGATGTGCAACGACAAAAAAAAGTGGAGAATATAAAGTTGACACCAAAAATTTTTACATGGAAAAAATAAAAAGGGAAAACCCTGGGACCTAGTGTAGAAAGAGGGATACACTAAAATCAAGAGTTACACTATAGAGACTTCCCAAAAATAGAATAGATCTCAAATGTAATACTCAACAATAAAAGTAGTGAATCAATGATGGAGGGAAAGAAAGATGAGCATTGAATAAAATAGATCACCAAATGGGATTTTATCTCAGTTTTGTTGGTGTCAGTGTTTTGAAATTCCATGTTGCTACCTCCTTATATAAAAAATAGAATATGTTTCAAATAATATCTCTGTGTCAAAAGTGTGTCACCATGATACCTAATTCACACGGTATTGACCTGTGTTTCTCCTACTTTTACTAGAACTCTTGGTTCTCCAATTGAGGAGGTGTTACATGGTGCACCAATTATGGAAGGCTCCAAACACACCAGTAATTTTCACTCCCACACTTCTGGTTCAACATGGAAAGGAAACCAGATGTCACTCACATGATCACTTGACAATCACCGTGGCTAGCCATCTTCACCGAACAAGCCCAAGATAATCAGCATGGATGTCACTATGATCGACATCCTTCATCCTTCACTAAAGAGGTCATCACATGAATATAATCATAAGAATTAGTGTAATGTCTCACTAACTTCCAATAGTACACAAAGCATCTTGTGATGATCTTTTGATCACGTGGTCGATGGAAAACAACCATTGAACTCAACGTGTGAAGTTTACGACATCAGGAATCTCCCATCCTCTACATGAATTATTATTTAAATAAATCAATTATATCAATAGGGTTTCCATTGATCATGAAATATTCCATCATGAGAAACCAATCATGAAATCATGAGAGGGTTGTCACATTAAGGAATGAATATGACATGAAGTCATCTTGTGAAAGTGTGATGTCAATCTCGTGAAATATTCCCCACCTCAGACAATGAATGTTACATTTTCACCATCAAAATTAGCATCAAACTCATTCCCCATTGGACTATAAATACCATAATCCACTTCAAATAAAGATAATCATGAGGGATAAGAAGATGGCAAGGAAGAATAGCGGAGAAATAGAGGAGTTGGAAACCTCTCTCAAAGATCACCTCGAATTAATCAGGAGATCCCTCTCATGAGAGTCTACTACATGATTTCATCACAAGAACCCATCATATGATCATCATAATTTCACTTGATTACATTATTATATAATAAAGTGTGAGGCGCCAATGAGCCCGTACCCAAGTGGTAAGGGCTCCTGCTTGGTATCCGAGAGACCTAGGTTCAAAACCGGGTGGAGGAAAATTTTTTGGGTGCTGTAGCAGGACTGTAGAAGGACTGTAGCAGTACTATAGCAGGAACTATAGTAGGTACTGTAGAAGGCTATGTTCGGTACTGTAGTAGCCCGACTATTCACCAGATTTGGGCTTTCGGGCCACCGGTTTGGGCCTACGGGTCTCAGGGCCATCAGACCATCAAAGGCCTTCAGGCCACAGGGACTTCGGGACATTGAAGACCATGAAGTAGCCCATTTCACATAGAGCAGGCCCCAGATGAGGATCAGAGAACCAGTAGCAGTCACCAAAAGCAGAGCTAACCGGATTGGAAGAATGAGAGGGTATGGAAACTGCCATCGGTACTAGGCACAGTGCAGCTTTGTATGGGGAAATGCTAGCCGATCAACAATGCAAGTGAGGAGCTAAAAGGAAATCAATGATGTAATAGCTGGGGAGCTGTAGTTCTAGTGGTCTGGGCCTACGGGTCAATTATTGGGCATGATATGCCTCTGTGCCTTCAGGTCATGTATTACGGGCCATGTCGGGCCTTGTGCCTTGGGCCTAAGGGTCATTTACGGGTTCCCCTTCAACCCTTAAATGGGGGAGTATCTATAATATAATAAAAAAGAAGTCCTTAGGGCCATTTGGGCTAATACAGTGTGAGCCCCTTTTGAAATAGCATCTCTGAGTAGGCATGAAGTCTTACAGATGCACATCCCAATCATGCGAACCTCCCTCTTTGACATACAACTGTGATATGAATAAGAACCATTGGACATGTATGAGAAATTGTAAACCTTCATCCATGAATTTGACACAAACAAATATCTCTAATGCAAGATCATAGAACCCTTAACGTGGTCCATTTTTTATCATCTGATCGAATGAAAAAGAAAATACCATGTGATCCCTATGTCAATGCAGGCACTTGGACATGCAGGATACCAAAAATAGTGTCCAAAAGGACAAACCTATAGAGATGGAAACCCTCAATCTCAAAAATCCAAAAGTTCTCCATCATTAGGTGTTTTCATGCAGCAATGGACATGGTTTTCTTTTCATGAAACACCCCAATGGATCCCTGGTATTTTTGATGTATATCTCGCAAGACCCTTCTGAGTTCATGAAAATCGCTTGAACAATGGGTCATCATGTGAGTGCTTTTTGACATGTACATGAGTCCATGGATAGGACCTCCTTTATCCATTAAATCCCTATAGTGTACATCCTCAACATGAACACTTAGGAATACATCATTACAAATATAACTTTAGGCATAATTCCTTTGGACAGGTTTTCTCAACCCTTGGTTATGCCCCTCTATCATGTGAGTAATCCTAAACATGTTCGCAAGACCCCATCACATAGATATCTTAGGGAATCACAGTTTCATGATTCATTACTTTTCTCATGATACCCTTATACGACCGTGGAAATACCATTCTTATCACTATATAGTCTTTGTAAAAGTCTTGTTGATCATGTGATGAATCATGGATAATTCAGTTTGGTCAAAAGACAAACATTGGAAAATCCAGTATGATGTTATAACAACTTATTAGAATGATAGGCATTGTTATACGAAAACATATTAAAATGTTAGTATTGTCACACAATAGTTTAATGACATGTCATGTAGATCATGTGAATAACCTTGTAATTTTCATCCTTGATTATTCAAATATATACTGAATAGCATACGTTTATCATGAAAATAAATATTTTACATGTATGCATGATCATGTGATTTCCCATAGACATGTCAGCATTATCATGTGATAGTCTGATGACAATTCAGATTGATTATGATATGGAGTATGTTTTTGTCTTCTTCGAACAAGCACAAGTCCCCATACATATCTTCTTAGGTTAAACAAATCATATTGGATATGTTTTCTTTGATTATGTAAAGACATCCAAGAAAAGTCAATTGATCATGAAGACACCCTTGGTTATGTTTGGCATGTCAAAATGATTCCCCAAGCATGTCAGTCATAAAATCAAGACATATCAATAAGGAATCTAAAACATGTCAGTAAAATTCTCTAGGACATGTCCAATTCATCTGACAAATACACCTATAACCATGCCATGTTGATCTCGACCAAGAACCTTCAACAACATACCCCTTTTAAAGAGATCTTCCCTTAATGGGAAATGGTTATGTACTCATGAGACCATATTTCTGTCATGATATTTTACATACATTTCATGGTCACCATATCTCTTTATCTATCAAAATATATATAATTAGTATGCCAAAGGGAAACCCCATTGTGTAATCCCTGATCAACTGAATTGTGAGAACTCTGATTCCTATAATAACCAGGATACATAGGATGTCATTACAAGGCCTAATATTATAAGGGAAACCTTAGTGTGTATGTATCTATCAACTAAACTATTAAAAATCTGATTCCTACAATAACCATGATATTTAGGATGCCTTTCCAAGGCCTAAGATCAGAAGGCAAACCCTAGTGTGTAAGCCCTGATCCACCGAACATTGTGAACTCTAATTTCATTAATAACCAGGATATATAGTAAACCTTTACATGTACCAATATCATAAGGGAATCTATCTTGGTATAGTCCCATAACATTCCTAAAACCTTGGGTATAATCATAATGTATTTGACTACGTTCTCCCACGAAAAACCATCAGCAGTTTAGGGGGACTCTAAATTATGGGAACTCTGATTCCTACAATTACCAAGATACGTAAGGTGGCTTTTCAAGTGTCGAGCTATGAAGATCATCCATATTTCTATAATAACCTATAATTACTAAAAACATAGATATAATCATATTGTATTCGAGCATGATCACCCACCTTAGTCTATCGGTAGGTTAGGAGTAATTGAACTATGAGAACTCTGATTCCTATAATAACCAGGATGTGTAGGTCGCCTAAATAAGGCTCGAGCTTGGATGGTCATCCACCTCAATGTAAGTCCCCCCATGTCTCCAAAATTTCAACCATTAGGACCCAATCATACCCATGGGATGGTCACACTACCTCATCCATAAACATACTGAGAAATCAACTATACTACGATAAATCTAATTCTTGTTATAATCGAGATTCGTAGAATTCCATTACAAGGCTAGAGATCAAAAGGGAAACCCTGGCGTGCAATCCCTGATCAACAAAACTATGATAAATCTAATTCCTTCAATAACCAATATTTGTAGGACACCTTTCCAAGGCCCTATATTTTATGGGAAACCCTAGTGTGTAAGCCCGGATCAACCGAATTATAAGAAATATTATTTTTGTAATCACCAGAATACATAGGAAGCCTTTACATGGACCAAGCTCAAAAGGTCAAACCTAGTGTGTAATACCCAATCAACCGAATAATGAGAAATTTGATTCCTTAAATGACAATGATACACTGGATGCCTTTACAAGGCCTAAGATCAAAAGTGAAACCCCAGTGTGTAAGCCCCGATCCACTGAACTATGATAACATTGATTACTAAAATAACCTGGATATATATGATGACCTTCCAAGGCCTAATATTATAAGGTAATAGATCTTGGTATAATCCCATGTCATGACTGAAAACTCAGAGATAGTGATATTTTCTTCAAGTGTGATCATCCAACCTTTCCCATCAATGGGTTAGGGGGTAACTAAACTACAAGATCTCTGATTCTTATAATAACTAGGATACGTAGGACACCTTCCTAAGGCTTGAGCTCGGATGGGTATCCACCTTGGTGTAAGTCCCCCCATTTCCATGAAATCTCAATCATCGGGGCAAAATCATTTCCATGGTCTGGTCATGCTACCTCATCCATCAGCATACTGAGAACCCAAATAAACTATGATATATCATATTTCTATCCAAACAAGTTACATAGGATGCCTTCATAAGGCCCAAGATCAATTTTCTATCCACTTCAGTGTAAGTCCCCCCATGTCTCTCACATTTCAACCATCATGACCCAATAATTCACATGGAATGATCAACCTTTTGATTCTATCAGCTGATGATAAGGGGGATCATACACAAGCATAATTTTGGTTGTATGCCCTGATCATACCCCCAAAGTACCAAAATCCCATCAACGGGTTAGGGATGAAGTGAACTATGATGAATTTAATTCCTATTACAAAATAAAATGCATATTACTCTTTTTTAAGGACCTATATCCATACCAAATCCTCCATGAGACAGGTAATAATACCTATCAAATGAAAACTTTAATGTGAAAGACCATTAAGGATGTTCTCTCATGAAATGTGTGTAATCTTCCACTACCTTTTCCATGCACATCAAGCATGACTCACGTGGGATTAGTGAATAGTGATGATTGTACCTATAGAATGATGAGAATTCCATAGGGAGGGATATTCCTTGGGATGTAAGACTGATTACATCATATCTCCTCTAAAAGGGCCATTCACTCAAAGGGGAAATCCAAGGAATACTTATATACATAGGTCCTTTCTAGGGCCTTTATTTTTGTATCTCTTAGGACATAGATTCCCATAAAAAACTATATAGACTCTAATTCCAATCTTAACAGGGTAAATAAGATTCCTCACCAAGGTTTGAGCCCTATATTTATGTCCGTACATCATGACATTAAATTTCATGGATCGATCCAGTCACATGACCTTAAACCATGAAAAATTTACTATAAGGGTTTTGATTCCTATTCCCATAGGATACAAAGGACTCCTCATAATGGATCAATCCAATATCTAAGACACCAACCACCTCCCAGGATGGAAATAAACTCTAGAGCTCCCAAACATGTCCATAAACTGAATCATCATAGATAAATTAAATAATGACGGGGAACCACATAGTAGTTATTATTAATACATGGTATTAATAAAATTATTGACACCATAGTAACCAGTCCCATATCAAGGACTGAGAGGTATTTCACAAACATATCTTAAATCAATAATAGAGTCCTGAAGTATGCAATAATTCCCCTCAAAAGGTTGTAATGAGATCAACCTCCCATCCTATTTTAAAATCTATGTTCCTAAGCATTGTTGGGTTTGAATCCTCAAAGGACCACCTACCTTTGGAAAGAAGGTACATACATAGTTATGGATGTGGGAACCATTGGTAGTTTCTAAGAAATATTAAAAAATAGTAAAACTGATGTTAGTGATGGTACATGACATTAAACCCCCCATAATCAAACCATTGGGTCAAACCCATCCAGGTCTTTCCTGATGTATCAAAATGGTGAACCGAACATGAATTTCTTTAAATGTTTTATCCTTTTCATGAGTTAAAAAGAATAAATAGTTTAGTTCCCATTAGTCCAGTTTTTTCTTCATTTATTACAAAACAAAATGAAATATATGAAAAATTTATTTTAATTGTACCGAACCTCACGTAAAAGGAAAGGACATATATTTATCCTTAAATTCTGAAGGTAATTGATAAAAAATGTAATATTATATATGATGTTGCAATAATAAGGTTACTTTTTATTGAAATAAACTTTTCTTAATTCCTTACAGTCGAAATAATATCATAGAATGTGAAAAAAAATCTGCAGATCACTGGACAAGATGTTTTTTCCCTGAGGCCCCAATTTATATTGTCTCTAATATACCACATTTAGTGCCAGTTGGTGAATGTCTTTGTCCAAGCGTATCACATCCATAGATTCCTTTTGAAATTGGAATCAGATCATGAAATCATTAAAGAGATGAATACTCATTGGCATCATTTCCCATGATAGGCTTCAGAATTATAAGTAGCCCATGTTTCGACATTCAACTACTTTGGGAGCTTATACCTAGATCATAGTAACACATACCTTTCCAACCTCAGGGAGGAGGATAAGGAAAATAATCATGTAAAATAAATCACTCATAAGCTATGTAGGAGGGATCCAATCTATTCTAGTCATCATCATTGACATGTGTCCATGATTCCACAAGGATCCACATTGGAGGTAGTTCCTACACCAACAATCCAAGTTGGGAAATATGGTTGGAGAGCCTGTCAATGGTATCCACATAATGCAACTCCAGGGATGGCTTATATCCTTCCTACTACCAATATGTATAAGGCCCACCAGTGTATCCTGATAAGGTCTGAGAATCAATACCATGTCATTACCGGCCAGGAGTTTTTGACTTCATCGCAGCTAGCCTTGGTGACTGTGGAATCATAGGGAGCACCTCATCCCACAAGGCTGGGAGAATGGTCATCATATTTTACCTCGAGATTGTCCTTATATAGGCACTGGAACCTAAAATGACACTATGTTCACTGACCCCTCAAATGGTATATTGGGAACCGACCCCTCAAATGGTATAGTGGGAACCGACCCCTAAAATGATATATTGATCACCGACCCAACAAATGAGATACCCCAATGAGGAGGATCACCAGACCACATATTCCATAGCCAATATGATATCAATCAGATCTGAGGACTTCTCACTAGATCTGGATGTGCACACTACCAAAGAGTATAACAAAACCCTCTTGTAGTCATCTAATTCACAGTATGTTATCCTACCTCCTACCTCCAGGATATGATTGGAAGGGATCAATAGTATTTTTGAGGAATCTATGGAATGCGACACAGACCATGTAGTTATTTTAGTGGGTAATGATAATAGATAATATGTCCAATGGTAGTAGTGGATTTTGTATCTGGGGTATAGAGCAAAACTACCTTCCTCAAACACTCACCCTACTACCATTAAAGGGTACAATGTTGTTATTGATATTTATAGTCATCCCCTTTGTGAAGACAATGCAATTTCATTAGGGAAACAAATATATCAAATCCTTAGACTAAATAGACATATCAATGAAATAATTTTGGGAATGCTTCTGGTATCTCTACCCCTAAATAATTCATCATCACCTCCCCCAACTGTGATGGGGTAATTTTCATATTTTTCTTTCCCTCGTCAAGTGAAATCCAACCATTGTTCCACCTCACATCATTCCACTGGGATGGGGGGAATTTTCATATTTCCAAGACCCCTATACCATAGGTATGAGGGAATTTTTATATCTTATACCTCTTAATCATGGATATTATAGAAACCATCTCACGTCAACTATTTCTATCGTTTCTCCATGAGAGTGGGGATCTTTCAATCACTGGGAAGTGTGTACATCATCCATGGTCCCCAATTATTTGCACCTACCCATGGACCAATAAAAACTGGGACTCTAAACCCCAAACTCCAAACTCATCCACACTCTTGCAATAATGAACGTATCAATAACATGTGGGAGAAGCAACATGATAGTCTATCTCTTGAAGAAAGACAATGAAATTTATATTCCTTCTAAAAGAACATGTCCTCGTGTATGTTAATTATGTCAGGTATAATGTTTTGATATAGCTCCCAATTATGGGAACGTTGTGTGAGGTCAGGATGATAGGTCATAAAAACCATTTCCCCTAACATCAACGTATCTGTCACATAGTAGAAGGTTAATTTTCCTTTAATGACTTGATTCAGGTATAGATACACATGGGGATGTTGGAACCACTGACACCTGAATCCCCACTCTAGTTATCTGAGCCCTTTTAATGGGAATTGAAAGCTATTCAGTAGTGTATTGGCCACATACAACCCAAGGATAGATGACCATCTTTCAATACAAAACTGAACAAATCCAATTATTTAAAAAAATGTCCTTAGGTATTTTGAATATTCCCTGAAAAATTATTTGATAGAACTCCAAACAATAAGGAAGACGAATGATGCAGGTTTGATAGGTGATGACAAAAATTACCCAAACCATTGATATCTTGGGCATGCAATAAAGAGTTGAATTTTCATTAAGTATTTGTTGGAGAGATAGGTAACTATAGGCTTAATAGATTTCAAGGATCCAAGACCTCATAAATTATGATTAAGAGTTTTTAATGGTCCATCAAAAGAGACTCTCTCCAGATAGATTGATTATTTTGGTCTTTATGGAAAGGATTTCAACTGCATGGACAACGTTCTTATTGTAAGACTTTAAACTGCATGAAAAAATTATTTACCTCAATAAATTAAACTACATGGTGGATGTCCTTAGAACAAGACATTAAACTAAATGGATTATTTTCTTACTGCATCACATTAAACTGAATGACTGATGCCCTTGTTGAACGACACTAAACTACATGGTTACAAATGTCTTACCGCATGATATTAAACATCGCAGCTGAAGTCCTTATCGTATGACATTAAAATGCAATAGCTTTTAGAAATTTTTATGGATTTATTCTCATTATAATGAGATATATATGTACTTATAGACCCTATATCTTTTCCAATACACCTATATTTAAATCCTTACTACATAAATTTAAATTTATTGGTTGATGTCCTAGCTGCACAACAATAAACAACATGGTTTCTAGAACTATGTATGAGTTGATTATTATTTCAACGATATACTTAGGGAGGATTGGATCCTATATATTAGACCATATACCTATATTTACATCCTTACCATATTACATTAAACTATAGGGTTTATTTCCTTTCCTCACGACATTAAACTGCATGGGTTTCTAGAACAATGTACAACTTGATTCTCATTCCAATGAGACACGTAGGGATGAGTAGATCCTATATCATGGCTGATTCAACTATATTTCCATCCTTACCACAAGAACATAAACTGAATGGAAATCATCCTGAACACATGAAAATAAAAATCATTGAACATATCTTGGTCATAGGGTGATAAACTATGCAGCATCATAATCTCGGGGTGACATCATCTGCATCAGGTGGAAATATAAGTTTCAAAAAACACCACTGATACAACCTAACCTCAGTCCAATATATATAAAAAAATATCCAATACCCCTTAGTTGCGTATTGAGGGTTTTATCCAATAGGGCAGCTCCACGAACACCCAGATCTGGGTAATAAGGAAATCTTTTCAAATGCAAAAAACAATGGACCAGAGGGAGAAGGCCCATATCCCAGCTAGTTTAAACAAATTCTTCCATCATATCTATGCAACAAGAATAGGGAAGGTATAAATATATTCATTTTTTAATATATTCCATCATCATATTCTGATGGAACAAGGAAGAAAGGATTGGTCTTATATCCCCACTTCATCCAAAGACACATACCAATATATCCTAGAAGATAAGAGTGAACAAGAATATGTTCCCGTACTTACCAAATTGAGGTTATAGTACTTTGTGACAATAGAATAAGAACTACATCATTATATTCTAGTAAATATATAGTGATAATAACATATTCCTATCCTGACATCCAAAATAACACAACACTCTTTTTAGTATAAACATTTTTCTACTCAGGAGAAAGTGCAAATCCTTGCTCACATCTGAAAAGAATATAGGTATATTGTGGTAAAGGATGCAGCATAGGTAATAGGATCATATCCCCATTCTAACATAAACTCTCCAAGTGAGTGGAACATGCCTAGGGATAGACTCAAATCCATATCTAAAAAAGACTAGAAGCATATTCCAAAGGCCCATGATCCGGATCATGTGCCAATTATAGTCATGGAATGCCTAATAATAGTGGCACATGCTTCTAGATAGGCTCATATCACTTTCAAAAAAAGACCAACGGTATACTCCAATGGATCATGATCAGTCTCATATACCCTTTTTTGATCAAGTCTCACCAAGTGAAAGTGGAAAAATCCTCAGGAAAAGCTCATATTTCTGTCAACAAATATACTCAAAATATTCTATTAGCTTAAAAGAGGGGGATCATATCTCTTATCCCATTATATAGATCTATCGAATTATTCTGACAGGGAATACATATTTTGATCAGGCACATATTCTTGTTCCTACCAGGGATCACCATGTGATATAGACACATGCCCCAGGATAGGATCATATTCCCATCGCAAAGGACCAGTGGTATATTCCAAAGGCCCTGGATTGGTTTCATATATCCATTCTCTCTAAGGCCCACCAAGTGAGAATGGAACATGCCTCAGGACAGGCTCAAATTCCTGTCATAAAACCACACTGAAATACTCTAGAAGCTTCTTAATAGCACACTAATTTTCCTATAGCACCAAGAGGTTATAAATTTATTCTGGTATCCATAATAAAGTAGGCCTATATCCCTTATCAACCCCAAAATGAAGGATGACATATTCTATCCATGTTGCATAATAAGGCTCATACTCCTGACCATCTCAATGTCATGTGTTCTTGAGGTTGTTTGAGACATATTCTCAACACCCAAAGGGTATGTCTACTCTTTAACCAAAGCGTAAGGAGTTAATTTCCATGATATTCCTCCTCATGGTAGTGTGTATATGGATCTCAGAGACTCTTATCCTGGAATCCACCTTGTTTAACCTCACCACGGTGATATCTACCATGGATAACACAATCCTACCCTTCCCAAACACCTTCATATAGAAATTTGTTAAAAAATCAGGCACCTTCATATAGAAATATGCTAAAAAAACTGGGGTTAACCATATATAGTGCCCCATAAACAATCATCAGTCCTTCACTATGATTAGTAGGGGGATCATAGAGGCCACCTATGTGGTATGAACAAGAAAATAAATATAGTTCTAATGAATAAGAGTATTACATCGAGATATGAAGAGTGTTATCAGAAATTAGCCTCCAAAACAAGCCCACACCCATTCCCACATCCAGTTAAGAGATCCAAAAGGGGTTAAAAAGGGAGTACATTATTTACATTCTCCCAAATATATAGTCAAATTTTCAAATATTAAATAATGGGAACCTCTTGAATTCGGGATATGAGGGTCACCTCCAATCGTTAATATATTATCATTGTCAGTAGGTCATGATTTCATCCTCTGTATCCCAAAACCCAGAATATGAATAGATTAACAAGTGCATATGTCATGTTATCTTGGCATCATGATAAATATATGACTGATTGGAAAAGGTTTTTATAAAATTATATACCAAGATAGGGAAAACTCATCCTGACCACATGATGTTAAACAGTATGGATTTTTTCCTGACCATATGATTTTAAACTATACGGACAACATCTTTCCCACATGTCATTAAACAGTACAGAACAAGTCCAAGCTAAAATATGAAAAACTACACAATAACCTTCATCCTAACCACATGACATTAAGATGAACATAGATTATCTTGGATTCATGACGTTAAACTGAAAAAGTTAATCCTGGTTTCATGGTGTTAATCTTTAAAAAATAATCCTAATCACATGATATTAAAATGTATGAAAGATTTATATACATCAACACCTTAAACAACACAGTGTCTCTCAACATAACCACGTGACATTAAAATATATTAAGATCATCCTGAAAGAGTGAAGATAAAATACACAACACCCTTTGTCCTTACCACATGATATTAAAATACCCGGCTGATGTCCTCGCCGCATGACTGTAATCTACATGGGAGTCATCGTTTCACCAATGATTCACCACAAAAAATCCAAATATGTGATGAAGGAAGATAAATTACCCCTTTTCTTATCTGAGAGTCAGATCCACATGGGGAATCTCTTCATCCATGAAATATGTGTGGCTTGATTCCTAATATCACAGGATACGTAGTGACGCCTGGACCACCATTCCTAGTCTCAGCCATAATATTCCTTTTCATTCACATAGGGTGACCCACACCTTTACATAAATATGTTAAACTGCAAGGATGATGTCCTTTATACATGATTCTAAACTAAAATTTTCCCAAGAACTATGTGTGTCTTGATTCATTCCATCATAGGATATGTAGTGACACCTAGACCATTATTTCAATGCCCACCGAAAATATTCCTTTTCATTCACATCGGGTGACCCATATTCTTACTACAAGACGTTAAACTACATGGATGATGTCCTTTCCACTTGATGCTAAACTATACAGTTTCTAATAACAACGTGTGGATTGATTACTATCATCATATGATACATAGTGACACCCAAATTCGTAGATCCAACTACAAAATTCCTCTTTTTATTCATGTCATATGACCTACATTATTACTGTACGAAGTTAAACTGTACAGTTGATATCCCTTCCATGAAAAAATACTACACATTACATTGATCCTTTTCTGAGAGGACCACTACCCTAGGTGTTGGTCTCCCTCCACACCTTCATTCAATAGCTACCTATGGATTGATTCATGACATCACATGATACATAGAAATTCCCCAATATCTAATCCTAGGCCTAGCCACAAAAAATAAATATAAAAATTACCCCTCTCTTCATTCTGGTTAGACCTTCATAGGGAGATCTATCAAGAACTATATGCAGCTTGATTCCTGCCATCACATGATATGTAGTGATGCCCAAACCTCCATTATTAGGCCAAGTCACAATGCTCAATTTCCATGTTGGGGATCTTATGTCCTTATCTCATAAGGCTAAACTACATGGCGTCTCAAGGACAACATGTATCCTGATTCCAACCATCACAGGATAGGTAGTGATGCCTCGATCTCCAATCCTTGGCGCAGCTACAACAATAAATAGGAATAATTCCCCCCTCTACCTATGTGTTATCCATGCATAAAATATTTCACATTTAAGAACTATATGTGGATTAACCCTTTAATAATGGGATATGTTGTGATGGTTGGATCTACAATCATGGTTGTATCTGTAATAACCAACAAAAAAATATGTACCCCCAGCTGCATAAGGGTCGAGTTATACAAACTCATTTTTCCAATGTATGAGTCAGATTTGCACACGTCTTTCCTAAACATGAAATACATATTTTATAATTTTTTACATCGGTTCATTTTTCCTTACCACATGATGTTAAACTGTAATGGAAAAAATATTTCCTTACCGCATGCTGTTAAAATACAAGGAAAATATACTAATGGAAAGATATTAAAACTAAAAAGTAGATATTCTGCCACAACATGACATTAAAATGTGCATACCATCACCCATCATCATCCATTATCAAAAGACCATAAGAGCCTTACCCTGGTCAACCAAGGTATGGGGTGCTTCTGTAATATTTTAGACACCTCAATACATATAGTACACTTAATGTATTGAGTGTCAAAGGTTGTTGAAAACCATTCATTTCCCATAGAATGGAAAATAGATCTCTTTTCATGACCATGCTACTAATTCATAAGGGTTTTGACCTATCAAACAGATAAATCTTGGCTTTATAAGAGGGTATTTTTAATACTGGTGAACCCAAAATCATTGTGGCAGAGCTCAGTATCTGAGGGTGTTCTGGATCATCCCCAGTATGATTGATCCATATCATTACTCATGACCTGAGAACCTTGAGCCTTGATTTACAATATCTTCATCTCCCACCCAGATGTATTTTGGAGTTCTCTAGGCCCCGGGTATCTTAATTTTCCTCTTGTGTAATACCGACCTCATATTAGGTCCATGCATGTCATGCCCTTAAACTGCCTACACATCAGTCAATGTTGTACTTCCTTAAACTCTAGCTTCTAATGGTCTAAATTTCAATACCCTAAATAGCTAGTGAAAGATACACCAAACTTTTCGGGATAAAAACCCACACAGGGTGTCCTGATAAAAATGAAAATCTCTGCTCACTAAACTCTTTATCTACGTATTTTAGGAAAATGTTAGAGTGAAAATTAATAATGCATAAAGATCATAAGGCCTATTTTTTGGAAGTATTAAAACTAAATTCATGGTTTCTAGATCCCTTGGTCTAGGGAGATAATAGAATAATGGAATTTTACATATCCTCAACTCAATAACATGTTCATTAGGCAGTGACACAACATTAAGGGTGCTTGAACCCTTCTTGTATATTACACTTTTCATAAACCACCCTTATGAATTTCAAGTATAATCTAACACAACTAGTTCTCTAAGTTGATATTCATCTATTAGAACCCCATAGGTCTTGAGATCATTTTCTTTTGGCACTTCCCCACAACAGACTATTAATAGGGACTGGATCTTCCAATCACTTCATGAAATCCTAGGAAATACCCCCTTAAATAAAGGAGTAATTTTCCTACCATGTGGAATATTAGAGTCTCGGGCCATTAGCAATGATTGACTTATACCCACAAGTTCCCATCACCAATTAACTCATACATTACTAGGGAATGATTTATGATCCCCATGACCAGACTATTCAAGTCGGTTTGACATCCACAACATTACTTCATTGTGTTCTGTACCCTTTCTCAAAGTAGTAATGTTATACTCCATTCCCAATCATTTTTATGGTTTGAAAATTGTGAATCAAAACTACCAGGCATATGGATCGAGCTTCATAATTTCCAAGCCAAATTTCCTTTGGGTGCCAGAACCCTTCCAAGAAAATTTTCGATCCATATCCAACTTCATCACCCAAATTCTTGAGTCATCACAAATCATTCATGGACCTAGTAAAATAATGGGGATAAACTCTACATGACAATGAATTTATGCCCTATGGACTCATGTATAAGGGATTTGACCTCCCAATTAGAGGCATATCGTTTTTATAGGAAAGGAACTCCACTCCTTGTGATCCCTAATGAGACTCTGATGAAACTCAGAAACATAGGGTGTTTTGGTTCCCCCTTGGTGTGTATTCCCCCATTCCATGATTAATCGATTCAAGCTCCTGGGAAGTTGACTTTCAACACCCATATTCGAACTATCTAGGTGGAATTTTGATTCCCTATGTTTTTTCATCCACTCATTCAATCTTCAATGTCTCTCATGGACCATGGAAAATAGTGGAGAAACCTATGTTTGACCATGTCATTGATTCATAAAGGGATTAGACCTACCATCCATAGGCATATCTTCCTTTTATGAAAGGATATCTAACCATCATGATCCCTGTAAATACCATGACGAAACTTAGAAACATAGGGTGTCTTGGTTCATCCCTAGTATGTTAGCCCCATATTCCATATTCATCAATCAATTCTTGGCAGCATGACTTTAAAATTCATGGAATCTGAAGGATTGATCTAAAAGAACATAAACTACAATAACATCAGGTCCAAGATAGAATACCCTAAACTACAGCACATCAAAGGTATAAACTAGAATACCCAAAAATATAGAACATAAAAGTTCTATGATAGAAGAACCTAAAGTAAAACACACCTAAGTTACAAAATATATGAACTTAAACTACAGTAAGGAAAAGTTCCAATCAAGAACACCTTAATCTAAAACACAACAATAGTCCTATCTAGAAATCCCTAAAACAAAGCACAACAATTATCTAGTTTGATAGACCAGAAGAAACCTAATTCTCATAAGATTTAAATATCGATATGGTAATTATAGGACAAATTTGTGTCTCCCCTCTCTTAACACACACTTTGTGTGATCTAAGAAATATTGAGCATCTATGAAATATAATAGAGACAAAACTTGTCATTTCAGAAACCCATAAAGAGATAACCTGAGAAAAATCTAATTCCATGGCTTCTAATTATTACTCCATATGAATCTTAGGAAAACATTAGGAAAAAATAAATAAATAGACACAAATCTTGTGGGCCCTCCATATAGCCTTAGTAAAAAATAGTTTATTCTTTCTAAGTCCCCCAAATTAGGTAGAAGTTAAAATAATATACCTTCAGGATGGATACAAAACCCAAGATATACTTTTAAATCATTTGATATCAGGACTACTAGACTAGTTTCATGAATGGAAAATCTCATTTCGGTGGGAATTCATGAGCATTTCTTAAGATAAACCTATTGTAAGTTAAGAACACAAATCCAGGTGATTGAATCTGTTTGGTATTACACACAAATGATGAGTATCATGGATAATTTGAGTAATATCTCTACCAAAACATGGGTCTCTACCTAGGAGATTCATCATAATATGTTGAAATTATCCTCTCTATGTATGGGATAGATCTATATAAGGACATTCATCATATAGTTCTTTATCTATAAACCTATGTTCCTTATGAATAAGTTTCATCTCCATGGTGGTGTTTTTATGAAATACATACGGCTTGATTCCAATTTTCATGGGATTCATAACAATGTACGAGTACCTTAAATTGGATCCAGCCACAAGTTCCTTTTAATATAACTCCTATTACACTCTAGAATACATATACATTCCAATTTCATCGTATCCATATCCTAAGACAAAGCCATTTCCTACATTGAATTTAGTCAAGCACTCATG
The DNA here is from genome assembly GCA_963277665.1 of Viscum album. Taxonomy (NCBI): domain Eukaryota; kingdom Viridiplantae; phylum Streptophyta; class Magnoliopsida; order Santalales; family Viscaceae; genus Viscum; species Viscum album. The sequence goes on from OY728122.1 coordinate 1,912,647,772, forward strand.
GTCAAGAGGCTCCTCTTGATAGAACCAAATTTTCCTCAATCAAGATGCTCTTGAAAAATATTCTCATGGGGCTCAGTATCAAAGATCATCACATGTTTAGATATGCATAAAGTTTATATAAGTATAACCTAGAATATTATTTTTTTTATAATGAAACTAATTAAAAGGGGGGTATTTTTTTGTCACCCATAATTTTGTGATATTAAATTTTTGATAGAATAATTTAGAAGTATTGAGATAATGAAAAGGAAAACTGATATAAATTTCATAAAGAACCCAAATGTTGCAACTTTTAAGATGGTGGTTTAATTTATAACGGAATACAAATTTTTCCATTATTATATTCATTATAATTATACTATATAATTATGAGTCCCCCCCCCCTCTGACAAAAAATTGTCCAGCCAGCACTAGAAGCCTATCCAGCTCAACCTAGGCTCATCCGGGAGTAGCCTCAACTATAACTAGGGAGCTAGACCATCCGGTTAGCTCTATTAGTAGAGTGTACACATGAATGTTCACTCATAATATGGTCAGAGTTGTATAGTATGGTAGCAGCGCAATAGGAGAGTGGGGCGACACAGGGTAGTTCCAGATGAGATCAGGAGTAGACCTCGGTACTCGCTTCTAGAAACCAGTGGTTTTTCCTTTTCTTATAAAGTGGATGGAAACACTATGGTGTTTCAATGTGTGATTTAAAAGTGGTGGTACTATTCATAAATCACTTAAAACTCAGACAACAAATGTATCACTCCATTATCTGATCTCAGTCATTCATCCAGGTCCTATACATCTCCCTTTTGAATCCCATGATACTTTGCTATGAATATTTCCAATGATCTAATATTGGATAGAGAGAAACACTCATCTTCAACCTCTCTCTCATCCACCTATATTATGTTCTCCTACACCACTAGATCAAGATGGAAAGTCAACTTGATTTTGCTTGAATTATCACTTGATGAACACCTTGGGAAGACATCTCCACCAAACGGGCCCAAGAAAACTAGTCTGGAAGTCCCTATGATCGACATCCTCTATTCATCATGAAATAGGTCATCACATGAATCCCATTGGAAGAATCAATAGCATGTAGCAAGAAATTATACCAGTACACAAATCCATTTCATGATGATCTTTTGATCACATGATTGAGGGAAGACAACCACTAAACTCATCATGTGATTTTTAAAACCACTTGACTCCCCCATCTTCTGTACGAATAATTATCGGAATAAATGTATGATATCGATAGTGTTTACTCCAATATTGCAAGATTCCATATAGAGAAACCAATCATGTGATCATGAGAGGTTCATCACATGAAGAAATGAAGATCACGCAAATTCGTCTTTCAGTCACATGGAGTAAATCCTATGAAGTATCCACCTCCTCAGCTGATACACGTGGAATTACCACCATGAAAATCTATATCAACCAAGGACACATTCTACCTATAAATACACTTCTCTCCTTTAAAAAAATACACATACGATTGATGATAGGAAGAGGTGGAAGAGTAGGAGCGAAATATAGGATCTAGAAACCACTCTCATAGATCACTTCCAAGTAATAAATAGGTCCCTTTCATAAGAATCTATAGATATATATCTTCACACAAAATTATTGTGTGATCATCTTAAGATCACACAATTTCATGATAATATAATATCATGCGAGTCCCTTCTAGAATAGTGTCTTTGAGTAACCATGAACTCTTGTAGATGCACATCCCTGTAACACAAACCTACCTCCTTGAAATGAAACTACGATGCACATAATAACTAGTGGGCACGAATAAGAACAAATTAATGTCCATCCATTCACGTGACACCAACGTGCATCCCCATCAAAAGATTATAGAACCCTTCATGTGACCCATTTTTTATCATGGGATCACATGACAAAGTAAATAGCATGAGAGCGCTCTATCAATGCAGGCCCTCAGATAGGCAAGATACCCATACTAGTGTCTACAAGAATACACCAGTGGATGTTCCAAGCCTCAATCTCATGAAGAGGTGAGTCCCCGATTGTGTGGTGCCTACATGAAGCCTTGGACATGGGTACCTTGGCATGAAATACCCCTTGTGGATCACTGGTATGGTTGCAAAATCCCTCACAAGAACCTTATGATTTCTTGAGAATCGCATAAACAATAGGTCATCATATGAATGCCTTTTTATGGGTGTATTAGTCCATGTATATGAACTACATTCAACATGTAATCTCTATGGTGTACTCCCTAGACATTAACACTTGGGTATGGATTGTTTCCCATGAAACATTAGTCATAATACCTTTGGGTGGGTTGCCTCAACCCTCAGGCATTCCCCCTTTGTAATTCAAGTGATCCTAAACATGTTCATGAGACCCTATCATGTATCTCTATTTGGGACATTAAATCACATGATTAATTAATTTTCTTGTGAATTATTTATATAGCCTTGGAAAAACAAATTTGACTGCTACAATATCTTTGAAACATTCTAGTTGATCATGCGATGGCTCATTGATAATTTAGTTTGGTCATAAGACAGGCCATGGAAAAATCAAGTTGATCTCATGATATCTTACTAACATTATTGGAATTGTCAAGCGACAACATATTTATATGTTAGTATTTTCAAGTGAAATTTAGAGGAAAATTCATGCTGATCATGTGAAGAGCCTTGGAATTTTATACCTTTATTATTTGAAGATATCCTTGAAAATGAACTTTGATTTGGAGAAGGAATCTTTGAAATGTCACTAAGATCATGTGATTACCCATATACATTCCGGCATTTTCATATGGAATTCCAAGGAAAAGCCAGATTGATCATGTGACAGAGTATGGTATTGTCTACATAGATCTTTCACAAGACCCCATACATGTCTTGTTCGGTTATGTAAATCATCTCATACATGTCCACTTTGATTATCCGAAGACATCCAAGGCAATTCAATTGATTAATAAGACACCCTAGGACATGTCTCCCTTGTTAGAATGATTCCACAAACATATCAGGAAAATAATCAAGACATATCCAGTAGGTGGCCAAAACATGTTTGGTAAATCCCCAAGTACATGTACACTCCATTCAAAAGATACACCTATACCCATGCTATGGGGATCCTAGCCAAGAAACATTGACTGTATACCCATTTTAAAGGGATATGTCTTTAATGGGAAAGGGTTGCACACTCATGAGACCCTATTGGTTTCATGCTCTAAAAACTACCTTTCATGGTCACTTTCTCTCTTTATCTTTCATAAGATAGAGAATGATTATGCCAAAGGGAGACCCTAGTGTGTAATCCCAGATCAAATAAACTACGAGAACTCTGATTCCTATAATAGCTAGGATATATAGGATGAGTTTCCAAGGCCTGAGATCATAAGGTAAACCCTGATGTGTAAGCCTCAATCAACCGAACTACAAGAACTCTAATTTCTTTAATAAAGAATATATGTAGGACACCTTTCCAAGGGCCAATCTCAGAAGGGAAACCCCATTTTGTAAGCCTTGATCCACCAAACTATGAGAACTCTAGTTCTTGCAATAAATAGGATACATAGGATACCTTTCCAAGGACCAATATCAAAAGGGAATCCATCTTGGTATAATCCTATAACCTTCCAAAAACCATAGGGATAACCATAATGTTTCTGAGATTGATCACTTACCTTAACCCATCAACATGATAGGGGGAAACCAAACTACAAGAACTTTGATTCTTGCAATAACTAGGATACGTTGGATTCCTTTTCATGGACTGAGATTAAATGGGAATCCATATTAGTATAATCCCCTAGCATTCCTAAAACCTATGAGATAATCCTAGTTTCTTCAAGCATGATCACCCACCTTATCCCAACAGTGGGTTCTGGGATAACTGAACTACAAGAACTCTGATTCCTTCAATAACTTGGACATATAGAATGTCTGCCTAAGGCCTGAACTCATTTGTGAATACACCTCGACATAGGTCCCACCATGTCTCTAACATTTCAACCATTTGGGCCCCATCATTACCATTGTTTTTTCACACTACCTAATCCATCAAGAAGACTGGGAGATTAACAAATCTACAATAACTCTAATTCCATAAATAACGAGGATACGTATGAAACATTTACAAGGCATAATATAAGAAGGAAAACCACAGTGTGTAAAACAAATATCAACTGTAAAATAAGCACACTAATTCCAATAATAACTACGATAAGTAGGATGCCTTTATAAGAACTTATATTATAAGGGAAACCCCAGTGAGTTAGCCCTGATGAACCGAAGTATGAGAACTATGATTCCTGTATTAACCAGGATATGTAAGATGAATTTCAAAGGCCTGAGCTCAGAAGGGAAACCCTAGTGTGTAAACCCCAATAAAAAGAACTACAATAACTGTAATTCTTGAAATAAACAGGATACATAGAATGGATTTACATGGCCCGATCTCATAAGGAAAATCCTGGTCTGTAATCCCTGATCCCCTAAACTACAGTAACTCTAATTCCTACAATAATCATGATACATAGGATTCATTTCCAAGGCTAGAGCTCAGAATGAAATCCATCATGGTATAATCCCCAAGGACTCCTAAAACCTTGTAGATAATTATAGTTTCATCAATCATGATCACCCACCATATCCCATCAACAATTTATGGGGCAAATAAATTATGAGAAATATGATTTCTAAAATAACCAATATACATAGGATGTCTTCCGAAGGCCTGAACCCAAATGGAACTCCACCTTAGTGTTAGTCCCACTATGTCTCTGACATGTTAACAAATGGGACCCAATCATTACCATATGATGATCATGCTACCTCATCCATCATCAGACTGAGAAATCCACTGAACATGGAGAAAATAAATTCCTATCCACACAGGATATGTAGGATGCATTCATATTGCCCAATCTCATATTGGTATCCAAATCAGTATAAGGCTTCCATGTATATGAAATTTCAACCATCAATACCCAACCATTCCCAAGTCCTGATCATCCTTCCTCGTCAATCAATGGATTATAAGTGGGCTCATGCATGGGAATTATTTTTAGTATAATCCCTGACTATGCACCCAAAGTACCTCAATACCATTAGTGGGTTAGGGATGAATCAAACTAAGATGACTTTGATTCTTAATATAAAACAGGATATATAGGATGTCTTCCTAAGGCTCGAAATCCATACTATATCCTCAATGAGATAGGTTATCATACATTTCAAAGTTAAACATTAATGTGTAATACATATAGATATGTTCTCTCATTTAATGTGTTTGATATACCGTTAAATCTTGTTTATCACACTAAGCATGACTCACGTGGGATTAGAGACTAAAAATGATTGTACTAATAGAATGATGAGAATTCCCCAGTGATGGATATTTATTGGGATGTATGTGTAATTATATCCCATATCCTCTCAAAGATCCATACTCTCGATGATCCAATCTAGTGAATCCTTACATGCATATATCCTGCCTAGGGCCTCTATTGTTGAATCTCTCACAATAAAGATTCTCATAATAAGAACTATGTATACTCTTAATCCTGTCTTAAGAAGATATGTATGATGAGTCATTGTGGTCTGATCCCTATATTTACATCTTTACCACATGCTTTTTAAATTCATAGATCAGTCTACTCACATGACTTTAAACCGCAAAAAAAAAACGAACTATGTGGCTTTTGATTCCTATTCCCATAGGATATATAGGACACCTCATAAAGGATCAATCCCATATCAAAGACAAAAACCACGTCCCTAGATAGAAATAAACTCCAAAGTTCCCAAACATGGCCATCAACTAAAAAATCAAAGATAAATACGAGAATTATGAGGAACTATAGAGTTGTTCTTATCAATACGTAGTCTTAATAAAATTATTTACATAATGTTGAACAGTCTCGTATCGGGGCCTAGAAAGGATTTCACAAACATATGTTAAATCTATAAGAGAGTACTAGAGTAGGAAATAATTATCCTAAAAGGGTTTTATGAGCTTGACCTCCCATTCTCTCGACTAATGTGAGATCCTAAGCGTCGTTGGGTATGAAACCTCAAAGGACCACCTACCTTTGGAAATAAGTTCTGTACCTAGTTATGAATGTGGGAACCATTATAAGTTTCTAGGAAATTTTAACAAATTGTAAAATTGATGTGAATGATTGTGTAGGCCATTCAACCCCCGAAAATCAAACCATCTAATCAAACTCATCCACATCTTTCCCAATGAAACACGCCTACATTATTTTTTTTTAAAAAATACGATATCTATATTTTGAATCAATTATATTATGTGTAATTTATATTTATATTTTATTTATGATTTTTATGAAATTATTTTTAGTTTAAATTATTCTTTATACACTGAATCAATGTTTAAATTTTTATTTATATTTTATATATGGTTTATATTTTATAAATTTTTAAATTCACTGAATTGAAACATTATTATGTTTCAAGTAGATGGATTTGAAATATTATATAATATAAATTATAGGTAAAATTTTAATGAAATTTAAAACATTGACTAAAAACATAAATAATAATTGAAAATAAATAGAATTTCAAATTAAATATAAAAGAAAATTAATTTAAACAACACCAAAGAATGTTGTTTTAAAGAATACCATTTATATGTTAATTTTTCCCATGAAATGTTTTTTACTAAATTGTTATTTATAATTAATGAAATTATTAATTATATTATTATTAAATGTATTAAATTAATAAATATTTAGATTATATATGACAATTATAAAAATTATTAGTTATCTATTATTAAAATATAAATTATATTTCTCAATATAATTATTATAAATGAATATTAATTATTTAATTAATTGTTAATTTCATATAACATTTATAATAACTATAAAAATTTATAATAATTATTAATTCTTTACTAATTGTTTTTATTTATATTGTTATTTATGAAAAGGGGGATTACAAATAGCCAAAAAACACACGCATCTAGGAATCTCAATGGGTCAAGCCCCATACCCCCCATAAGTATTGGAAAGAACCCACTAGGCCTATTTTATTATAATACATGGCTGGAAGACCTAGAAGCAAAGATTCCTTTTGAAAATGAGTGGCCCGAAGGTCCACCCACCCTGAGGTAATATACATGGAAGCCCCCAAATTAACAGGCTACATCATATAGTTTGACTAGTCTTATGCCTCACCACCCCTATCAGGAGTAATCACAAAAAGTTACCAGTATAAAAGCTTAATCCCTTACCCATCCCAATGCTAATAATCATTACTTCATGCTAGTATCTGACGCACTGTAGCAGGACACCACTCCATACTATATAAGAATTCAGTATGGGAAGAAGGTCAAAAGAAATGTGCTAGTACACCCATCTCTCTTTCGAGCTATCAACATGGAAATATCTACATGGTTCCCAACTAAACCACGTTCCTGTTGTACTAAACCATTTAATGGGTCCCACTGTGTTGATATTCAGGAGGAAGATAATCCATCAGTCCTACATCAAAAAAATTTGGAGATGGATGGATATTTGTTAAGCACCATCACACCCTTTCCACTTTCAAGGTCACCAATCTGGCTGCACCTACATATTAAAATGCTACATCATTTTCCTATTGAATCAATTTTTTCATATAGTCTCTTTATAACACTTTATTATTATTGAAATTCATATAGTAAAATGATCAATGATTCACATAATTATAGTAAAATGAGAAAAATAAAATAACTATAAGAAGATCGTGAGACACATGGATTTACATGGTTCGGGAAATGATCCCCACATCTATGGATAGGAAGAAAACTTGACTAATTTTAGGAGATGAATTATAGGGTACAATCTCAAAGTATCACCCACATAGAAAACCTATCTTGAATGATCACGTAAAGAATATGATGATATTATGACAATGAATGCACAGTAATTCCACTAGACTAGGGTAACAAGTGGCTAGAATTATATGAAACTGTAGCGACCAATCGATGTCTTCAGTCACATGACGATACAATAATTATACACTTCTACAGTGCCATTTCAGTTTCACTATTCAAGTTTATTGTAGTGATTCAGTAATTCTACAGTGCCCTGTGAGTGTCACTAATTACTTAGGTTGAAACACGGGAGTTGTGGTCCAGTTTACAGTATTATCTGCTAATGTTTTTCCTAAATTTATCCAAGGATTTTGATACACCAATCCAAATCTACAACCCACTAATGATGGCCCAGAGTCCCTATATCCTGAAGGCCTTTTGATGGATGGATAGATCAGAGGCCCCATGGCTCAAAATCCCACATGAGATTAATAGGACTGGTGATACAGTACTTTGATAGTACTTTCAACATTTACCACACTACTATAGTGTTATAGTACAACTACAGTGTCGTTATGGTGCATGTTAAAATTCTATCTCACCTAGATATGATCCTTGGTTTTTTATACAGGTTTAAAAGGTTTTTACTACAAACTATATATATATTATTGGTAGAGGGGATTGCAAGTATCCAAGAATACCCACACCGATAAACCCTGATGGTTTAAGTATAGTGACCCATAAATTTCATACCTAACCTTTACATCTTATTAGATGAATATTCAATACATAACATTATGATACATTATTAAATAATATTTATTTACTCTATTTTTTATGTTTGACACATAAAATTTTTTTTCATAAGATATTTACATCATATCCCACTAATTTATATATAAATATCACCCATATTGGACATAACATACTTAAGAAATTTCTTCATAACCTATGGAATGGAAACATAAGAAAGGGTGATCACAAATCCTCAATAAGGGTAAAAAATGGAGATATAAATGATAACTTAAACATAATATGAGCATAAGGGTTTGAGAACATGATCTTAACATTTTAAAAACCATACCCAGCATATCATATATCATAATATTGAGTCATTGAATAAAACGTGGAAGTTCTCTATAAATGAATCATATATAAATCAAAGAAAATTATCCATGAGATAATAACATTACAATAATAAATAATTTTGTGGAATAAAAATAAGCATGGAAAATCATTTCCTTAGTCAAGGATCACTGCTAGGACAATCATATTGGATTTACTTCACTGCACATTACATCATATCCATAGTCAAAGTTCACTCCAAAGTCCATCATAGTGGATAGATTCCCTTATTGAACTGGGTTCAAGACCCATTCACGTATGTATTTTCTCATGCGATGTCCATATTTACCAAATGCATTAGATGGTAATATAATTCTAGTCCCACCCATCGCAAAAAGAAAATCATATATATGCATGCCACAATATAATAAAAAATTTATCATTTCATAATGTGTGTAAAGTAAATGGGATTCATTAAAATTTCATCATAGAATTATTTCATAACCTGTGGAAAGGAAAAATGTTTCATAAATGTTTCATCATAAATTAATTATCCTATGGGAATGAAATGTGTTTCATAAAATCATCTTAATATCATCCTCGTAATCTATCAAAATAATTAAGTTGGATGGTATCATTGGATTATATCCCTCATAAATCGTAAATAACATATAAGGATGTTATCATAGATGAAAAATTCCTTTAAAAGATCATTGGAACATTTCTTGAGGAAAATACCCTTTTCACTTTGAAATCACTTATCTAAAATATTAAAATTTTCCCAATATAAAAGAAACAAGTTTATTCAAAAATAACCTTTGAAAATTGAAAAAATAAGCGTCAAGTGATTGAGAGTTTATGATGGTGGGAAATTACATTCATTATTTGTACATTAAAGAAAATATTCCTTTCAAATTTTTAGTAAAAAATCAAAAGAACCTTATTTATAAAATGATTAAATGATCTCTTTATATAATATTTTTTAAAAGGTAAATCATGTGTAAGAAAGATTAAAAAATCATAGTGGAATATAAAAAACATTTTGATTTTTTTTGGAAAACATGGATTTGTAAGAAAAATAATTTTAAATCTAAGAGAGAAATAATTTTTTTTCCTTAAAACATTATTTCAGTATCTTGAGTTCTTAAAGAGACAAAAATAAAAGGAAAACAAGTAATATCTAAAAATAACCAAGTTAGAATAAAAATCATGGGATAATTGAGACATAGGATATAAAATTTCATCATTGGAAACTTGATCCTAAAAAATCCTGATAAACAATGAGATTGTAACATAAATTACTTACCTCAAGTTCAACTTGCGTATAAAGTTCTCTAACCTCCTCTTCTTTGGTAGGCCTCCTTTAGATCCTTTCTTAGGGACTATTAGATTGGTATTTTAAGAATACCATAACCTCTAATTCATGGATAGGGGATTTGATAAGATAATTTTATATAGTTTTGTTGAGTTTGATGGCTAAAATATAGATAAATAAGATAAATGAGTGGTGTCTTTTTATAAGTGGAGGAGAGGACAAACATGTAATTTCTTAAAATATTAAATTATAATAATGTCATGCTCAGACTAAATTCATGAAAATTTACATAGGTTTGAAGTTGGTATATTATATGTTTTAAATATTTCTTTAAAATAGAATATATAAAATTTTAATTTTCAAAGTTACCATTTTCTCTTGGTTTAACCCCCCCGGAAAACTCTTTTTAACCTTAATTGTGGTAATAAATTTTTACTACTTTTACTATTCATTATGACAAAAAATAAATTTATCCTCATTGAAAAATTTGTAAATGATGATTAAAAATATAGAATCTACTTGATGAAATTTAATTCAATAATTTTCATAATTTATATTAAAACTAAACATGCAAAAACTCCGTGGAAAGTAATTTTCAAAAAAAATGTTTTCTTATGTATAAAATGTTTTTATTCCAAAATAAAACATAAATTTAAATCCAATAAACCTATTGGATTATTTATAATATAAATTAACTAATATTATCTTTAAAAATAATTTACAAAAAAAATTAACTTTTAAAATTATTTAAATAAAAAGGCAGATTTCAAGAAAATCAATATTTTCTATAATTTAACAAATAAATATTTCCAGAAAATTGAATAACAATAAATCAATGATAATTTTTACATATTTATTTCAAAAATAAATTACATTTTTTAAAATAAATTTCCTAAAATTGGAATAATTTTATTATATTATTTTCTCACAAACAAATTTGAGGAAAAATGTATTTTTAAAGAATATAATGTCTTTTCAAAAAATTGAATACATATTTATCAATATATTATCATTATATATAACCTTTATATGTAATTTTAAAAATTTATTCACTCTTGTTCACTCCACAAATTTTACAGCTATTTTATAATAGTATAATATATTATGGTTCATTTTGACTTTGGGATGTGTGTATCACAAGTTATCAAAAAAATAAAATTTATTTCACCTGTGGTACTAGTCCTTAGATATGATGCCCCCTCCCATTATAGAGTCATTCCACATGTGTTACCATTCATGAGTGTTACGTTACCCCTACCAAGATTCTTTTCTTCATGATGGTTCAATTCACCATGACAAGGCACCCCTCTATCTCACAATGGCATGTGGGAGGATTGTCAGATTATAGGTGATACCACATCTATCTCTCTATTGATTCATTCACCCGATGATGCATGTGTGGTGTCCCATAGCATGTCCAACCTATTTATCTACACCATCATAATTGTCCCACTATACTGATATTTACCTATAATGACACGCATCCATCCCACATTAGAGGAAATATGGATGGTTGATAGGTGTCAATATGCACATCCCTCTTTCAATCCCACCCATCCAACAACACCAGCATATCTCCATGCCTTTTAGGTCTGTATGATGCAATGGGATATATATTTTTCCCACTATGTGCCTTCTTTACCTGGTATTGGTGACCCATTGGCCTTTCATGAATGGCTCGAAGGCCCAAGTGACCTAAATCTCTAAGAAATTGCATGAAATAAAACTGATCAATAGTGACACATATGCTACAGTACACTACTACAATACCGACATCTATTAGGTGTGAAACCATCAACCTTATGGATTCAAATTACGATACTATACCACTCAATACCTACTATATTCATAATTATATTATTATTAAGTTTAATAAATCACTTTAATAATTAGATCATAAATCGCATAACAAAATATTATTAATTAAATTATAAATTATATTATAATTATTATTTTTTATTAAATAGATAATTTCATTACAAATAATATGATTATGTATATAATTTAAGATTGATAATTTTATTTATTTAATTACTACTAATTTTTAATTAATGTATTAAATTCATTATTAATTACATCGTAAATTAATTTATAACAATTATTAATTACATTAATAATAAGAATGGATTAAACCACGAACAAGGATAACCACTTTCATGGTCACTTGATTCAATAAAATAAAAAAAATATAAGGGGTTAGAATTTTACAGAATGTTACATGAAGGACTGCCAAATACATCAAACCAATGTCACAAAATAATAATAGTTAGAATATTATCTGAGTATTATCCAAACTTGAGTAACCTTCGAAGACATCATAACTTTAACCAATATTTTATAGTACACCCCTACAAAGATACTAGCCTTTCATCAAATATTTATGTTTCTATCAAGGAGTAGTTAGGTCATTATTGTCTAGGGAACTTGAATCCACTTCCATGGAGGTTGAGTTTGATGATTTGAAGTCTTGGACATTTTTTATGATTATATAAATAATATTTCCATGATAAATATATAATTTTGAGATCTAGATTATACTAGAAGGGTTGGGGGAATCTTTTTTATTCAAAAAATTGAAAAAGGCTTTAGGAACCCCTTTTGAACTGGGTAAGGGAAACCCCATTACAAGACCGTTGGCCCAGGGGTATCAAGCCCATTACAGAACCTAGAACAATACCCATTAAAGTGAACCGAAGGTACAGAGGGACAAATCCCATTAAAAAATCAGGTCAACCCAATTTACCCAGAATGAAATTGCTCTATTCCACATTGCTACTACCATAGCCTCCTGGAAGCCTACCACTATCTAGCTCAGATGATCGTAGCTTACCGCAGACACCACTATACGCACCTAAAAACTATCCCAAACCACCACGTTGGGGATTATGGACCACCAAAAGCCTCAATGAGATCCAAATCCATGCCAGAAACCTGTTTCACCAGTAACCCTACCACAACTGAAGGCCACTTCTCATTACCCCTTTCCAACGCTAGTGTAACTAGAAAATCTGTTGCATCCCTCCCGGGGCTACCTCAGAAAATCCTCATCGACCGAAGAGGGCCCATAAGAAGCCACCAAATTTATTGCGCTATACCTCTATTGAGGTCTTTCATTCCTTCCACCCAAGATGGTTGATCCGCTGATACTAATTCCAAACCATCGTGGATACTAGAAGCGCGCTGCAAAGGAGACCAACAACCATTTTTTCACATAAAGTATCAAGTTATTTGCCTAATAAAATATTAATTATATTATTAATTACACTATTATAATTATTTATTAATATTATTTTGTGTAATTATTAAATATATTAATATTATTATGTAATTAGTGGTAATTATTAATTATTCATTATAATTACCATAACTTTATTAAAAATAATATAATGGATTTATTATTTTTTAATAATTAGAGTGACTTTAATATCTTTTATTTTTTGATCTAGGGACTTTTGTGTTATGAATTTATTATCATGACTTTACTAATAATAATAATATTATCATGAATTTGTTATTTGGGTTCGGGTCTTACGTAAAAGTGGCCTCTGAATAAAACATTAAAAATATGGAAAAGACAACAAGGACACTACCCTTATAAAAGGGGATCTTAGGTGGTATTTTATCTAATATTTTTAGATTAAATTAATTAAATAAATACAAAATATAAAAATATTTAAATATTGATTAATTTTTTATTTATATATATAAAAAAAATCAAAACAAAAACAAAAATATTTTTTTAAGAAAAGGGGTGTGCTATGCTGGACAGTTCCTTATTTGAGAATTTTTCATGGAATTTTCACATATAACACCTTATTTAAAGTTAATTAAGAGATTTTTTTGTCTTAGATAGAAAATTATTTAATAAATATCCAAATAAGATGTTCTTCAAGACATCAAATTCATTAAAATCTTTCCAAAAAAGGTTTTGTTTGGGATAGTTCCCCATTTCTCTCAAAACTTCTCTCCGTTCTATAACTAGATTGTGAAATAATTTATCAAGCTTCCTATTTCATTAATTTTTTGGAATATGTGTAATTTTTTTACTGTAAGGTTTTCCTTGTGCAGTTAGAGTCTTGAAATGAGGATGTGATGAAGTTTTGACCAAAATCATATGTGTCGTAGTGTAAATTTTAGAGAGATGGGTAGTGGACCATATTCTACAAGATGGATAAGTTTAGAAAATGAGAAAGATATATTTTAGGGAGTATAGGTTGATAAAGATGGAAACCAAGAAATAAAAATTAAAGTGATAGGTTAAATAAGAATATTTTATTAATGCTTATATTATTATTAATCTTTACTCTTATTATCATCAATAATGTTTATATATTATGTTGAATTCATGACCCATCAGTGAATCTAGAATCATGACATGGAGATATATAATTTTATACCCAAATGTTGTGGGTAATTTTGATCTATAGAACAGTCATCGGTACCACCACATGATTCTAACTTTACAGGTTTTGTTAAAATGTATTTTTTTATTCAATTTCTAAATATAATAATTGAAAATTCAATCTCACATGTTTTTTCTCATAGATCACGGTAGTGATAATTTTGAGTCCATCAATGCTCATTGAAGGTGCATGTTTTCCATTTAAAAATATTAGACATCAATATCAACGAAAGGGAAACCCAAGATAATTTTGAAATTAACCAAGCAATTGTTTTCACAAGTAGATCATAAATATTTTCTTCTTTTCGGTGATTTGAAACACTAAGCATGATGAATGTTCTAAAATAATATTTGTGCACAACTGTTCATGTTAACATATCAATGGTTTCTATAATGATCATGATTAATGAGAAACTTCTAGTTATACCTGTGATCATTGACGTGGTTACTATTTCATATAAAAATAAGTAAATTTCCATGATGTTATGGTTGGATTATGTTGTTCATGAAGGCAGGTGATGAAGAAACATTAGGGAGTATTTTTTGATTGAAAAATGATTATATGAGAATTGAGATGATTAATGTGGTTTACATAAATAATCAACTACACAATACATTTATTTTTATTGTATAGGAACTATGGACTCCCTGATAATATGAATTAAAAAAAATATTATGAGGAATTAGCCATGATGTATTGATGACACTGGATTGTGATATGATGTTATCGATATGGAGTTTATACTTAGAAGTAGTTCTACGAAGAAACGATACAAATTACAATGTTCATTCTCTTTTACATTCTTTTATGTTTCTACATATCAGGATGGTATTATATGTAATATGTATCTCTTTATATTTGGGTATTTATTTAATGGTTTTTTGAATATCCATTATTCGATTGTAATGACCCATTAATTTACATGTCGTTTATCTGATGACATTTTAATTTTAGGTCCCAAAGCAAGTTGAGTTTAAATAATTGGTATTCAAATTAGGATTATAAGGGTTGGAAAATCTAAAACATATTTTTTTAATATTTTTGGAGTTGTTTTGGGTTCTCATGTGAATTACAGATCTAGGTCAGGGTTACCCTATAGATAAATTTTTGTTATTGAGGGGTCATCATGACATTATGGGGGAGGGTCACTCCATGAAGATGACTGATTAATGAGTCACAACATGACTAGGGAGTAACAAAAACAAAAACGGTGTAGGTCACACAGTGACTTGTGGTTGTCCTGACTTGGTGGAGGCATGGTAGAATTAGGTCATGTCATGACTAGGGGTGTTATGGTGTAATGGATTTTCATCATGTTTTTATTTGAGGTAAAAAAACTATATGCATGGTCATGCTATTGGAGAGGGTTTCATTCTATCAAGGTGGAAAAAATTATTTATTATTTAGAAAAAATAATACATTTACTCTTTGATTTTCATTGAGGAAATACTAGTCATGAATTGACCCTTAGGCCGCACTACAATAGTTTTTCATGAGGGGTGCCACAATGTGGAGAGAGATGGACACACCCAATAAGGGTGGCATTAAAGTGGAAGGAAAGTATCACATCATGGAAGGCAATGTCCATGCTGTGTAGGAGGAGTTCATATCATAAGTTCCTAGTCTATATTGTTTTTTAGTTCTGACTAAGGGAGCTATATAATTTCAGGACCTAAGGGGCCACACAAGAATGGGAGACCTCAAGTGGGTGTCACATTGTGACCTATATAAGTCACACAAAAATGATTCCCTATTATATTTTATGAAAAATTGGGGAATAACTATCATTTATTGGTCATCCCCCTCCATGATTTAGATGGTAAGGGATATATGAGAGGTCCATTTTGGTCATCTCTCCACCTCACTTTCTCCTATTAGATCCACCTTGGTAAGTGGTGTTTTAGAGGTGTTTCCACTATGATTTAAGGTGAGTTACTCCCTATGATTTAATTTTTTATTCATCCCCTCTGTTAGTAATTGATTTTAGGTTCATAGGATATTGATTTATGTCAATTACATTGAAAAATTGTAAAATAGAGCATGGATGATTGGGATTTTATGTGGCTTATCTATAGAGGATCCTAAATGGATGAACACATAAAGTGTTTGGTGGTTTCATTGACATAGTGATATTTGGTGAGTTTTTAGGTGCTTATACATTTTATATTAAATTAAATAATTAATTATTAATTTTATAATTAATTATTTTTGATATAATTGCTTGAGATGGGTGCTCAAGTTTTGATACCAATTTGGATGAGGGATGGGCTGGCTTGGTAAGGATGAACAGAGCACCACAAGGATGGTAGATATTTGTTGAAGGTTGGTGATACATTTAATAAAAAACTGTATTCTTATTTATGTATAACCATGCATATATTTATTATTTTATGGGATTGGGTAAAATTGATATGGAATGAGAGAATTAGGGATAAAGGGATAGAATTATATTGAGCCTTCTATAGTGGTAATATGTTCTCCCTTTCACTTTGGGTATTTTTGGTTCGCCCAGTGATTATGTCTCTAAGGGGTAAAGGTATCGATTTAGTTTATGGGAGACCTCGAGTAGATATTGAGATACGAGATGTGTTGGGAAAATCCTAAGTTGGTTTCCTAGGGATAGTTGGGAAATTATGAGAGGATTAGGTCTAGTGATCGTGGTTTAGATGATGGAATATCTCCTGATCGAAGGGAAACACCCTCTAAATGGTTGAGTGGAGGCCTAGTGTGTTCCATGAGAAAAATTCCTCTAAGAAATGATGTGGTAAATTAGGATGGGTTTTTTCTAGATGATGGGATCAAGAGATCTCCAAGGGCTAATATGAGATGGGGCCCTTGTGAGGGTCATGGGAATTGGGTGACAGATTGGAATATTGATTGAAAGAGGCTAATTAAAAGTTTTATTGAGATATTCCTTGGTTAGTGGGTCGTAGTTATGGTGAGGAATTAAAATAGGTTTTGGAATTTCCTTTTAAGTCTATGATCTGGTATAGCCTATGTGCCAAAAGAATACCATGGAATATTGGATATGGCTTGGTACTAACGAGAAGAGGTTGGGATGGATCTAAAGGACCATAGTGGATGTACTTATGGGTAATATGAGGGTGACAAGGGGTTTGAAATGTTATTCTTGTGTGGACAAGATAGTCTTGAGGAGTGAATCATATAGGTATAGATGGACGTTGAGACATTATTGAGACATAGGGATAAGTCTTGAGTGACTTGAACCATATTTATGAGTTTAAGATAATATGGGATTCGTTGCATGCCCAATCTATTTTTATATGTGTGTTCTCAATTGTGTGTAGTCCAAATGATGAGACAAAATGTATGGACCCTACCTTGAGTATGAAGGTAGTGGTTAGGATGTGTTGGTACTATGGTTGGATGCTAATAGACAACCTCCCCAGTGGAAGAAGGGATAGTTTAATCCATGGAATATCACCTTCTTAAAAAGGGGTTAATGTGGGTAATTAATGTGTGACATACCCTAGATTAGTGGGTAGTGTATGGGTACTTGATGTGAGGCCTACCCTGAAACAATGGGTAGTGGTTGGGCACTAAATGTGTGACCTTCCTAGAGATGTATTTGTTTGATTCTTGATGTGTGTCCTCCCTTAATGAGCGATTGGGTTGGGTATTTGAGTGTATCATTCCTAGAATAGGATTGGATAGTGTACTTGATGTGAAAATTCCATTTAGTGAGAAGGGATGGTTCAATATTTTTTGATCACCCTCCCCTGAGTGGGGTCGGGTTGGGTGCCTAATCTATGACCTCCCCTACAAGGGGCTGGTTTGGGTACTTGTTATACACCCAACCTTTAAGATGAGGGCAGAGGTTGAGCATTAGAATGGAACCCTTCCAAGAGTCTTCATGTATTTTATGTCATGAGGAAACTATTTTTGGGGATAGGATGAAGCAGGAATAGTCATATGTCATGGTGTACTGGTTAGCAAAAACTGACCCAATGTGGATGTTAATTTATATTATTCATTTAATTAATGAATACACAATTATATGAAAGTTTATATTACTGGAACATGGGGTCCCTAAAAAGATGTATTTATTAAACCCTTCATAGGAACCCTGGTACCCATGCATACCTTATGACTATTTTATAGGTCTTTTCACAATTTATGTAATGGATTTGGCAATAGAATCTATATGGGGATTGGGGGTGATAAAATTTCCAAAGGATTAGGGATGGAAGTAGGGCCTCTATATATTTTTATACTTCTATTCATCTTGTATATGTGGTCAACCAGTGGATAATTAGTGGAATGTGTGACTGTATGACTTCCATGTAGTTCATTTATAATAGAATATTTTATTGTTGATTATATGTACTATGATGATAGTTTTAGATTATATTTGGTGATTATTGTTATTATTTATGGTTATTATATTGAGTGAACAGTCTATCTAATTCATGATTTTGTCCCTCATAGATGTTTGATAGGCACTGGATATAGTGAGGTATGATTGAGGACATGTAGCACTTTGGTTGAGACATTTATTAGAGGTCTTAAGTTGTGGTGTGACAAAATGGTATCAAAGTATCTTTTATTTTGTCTTGCTATTTAGGGTTTGGTAGGTAGGGAATAAGGATGTTTCAAAACATGTGATGGACAACATAAAGGTGATTCATGAATATCTTTTTATTGGTAAGTACATATAGAGACCTAAGATAAATCTACATAAATAATACATTGATTTCATTGTTTAATTACTACATTCAACAAATAATCGAAAAAACCAAGGACTGAGAGTTTTGGTTTCTTAGAGACTATCTACATAAAAATATTATTTTAAAACACTTATAAAAATTTCTCAACAACTATTCTCCTCTAGGCCCACCTTTATACATCTCATATGACATAATCATCTTTGTAACCTGGGGAATGAAGACATAACAAGGGGAGATCTATAATGATTAGTTAGGGAAACATATCAACTAATCATAAAAATTAGATATTAAATATGAGGGCAAACATGAGTATGGGATTAATATCAGATAACAAATCATAAAATCATAAGTGTCCAAAACACTTGATTGATCATTAAGGATCACAGCATAGAAAAATAAGATAGAAGAAAAGTCATCAAAATCATGGCTTAAGAACATATAAAAAACATGAAATCAATACAAAACAAAGAAGACTATCTTTATAACATGGAATATTATAAAAAAACATAATTTGAAAATAACTCACATTTTAGGGAAGTAGTGGAACAAATATAAGAATAAGAAAACATTTTGAACGAATAGAAGTACGTTTACCCTTTAATTTTGTGACCAAATACAAGTATGTTCACCCTTTATTTTTGTGAATAAATCAAATTATTTCAATGTATCATTATATCATGAGATATAAAACCATAAAAAATGAATTTTAGGGTGATATTGGTCCAAACCTATCATCATCAATACATATGAGTACCACATAGGATAAAATCATTCATCTTATAAAAAATAACCCTTAGAAAGAAAATTATGTTTCAAAACATTTCCAAATGGTATAAAAAACATTATAATTTGATATAAAAAACAAGATGACCCAAAAAGTGCATATAATAGGTGATTTATGAACCATTACTTTATTGGAGAATAATCCTTTTAAAATAAAATATTAATTTTAAAAGGATTTTTTCTAAAAAAAATATTCTTATTATCATCTTAAAAAGATATCATTTTTTCATCAACATCCCAAAAACAATTTTTTGAAATTAAAGAGGAAATATCTTAAAAAATTTAATGAAAAAATAATAATAAAGATACCTTGAAAATAAATAAATCATATGTAAAAATTCATCGTTAAAGAGAATAATATATGATCATTGAAATGAAAATACATTGAAATATTTGAAAATGAATTTATTAAAAAACTGACATTGTTAAATGGATAAAAAAACCATGGTTTTAGAATAAATGGCGATATAAGATTACTTTGATATAAAAACAATTTTAGTTTCTTCTAGTTAAATTATTACTTTGGAGTGAAGTAATAACATGGATATGGAGGGAAAATCCATTAAAAGAGACTGAAATTACTCTCAATAAAATTTCATTACCACAAAAAATAGATGAATCAATGAATATTAAATTAGTTTGAAACATGATTTCCATAGAAAAGAAGTTATAAGTACAAAATAAAACTATCATATGTCAAATAAAATCATACATGAAATTTTTTAGACAACGAGAAGTGATTACAACCCATGGGAAGGATTTGAGTCATGAAAACCCCTTACTTTGATCCCACTTAGTCGAATTCACTCTAACCTCATGTATCAAAAAAATAACTATATAAATATCATATTTAATAACCTTTTTAAATTTTATATCCTTTTATAAAATTACTTTATAAATATTCAATGCATGTATAATAGTTGGTTATCATTTATTTTAAAAATTGGGTGCTAAAAATATTGATCGTTTTGAACTAGTTTTGTAATAGTGGTGGTGTTATTAATTATTCTCCAAAATTCCAAAAATTTTAGATCATAATAGTTAATGTAAACGATTTTTTACAAAAAATAATAAATTTATAATTTCTTTTCATAGACTTTTTAGTAACTTTTTATGATGATGAAACTGAAGATGATTTCGTTTTGTTGTGTTTAACAAATAAAAGGTAATATATTGATAACATAATTAGATATTGATATTATGACTCCATAATAATTTTTAAATATTGAACAATTTATTATTACTTTTTTTAAAAAATATATCATTCCTTAATCATCTATGACATAAACATTACAACATCACTCATGTAGGTGGTAGAAATTACCTAAACAAAAGTGTGTTATAATGAATGTAAGAGTACGAGAAAGTTGTTATATATTATTAATATAAATATTTTATAACCTTTAACATTTCATAAGTATCATATATATTAATTAAAATTATAATTAAAACCATCCAATATGGGTGGTTTTGAAAAATGAAATTTTTTGTTAATCTAGGCGGTGGTCCGCAAGTGCGCATGATTAAAAATGTCATTTCCCTATGAATTAATGAAATGATTTTAAATGAACAATAATCATTTAAAAATTTTGTTATTTAAATATTAAACCTATTTATTCATCAAATATATCCTTTATACCACCCTTTATATGCAGTGATGGAAAAAAACTATATCGTGTAGTGGAGGCGGTAGTCCGCACGTATGCATAATCGATGTCATTTTATTTTCTTAGTGTATGGAAAGGATTGAATATTTTTTATAAAATAAATATAATGAAATTTCATTATCATAATTATACTTATTTGACTATATTAACGTGTTTATAAATTATTTTAGGAAGGATTAGATAAAAGAAAAGAATAAGAGAAGGTAATACACATGTTGGAAGCTTGAGTATTCTATTAGAAAACTCCTTGGAAGTGGTGGCCATAAGAAACTTATGTTGAACAGAATATTATTTAAGTGGGAGAGGGTTAATGGAGGATAAAAAATTTATAGTTTAATGGATGGATTCAAAGGTTAAGTGTAAATTTTAAACAGTGTAATGGTATCCTTTTATATGATAATAATAGGTCACTTTTGGAAACACGTGTCATTTTTTAACAATCTAATCACACTATTCACGGTTCAAGGGCTAAAAAGTGAAAAACAATATGTGGTTTATGATGATATAGTATCTAAAATTCTCTCATCCATTCATTTATAGTCAATTTAAGAGTGATTGAATGATTTTTTTTAACTTTTTACTTTTTACCCGAATTAACTTTTATAGTAGTAATTAATTTTAAACCATAGTATATAACCTTAAAGAAAAAAATAAAGATAATATCCTTTTACATAATTTTATCCTTTTGATTCCAAATTTTAAAATCATTTTAATAA
This sequence comes from Viscum album, assembly GCA_963277665.1. Lineage (NCBI taxonomy): Eukaryota > Viridiplantae > Streptophyta > Magnoliopsida > Santalales > Viscaceae > Viscum > Viscum album. Next base: position 1,912,670,221 of record OY728122.1, read on the forward strand.
TTAAAATTCCAAAAAGTAAAAAAAATTATTTTAAATAAAAACACGCTTAATCATGTAAAATACTTTTTAAAAAAACATTTTTATGATTCAAATTTATACATAAGAAAACATTATACTTAATACTGATTTTAATTATATAAATTGATTTATTTTTGTAACATCTCGAATTCGGGTGCCTCCCAAAGGTTTCCCAAACCCAGTTGGTCACATAAACTCAAATGTGTTTCCCCAAATGATAGAAGTTGCTGACTAGCAGCGAGGGCCAACGTCTGATAATGGGGAAACTATGCCCTCATTGGAAGAGTATACATAGAAGAAGGAAAAAAGTAAACAATAGCAGAAGAAGTAATACCATACAATAGAATTAAATAGTACAAGACTAATAGTAATATAACAACTAGAGCATATATAAATTATTCATGTCACGTGTGTCTTGGAAGGCATCCAAAGAAGTCAAGATTCTAGAAATAAAATACGGAAACCAAGTTATAGAAAAGTAAGTAAACTCTAACAGCATCGCAAGCTTCATCTTGGTCCCATGCTCCCCATCTCCAACATAAATCAATTACCTGATGAAGAAGGTTGTTTTCCCTTATCTATACCTATAACCATATAATCTATTTGGGACCAAAATCATGAACCAAACAGGATGTTAGATGAATCCCAGTAGGCAACCTCTAAAATATTTGTGCCTAACTATCAGTGAATATATATAGTAGGTAATATGAAGAAATGAATCAATAAACTAGGAAGTAATCAAAATTAAACAATCCTATAGTTTTCAATTACATTAATTTACATTTATTAATTATTCAAATTGTTGAATAATGGAATCATGGGATCTAGCCTAAGCTTTGTACCCCCTATGTAACAGAAAAACAGATGTCTCAAAAGACCATCTAACAAAAAAGTTAGACTGAGAACAAGATTTTACTTTGTCTTGGAAGACTCGTCAGAGTCATTCAATTATTCAAAAGAAACACTTTGGGAAATTTATTACAGTCTAACCCCTCTGGTTTAACATATCATAAATTCATTAAATAATGACCCTCTATGAAAGCTCTCACAATATAAACCCTTTGATACCTTGTAACATTAAACATTTAAAAATGACCACCTGGGAATATCTCACAGTCAATACACACATGGTTTGAATAGCAATAATAAAATATAATGACCACCTGGAATCTCTCACAGTCAATTACCTAGGGTCCAACATTCATTTAATAATAACCCTCTAGGTAGATCTCACAGTTTAACCTCTCTAGTCTACGAACACCCAGCAGCTCTCACAGTCAATACCTTTGGGCCAACATAACAAACAATTATACATAAATGAACTTACCTTGGGAATCTCTCAAAGTCTAATTCCCCTTGGTCATACTTTCACAATGTAAATCACATGCATCATATTTAATCAGTAACTCCATCCTAACAATGTGAGGCCCAGAAAAAAAAGCAAGCCTAATAGGCATTCTAGACTAAATGGCCATAAACAAATCAAGAAAGGGAAATTCACCTATAATTAATGTATAAATCCTTATACATAAGAAATAACCCTTTCCTAATCAATCAAACCATAGAAGGTATTAATCAAGGTTAAATTCTAAAACACCTAGTACCCCAAACATGGGTATTCAGAAATTTATGAATATATAATCCATATAAAATCAAAGAAAGTCACAAACCACTAACATTTATGTCATACAATCAACACTCTTGAACTTCATCCCTTGAATCATCCTATAACAACTTAGATCTACAAAAGGTGAAATATGATCAAACTCGAATAACCCACAAGAGAAGAGGAATCGGGAAGAGAGGCTCTTGGGAAAGAGAGAACTCACCGGTTGGAATCCAATGCACCTAGCGGCATCTTAATCGGAGCTCAGATAGAGAATTGGGAGGATCTATAAGTTCTTCGGTCATTTTTCACTCTCCTGTATGAACCGATGGGAGAAGAAGTGTGTCCTAGAGATGAGAAGTGACCCCACTCCAATTCATCAATTAAAAAAGAGAAGTACATGGTGTGTTCATTTATTGTACATGTCATGTACTAGCCTCAACTAAACCCCAATTTTGGTGGCTTTCCATGTAACATACACATCCATGTACTCAATTGTTACACGGCTAGTACATAGCTCCAAATAGAAACCGAGTACACGGCGTGTACTCAAAAGTACAGGACGTGTACTTAAAAAATTTCCCATTTTATCATTTTCATAAAAAACAACATAAAATAAAGATCCATACCTGAAATGAAAATCGAGGTTCTTAAAACATCCCCCCTTCTAGAAATTCATCCACAAATTTCCCTTTCAAGGGTGTGCAAAAGAAGCTTCAAATAACTCTGGCCACTGTAATCGTACGTCAGCATCCCTCTCCCAATTCCTATCCTGTACTCGGTCATGCTGCCATATCACCCATTATAGAGGAACAAAACAGCCACAAAGAACCTTCATGGTGTGATCCACAATCCATATAGAGTTCTTCAAAAAAGATGAATCCACCTCTAACTCAACCTCCCCGGGTTGAAAAACGTGATACAAGTCTGAAAATTAATTTCATAACTGAAAAACATGAAAGATGTCATGCATAGCCCAGTACCCCTGAGGTAACTGCAACTAATAGGAAACTGGACCGACTCTCTCCAGAACCTCAAACGACCCAACATATCTCAGTAAAAGCTTCCCTTGTCTCCTAATCCTCATGTGTCCTATCCTCAGTGTGAAACATAAGAAAACCTTATATATGACCTCAAACTCCAGAGGTCATCTCTATTGATCAGCATAAGATTTATGGTGATATTTTGCAGTACCCATCCTTTTCTGAATCAACTCCACCTGCTCAGTGGTCTCCTGGACAAGACGAGGTCCCAGCAAAGCTACCTCTCCTACCTCCATCCAAAATATGGGTGATCAGCATGGCCTACCGTACAATGCCTCATAATGTGCCATCTAAATCACCGCTTGAAGACTTTTATTTTTGGAAAATACAATAGGGGTATGTGTCTCTCCCAAGATCCCCCCAAATCTAGGATGCATCCTCATAGCATGTCTTCCAAAACAAGTATCATGCGCTTGGACTGACCATCAGTCTGGAGATGGTATGTTATACTCAAAAGTACCTGTGTACTCAAATCCCTCTATAGTGCCTTCCAAAAATGAGAAGTAAACATACATTCTCTGTCTAAAATGATAGAGTGTGGAACTGTAACACCCTGAGATTTATGAGAAATATTTTTTTATGTCTTATGTTATATGCAACACCAACAGAATCTTTCACAACACACAATAATGACTTGACTTTCATTACACGCAATCACGACCTTCCTCGATAGCGTGTGTAGTACGCAATATTGGGTTTCACTAAACAACTATATATTATTGTGGACTAGCCGTTATGAATAGTATTAACTAAATTTTTAATTTTATAACATTATTATTCATGTTACACATTTTCTAGAACATGGTAAGAGAACAAAATAATTTTTCGGGTAAAATAAGTATTTTTCAAAAAATGCAGTTTTGCTGCTTTTTTATGGCGCACCCACATTAAATTTAGTTTTTGAAATTTTTATAAGTTCAATTTGACAAAATTGATTTTTTTTTTGAATCATGATATAAACATTTACTTTGGATAAATTTTTGATATTTTTCTGATAACTTTCATATTTTGATGAATAGTAATAATACAATAATTTTTAATTAAAAACAACTTTATTCATTGAGATAATTTATATGGTTAAAATATAATATTGAATGGTTTTAAAGTATAGATAGAATATATTTTTACCATTTAATATAATGTATGTCCTTATCATTAATTTCATATTGAATTCATAGGTAATAACATTTCAATCTTTGGCAATGTTTTAACTTCTAAAACCCGTTTTCTTAACAACGGTATTAATTTTAAATTAATTACTGAAACTTATGTGTTCTGAATTTTAAAAAATGGATTCCATATTTGGAATCAGTGGGTCCAAATTATGTTAATAAGATACTTTTTATTTTTGGGCATTATTAATAGTAACTACGGTAAATTTTATTTACCATAGTTAAAGGTAAATCGTGTAATTAAGGGTAAATATAAGATTATAAAATTACCGTAAAACCTGAAAAAATATTATTGGATGACTAAAAGAAGACCCATATCACCTAATGGTCAGATTAGATTCATTTAATGGACTTCTTTCCATGAAAATAATTTAATTATTATTAAAACCAAAGAAAGTGACAACATGTCAATTTCTTAAATATTATAAGTATAATAATTTTACATTAGTGATAAACTTAATGAATATTCAAACATGAATAGTCTCCAGAAATCTAATACAATTATCTACATCATATGAATTTATTTATAATTTTTAGGGATTAAATAATTATCATTAATTATGACACAATAGTGATGTTGAAATTATTTTATTGATTGAAATATCAAAATGAATGATTTGAAAAAAAATTAAAATAAATATTATATGAACTATTTTATGTTCTACACTAATTTTATATATAAATATGACATTTTATGAATATATTAATGCTTTTATTTAGAACATATATTCTGTATATATTTTATTTAAATTCAAATAATTGAAAAGTGTTAAAATTGAAACTATTATTGTTTTATAAAAATAACATATTATAAAATTGATTAAAAATCACAAAAATATTTAAAAATTATAAATTAAAATTTATATGGACTAAAATATCATAAAGGGTAAAATTATGGATAATTCACAACACATATGTAATTATTTATAATAATTTACAATTTAGAGTATTATTACAACAAATAAAATTAAATTGATAAATAAGGATAAATCAAGTTGATAATGTTTAAAAGAAATTCCTAACATGTATAAATTTTATTGGTTGATGAGATGACAACCGTATCTCATCTAAGCTTAGGATATGAGTCATTTTTGAAGTTTTTAAGTGGGTTTGGGATTTAATATAAACTAATATTTCTTATAATTCCAAAGGTGCCCCTCTCCTCCCTTATAAAAGGGCACCTCCTCCCTCTCCTCCTCACACCAATTTGAGCCTTCAAGATCTGCCAAACTCGGCCCATTTTACTTCCCCAATTCCTTATAAACCTACTAGAGGTACTTGTCTTCTCAAAATACCAACTCTAGTGCACTAAGAGAAAGTTTAAATGAGGCACTTTGAGAAAGAGGTAATTCCTTCTACCATTTTCTTCACATTCCATTCTTCTTCTACTCCCTCTTCTTTAGTTGTTTCATTATGAAGTAATAACATTAGTATCCCTAATATACTGATATGTTATTATAAATATGAAAAAAACCCTATTTCACCTCTTATCCATCATACGACAAACAAAATCACCGTGCGTGCGTACGTATGGAATACCGTCTCCACGCCGTGGTGTAATATGTTTTCCACCACCACCTTACTTGGATGGGTATAATGGTGAAAATAAATATCTATATATGACTATTTTAAAGTGGTATTGATTCTGAAATATTATACATACACTTCAATACAATTCCATGATCATGGGAATGATATCATCGATTGTGCATACGTACGACCTACCGTCTCCACGATGTGATGCGACTCGTTCTATATGATATTCATTGAATAATGATTATATAAATGAATTGAAGGAATTAATATGATATATATTACACTAATACAATTAATTAAATGATATATATATATCCTATAAAGTGTAATAAGAATTTATTCGACAAAACACGCATAAGAACATAAAGCAATAAACACCCGAATAACAAGTAGCAATGAAATATTACTACTAAGAAGATACAAATATGACCATATATGATATCATAACAATGAATATGATTCTTTAATAAGTCAATTGAAATTATTTAAACCATATTATAGGAGGTTCATATTCATATGAATCATATCAGACCTAAGGTAAGAGATAACTTTTCCAATCTCGTTCTTATCCGAGATTGTTATTCGTAAGTATTTACGGGGGTTATTGTTATCATTCATGTCAATGTTTCCTAAAAATGGTTTCATGTATGTTTAAAGTCCTTTTTAACCATTTTTTACTTTTACTACATGATATGTAAGGAATCTTTTTTTACTATACGAGGTACTTTTTGACTTTTCCAACAAAAGTATGAGGAGAATGTTATTTTTAACTTATACGGCATGAACGGATTTTTATGGTTTCATAACACCTCATTTTCATGAAGCTTCCTATACAATATTGAATGATTATTTTCAAGAAAAACCATTTTCTTTTAAAACTTCCTGGCATTTTGTGAAAAGAAAATGATTTTTAAGAAGAAATGATATTTTCCTCATGAATTCATTTCAAGTGTTTTATCATAACCATTTTCCATATAAGATGAAATTATTTCATATGTGTATGTTTCAAGTATAATGTATCTATGATTTACATGGTTTCAATTTTCTTATGATGAAATGCTATCCATTTGTTTTATATGGATTATGTGATGATGGGATGATGTTTACGAAACCCATTTTATTCTTTGGGTTATGATGAATGATGTATTATTGTTTTGTGGAACAAGTAAGAATGATTTCAATATGAGATGGGTGGGACCTATATCTCCCTCTAATGAATTGGGTAAAGATTTGTATCTCATGAGATAGACATGGCTGGAACGGCAGGTTAAATCAGTTCAGTGAAACAGGACTGAAACGAGGAGTGAACTCGGTTCAGAAATGGAGTTTGTCCGCTAAGATAGTCTTGGCAATGAGTCTTGACTACTAAGAAATGATTTTCTATGACTATGTGTGTATGCCACAAAGCTTCATGTTTTATGTTATGATTATTGGGATTACATTTCACTTCTATGATTTATCCCATGTTGTGATCTGTTTTGCAGGATAAGATTTTCAAAATGTTATTTTCTTATGAATATGATATGTTTGATATTTCTTTTGTTTACCCTTAATGAGCATTTGATATCACCCATTTTGTATGTTTTCTTTTCCCCAGGCCAGGAAGAAGGATATTATGTAGGATATGCCAAAAAGGTACTCTAGATATGATGAAATAAAAGGGAGACAACATAGATGATTTATGAACCAGTTATTTATGGTTTCCAGTTTCTAAAGACACTATACCTATATGGTACTTTCATGGTTTTGTTATATATTGTAATAAGTATGCTTCAATTTTGAAGTAATAACCATGTATGTAAAGTATGGGTTGTTATAGGAACCCCATGAAAATGTACAATCTCTTGGATGTACAACCTTCCAAGATCATCAACACTGAAGGTTTCCTTGATCAGTAAGAAATGTGAAATCTTTGTGAGTCTTCAAATAGTGACAAAAACCACATCACTCCCTTGAGGCAACCTTGGTAAACCCATACTGAAATCCATCATGACATCATTACACTTCCACTCGGGAATGGATAAATTCTATAAAATCCCTTCAAATCGCTAATGCTCCGCCTTCACCTGCTGATAGGTGGCCCATATCATTAAAAAAACAGACACATTTCTCTTCATACCTAGCCACCAATACTAACGGTGTAGATATCGATACATCTTGGTGACACCAGGATGAACTAACCAAATTGAGGAATGAAAATCTCACAAAAGCTCCTTGCATATGTCTGCTGACACCCACGCGTGCCCACGAGAATGCCAGATCTCATCATCACATACGGTTCACCAAGGAGTAGGGTCCTCACATGACACACTCTCCCATAATACTAGTCCTTCGAAATATGATATATGCCTAATTCTCACTCGATCCAGTAGAGTAGAGGTAAGAGCTACAGAAGAAAGAAATGTCTAACATTGTCTGTCATGCACCTTCAAATGCATCTCAGAGAACATAGCCATAACATTACACTCACAAGTGGCCTCATAAACAACATGTATCTGAGTCCTCTTACTCAACACATCATCCACTGCATTATCTTTCCCAAGTGTGTAAGAAGTCTCAAAGTCAAAAGACTAAAGGTACTCAACCCACCTTCGCTGTCTCAAATTCAGATCACACTGAGTAAAGATATACTTGAAAATTTTGTGTTAATTTTATACCACAAAATGATCTCCAAAAAGATAGTGTCTCTATTGGCATAAACCATGTAAAAATTTATCCATCTCGAGATCATGTGTCGGGTAGTTCCTCTCATGTGGCTACAACTGTCGAGACCCATACACAATGACTTATTCACCCTACATAAGCACTCCTTCCATCCCGATGCATGATGCATCATAGTAAACGGTGTAAATCGTTCTTGGATTTGGTAAAATTAGGATTGGTGCTGAGTCAATCACCCATTCAGCTCCTGAAAGGATGACCCATAAGAATATTTCCACATTTACTTTGTACCCTTTTTAGTTAGGCCAGTCAGTGGCACTACTAAACATGAAAAGTCTTGTATAAAGAACCTGTAGTAACCATCCCACCCCAGACAACTCTGTACATCAATGAAGTTCTTCAGCTGCTCCTAGGAAACTACTTATATCACTTTATCTGGGTCTAATACCCCTTTCTCTAAGATAACATAACCCATGAATTGAATCTGGTCCATCCAAAAGTGGAACTTTGAGAGCTTAGCATACAACTGATTCCCTATTAGTGTACTCAATACGATCTTAAGATGGATGGCATAGTCGTGTTGAGTTTGAGATTACAACATGATATTTTATATGAATTCCACCACAAAAGAATCCATGTACGGAAGGAACTCCCAGTTCATCAGTGCCATGAAAACTGTCGGCACGTTCACCAAGACGAAAAGCATAACCAAATACTCGTATAGACCATACATGATCTGAAAGGCAGTAAGAGGTATATTTGATGGAATAATGTGCAACTGATGATACATGAATCCCAATTAAATATTTGATAACACCTGGGATCCTAAAAAATGATCAAAGAGATCATAAATCCACTTTAAGGGATATCAATTCTTGTTCGTCAACTGGTTTAGCATCTAATAATCCACACAATGTTTGAGGGTATCGTCTGCCTTCTTTGCAAAAAGGATAGGTGAACACCAAGAAGAAGTACTGGGTCAGATAAAATTCCTTTCTTTTAACTCCTCTAACTACTTCTTGAGATCCTATAACTCTGTTATATCCATCCTATAAGGAGAAATGGACACTAGTGCCTCTCCTGGGATAAGATCAATAGGGAAAAATACCTCTCTATCTGGAGGTCAAACTAAAAATTCATCTGGAAAGACATCGCTGAAATGATACACCGCTAGATTAAATTCCTTATATGAAGTCCCATAGTCATCCAGATATAAACTTGAAATATGGCCTATAATTCCTCCCAACCCACGATTCTTAGGTCTCACTATGCTCACCTGGACATCCCATTTTCCCTTGTGTAGAAAAGACTTTCCCTCTTGTGACATAAAACTCACCATGTGGTGATAATAGTGAAAAAATGCTTGAAAGGTGACCAATTATTCCATTTAGAGAATGACATCAAAACCTATCATCTCTAAGGCATAGATATCCCATAAGAAGTGACACCCACCAACCTCAAGAAGGCACTTATTTTACTGGCATACATTAACCATCCTAATCCCCAATGGAGTTTCTAGAGTCGTAACATCACTAGATGTAAAGATACAAAACCCAAGTCTCTCCACAATGACAAAAAATATGAAACTATGGTAAGCCCAATATCAAAAAGAGTAGAAGCTAAAACTGAGGTAACTAGAATAGTACCTCTAACCGTAAGGGGTCTGGAATCCTGCTCATGCTGGTTCTATTCCATCACAAAACTCTGACCTACACCGTAACCCTACGAAACTTCCTGGGTACCCTGACCTGGTCCACCATACTATCACTGAAAACCCATCATCTGGCTACCACATCCATGAAAAACTCCTGGGCCTAAACTGCCTAACAAACACAATTTCCCTACGTAATTAGAAACTGGTGGTCCTGCTCCTGAACGTGGAGTCATAGAGGATCACTTCTAACATGCTAATGGTAAGAAATTCATGAATAAACAATGAATATGACCCATCTTTATGAAGGATCGGCATAGAACTGGGTCACTTGAGCACTTCGGCCTCGTATTCTAACTCTTTCCGCACTGGTAGCACACCACTAGGTTACCTAAAGGAAAATCCTGTGAAATCTCCATACAGCGCTTCCTACCATCAGTCAAAAGAGTACCATCCCTGGAAGTTGATTTTCCCTGTATCATATCTCCAAAATCCCTTAGATTTCATTCGGTAATTAACGCCTGATTCACTATATCAGACACCAAATTCAGTCTAAATACATTTACCTATGATCAGATTTCATACCTAAAATCATAATCAAACCGCTTAGCCCAAGATAACTCTTCACCCCCTAGAATAGGTGAAAATTGATGAAGCTCTATAATGTGAGAAGAATAATCCATCATGGAAAGGGAACCCTGCTCCATGTGCATAAACTACTGGGCTAGATCGTCCCTCAACATCTCAGGGTAGAAGTTTTCATAGAAGCTCCTATGAAAACTTCCCAATCCATATCCCAATGATGTCCCTCCTATGAGATAACATTCCACCATCTCTTGGTGGAATCACATAGCATGTAATTTGTGATATTCACCCACCTCTCTAGAGGAATCTCTAGATTCTTGAAGATAGAAATCATGGCTTCCAACCACAACTTTGCGGCATGTGGTTCACCACCCTCTGAAAAATTGTGAGGATGTTGTTGTTGGAACACCCATTCCAACTCTTCCATAGTCGGGGAAGGATGTGGTGCTCGCTGAAAAGTCGTAATAATCCTCATAAAGCCTTCAAAGAACTATTTATCAACACATGTATCATGTATAACAGTTGGTTACAAGATGTACACGACAGGTGGATCTACTGGTAGTCCCTAATCTACCATTTCTGATGTCTGATCATCGCCCTGCACCAAGAGTACAACCAGAGGACATCTTGGTTGCATGAATCTGCAAGGTCAAGCACACACCTCATTTTACTATTATCAAGGAAAGAAAATTATTAGTGCAATAACGAAACATGATAAGTAAAGCATTCAAGTTTTACAAAAGAGGGTTACATGGCGTGTAGAAAAACTACACAACGTGTTCCCCTTAAGATTAACACGGGCATGTACTCTTGATAACCTATTTTTGTGACACCCCATACACATGATTTGTTCCTCTTGAGACACGACATGTAATTTAATATTCCCTCCAACCCAAATTCTTATACATGTCTTGAACTACACAGTTCCCTCTAGGTGTAACACGAAACGACATGTTCACCCTAGACTTGGCATGTACCACTTAAGTTCCATCCACATGTGTCTTTAGTCACACATCTGGATAAATGGTCGATCACCAAACGATGTGTATCATCTAGACATGGTGTGTAAAACCTAATTTTCATCCACCATTGTTTATCACATGGCAGGATTCATGGTTTTTTATAGCATGGCGTGTACTCCATGTACACGGTGTGTTCTACCAAAAATATATCAACCCTCTATCTCTACTCACATAGTCTGCCACACGGTCAACAACTAAATAGAGTGTACATATAGTACACAACATGTAATTAAGAAAAGTTGTTTCTTCCAGAACAGAATAACACATGGCATGTGTTCATAACACCACACGCTGTGTTGTCTGGGTTTCTGGATAGTAAGCCTCTGAAACATCTCTGGAACCCTTAAAAACATAAAATTTATTCAAGGAATTCCATGTTCCGATCCATGAGAGCCCATACTACCCAAGAATAAATGTTAAAAATCCTTATTCATATCATAAAATGACAAAATTCAATAAAATTTCAAACATGATCCACCAAATTCTGATCCAAGAGGGACCATACCAACTTAGGGACCAAATCTTGAATTAAATCCAAATAAAACATTATATATAATAATAACCTATTAAAATAGAATCTGTCTCTAACATGGTATCTATCATAATATCCTTCATATCTAAGACAGAATATATCATAACAGCATGCAATCAATAATGCGCCTTAAATGGCATGATAAGAATGCATGACATGTGATCTCTAGAAAGTGACTATATAATGCATGAGGTGGAATAAACTCATCTCATCAGGTAGAAATAGAAATAGAACCCTAGTGATATCAATCATAATAGAAAAAAACATTTGAATCAAGAAATATTGAAATCAAATCAATTGTAAAAATTGAAAACCCATAAAAACTGCAATATTCAAGGTAACTTGGTTTTTCCCTGTACACGGGTAAGATACTCCCATGAAAATCTTATTACCAACTACATATTTCTTCTTATCCTAGTATATAGGCTCCAAATAGTATGTAAAAGCATAAAATAACTCCTCTAATACCAATTTTTAACATCTTGAATCTGGGTGCCGCCCAATGGTGCCCCAAACTCGGTTGGTCACATAACTTCAAGTGTGTTTCCCCAAATTCTAGAGTTTACCAACTTGTAGAAAGTTCCAAGTTCTGATAATGGGGAAACTATGCCCTAATTAATATATTATACATCGCATAAGGCAAATAGTAAACAATAGAAGAAGTAGTAATACCATACAATAGAAGTAAACAACGAATGACTAATAGTACTATAACAACCAGAGCATATATAAATGATGCATGTCACATGTGACTAGGAAAGAAGCCAAAAAAGTCACAATGTTTTAAATTCAATACTAAAACCAATGTACAAAAAATTAAGTAAACACCAACATCTGTGCAAGTCTTATCTTGGTTACATTCTCTCCAGCTCCAAAATCAATCAAGTACCTGATGATGAAGGGAGATTTCCCTTATCTATACATGCAACCATATAGTCTATTTGGGTCCAAAATCATAACCCAAATTGGGTGTGAGATGAATCCTAGTAGGAAACCACCAAAATATATTTTCATAACTGTTAGTGTATATATATATAGCAGGTAATATGCATAAATAAAGAAATAAACTAGGAAATACTCAAAAGGTAAACAATTCTATAGTTTTTGATTACATTCATTTACATTTATTAATTATTCTAACTATTGAATAATTAAAACCGGGGATCTAGCCTAAGATTTTTACCCCCTATGTAGTTTCACAATAGATGTCTCAAAAGACAATCTAACATAAATGTAAGACCGAGCCCAAGATTGTGTTTTGCCTTGGAAGACTCATCACAATCATTCAAATCTTCAAAATAAATGTTATGGGAATGTTCTCAAATTCTAACCCCATTGGTTTAACATGTCATGAATTAAATAAATAATGAACCTCTAGGAAATCTCTCATATTATAATCTATTTGATCCCATGTAACACTAAACATTCAAAAACGTCCACCTAGGCCACTCTCAAAGTCATTACCCCTTGGTCTGCATATCAACAATTAAATATAATGACCATCTGGAAGCTCTCATAGTCAATTCCCTAGGGTCCAACATTCATTTAATAAAGTCCCTATGGGTAGCGCTCATGGTCTAACCCCTCTGGTATATGACCACACAGTAGCTCTCATATTCAATACCTCTAGTTTAACATAACAAAAAATTATAAATAAATGACCCCACCTTGAGAAGCTCTCACAATCAAATTCTCTTTGGACATATATTCATAATATGAATCACATGCATCTTATTTAATCAGTAACTTCATCCTAACAACACGAGCCATGAAAAAAAGAAAGCCTAACTGGATTTCTAGACCAAATTTCCATAATAAAATCAAACAATGGAAACAAACCCATAATCCTGGTATAAAACCTAATTCTTAAGCAATAACCCTTTCTCAATCCAACAACCCATAGCATGTATTAATCAGGGTTAAATTCCAAAACACGCAATACCCCATACATGGGTATTCGTCTCTTTAAGAACATATAATCCAAAGGCAATCAATGAAAGGCACAAACCATCTTCCTTGATGTCATACAATCAACACTCTTCAACATCATCCCTTGAATCAGCCTAGAACGATATAGATATACAAAAAGGTGAAAAAAGATCATCCTTGAATAACCCATGAGATAAGAGGAATTTTGAAGAGAGGATTTAGGGAAAGAGAGTACTCACCAGTGGGAATCCAATACACCCAACATCGTCTAAATCAGATCTTGTATGGAGAACCTGGAGGAGCTTGAAGTTCAGTAGTCGTTCGTCACTCTCATATATGAACCTAAGGGAGAAGAAGTGTGTTCTTGAGATGTGACGTGACCCCGCTCAAATTCATAAAATAAAAATAAAATTACATGGCGTGTCCATTTAATGTACATACTCTATACTTGCCTCAATTGTCCCCCACTTTAGGTGGTCTTCGAGGTCACCTACATGGCTATGTACTTGGCCATTACACGGGCAGTACACAGTTACACGTGGAAACCAGGTATACGGTGTGTACATAAAAAATTTCCCATTTCTTCCTTTTTCCTAAAAAACAACCTGAAATAAAGATCTGTACCTGAAATGAAGATCTGAGTTCTTACAATTTTGAAAATAAAATAAAAGTTATGAGTATTTACAGGAAATCTAAATTGAGTAACCATCTATACACTTAATTATAGAAAATGATAGAAAGTGATTTTTTATTAAGGTGACATTTTAATTTATTACTAAAAATATCATACATAGGATTATAAGTTCTAAGAATATTTTCAAATGAATAATTTTATTCCATAAGTAAATATTTTAATATATCAATTTTTTTAATCTTATATGATAATTTTACATAATGATCAAATTATAAGAATTATAATTTTCGTAATACCATATTTTATGACTGAAAGTCAATATTTTCCTAAAAAACTCAATAATTAATAATAATTATATTTTTATGTGAGGAATTAAAAAAATTATTTTGTTTTATAATATTGAAATTATAAAATTAGTAAATTTATCTTTTAAATGAAAATAAATGACACAAATAAAATAGATTTTATTGAAAATAACTTTTTCAGTATTAACTTGTATTAATTATTTACCTTATAAATATTTAATGTTTTAACATATTAGTATTTATGATAGATTTATTAATAATATTATATTAATATTTTTTGTTGTTATCAATAGGTTTAATGTTTAACGAATGTTATGAAAAAAAATTTTGGTTTTACAAACTCTATAATTTCGTGTCGTTACATTATACCCCCTTAAATAATTTTTTCCTCAAAATTTTAATACATGTAAGAAAACATGAGAGGATAATTTCATCTCATAACATCATTAGTTTCCCATGTATCTTCCTTGAAATTATTATTCCTATATATAACTTCGAGGAGATTAGTGTTCATGTTCAGAAATGCCTTATCTCTTCAATCAAGAATTTTCCCTAGTTATTACACATATGTGAGGTCCCCTTTCAGTTGCATGGATTCGGAATTTAGTACTTGTGTTGGGTCTGGTATGTACATCCAAAAAAGTGATAAATAGAATAAATATTGTACTTGGGATAAGTATGGTGTTATTTTTATTTGATAAAAAACTACCCTAATGTGATCAAAGATCATGAAGGGACCAATGTACCTATGGATTAGTTTCCCTGTACTCTCAAATATCATAACCTTCTTCCATAAAGATATCAATATGGATACCTTGTCTCCAAATTCAAACTCTAGATCTCCTCAATGATTATTTACATAGATTTTTTGTAAACTTTTTCCTACTTTTATATGTCACTAAATGGTTTGAACCATCTCTGTCATTTCATGGACTAGGTCTGGACCTATTATCTTCCTCTATCAAACTTCATCCCAGCATGCAGGAGTACTAAATATATTCCTATATAGAGCCTCGTAAATTTTAATCTGAATTCTAGAGTAGAAACTAATTTTATATGGGAACTATAATAAGGTAATGTGTTAATACCAACATCCTTGGAATTCCATCAAACAAGATCTCATCATATCCTCTTTAGTTTTCTTGGTCCTCTAAAAATAGCCATCTATATAAGGGTGATAAGAAGTGTTGAAACTGAACTCTATCTCCAATTCTTTCTAAATAATTTTCCAAAATATTGAGGTAAAACATTGATATCAATCAAATATAATGGAAAGTGGAAACCCATTCTATCTTACCACTACTCTTATGTATATCTTGGAAAGTTGTTAAAGTGAGAAATCTTCTTTGATGATGAGAAATTTTTTGACTTTATAAGTTGATTGACTATAATACAAAATATATTTTGGACCTAAAAATTTTGGGGGAGTCCCGCAACAAAACCCATAGAAAATTTTCCCATTTCCATACTGGTATGGGTAATAATAATAATATAAACTTATAATTTTGTTGTTCAACCTTATATTTTTGGAATACCAAGCATCAAGATGTGTATTCTATAGTTTCAACCTTAATGTTATTCCACTAGAAGTTTTTTTTAGAATTATACACATCATTGGTCTTCCATAATTAGTATAGGAGGATGATCTATGAGCAACATCCAAAAGTTCCTTCTTTAGTTTTGGTTTTTATGGGACACATATTCAAGTTCCAAACATTATAACTCTATCTTTATAAAGTATGAACTCCAAAATACTCCCTACATTTTTTGTATCTATACAAAATATTTTTTGGATTCTTTCATATTTTCTTTAATGGATGGTTGATTGGTCACTTCATTAAGAAATGATTTATCTCCTCCTATTATGACTTCAAGAGTCATCATATGCATATACATGAGTATTAGATATTTTTTCCACATTATGGATAGAGTAGCGTGGTCATTTCTACTCATAGAATTATAAATCTTTTTTACCTTTTTAGGGTGATAATGTATCAAGCAACCATAATATTAGATTAACAATAACCATATCCTTTGGTGCATGTTTAACTCATTCTGTGAGAATATATATATCAATCTCTTATGATTAGATTATATATCATACTTCTCACCATAAAGGAAAGAATACCGTATTTTCAATGAAAATATCACCGTTTCTAATTATAAATCATGTGTTGGGTAATTTTTATCATGATTTTTAAAATTGATGGAGGCATTATAAATTATCATTTCATTTTTCATGATGATGTATCCCAATAATTTTAATGACGTATCACTATAAATTACAAATCCTTCACCACTGCAGGGTATTGTAAGTACAATCTTAGTGACTAATATCTTATAAATCTACCTGACTTTTTCCTCACATTTCTTTTTCTAGAGAAAATTCACTCCCTTCCAGGTCAGCTTGGTTAGTGTATTGGATAATCATGTGAAGTTCCCCAAAAAAATCTAGTAATGTCAATCTAATCTATAAAAACACCGGATTTTGGTAATAGAGGTTGGTCTAGAACATTTTTCTATTACATTTTTATTTAGTGTTTCCATAGATATACCCTCACTAGTGATATCATGACATAAGAAGGATTCTCATTCAAACCAAAATTCACATTTTTTGAACTTGAAGTATAATTTATCCATTCATAATATCCCTATTATAATTATCAAATGTTTATTTTTTCTTCCTTTCTCTTACAGTATATGAGAATTTAATCAATAAAGACTATCAAAAAATAGAGGTAATATTTAAAGACTCTATTCATAAAATAAATAAATATAACATGATCATTTTTAATACCAAATGGAATCACTATAAATTCGTTGTGTCTATACCTTATGCGGAAGGCTACAATTGGTATATCTTGTCTCCCAACATGATGTTTGGATTGATGTTTAATCTTTGAGAAATATTGACCTGCTCATAGTTGATCAAATAGATCATCAATACAGGGAAGGGGATACTTATTTTTTATCATGATTTTATTGATTTTATGGTAATTGATGAAAATACAAATTAATTTATCCTTATTTGTTTCAAATATGATTGATGAACCCCATGGTGAAGCACTAGGGTGTCAAAAACCCTTATCAATATTATATTGTAACAGCTTAATTAATTCCTCTAATTCAATGAAATCCATTCTATAAGGACTCTTTGAGATTGTAAATGATCTTGGGATGAATTTTATTGAGAATTTAACCTCATGTTTTTGGGGAAAACTGTGATCATATAATTAATTACTCATAAATAATGTTTATATTATTTCCTAAAGTCTCCCTATGTTTCAATCTTGGTTATCCATGATAATTTCCCTAATATATTTCCTTACCACACTAGTTAACCTTATAACTGAATCCTTTATAATGTTTTATAAATAAAATATGAATTAACATAATCATATACCTAGGGAGTATCTAGCTAGGTGTGATTTATTGGGTCTTCTCATCATTCATCAGGGTGATGATCTAGTTAATGCTAAACCAACCCTATTATGAGTAATCACCCATTGGTTAATTTTTTCAATAGCTACATCCACTTTATAGTATCAAAATAGATCCATCTTTCTATGAAAACCACATAATTTATACTCTACTGAGACATTGGTATGTTATCCAAAAATGATACTCATTACTAGAGTTCTCAATAATGTAATATAAACTAATCCTCAAAATTAATAAATCTTCCCTTTGATACAAACTATGGCGACAAAAGATAAACATACATAAATAATACATTGACTCTATGATTTAATTACTAAATTCTAAAAATAGTCCCACAAACTATCGACCGAAAGGTTTAGTCTATTAGAGATTGTCTATATAAAAATATTATTTTACAACACTTATTAAAATTTATTCATAACTATTATCCTATATAACCTCTTATAGACATATTAAATGACATAATCATCTTCATAACCTGGGGAATATAAACACGAAAATATATGAGATTGAATTCTCATTTATGGAAACCCATCAACAAGTCATAATTTGTATATCTTAAATACGAGGGGAAATGAGTAAGGGAGTTAATATCAGATAACAAAATTTGAGATCACAAGTGATAAAAAATTGATTGATCAATAATTATCATGAAATATTAACATAAGACCAATGAAATTTCATCAAATATATGGATTAAAACATATAAGGAAAATGAAATCAATACATAGGAAATTAAAACATCTTTAGAACACATAATATAATAAAAATTTAGCATAATTTGAAAATATGTCACAGTTTAGAGAAGTAGTGGCACAAATATAAGAATATAAAAATATTTTTAACAAATCCAAGTATGTACACCCTTTAATTGTTTGAAAAAAATACAATTATTCTCACCCTTTAATTTTTTGAATCAATCGAAGTATGTCCTCCCATATTTTTCTGAACAAATCCAATTATTTCTACACACAATTTTCTCATGAGATATAAAACTATAAACAATTAATTAGAGGTGATATATAACCCCCACCAATCATCATGCATACATATGAGTTCCACTTAAAATCTACCCATTAATATAATCACAAATAACTCGTGGGAAGAAAAATGGGTTTCATAACTTTTCCAAATAAAATCACATAAAATCAAGATAATTTGATACCAAAATTGTGATCACCCCATAATAGAATATATCATGTGATATATGAACCATTAATTTAATAGAGAATAATTCTATTAAAATTAATGATAAATCACAAAAGGATTTTCTATAAACGTTTCTTAATATCCACTTAAAAGGATGTGATTTTCAAATCACATTCCAAAAACCTTTTTTCTGGAATATGAAGTGGAAAATATTTAGAAATTTATTTAAAATTAAATTCCAATTTATATACCATTAAAAGAAATAAATCATATGTTAAAATTCAATGTATAAGGGAATAATATAGGATCATCGAAAGGAAAATCCTTTGAAATATTTGAAAAAGAATTATTGAAAATACACTCCACTAAAATGATATCAAAACCATGGTTTTTAAATAAATGGGAATATATGGGTCATTGTCGATAAAAATAATTTTATTTTCCACTAGGTAATGTAGAACATTGGTGGGAAGTAAAAATGTAGATATGTAGGAAGAATCCATTAAATGATACCAGAATTATTCTAAAAAATTACATTTCACAATATATTATATTCATCAAGGAACAAGAATTAGGTTTTAAAAATAATTTTCACATAAAATATAATTATAATAAAATATAACATTATAATAACTAATATAAGATCGAATTTTAAATGTTTTAGACAAAGATAAGTGATTATGACCCAGAGGAAGGTTTCAAGCAACAAAAGCCACATACCTTTACTCCCACTTAGTTAAACACGCTATAACCTATTGTATCACAAAAATATCCATATTAATTACATATTTTATAACCTTATTCATTTATATAACCTTTTGTAAAATTAATTTATAAATATTTAAAACATTTATATTAGTTAGTTATCATCTATTTTCAAGACTGAGTGTTGGAAATCTTGATTGATTTGAACTAGTTTTATAATGGTAGTGTTTTTATTAATTATTCTCCAAAATTTCATAATTAATATATCATATGAGGTATATTAATTGATGTTTTTAAATAACTTATAAATTTCTAATATCATTTCTTATGTTTTTTTGTAATGTTTTGTTGTAATGAAAATAAAGACAAGCTCGTTTTCGTGAGTTTAATCAATAAAAGTTGATATATTAATAACATCACTATATATTGATATTATAACTCCATAATAATTTTTAAATATAGAATAAATTATTATTACGTTTTTTACCATAATATAACATTCCTTAATCATCCACGACATAAAATTACTACAACACTCATGTAGGTGGTAAAAATAGTAAAAACAAGATTGTGTTATAATGATTGAACAAGATAATTTTACTGTATAATGTTAATATAAATTTTAAACAACATTTAAAATTTCATAAGTATTATATATATTCATTAAAATAATTCTTATAATCATGAAATATGGGTGTTTTGACAAATCAATATCATTATTTGTGAAGGCGGTAGTTCGTATGTACACAAGATTAACAATCCCATTTCCCAATGAATGGATGGAATGATGTTATATGAAAAATGATAATTTAGGAATTTTATTTTTTACATAATGAACCTATTTATTCCTAAAATACATCATTTATACGTCCTTATAAAGGTAGTGATGGAAAATATCCTACATCACATTGTTGAGGCAGTAGTCTGCATGTATGAATAATCGATGTTATTTTGTTTTCTCAGTGGATGGAAAGGATTAAATATTTGTTTTATAGTTAATATATTTACATTTAATTATACATATTATATTATTTAAATATATTAAAAAAATTATACATTTTTTTACTAATTATTTTAATAAAAGAAAAGATAAAGGAACGTAATACTCACAATGGAAACTTGAGTTTTCTCTTGGAAAACTCCTTGGATGTGTAGGCATTGGGAAAAATTAAGGTGAAAAAAAGATTGTGTATATGTTAGAGGGTTGTAGGAATAGAAAAATTCAAAGTTTAATAGATGAATTTTAAGGTTAAGTGTATCTTTTAATGTGTGGAAGTGGTGTCCTTTTAAAAAAAATAAGAAAATAGATCTTTTGGAAACAAACATCATTTTTCAATAATGAAATGACACTATTTAAGGTTTATTGTATCCAAAATGGATAAATAGGGGGGTTTGAGACAATATATGGTCTAAAATCCTCTCACACATTCATTTTGAGACATGTTAAGAGTTATTTTAGGATTTTTTATACTTTTAACCTTTCACCCAAATTAACTTTTACTTTGGTAATTAATTTTTAAACATGGTAATTAATATTAATGAAAAAAAATATATTAGATAATCTTAAATAATTTATTGGTTTTGATTTAAAATTTTCTAATAATTTAAAAACAAAAAATTTCTAAAAGTGTGAAAATTAAATTTAAAATAAACAAACATAATTACACAAAATGGTTCTTAGAAAAAATATCATTTTATGATTTAAATTTATACATAACATCAAATTATCTTCAATGTTGATTTTAATAACATAAATATTTATATGTTAATAAAAATTAGTGGGATTTCAATGAAATAAAAATTTGAATTTCACGTTCTAAATACTTGATTAGAAGGAAATACTGAAAATAGTTTTTTTATTAAAGTAACATTTTAATTATGTTTTAAAAAGATTAGACATATTATTATATGTTCAATTAATTTTTAAAAAATGAATAATGTGATTACTTAAATAAATATTTTATTACTTTAATGGTTTTTTAATCTTATAGGATAATATTACAAAATTATAAAATTATAGAAATTATAATTTTTTCAAAAATGGTATTTTTCGACTAAAAATCATCATTTTCAAAAAAAAACTCGTAAAATAATTTTAAGTAAATTTTGATTTGAATAATTAAAAAATGGTTTTGTTTAATTTTAAAATTTTCAATTTTGAAAATTTATCTTCTAAAATAAAATAAATAATATAAATAAAATTTATTTTATTGAAAATAATCTTCTTCAATATTAACTCATATTATTTATTGACCTTATAAATATTTAATAGTTTTTAATATTATTATTTTTTATAGATTTACTAATAATATTATTTTAATATTTTGTGGTTTTTTATTTACAATTGTATCATGTAACATAAGTTATCTATCATAACATCAGTTTTACAAAGTCTAGAATTTCAAGTCATTAAATTCTTGTTTACCATGGTTATGGGGTTGTTTTTGGTTTTATATTTTATAATTAATAATTTTTATTCAAGTGTGATTTCTATATTTTAGATTATTATTGTTGTTTTTGGATCATGTCTTGTAGTAGAAATAACCTTATATACATGTGTTATATTTTTCACATAGGATTCACATGACATGAATGTGCTTTTATGTGATTGATTTCAATCAAAATAGGTTGTTCATTTCTTTAAGGTGTCCATAAAAACTTATATGGTGTTTCCCATATAATAAGTTAGTGGAATTCCACTTGGATAAACCTTGGTATTTTCTTATGATGATAGGTCATCTGGATTTTATGGAGAGATGTTCTATGATAATGGTTATACTGTAACTTTTTGGGAGGAATCCTTCATGGGTTAGTTTAGTTATTGGGTTCCATAGGGATGGTTCAATCCCTATAAGGTAAGCCTAGGAGATGATTTGGTGTGAAAAAAGATTCCCTGAGATATTGGATACCCTTGTGAGGTCATATGATAGACATGTGGGATGACTTTTGCTTTTGATATATGAAGCAATTGATGTGATTTTGGTATCAATGATGGGTTTTTGGGGAATGATAGATTTGGATCCTAGACTTATGTATTCTGATACTAAATTTTTAGATCAATTGTGGATAGAGTGTGGCTAGAATCTTGTGGTTTTGAAGAGATGCTTAGGTGGAAAGTGATCATGTGATAGGCCTTGGCATGAGTGAGACTCATTGGTTTTGTTAGAAAGAAAGAACCAAGTTCATTCAGGATAAATTAGGTTGACATGTGGGAGGATAATGGTTTGTGGTTTAACAACATGGTAATAGTTTTATGGGACAAAACTCATGGGAGTATGAGTTGGGTTTCATGGTCAAGAACTGTAAAAGAATACACCTATTGTCTTCAGTTAAGATCAATTCGGATGGTTGGAAATAACCTATGGGATGGTTCTTTAGAGGTTAATTGTACTATGGGAGGAGTAGAGTGAGGGTTTTCATGGATGTTTTGGAAAATAGTTGATGCATGAGGTTATTTGAATACTGGTTATATGTGGTTATGTTGAATTCATGAATCGTTGAGTGGTCGTGTGTGGGTCGAGGAATAATGGGTTTAAGTAGATGCCTATGAGTATGGTGGAATGGGGTTTTTTTAATGATATTTTCCCCTATGTGGTTATAGTATACATAGGAAATGTATTTATGTACCACGGTATGATTGATTTTATTTTGTGACTGGAAAATTATTTTTAGGATGGGATGATCATGGGTCAGGAAATATGACACACATGTGATGTTGAAACTTTCTAGTTGTTTCAATTGATGAGTGGTGTAAGGGAATACATATAGATGGGATAGTTACATTGTCTATTAGAGGGTGTAACCCTAAATGTGAATGAATTTTTATGAATTTTGTGGATGATGTTCATGGTGAGGATAGAATGGGTGGTGATGGGGGTAATGTGTTGGCGCTTGAGTATGAATGGGATAGTCATGTCTAGTCATTGTGTTTACTAATTCATAGAACATAGACTATATATATCTGTAATTTTTTTTCGTGAAGTGATAATATGGATAATCATGTTGGGTAGCATCTAATCTATCACAAATTTATAACCCTTGTGATGTTGGGTCCAATGATGTTGTGAGACTATGGATTGTTGAGATGGCATCTGGATACCAATCTGAAAGTAAATTTTATTTTATTTGGTTCCTTAGTAAAAACCTTATTTTTGAATCGTATATAGTGTCATATAAAGTCTATATGTTGGAATTTGGGTTAGAATATAATTTAGTGTGTTCCAAGAGTTAGTTGGATTAGAGATGCATCAGCGCTCACGGGGATAGTAGAAAAGTATATTAGATTGGTCAAGGATCCAACCATGGAATTACACAGATTGTTGGGTTCATACTTCAATGTAGTCATTTTTATTATTTTATGCTTTAAAAAATTAAGGCATTATGATCGAGTAAGGTGATTTTATATTGCATCGATGAGTGTGGCAGAGGGTTTTTGGGAAAAGTTAGCTATATGAGGACTGACTGGTGTTTTAATGTATAATTAGATACGGTGAGGTGGAAACCACCTTAGGTACATTATAGTGAATATGATGGGTGTGATTTAATGATTAGACTAGAATTTTGAGTGAAATTCACTTCATGTAGTCTTTGAGCATGGATAGTGGAAACACAACTTGTTTAATTTGGAATCAAGAACTAGGAGTAGTATTGGATTCCAATTAAAGGATTGAAATTTGGAAGATATTTTTCATAAGATTATCATGGATTATAAGTATTATTATGGGGATTTTGTAATGAATCATGAATATATGGGTCATTATTTTCTGAATAATTTTAAATTTTTGGTTTTGAAGTAAGGAGTGCTTTAATAAGAAGGATTCAGATTATGATTTTGAGGGTTATAACAGATAATTCAGATATTTTTTAATGTTTTTGTGGGCTTGGGTTGTTTTAGGTCCTTAATTGAATATTATATTAGGGATATGATGACCCTTCAATTGAATTTTTTTTCTTGAGATCTCATCCCATTGTGGTAATGGAGGGCCCCATCCAAAATATGGCTAGTTGAGGAGTCACTATATGGATAGGTACAGACAAAAAAGTGATATTTGGATGTCATTTCATGACTGGTGGTTTCATGTAATGGTGGAGGCATGATAGAAACTAGTCATTCCATGACCATGGATGTCATGATGTGGAATATTTTATGTGGGTTTTTGGTTGAGGGAAAAACCTTATTTGTGATCATTTCATAGTGGTGAGAGTCATGAAACAAAGGTGTAAAATATTATGTTTTATTTGGAAAAATAATGTACTTCCTTTTTGATTTTATTATAGTAAAGGTAAGTCATGTGGTTAACGCCGGGTCACATTATGATGTCTTTCTTCATGGGGAGTCGTGTCATAGAGATAAAATTCCACGTATGTGAAGGGGTGGAATAATGGTGGAGGTTGTTAGCCATTTCATGCAGGGAAAAGGTCATAACCTGGAGGAGCTCAGGTCAAAAGGGACTAGGCTGAGAGGTTTTTGTTTATGGTCAATGTATTTGTTTCACGTCATGGCCTAAGGGGACACTCTATAAAGTGTGACCTCATGAGGGAATCACACCTTAACCCATATCGGTCATGCAATGAGGGGTCACATTTCTATTATTGAAAAATGAGGGTATATTCATCATTTCTATGTCCCCCCCTTCATGATTTATATGGAAAGGGTGTTAAGAGAGGGCCATTTTGTCTACATCACCCTATCTTCCTCTCATTTGATCGCTCTTGGTAAGTGGCATTTTGGAGGAGTTTACATAGTGATTTAAGGCGATATAACCCTTTTATTTCCTTTTCTATTTATCCCTTCTATTATCCATTAATTTTAGGGTCTTAGGCTAGGCTTTGATATCAATTCCATTGGATCATGGTAGAATCGAGCTGGGATAATGGGTCTTTTGTATAACTTATATATAAAGGATCCCATAAGGATAAATATATTGGGTTTTTTGTGGCTTTGGGGATGCAACATTGACCTATGAGTTTTTGGGAGATTTTTTCTTTTTAAATTAAATTAAATAATTAATTATAAATATTTATAATTAATTATTTTGGGTTTAATGGATTGAGATTATGGGCTTAGGTATTTATATAAGCTTATACGAGCTGCGGTCATGTTTTTACTTGATGAGAAGAGAATCATGAAGATGGTAAATTCATGTTGGAGTGTGGTGGTCCCTTTAATAAAACCTGTTTTTTTATTTATACATGATTGTGTATTTATGAATGTTTGAATTAGTTTATGTAAAAGGGATAAGGGTATACAGTATTCTAAGTAATGAAATAGGATGGAATTGAGCCTCCTATAGGGGGAATAAGTTCTACCCTTAACTTTAGGTATGTTTGGATCACCCAACTACTATATATTCATGGATAGAATGTATAGATTGAGTTGATGAGATATTTTTCGTAGGACTTGGGATGTAAGATGAGTTAAAAATAGACTATGTGGGTTTCTTAGGGCTAGTGGGACACGAATGAGAGTCTTAAGTGTTTTGTGGATTTTAAGATGCTGATACATATTACTCTCAATAGGAAAAATCCTCCTGAGAGTGGAGTGGTGGCTTGACATATTCCATGATTGAGATAAGTACTACGGGACTTAATGAAATGTTCCAATGATGGTTTCCTATAGACGAAAAGATCAAGATATCTATAAGGGTATGTGTGTGATTTTATCCAAGAGAGGATCATGGGAGTCAATTTATGGCTTTGCATAAGGATAAAAAGGGCCTAACTATGATTTATTTTGAATCAAACCATGATAGGTGGGAAGATATTGTGATGTAGAACTATAAGAGGGGTTAGATCTACCCCTTGAAGATAGGGTCAGATAGGGCCTATAGGTTGATAGAACACTATGGGGTGTTTGATATGGCCTGGAGATAGTGAGGAGAGGTTGGGATTGGTTTGAAAGAACCTAGTGGATTACCTTATGGGTGAGATGAATATATTTATGGGTTCAACATTTTGTTCTTATGCGGTTGTGATAGTCTTGAGGAGAGAATCCTATAAGGATAGATCGAAATTGATATGTTCTTTAGATAGTAAAATTGTAGTTTATATATTAAATATTTACGTACAGAATATAATAACAATATTTTTAATTTTATGTTAAGTGTTTTAGCAGTATTGATTTATCTTTCCTTAAACATGATTTTATTTAGTGGGATTTAAACATTGTTTGTTATTTAAAAAAACTTCATCAATTAAAAGTTTTCAATTAGAGTTTAAACATTTTAGCTTATACAAACATAATACTCCTTTGTCTGTTTGAATTAATTTTTCAACAACCAATATAAAGAATTTTGTTATTATTTTTAAAATATTTAATAATTTAGTTTTTTATTATTCAAAGATGAAATCATTTTGGAATTTTGATATGATTAAAAAAATAAATTTCTTTTATAAAAATTGATTTAATTTTTAACTATAGAATTTTATTTTCTTATCTCTCTTTAATATAATTATTTTATGCCTCAACTCGTTGGGAGTTTGTTTTTAAAACTATTAAAGAAAATAAATTGTTCATTTTTTTAGGCATATGTTGGTATCCTTTTGTTCATATAAATAATATTTATGTGTTATATAAAAATGAAATTTTTTGAAACATGCTATTATTTTAGCTTTACATGAGATAATTGTTTTTTTTAAACAATATTCACTATTCTTGAATGGTAATCAGTTCAACCTATTTATATTTTCAATATTTAAATATTTTAACTTTTTTTACATTTTTTTCAATAAACTAATATTTTATTTTTTAAATATGTTTACATAGTTTTAAAAAGAATACAAATTAATAGTTTAAATTCATTTAATTTATTTTTTGATAAATTTCAAAAAGGTGGTTATTTTTGTTGAAAATTTAATAAAATGTTTTTATATAATTTTTTAAAAGTGGGAGTTTGTTAGTATTTTAATTTTTTTAAATACTTTAATAGCTTTATTTTTTTTGATAAATTACACTCTTCAAGATTTTAATTAAATTCTGCATTAAATTTTTATTAAATTATGTTATGATTTTCTCATGTGTTTTAATTAACACATTTAATTTTTCAAGTGTTTTAAACAATTAAAATTTCTTTAATGACATGTTTTAATAAGTTTATAAAAATTTCATGTTATTTAAATTTCCATGTTTTTTAATTAATTAATAACTTTTTGTTATAGTTCTAAAAATAATTTCAAAATAATTTTTTAAATGTTATTTTGTTAAACAATATAATGTTACTAATATAATTATTTTTTATAAAGTTTAATTTTGATTTAGTAAAACTTTTTGAATAATTTAGGGGCACTTTGGATATCCCTCAACCACATAGGGGCCTTAGGGTCAACCATATTGGAAGGGCCGCCTTAGGATACCTCACAAGGGGGATGGAGAAATGTTTTTCATAGTATAGGCTTACATGTATATGGGCCCATGTATAAGGCCAAAGGAGAGCACACCCATAGAGCACTTGGGTTGGCCTTGATCTCCCCCATTTGTGTGTGTGTTGGGTTTCATCTGAACCAAGAGTTAGCACAAGATATTGGACATGCTACTCCTTCTCCGAGTTTTGAATTTGATGTGGGATTTTGTATTTTATTTGTTTTTTCATGAATCATTTAATATCAAAAATCCATTCTGTTTTCCTTTTCTCAACCATCATATCATATCACTTCTCTACTCGATCAGTTCTAAAATGCCACACCCAGTTTTTGAAATCTCATGTCTGCTCATTTTTCAGTCATCATCTCAGGTCCTTCTTCTATCTTACTTTAACACTGACGATATTCAATGTTTCATTGACGAATCTATATGAATTTCTGTAAACCATTAATGTTTCCTCATTTAGTTTAAATTTTCACATGTCCTTTTTCTTTCTAGTTTCTAATAGTAGCTATTTTCTCTTATTCTTTGTTGTTTAATCTTGTCTACTATGTTTTTATTATAGCTTCAATATGATCCATTTTTCTTCTAGTTCAATTCTTTGCTATTTTTTGGGTACTAGATGGGTCACTGTTGGAAAATTAAAATGGTGGGTCTCCAGACTCTGTTTTAATTTTACCAATCGTATGTGATTTTATGCCCCCCCATTAGAACCCAATGGGTAGGCTAGTAAATCACCACCATACTTCAATGGTGGGATATTTTACCCACTATTGGACTTCAATTGTGGGTGATTTTACCCACCATTTTACATCAATGGTGGGTAATGTTTTTCCACCGATTGGGTCTTCCTTCTTCTGTTCAAACCATTTCAGTAGCTCCATAGAGCTTCTTTTTTCTCTTTCTTTCAGTTTTTTTAGTTTCAAAGTAGAATATATAATATGATATTTTAAATTATTCATCTTTTATTTATTATTTTATATTTAATTTCTTGTCATTTTATTATTCTATCTCCAATGGAATCTATTTCTTCTTCGATCAGGTTTTGTAGTTTTTCATATGTCTATTCTTTTTATTATTCCATCAATTTATCATATATTTATTTATATTAATGAATATCTACTTAGTGTTTTATTTTTTTAAAAGGATCATCAACCTCCCACCATTTGTAATTCAGGTTTAGTAGTGTTTATCTTTCTGTATGAATTCATTTTCATATTTTACTTACATTATATTTATTCTAATTTATTGAAGTTTATTTTATATTATATTAATCCATGTTTTTCTTATGTTGTTTCTTCTTTTTAATTTTTTTCTCTGATTCTCCGTTAGATACTTCCAATAGTAGGTCATGAGTCACCACTGGAAATTTCTAATGGGGATTCATGAGTCACTGTTGGACTTCCAATGGTGAGAAATTTTTTAGTGATTCACATGAAGACTTTGAATGCTTATATGAATGGAGTGAATTTCATTTTGTTTAATTATTTTTATTTTTACTTAAAATTTTAGTGATAGGTCATGTTCTCGTTATCCACATTTGGAACCCAATGGTGGTTAACGAGTCACTATTAGTTAAAATTTTATTTCATATTTTAAATTTTTCTTATGAAAATAATTTTTTTGTTAACAATATTAATATTTTATATAGAAATAAATTTTTAGAGTGTTAAAAATAATTTAGCATTATTTTATGTACTTTTATACTAGAAGATTCAAAGTCATATGATGCTTTGTTTTACTATATATTTTTCTGCATGTATAATCTATATGATTATATTTGTATTTTAGCTGTTTTATAATTGTTAATTGTGTATAAATTATTTACATATAATATTAATCATTTTGTATTAATATTCCTAGAATAAATATAAATCACAATTATAATTATATATTATTTATTGTGGCTTTAACAATCTATAGGTAATGGTCATATTATTATATTAATCTTCACTAAAAAGTGTCCTGAAGTCCTTAGACCTAGGAATGATCCTATAGACCTCAATTTTAATGATTTGGGAGATTGATTTAAGGAATAAAAATACATACCTATGTAAATATTTAATTTTGATCTCTTGTGATTCATCTTTAAAATCATGCTACTCTCGAATTGTTCCAGATGTTCTATGAATTCTGCATTCTTATTTTTATCATCGAAGGAATTCATATTTGAAATTTTTTCATATAATGATCAATGATCATCATGCATTAACATACACAACATTTTGATCATCTTCTATATCTCATGTATTTGTTTTATTTCGAAAATATTTATTTTCTTCCATTTGTAATTTCTCATGTCTAGTTTATGATTTCCCATCAAAAGTAGGTATTTTAATTCTCTGGTTATTATACCACCCAAAAGGAAGTTTGGGTTGTAAATCCCAACAAAATTCAGGATACAGACTAGGTTTTGTCTCTTATAAAAATACTTGGTTTTGACTCCATCATTTTTAAAAGCAGTATCTGTAATAAGGTTATCACACCTTTAAAATTGAGGTTCTTAATGGGTACCAATATCCTGGAGGAGTGGATTAGATTAAGGAGTGGTAGGATCTTGGTTATCTAAACCACTATAAATCTTGAGTTATTTCGTCATTTTATTTCTTCTTCAACTTAACTCAAAAAACACTACGATCCCAAGTATTTAATAATTTTATAAACTTTGATTGTTTTGTCTTTAAATTTTAAAATTACTATTCACCCCCTCTCTAGATATATTTTCCATCATTAAAAATTCAAAAAATATGTGGTTAGGGGGATTAACCAATAATGAAAAGAAGTAGTATTTCAAGGATGAAAATTTTAAGTCCTTTTATTCTTATGCCATTATTTACTATGTAATTTTGGTGAGGCTTAGAGACACTGATATGAAAGGATCCAGATTTCAATCAGTCATAGTGGTTTAATTAAAAATGTGATTCACAAAAAATGACATCATCGATTCACCCCCACCTCCTCCAATGATCTACCAAACATAGGAAGTTCAATTGGTATTAGAGATAATCTAGGTTACCTCTATAAGATCACACCTTAACTGAATATTTCCAAATGAATCGGTTATAGATTATGGAATATTTTCCTATTAGTAGAAATATATAAGTATAAATCAAAAATCTAAAAATAATACATAATAAAAAATAGATTGAATTAATAATTTGAATAAATATGGGGCATCACTATTTGAAGATTATTAGAGTGGTAAGTATCCATCCAAATCTTTTCATTATGGTTCTTCTAATGAGCAGAGTTATAACTATGATTATTTTATAATTATTTAATCAACAAAAAATTCTACTCAAAGATTAAATATTCTATTAATATGATTCATATTGATTTCATTTTATTTGTTTTAGTGTTTATCAAATTATTATAGGATGATAATTCACAGTTGGACCAGGAGGCTGAAATCATGGATAAATCCATGGTATGAAAATTTTAGCATTATAAGGATCTCATTATATATATAGAATCCAATGAATATATCATTTTATTCCATAAATTAATTTTCTCCTTGTATAAATACATTTTTTAAAAATAGATGATGAGAAATTGGAAGAAATTAAATTCTGAGAAAATATTCATTCTTTGGTACATTGATACTTATGGTGTGAAGGATTATCAGTTAGATTTCAGAGACAAAATAAATAAGGAAAACTAAAATTATATAACTGAATTTATAAAAATGAATGAGTATCAAATTAAAAAGATGTTTTATGATTGGGAAAAAATTTTAACGTTGTTTAAGGGTGAGAAAAACTCCTTAAACATAAAATCTCTTGAACTAGGGGTGAAATTAAAAAATATTGATTCGGTATTAGATGGAACATTATAATATCTAAAGAATAATGGTGGTTCCACATGAACTTAGATTAAGATTAATGGCTCCAATATGACTCCTATTAGTGGAAAGAAGATATTTAAAACTAACTCTGATCAAGCTGGAAAAATCTCGAAGAAGAAGGTAACATATTACCGAGAAAATATTTAATTTACTAATGTTGTTTCACTTTCTTATACAAATTTAAAATTATGTTCTTAGAAAAAATTGGTGATGAAAAATATTGATAAAATCACCAAACCATAATGGCTGGATATGAGAAAATGTATGAAGTTAATCTCCCCAATGATCACCCAATATAGGTGTATTTCTACCTAAAATAGAAAGTAATTACTTCTATTTAGAATATATCAAAAAGAAAATAAAAAATAATTATGGATCACTGTTGGATGTTTGAATATAAGTCCATATAATGTTGGAATAATCAGTTAACCTATGAAGAATATATAGGGACTAAATCAAGGGGGATTATAGTTTAAGGATGAATAAAATCCATTTTTCAAAAGTTAATATCAACCAAAAATATCCACTATGAACTGATTAGGTTTCTTGGAATATTTTTGTGATTACGTCTATAAAACCGGTTACTATTAAAATGTTTTATAGTATAAATCAACTAAATACAACTTGTATGATACTCTAATGAAATCAACCCTTTAGAAAAATAAATAGGCAAAAAATAATGAAATTTGACCTTGAGGAGTGAACATTAAGATAAAATTAAGCAAATCACTCATAATAAGTTTAAGAAATAAGCTAAAGAGAATTTATCCTAAAGAATAATATTCATCCAATATGGAAGAATAGGTTATTTAATGGACCATTAAAAATTAACCAAGAGTATCAAAACTAATGGAATCAAGATAAATCACCTAATAAGATCAATCTAAGAGAATAAAAACCTTATATATTTAATTAAAGACATCCATAAAGATAAACTAACCCAACATATATTGAATGAAAACCTGAAGTCTATTGAAAGTTTTTGTATATGGTGAAATATTCTAGGGAATACAACCAATAAATGCTTGAAATGGATACCTAGACGTTTGGATCTATTGAAAAATTAAATAAAAGCACCAGAATATTTTTATGATTTAATAGCCAAAGTGAAAAGGGAACATTCATAGAAAAAATAGAAACTCAAAATGAAAATAATTCCATGATTCATTCAATAAGTTCAGAATTTGAAAAGCAAAAGTTGATATAGCACTAAGATATCTCTCAGTGTCAAAGGTAAAAATATTGTAATATTTTTGTGAAGTGATAGTTTTTACCCTTGTTGTTAATACTAAGGAGAAATAAAAAACCCTCCTTTTTATAATTTATATTTTTATGTGTATTAACATATAGGAAATTAATGGTGTGAAATAAAGGGAGAGTTAGATGAGGTATTGAATATAGAGTACAAAAAAAGGGATTTTCTTACCATGGAGTTTTATAACATTCCATGATGAAGACTTAGTGAAGATCATCCCTTGAGGGGGATCTAATATAAATAGAAGTCTATTAGAGATAAATTTATGATATCTGTAATTTATGGATATATTTTTAAAGTTGTAAAGTGAGGTATTCCAATCATGATTTTTTCTATTGGTTTGTTCATATCAAACATATTTAAAAAGGGGGTGTTGGTTAATGTGAAAGATTGGATAAATGGGAGTTTATGTCTTTAACTTGAACTATTTTGATGGATTTATTAAATATGGGTGCATGCTATATTTCATGAAAAATATATTTGAACGTCCTCAAATATGAGAAAGTGAAATTGGTATCATATACTAGAAATTTTCATGGGTATATTGATGCTTTAGTTAAATCACTTTTTTACCCAAGGTTAGCCTATTTAGACTTAGATTTTACTAACTAAAGAATAATTACTATGAAGTGGGTGGTTCCATACTTCTCTAAACATGTAGAGCATATTGTAATTCTTGATAAAATGGGTATGAATATATTTTTTCTAGAGAATACCATAATCGTCATTCTTTTGAATTTGTTGATAATTAATGGGATAATAAAGGAACTCAAATTCATATATTAAAATATGAGTTTGATGGTATTTCCAAAAAATTAAAATGGGTATATTAAATATTCTATGTGTGGATTATATTTTTTAGTGATTAAGTATCTCATGATTACTAATAAGCTATAAATATATTTTGATATGAAGCTGTGAAGAGAAAATGTGTTCTTACATCATAAATTACAATGATTTGGAGTTTCTAATACAAAGAACATCTCACTATACAGATTCAATATGTATCCCTAAATGTTATGATTGATTTTCTGATCCTAAAGAGAATTATGTATAATTAAAAAATAGTTGAATTTATTATACACAACAACTTTTAATGAGGGGAAGAATTCAGTTATCCAAAAAGGATATTAGAGGATTTAAGATAATACAGTCAGAGTATGGAATTCTTGTGTTGAACTAAAAAATAATTAACTTTGAGTGTATAAGACTCTATATTAATGTTTAATAATAATTTAAATTATTTAAGGCTTCAATATGGGATCATAATACCTTATTTGGCTTGAAATTGATAAATGAAACGTATGTAAGACTATAATGAAGATATTATAAGAATTTTTATTGGTGTATAAGACTTTGATTTTCTTGGCGTAAGACTTCAAACCTACGTATGACTTTGCTAAATCAAAAGTCTTACCATCTCTTATAATAATTTAAGTTTTCCAAAAATTCACAAAGGTATGAGAACTTCAATGAGATTGTAATACTTTACAACATTCCATGTATGACTTTTTCATTTGATAAGATTAATAATGTCCTATAAAATCAGTTGGTTAGAATTTCTAGAATATTTATTCTAAAGAAAAGCATAATAAAAATTATTTTTTCCAGATTTTTAAGGAATTAAATATCATAAAATTAGTTTTTGATTAAATATAATTTTGAAGGAGAACCAAATAAGTAAGAAGATATAGCGTGATAGTTTCACTTCACAAGTTATCGTGTCATGTTATGCTGCATGATTTCACGCACACATGGATGATGAATTCATAATATTTTAAGGTATAGTTTTTTTGAAGAATAATTAAAAGTAATATTCAAAATCACATTAGTAAGGAAACACTAGATTCCTAGGGGGATTCAAAAGGGAAACCTTGGTCAGGATTTGAGGAAGGATTAAATGAGTTTCAAATATGAGAAGGATCATGTGTTTATGAGATTTTAGGAGTTTACAAATTCAAATATGGAAATATAATATTCATGACTCTATGAATATAAAAAATATATCATGGCCATAAATTTGAGTATTCTTTAACATATCTATAAACAAATAAATATATCAAGTTGAAGTAGTGAGAGAACTTGAGAATATACCTGAGTGAAGAGAACCTAATGGTATCAATGAAAAATAATAATGTGGAATAGATAAAATTTTATCATTTAAGGAAATAAATTTAGGTCTATTGAATGATATAAATAGGAATAAAATTTTCATTTTGTTCTACACCAAGAATAGAGAGCAGTTAAAGTCCTTCTTATTGGTTTATTGAAGAGTCATTCAATGAGTGGGTGAGGTAGTTGAGGTTAGTAGGGAGGACTGAGTATTATGAGACAACAATAAGATAAGAGGGAAGATAATAACTATGTTACATTGTATAAATACCCTATAGTGGGACTCTATAGCACAAGATGGGATATAGGGTAATCATAGTGGGCAACTAGTCCGTTATAACTACAAGTATTAATAGTTGAAGAATATGTGGTTGGGAGGACTAACTAATCACAATAAGGAATGAGATTTCAAGGATAAACCAAATAATTTTTTTAGATTTATATACAAAATAATTAGGGTGTGTCTAAGATACACAAATACAAGAGGATTGAGACTTTAATCAGTCACATAGGTTGAATTAAAAAAATCTTAAAAAGTAGATCAATAATTCACCCCACCCCCAGCCCTGGTGATCTATCAAACCTAGGAAATTTACTATTGAGCTTATTAATGTATGTTGTGAGATCTATAACTTTGTTATTTACTTTATTATAACTTTTTATAATTCATGGCCTATGTCAGGTATTTTTGAGGCACCATTTTGGAAGTCCATTTTTTCAATAAAATTCCATTTCACGCCTACACTTCGCTTATGACATTTATATTAATACCTTATTAGGAATGAAATAACTTTTTAGGTAACCAAATTATAAGCCATTTATCCATTTCCATCTTTCCATAGAGGTAATTTCATGATCCATGTTTAACTCAAGTGTGGGAGTAAAAATATGGTTGAGTCAAGATATTTTTAAGAATCTAATGAAGTTGGTTTTGTGGATACTCCATTAATTATTATTTTTTAGTGATATGGAATAAATCAATTTGGAAATATGGAAGGATGTCCAAAAATTTTATAGATGTGTTGGGATTTAACCAATATTTAAAGACAAAAAGATACCACCCTTTCCCTCCAAAAAACTGCTACAGAAAATTCCAAATTTGAAAAGTTGAAAAAATTACTAGTGTAAAGTAGGGAAGAGGAAGGAAATATTATTATTTCTAAATTTTACAAAGTTTGTACTTCTCAAAATAAGCAGAAAGTGTTTGAGTCCATTTTTTACAATGGGGAGTGAGTGGGGATACATTTTTTAGTATAAATTATTTTTATGCATTTTATTTCATTTTAGATCCAAAACACTTTTCATTATACCTATAATATTCTGACATTTAAAACCTACCAACCCTCATCCATAGAATAACCCAGGAAAATTCCTCCTGATTGACACACTTTCTTAACTCAATGAATTGAAGAATCTTGGAATATGGAAACCCCGTCCTCTTATACATTTTATGACATGATTTTTAGCATAAATATCCAAAAAAATAACCCTATAATTGAGAGTCCTAGAGTCTCGGGAAGTCTAGTTTTATAATACATCAATGTGAAACTAATGATACAACAAATTTATTTTAATTTCCATAATGTACATCTAATCTTCTTTGACCTTCTAAAATTATATAGGATAACTTGGGGAATACATAAATAAAATAGGTGAGTTATAAATCCCAGTAATGGAATAAGCATGGTAAAGGATCATATAATATTATTCAAATGTAATAACATGATATATTTAATGTTTTATGGCCTCCTAATCCATTACTTGTTCTTTTTTTGTTGTTCGAAGTGTTCAGTGGATGCTCGGAGGATGCTCGGAGGGAGTCTGGAGATGTTCGATAGCTAAAACCTAGAAGAAGAGATATTTCACAACGTGTAAACATTTTACACGATGTGAAAGAGGGTTTCATAACATATGATATATTGGGGTTTCAAAATAAATAATAAATGAATAGGTGATGTGTTTTTCAGTGGAAACCAAACCTTGAGGATTACATGACATGAAAGGGGATTACACATCATGTAATAACCCACCACAATGAATATTTAAAGTTCTTTTCATCCGAATTCTCATTCATTTGGTAGAGGTTTCTTCTTACTCTCATTTTGGGAGAAACATAAGTACTTTGAGGTGTTATTCAAGCATTTTTTCCTTCCTCTTTGCTCGGTTTACCCTGGTGGTTGTTTTTTGGAAATATCTGGTTCATTCGTGGCGAGTTCTCCTCCCATTATTATCCTTTTCCTTCCATTCTTATTTGTATTTCTACTAAAGTAGTGAATTTCGGTTTGGTTTGTGACTTTGGGTTTTGTTTTTATAGATCCTTGGTGTAGAATAGGTTGATTTTTGGTTCTCATGGTATGGTTGTTCGCAGGTGTTCTTCTTTCACCCTAGGGTGCACAACAAGTTGGAAAGCTTCTTTTAGGTAGGGATTCCCTTATTTCCCCTTATTCTGTATCATGTGGGGGGGGGGGGGGGGGTTCAATATTTTATCTATGGGTTATGGTCGTTCTAGCTTAATCAATGAAAAATAATTTTTTAATTGAATTGAAAGGGGTAATGGGGTTTGTTTTCATGATTTAAGAACATTGACATTATTTTGGATATTGTGACTATTTGATATTGATACGCCAATGAAAATTTTGGTCATTTGGGGATTTTATTGTGCTGGATATATCTGTTGTGATTTATTCTTTGGTTGTGACTGTTTTTATGCCACCATAAATAGACATTGGTTAATTAATTATACTTGGAGATTTAAATAGTTGACCTAGGATTTTGGTTTGTGTGATAACACCCCTAAAATAATGTGTAATGTGATAAAATTTCTTTTTTAAATATATAAATAGCTCTTGATGTGTTTTAATGTGTGGTTGTGCTTGTGAGATGTCAATGTGTTGTTGGGTCATGTAGGGATAATAGATTGTGATTCATGCTTTTGGGGCGGCGAGAAAATAGTTGGTGGGGCGTGCTTTTGGGGTGGAGAGGTGATAGTTTGAGGGTCATGATTTTGGTGTGGTGAGGGGATAGAATGTTGAGTTGTTTGTGTAATTTGGTTTATTTGTTCTAGAAGCCTGAGTAGTGATGGGATAATGGAATGTTTGGTAATGTTTGAAATGACATGGGTATGTTTGGCTAATGGGATGAAGATTGATAATAAATAATTTAATGATGGGTTGTGTGGCTAAAAGGTGTTTCATTCTAAATAATTAAATTAATTGGTGTCAAACATGGATAAAATGTTAAGATCTATTATATTTTTAGTAATATTCACCTTCTGAAATGATTGTTACAAATATAAATAAATGCATTTAGAGGTGGCAGTAAAAGTGATGGTGTTGTGATTTGGTTTGTTTATTTGTAAACCCATACGTTGGGCCAGATTGTTTGATAATATATATATATACATTTATTTCCC
The DNA here is from genome assembly GCA_963277665.1 of Viscum album. NCBI lineage: Eukaryota > Viridiplantae > Streptophyta > Magnoliopsida > Santalales > Viscaceae > Viscum > Viscum album. The sequence goes on from OY728122.1 coordinate 1,912,709,192, forward strand.
TTTTTATTTTGATACACACCCCACCCGCATTGAGTAGTATGTTCCAAACACCTGTATAGTCACGCGGGGGTTGTCTTTCCCAATATCTTGGTGGGAGGATGGAGGGTTGTCCACCTTCTCTTCCCTACTCCCTCTTCCATGTGAGGTAGGAATTGAACAAGTTGTGGTGGTTAAATGTCTGTTAGTGAATTAGATGGTGGTTTTGGTATCCCATATGTCTTCAAGATGAGTTGTGATGTGGTATCCCTGGGGTCTTTGGGATCAGTTGTGATGTGGTTTCCTATGAGTATTTAGGATGTGTTGTGATGTGCTTTCCTAGGTATCTTCAACATGAGATGTGATGTAATTTGCTCTATTGTGATGCCCAAGTGTGTTCAGGTTGGATTTGTTGTGTGGTCTAGGTGTGTAAGGGCATGATGTGTTGTGAGGACCAGCTATGTGCGGGCAGGATGTGATGTGGTTTATTCAGAAGTGATTGGAGATCCAAGAATTTTTCCATTGGGGTGTGAGGTGGAAAAGTAGTGGGGGTACCCAATTATCAACGTTCTTTACCTTATATTATATTACATGGATTGCGTTATTTGGTGAGCGTTTCTTGCTGAGATTGGGATGGTTAGTATACATAATTAGGTTTTGTTTGGTTCTGCTATTTTCTTGTAGGTTCAATAGTATGTTTCTTTCACATGTGCATGAGCGACTTTGGTTTAACTACTGAGCTTACTTGTGTGATCACCCTAAAGATATAATACAATTTTATGTTTTATAAGAGGATTTTGTGGACCATACTATACCTTACTAGCTCTGATCCTGGATAGTTGTTGTATCACTACTTTAGCTTTACTTTTTGGTATTTACTTTGGAGACTTTTATCTGTATCAATTCTATTTATACATGGATTTGGGATGGATTTGGATTTCTATTTTATATAATTTCATGTAGTTAATATTGGTTTATTCATATTATCTCTTGATCCTGTTTATATTATAAAGGGTAATGCCTCATATATTGTGATATTTGTACACCCTTGGTGCTAGTCACTAACCTGGGGCCTATTGGAGGTGGGACTCGGGTGGTCATTATCTCTCTCCCATCAATGCAGTGTCTTTGGATTGACAGGGTTGTGACATAGTTGTATCAAAGGTGATGGTTGAGAGACAAGATAGAGTTTTGAGTTAGGAACTGTGAGTTTTTCTTGTTTTGGTATGGAAATAGTGCTATTTGGCCTTAGTACGCGACATAGGACAAGGATACAGGCTAGGACACGTGATTTTAGGGCCCTTGATGATTCATTTCACAACCTTATATCATATTGAATGACCAATTGAGATAGACCTTCTTACAAGGCAGATACATAGGAAAGGTACACGCATCATGATGACTATTTTTCTTGTTTAAATTGGTTTGTTTTGAGAATTTTTAAATGTATAACAAAATGAGTTAAATGAGTTAAAATTAATCTCAACGAAATTATATACTACTCAAGCTTAGGAAATTCTTGTTTTCCTTTAAAATATGGTTCATGTTCATCATGCGCATGTGGATCGGGTAGTTTAGGTTTAGCAGGCTGATCTAGTTGATCATTGCAGGGTTTAATCGGTTGAGGAGGATGATCAGTGGAAGGGGATGTTATATAATTTCCAGTGGAATACATAGTGAAAGTATGAGATTTTTTTTTCATATGTGGAGATAGAGAGATGACTGGAGGAGATCAAGATCACTTCCAGTTTGATCTAGGCCCTAATAGAGTATTGGGTCCCTTTGGTTGTCAGTTATATGTGAGGAGTTGTGCATCATTGGTGGATGATGTATCTAGGAGAGTGGAAGGAGGCGGACGTTTTGTGGGTTGACTTCCAGAATGAGTTTTTGGGAAGAGTTCCCTTCATCAACCATGAAGGTAGTAAAGAGGAATGAGCTTTTTTCTCTTCAGTAGGGGAGCATGTCAGTGTGGATGTTGGGAATCAAGCTCAATAACCTTCTTTATTTTTTTACATATATTTTTCTAGATGAGGATTCTCATACGAGACCTCTTGAGGAGTAACTATGTCCTTCTATTCAATATTTAGTTACTCCTTTTACATTTCCAATGTATCTTAAGATTCAGAATAAGGAAGAGGTGATTGAGCAAGTGAAATCTGTAAGAGGTTCTTCATGTGAAGGGAACCAGTAGGGTTCCTCGAGGGGAAATTTTTTTGAGTGGTGGGTCTCAAATTCCAGGACCTTCAAGGTTTCAACTAGTAGGGTGTCAACCTTAGCAGCTTCCTTTCCTGACTTTTGGTGCCAATGGTTTCTATGATATTCTTGTGGGATTTTTTCCAGTGTTTTTTAGTTGTGGGTCTCATGGTCACCCCAAATATTGTGCCCAATGTCTTCTCAAACTCAGTTTGGTGGAGGTGGATGGGCTCAATGTCAACCTGAGTAGAAGTTTCCAATGTAGCTATTTTAGCAGCAGGGGCACCAGGTTTCTCCTCCACTATGGGGAGATGGAGCAGTTAGAGGTTAGCCTAAGGATATTCCTCATGATTAGGGAACATAACCCAAGCATGGTCTCAGAGGTGGTCATCAGAACGGAGGAAGAAGAGTTGTGCATGGTCAGTTTCACATAGTAGAGGCAGTAGTTCTAGAGGGTCCATAGATCATTAGAGGTACGATTAGTTTTATTAGAAATATTGTTTGTGCATTTTTGTTATTAAAAACTTCATACTTCTGTGTTTCACCAGCTCGATACCATTCTCTAGGAATAGACATAGAGAGGATTCCCATCCCTCTAGTGATGACTATGCCAATTGGAGTCTAGACCAGCTTTTTTATGTTTGTTGGTGGTGTAGACTAATGATGTGTGCACATCAGTCCCATGAGGATCTTTTATTTCTATAGATGTATCCATATGATTTCATCCTCATCATTGACTGTTTGTACTTTATAGGAACTATTTTCGACTTCTTCTGGAGGAGAGTCATGTTTTCATATGTGGATGGTCAGTGTGTGGTTTTCATCAGTGAGTGGAGCTTTCAGGTGGGCAATCAGCATGTGGATCCCATTTTTCACTTGTTGGATGAGTTGGTTGTGGAATCAATGGACACTAGGATGATAGAGGTTCCCAAGGTCGTTGGGGAGTTCCTAGATTTTTTTCCTTAGGTGGTTGTATTTTTACCCCTCAATATGATGTTGATTTTGGGATAGACTTGAAGTCTGGTGATTCTATAAATTCGATGACTCATTATCATATGGAACCTTATTAGTTACAGGAGTTGAGTATTTAGATAGATGATCTGAAGTAGAAGGTTTTTATCCAACCAAGTGCGTCACTATGGTGTGCTCCAGTGTTTTTCTCCAAGAAGGAAGATTGTAGTGTGGGGTTGTATATAGACTACTAAAGGTTGAATCAGGTGATGGTAAAAAATAATTACCCTCTCTCAAAGATAGATCATATTTTTGACCATATGAGAGGGTTTATTTCATTTTCTATGATTTATCTATGGTCTGGATATCACCATATGAGAGGATTATGAACTACTCATTTTATGAGTTCTTGCACCGATTTATCATCGTATTCATTGAAAATATCTTGATCTACTCGAAGTTATAGGAGAATCATGTCGAGCATCTCAAAACTACCTTGCATGTTCTTCGATGCCACCAGATTTATGGAATTTTTTCCAAGTGTAAGATATGGACATGAGAGGTGCATTTACTTTGGAATTTTGTGTCTAATTAGGGTATGAAAATAAACTTGTCGAAGGTTGAAACAGTAGTTTCTTTGGAAGGACCCGAGAACATGGAAGAGTTTCATAGTTTCCTTGGTCTCGCAAGCTATTATCGGAGGTTTGTACCTAATTTATCGTGTCTTTTAGTCACATTGAAATCTTTTACAAGGAAGGACCAAGATTTTTTGTGGAGTGATCAGTGTAAGGTAGTGTTCGATTACCAGAAAGGGATGTTGGTTAGTGTTTCAGTGCTTAAGTTGCCTAGGGAAGGGTTGATGTTTTAGGATTTTTTGGACACTTACCATTAGGGCTTAGAGTGTATCTTGAAACAACGATGGGAAATGATCTTCTATGGGTCTAGGAAGTTTTGTCCCCAAAAGCATAACTTTTCCACCCACGATCTAGAGCTATCCCCAGTTATGTTCACACTAAATTTTTGGTGACTTTAACTCATCAAGGATCACTTTTTGGTCTACATTCCCAAATGGCCTGACAGCCATATTTTATTAACTTTTTAATAACCCCCATTTTAATGGTTGAGGGGGAACCCTTACAAGGCTCGTAGGCTTAGTGGATTACAATACCTGAATGTCTTACAATAATTTCAACCCAGACATGACTACTTATAAATTCCCCTCCCTTGCATCTAGATCGTGAAGTCAACTTCCCACCTTCCCATTGCTTGTTTGGCTACAAATACATGGACATAGGTGTGTAGACCTGGTCATGATGTAAAATCCCATACCATCTCATTCATCGAAATCCAAATAGTATTGTTCAGGTGAAACTGCCTTCTCTGAGCCCTCATCTAGAGCTAGTCTCTTTGGTATGTGTGGTCACATCTGCACTTCATGATCTATATGAGGTGGACCAAAGGACTTGTGGTGGATTGAAGGCCTTGAGGTGGCCAAAAAACCTTAACTGGCCCAAAGGCCTTGGGTGGCCCGAGGGCCTTAAGGACTCCAGGCCCCATCTAGTAGCCCAAAGGTGAATTGTTATTGCTGCTACAGTACCGAATAGTGCCTACTACAATGCCTTCTACATTGCCTACTATATTACTACTACAATACCCCAGAAAGTATGACTCCACCGATATTTGAAGCTAGGTCTCATTGATGCAATTGAAGATTACTCACCAATCAGGCTAAGGCTGGTGTGCATTTCTAGTCTTCATATAACATTAGAGCTTGAGATATGTATTTTCTTAGCATGATTTAATTATTTGATAGAATATATGTATGGAGTTCCTTCAGGAAAATGATTTTGAGATCTTCTATACCTTAGGAAAAGGGAATGTTGAGGCTAGTGCTTTGATCAAAAAGTCATTGAAGGAATTTTTTTCAGGAGTCTGTGGACTCTTTGGGAGAAATGGAGGAATTGGTAGACTTTCACTTAAATTCAAGGGTGAATGGTTGTAGAGGTTGTTTGTTTCAGCTGATGGTGTAGTATTATTTGATGTAGTAGGTAGAGGATTCTCAATGGGGAGACTCAGTGGAAGATGTTTTTCATGATCGTGTTGGTCATGGTGATACTCTAGATGGATGGTTATAGTATAGTCAGAACTGGATGTTTTTTCATGGAAGGTTGTTTGTTTTGGTAGCAATGTGAAAGGTATTTCTTTGGGAGTTCCATAGATCACTCTTCATGGTACGCCTAGGAATTTCTATGATGTAACATGTCTTAAGGACTCAGTTTCGGTGGCTTGAGATGAAATGGGTAGTGGTGGAGTTTTTGCTGAAGTGCTTGGTTTTCCTGTAGGTAAAGGCTGAGCATCATGTTCCTAGTGTATTGTTTCAACACTTGTATGTTATTTAGTGGAAATGGGATGACATGTCTATGGATTTCATCATTAGGTTACCCAAAACATAGGGATTTTATGATGTTATCCGGGTGATAGTGGATCTGTTGACAAAATCGGCCCACTTCTTAGTGATCAAAGAATCAAGAATAGTGGATACATTAGATAAGAGATATTTGGGTGAGGTGGTGTATTTTCATGGAGTTATAAGGTTCATTGTCTTGTATCAGGATTCAAATTTTACCTCAGGAGTATATATGGGATTGCATCATGATTTTGGCACTCAGTTATGCCTCAGCCCAGCTTTCCACCCTCAAACAGATAGTAAAATAGAATAGACTATCCAGATGTTGGAGGATATGTCTCAGTCATATGTATCGGACTTTGGTGGATCTTGGGTATGAAAAGTGCCTTTGGTAGATATTTCTTATAATAATAGATATCACTCTTCCATTATTGTGGCTCTATTTTAGTCTTTTTATGGGATACAATATCTTTTACCTTTGTGTGGGATAGAGGTTGGGGAGATAGTCATTCTTGGTCATGATTTGTTGCAGAGTATGATAGAAAATGTTCATCTTGTTTATGAGAGGATGAAAGTAGCACAAGATCGGTATAATTCTTATGATGATCACAAGAGGATGCACATGTAGTTCAAGGTTTGAGAATATGTGTTCTTGATGCTTTCACCTCGACGTGGGCACTAGAGGATTGTAAAATGGAGTAAGATTTCTCCTAGGTTTTTTGGGTCCTTTGATGTGTTAGGGAATTTTGGAAAGGTGGTTTATTATTTATAATTTACACTAAGGTCATAGAGGATCCACAAAATATTTGACGTCTCTTAGCTTCATCAGTATCTTTATGATGAATCCCATTTCATTGAATAGGGAGAGTGGGATATCAAGGATGATGTGACATTTTTTGGGACGACCAAGAGAGATCTAGTATCACCAAGAGAAATCACTACATGGATAGACCATTCCTTTGGTTTGTGTGTTGTGGAGGAATTGTGGCCTAGAGGTGAGTACTTGGGAGTGAGATATGAATATCTGTTCCCAGTACCTATAGTTGTTTTTGAGATTTCCCATTATTTTTTCTTTCTAATGTGATATTTTAATCCTTTTATTTTATGAAATTTATTTTTCCTTGGTTTGTGATCTGTGTGGTGCGATGTGCAATAAATTCCTAACATATGAAAAGGGGAAGGCCTAAATTATAATCGAGACATATTAACTATGATGCTATTAAACCCAGTGTGAGAAACTCAGTGCCACCCAAAGCAGCTAGTATCTTGTCAGGGAGGATAGAATTCCCAAATTCGTGTATTTGGGATTGTATGTTTTTTGGTTTGGACTGTGTGGAGGTTGAGATAGTTTTTTAGTGGTTTTGTGGTAGTGTGGTTTTCTAAGAGGAGATATTTTTTAGTTGTGGTTTCATGGTGATGAGGTTTTAAAATATTTTTTTGGCCATTTGGTTTGGTTTTTTGGTTGGTGGTAGCATTTAAGGTATGATGAGATCCTTGAGAGGTATCTCATAGTGTGGGTTTTTGGATCCCTTTTCTTCTAGTATTGGTTTTGGATTCTCGATGTTGATAATTGTATGAAAGTTATTTTATGTAATGGTCCACACCTTCTCGGTCTGTTACCATGCTGATTATGGTTGTTGGAAGGGTTTAGAGGAGGCTTAGAAGAAGTTTGGAGAATTTTTGTTGTTAGAAGCTGGAATCAAGGAGATTTCCCGATGTGTAAATATTCTACATGGTGTGAAAGATGGTTTCATGATGTGTAAACATTTTACACAACATGAAATACAGTTTAACGACATGTAATATATCGGGGTTTAAAAATAAATAATAAAATGAAGAGGTGATGTGTTTTTCAGCAGAAACCTAAGCCTGAGGATTACAAGACATGAAAGGGGATTACACATCAAGTAATACCCCAATATATTGTATATTTAACACTTTTTTGGACTTCTCATTCATTCGGTCATGGTTTATCTTACTCATATTTTGGGAAAACCCTAGGTTCCCTGATGTTTTTTTGAAGCCCTTTTCCTCCCACTTTGATCCATTAACGATGGTGGTTGTTCATTAGTGATCTATGGTTGATCTGTGGTGTGTTATCCTTTTTTTATGACCATTTTCCTCCATTTCTTCTTCATATTTATGCTACAGTGGTGAGTTTTGGTATGGGTTGTGAGGTTGGGTTTCATTTTTAAGGATACTTGGTGTGGTATAGGTTGATTTGTGGTTCTCTTGGTGCGTTTGTGGTTCGTGGGTGTTCTTCTTCACCATACAGTGCGCAACAAGTTGGAAAGATTCTTTGAGGTAGAGATTCCCTCATTTATTCTTATTGTGTATCATGCAGAAGGGGTTTACTCTTTTTTATCTATGGTTTATGGTTTTTCAGCTTAATAAAAGCTAAATAATTGGTTAATTCAATTGAAAGTGGAAATGGGGTTTGTTTTCATTCTTTTATAGATTTGATATTATTTGTGATGTTGTGATTGTTCAGGCTTGCTACCCTATTGAAAATTGTGGTCATTAAGGGTTGTGTTTGAACTGGATATATCTGATGTAATTTCTTCTTGGGTTGTGATTGTTGTGATATCATCCTAAATGGAAATTGGTTAATTGATTATACTTTTATAAGGAAATGGTTACCCAAGGATTCTAGTATGTGTGATAACACCCCTAAAATCAAATGGAATGTGTTAAAACCTCATTTTTAAATCTATAATTAGATCTTGTTGTGTTATGATGTGAGTTTGTGCTTGTAGGATGACAATTTTTGGTTGGGGCATGTGGGGATAACAGTTTGTGGGCCTTGGATTTTGGGTGAGGAGCTTATATTTTGTGGTCTCTTCTTTTGGGGCGGTGAGGTAATTGTTTGTGAACCATTTTTTGGGGAGGTGAAGTGATGGAATGATGATATTTTTTTGAAATTTTGTTTATTTGTGCTAGATTCCTTATTGGTTATGCAATAAATAAATGTTTGATAGTGTTTGAAATGGAATGGGTTGGTTTGGTTTGGATAATGGGATTAAGATTGATAATAAATAATTCAATGATGGTTTGTGTGATTAAAATATGATCGATGATAAATAATTAAATGAATGGGAATTAAAAGTGGAGGAAATGTGAAGTTGTATTAGATTATTATGACTATTCACCTTCTGAAATGATTATTGTAAATATAAATAAATGCATTTAGAGGTGGGAGAAATAGTGATGGTGTTATGAGTTGGTTTGTTTTTTTAACTCATAGGTTGGGCCTCAGTGTTTGATTATATATATATATATCCATGTATTTTCTTTTTTATTTCTATATACTCCCCACCCACGTTGAGAACTATGTGTCGAACACCTGCATAGTCATGTAGGGGGTGTCTTTCCAAACATCCTAGTGGGAGGATGGTTAGAAGGCCACCCTATCTTCCCTGGTCCCTTTTCTATGAAATATATGTAGGTATTTCCTAGTTTTTAATGTTTTGAGGTTTATTAGTGCATTAGATAGTGGTTGTTGTATCCTAGGAGTCTGCAGGATTATTTGTGATGTTGTATCCCAACTATCGTTGGGATGAGTTGTGATGTGGTGTCTCAGGTGTCTTAGGGATATGTTTTGATGTTATTTATCAGGTATCATAGGGATAATATGTGATGTAATGTGTTATGTTTTGAGGCCCAAGTGTGTGCGGGTGAGATGTGATGTGGTATATTCAGAAGAGGTGGGAGTTCCAGGACATTTGTTATTGGGTTGTGAGTGAATTTAATCTGTGGGAAAGTGTTGTGGGGGTACCCTATACTCAATTTAATTTACATTAAATTATATTAATTGTCTTTATTTATTTGGTGAGTGTTCCTTGGTGATATTGGTATGGTTATTATTCCTGTTTAGGTTTTTTTGGTTCTGTTGTTTTCTAATATGTGTATTAGTAGGATTCTTTCGCATGTGCACGAGAGACTTTGGTTTTCCTAATAAGTATACTTATATGATCACCCTAGATATAAAAAACTATTTTCATATTTCCATGAGGATTTTACATACCATTTTGGACCTTACTATCTTGAATGCTTTATAGTTGTTGTGTCGCTGCATTAGCTTTACTTTTGGGTATTTACTTTGGAGACTTTTATCTGCATCAGTTCTATTTATAAATGCATGTGGGGTGGTTTTTGATTTCTATTTTATATTATTTCAAGGAGTTGATAGTGGTTTATTCATCATATTTCTAGATCACATTTTTATTATAAATGGTAATGCCTCCAATATTGTGAGATTTTTACACCCTTAGTGCTAGTCTCCAACCCGGGGCCTACTGGAGGTAGGACTCGGGGGGTTATTTTCTATCTCCCTTCATGGTCGTATCTATAGTGGAGGGGTTCATGATAATATAATAGTGGACAAGATAAATAAATTATCACATGGATTCATGAAATAAATAATATTTGATCCTGGAATAATGGCATCATAGGTATATGGAACCAATATAAAACACGTCATAAGGATAAGTTAAGGCTGACTGCCAAGACAACATATCAGGGTGGATAGAGTCTTGTCGTGTACTAGGATTACTCTATAATCCCATATATATCATCTCATAATATATAAAAATTACCCAATGCATTGTATTGACATATAGGTTCGCCAATCATAACATGTTCATGAATATGTGTTTCTCATAAGGGATTCGAACACAAGTCCTAAGTATAATAAATACCCATTTAAAGTAATGGGTTACATAATATTACCTCAATAATATTCAAAGGTTATTTCATAAATATTACAAATATAATAAGAAATTAAATAATTTTTAAGATAATATTTGAATCAATAATCATAGGTCTCAAATGTCGAGTTTATTTTCAGTAAAATTCTTGTTGAAGGTTAGTTAATTGAGTATAAAAATGATCCTTTAAAAGAGTGTTATAAGTAATCGGTAAAACACTTTTAAGGAAGGAAATAATATGTAAGTTTATTTGAAAATAGAGGTAAACCAAAATGGTTAAACCTAAAATAGTTCTCATTTTATGAAATCATTAATGGGTAAAAGACTTTTAAAGAGAGTTACATAAAATTATTGATAGATAGAAAAGTTCCCCTCAATCGGGTTTGATTTCAAATAAAGTATTGATAAATGAATGTAAGGAATGTATAACCCTAGAAAATAAATGGAGAATAAGAATTTTATATTTGTAAGGTAAATATATATATATAATTTAAAATCATTATATAATGTTAAATAGGTAGTGAAATTAAGGTTGATTGAAAAATTTATAAAGTGAAGAAAATAGGGTGGTTCAGTGAGTTCCATTACCTTAGGTCTAGATTTGCACTGAAAATTCAATTAAAATCCTAAATAATTAAATTTTATTTATTAAATAAATGGATTATAAAATTATTCAAATAAAATTATTTTATTATCAATATTTTATATTAATTTAGAGTGATTTAATTGAGATATTGTTTCTTTTTCTATAGTACTGTGGTCGTTCATGTCATGGTTCTAAGGTCCATCACTTATGGATAATTTTGAATGTTCTTTATAAAATGGTTACATAAATCCAAATTTATGATGAAAATATTTCCACGTTTTTATATGTGTTAAAAATTGTTCTAAAAATAAAATATTATTTAAAATGCATACAGTTTATAGAGTTTAATTATTATCATTATAGAGTTAATTCACTTAGGGGATTTTTCCTGCCACGATGAACTTACTTAGTTTTATTTAATGATATGAACATTTATCCATTATAGAACATGAAAAGATATACAATATATATATTTATATAATTTCTCACCATAATAAATGAATCACAACCTTCCTTAAAGGTGGTAGTGAGAAAAAGTACATTATTCATAGAGGGGGTGAACTGACCATAATATGAACAATATTTTCATTTTATAAAGGAATGATAATAGTTTATAAAAGTGGATATTACATTAGAATAATAAAATTACAGTATATTTTTTAAACTATAGTAATTATGCCATGTTTTATGTAACATATGAGGAAGAGGTACAATAGGAAAAGTATAGAAAGAGATGATATTAGAATATTTCCTCTTTTGATGTATTCTATTCAAATACACCTTAAGGAACCTTGTTTATTCATTTTGGTGAGACCATAACTATGAATTAATGGGAGATTGGGCTAGGAAAATAATTCGGTAGAAATTTGGTAATCTCTAAAGCTTAGAAGGTGCGAGGATAAGGGGAGGAGAGGGGTGTTTTGAATATAATATCAATTAGTTTATTATTTTGGCTCAAAACTACCAATTGTGTTGATTCTTGTGACTATATAAAATAATTATTTCATTTTAGTACCAAATAATGGTCACTTACATCTTCCATGACACATTTTCTCAATTATTTTTCTTACAATGCAAATTACTATATTTTTTCGTATTTTACTATTCATAAAAAATTAAACTACTTTAGAAAAATAATAAAATACACTCTAACCAGTTTTTGGAATTTATATTCAAAGAATGAAATATATTTTATGAAAATTATTTTATAAATATGATAAATTAAAATTTTAAATAAAATTCATATTTATTTTAAAAATACCAATTTTTATATTATGATCGATTTTCTGATCCGTTGAAAAATTAACTATAGAATCATAAAATAATATTATAATTATACTAAAACATAATATTATTTTATAATTGCATTTTATGAAGTTAAAATTTATTTTAAATATTTATATTTATCATAAAAATGTAAATAAATATTATGTGTTATAAAATCCAAAACACTTAATTAATCTTATTAAAAACATTTATTTATTTGTATCATGATATAAATATACTATATTTTAATTTTATATGATAAATAAATAAAATTTTAAAATTAAATAGGTGGGGTTACTATTCTAATGGTCAAATTACTATTCCTAGTGGTCTAAATAATTATTATTCCAATTGAAAAATTACTATTTTGATGGGAAAATTTGTAATAGGAACATGGGTTTCCAAATTTCAATAAATAAATCAAATTTTATTCATTATTCATTAACTTCTACTTTATCTCATGTTTATATATATTTTCATTTTCAAAATTAATATTACCTTACTAATATTCTATTTCATTTATACAATGTGGTTTATGAAGGTGACCAATCTAGGGATCGTACAAATCCAAATTTCTATATTATAGTTATCTTATTTTATATTTTTAGTCCCATTGTAAATCATTCAATTATTATGTTTATATTTATTATATAAATTATTGTTCAAGACAATATAATAAAATATTTTTTGGTTTTATCATGTGGTCCATGTTCTTCATATAATATTACATTACTAAATATAAAACATTTATATAGTAAAAAGGGAAATTCCATTGATAAAATTTTATTTCATTACAAGTAATGAATCAAGCTTATGAAAATCATGTATTTTCTTAATAATGGGAAAATATCTATTTTAAATTATTTGAGTGATTAGAGATGCATATCTGGGGAGATAAGTACAAAATGTAGATGAGGGTTAACATGTTATTGATGGACTTTTATATTTAGTTAGGAAAGAGGTAATTGGGATCCACGTTGGAGGCATGATATTTCTTTATTTTTTGAATTAATTTTTTTTCATTAATATATTGAGAAATTTGAATGGACCATAGTATATAAAACTACCTAGGAGTGAAATGTTTATGTTTAGTATAATTGAAATAGTTAATATTTTCATATTTTTCAATTTTTATTTTAATGATTTTAATCCCACCATTTTATTATTTTATGGGAAGTTTTTATATTTTTAGTATATAGTAATATTTTAGAATTTATGGTAAAAATGGATTAATTATTATTCATTAATTTTTCCATTCATATTTGGAATTATTTATAAATTCACACACTTAATATTTTTTTTATTAATTTTCATGAAAAATGATTGGAGGGTGAAATTTTGGAAAAGGTGTTTTTTTGAATAAATATAGAAAATAATTGGACAACACAAAATAGAACCACAAGATTCTAGCCATACATTATGTGATATCCATCTTAGCTCGACCATGGTGCATAGTCGGGCGGTATAAAGGAGTATAGTGTTCTATTGTAGGGTGATGTCGACATGTGAAAAGATAGTGAGATAGTGTGGGGTAGTAATAGAAGAGGGAGAGGGTATGGGGAAGCACCATAGTGAGGCAACATTAGGATTTGGAACCACTTGTATGATATAAAATATGGATCCTCATAACAAATTCGTTGTGAAAAAAGTTTAAGTGAGGTACTATGAACATAAATTAAAACACTAAAAGAGGAAGGAGATGATTTTATCAATTTCCATCATCTTTGCGCAAGGTTTTGCATCACCTGTAAAGGTCACACCCAAGAAACACCCTTGTATCAATAGATAGAGATCGATTCCAAGAATTTCTATCACCATTGTCACCACTGTTAAGCCTGAAACCACTATTAAAGTTATAGAGGATCTTGGATTGTGCCACTATGAAGATGAAGAATGGTGTAAATGATTATATTATCCCTATGGATGTGATGATATGTAAGATAATTCTATTCATAGTCTACTACCTCTGTCTGAGGAGTTCATGTGTAACAAACCAGAAACTTATTCCTTCTAAATATATACATTATTTTAGAATTTTTAGTATAGTGGTATAATATAAGACATATATGAGAATACAACAAGACTTTATTTCATTATTTTGGAACATTACATTAATAAATGATAAAATTCCTAGTATTATAGTATAAATATTTCTCATAAGAACATTATGCATTATGTGAAAATATAGATAGTACAAATACGAATATTAAAGGGGTTTATTAATTTAATAATACCACATTCACTAAAAATAACTCAATATCCTTAAAATCCACAAAAAGTTCACCCCTTCTATAAATATTTTTAAAATAAATATAGGCATTATGAAAATGATAAACATTATTCAAGGATGTGTAAGAACCGTTATAAGAGACGTAGTGAGTGATGATGTGAGAATAAAAGTGTATTTATAGAGAAATATGATCATTTTAATCTGTTATTTTCATCTAATGTGTTTGATCTATATTATGACCATTAGTTAATAAAATAGTTGTTCAATAATATTGGTGGTTATGTAGATTCCATTAAGTAACCTTCGAGATTATTTTAATGATACAATCAAAACTGTATTGTTTTTGGGACAATAAACATATTTTTATTAAAAATATGTTTCATTTTAAATTTATTGGTTTTAAATAAATGTTCTTATCATGAAATAATCATATAAAATTATTTTTAATGATAATATATTTTAATGAATACCTAAGAAAGTTTTATGAAAATCCTAAAGTTTAATACGCTATAAAAATTGTTAATTTTGTATAAATAAGGTTTTTAATTTAAAAGTTAAAATTTTCACATCTAGATAATAATTTTGATAAAAGAAATTTCATTTTTTTACTAAAAGAATTAAAATTATCTTAGTTTAAATTTATGTGAATTTTATGAAAAAGATGATTTTTTCGTGAAAAATTGAAAATTACCATTTTGCAAGAAATATGATTTTATGACATCATTATTATGTAAACATGATTAATTTTTTTTGATAAATGTAATTCAATATAAATTTAATTAAATAAGTATAAAATTATATTTAAAAATATTAATTTTAATTTATAAACTTATACTTTTCATTTTGGAACAAAAATTCGAATTTTGAGGTAAAAATTATTTTTTAATTGTGTGCATTAAATGGGTCAGTTGGAAGGAGATTTTAATTTTGGGAAGTATTTAAACATTAAAACACACTATTTCAATCTTTAATCATATATTAAATTATTTTTAATTTATTTCACCTACATGTGTTTCGTTTGTATAATAAAATAACTAATATTTAATCCTTTATAACCACTCATCCTTAAGTATAAATACTATCATTCCCTCCTCACTTTCCACACAAAAAATCTTTTGATCATTAATTCTCTATCAATATCCCAATAAAAATTCTCTTCATGTTTGTTCCAATATTCTAAGGAGTCCCACTTTAGCTTTAAGAAGCTTCCTTCCAATGTAAATGTTTCCTCAATGATACTCTTTCCTTTTAAAGTTCAATACATTTGTTATATTGTCATATTAAGAATATTGTTCATATACTTCCATTATTATTATTAAATGTTATTATCTAACATTTTATTTGTTTTAGGTGACTTTTTATTTATTCCCTCTCATTAAATTTGTTTTCCTAAGTTGTTACTATGCCGAAGTAAGGGTCCCTAATCTTCCTATTTTATTTTTAATTGAAATTCCTTTATCATATTTTATTTTAAATTTACTTTATATTTACATAAATGATTTTAATTCCATGTTATTGTCATCCATTTTAATTATTATCAATTATATATTACTTTATCCCTCTCATTTCTTCATTTTTCAAGTCTTTATAATACTCAGACTATCCTATAGCCATAAAACCATCCAAAAATTTTGGTAAAGTAAAAAAGTGTGTAGTATTATAATAAATGAAATCCATATTTGGATACTAAAAGTGGATGTGGAACTAGAATAGTTTAACCTAGGGGTAATAACACCAAAAAGGGTGCATTGGGATTTGACTCAATCTTCACCTGGTGCACAACAATGGGCCCTACTGCACACCTAGTTTATCACTACCGAGAGATATGCATTAGATAATTTATATGCTCTTTAAAAAACTATTATAAAGTAATTATATATCATTACATCGATATAATAACTTTGAAAATTCCTGTATCGAGATACCTATACAACCTCACACCTTATTCCTTTTGAAAATCCCATGGTTACAATATTATATCCTTCACCTGTTATGGGTGTTTATTTATACAATTGTGAAATACCTATATATCTTTAAGGGATTTCACCTACATAACATTGTTGATTATTTATTGGAGAAAATAATTTCATACCATATAATTAATTATTTTATATTGGAAAAATATTGTATGATATGCCTCACTTAGAATTTTTTTATATATTTAGGTTGTTCATTCTATCAACATTAATAAATAAAAGTATTCAGTATATGATGGATTGTATATGAATTTTATGTGATGGGTGGGGCTAAAAATTATATATCCCCTTAGTGAACTGGAAGGTCTCATGATATAACTAAGATAGGTTAATTTGAGTTTCCTTACCCTTTATGTAATATTCCATGGCACAAGGCCTTTATGGTATGTTTAAGATGTCTGACATTATGCATTCCCATAACTACATGTTCAGTTATTGATATCCTGTAATCTATTAATTGTTATTTCAGCCATGAATTTATATATACTCTTAGAATCATTATATATGGGAAAATTTAGTTTACTTATTCATGCCTCTATTCATTACATGTTTAGTAAATATTATCCTATCATTTTATTCATTATTATGTTTTCCATAGATTTATTTATTCTCTCAGTTTTATTTTATTTGGCATAACTCATTTTATTTATTCATGACATAATGTTTTATTTATAATTGATTCCATTGTATGAACCCCCTAATAAGAATCTAATTTCACCCTTTATATTGTTTCCCATTTCCCCTTGGAACTAATATGAGTACTACATATGATAAAAGGATTCAAAGGAGAATAATAATTTTTTTCATGTTTTCAGACGATGTATTCTTATATTCAATGTAATATAAAACTCATATATATATATATAGTTTCTTAAGTATACAAAACTATTAGATCCTCAATATTTTTATCTATGTACCAATGTAATAAAATAACCATCAGCTCTAGGGTGCTGGAGTTGGGGATGTTATAGTTGGTATAAAAGTACAGTTTAGTAAAAACCTTAGGAACTAGATTTAAGAAGAATAGTGTTAGAACCTAATAGGAAAAGGGTCATAGAATGAATATATTAAAACATAGAGATTATTAATTTAAGAAAATATATTAATTATTATTTTCATTTATGGATAAAGTATATGTTGAATTTTGAGAGCATATATTTTAGGTATTTTTCGGAAAGTTCATGATATTTTTGGGAAATTTGATTAAATAATTAGGTTAAGAGTGTGAGAAAACACCACAAAAAAGAAACCTAGATTGATAAAAGAGTGATATAGGTTCAACTAAAAATATAATTGTCTAAAATTATTATACCTTAGACATTCATAAGATGGATCATTCAAACGTTATATACATTTATCTTCATTAGATTTGGTTGATCCTCACGGTTAAGTATTTAGGTTTTATTTGAAGAATGGAAATAAGATATAGCTAATTAAATTATAATTTTGTGGTAAATTTTTATTTTAAGGTATTAATTATGTTGTCTAAATAGATTAAAGGTATTTTATCATGTTGTCAGAAAGTAAATCTCACACGAATCTCCAATCCATCCGGGGAGATTTAATTTTAATCAGAATAAAAAAATCTAGTTCAAGGGATCCTGACACATTTTATCAAATTCATATCACTTTGAAGTTAGTTTATAACATATCCAACTCTCCCCCATATTCATAGGTATTATTATGGGTCTGAAAAATCCTTTATCCATATTATAAGAACACAACTTTCTCATATTTCTAAATTTGGGGACTACTACAAGGGACTTTATCGATACATTATGATGTTATAAACAAAACAAGGTATTTACATACTTTATAAATACATTGATTATGGTGATATCTTAGTAGAATATATCTACCTTATTTTAAAAATTATAGGATGTTTTACATATTTCTTAAAAGAACCATGTTTTCAACCATTCCGCTCGGGTCATGTCTGAAGGTTTTATGGAGGACAAGTTCAGAATGACATTTACAAACTATATATTTAAGATCTATGAATAAATTAAACAATTTATCAATGATCACAATTCTTTAAAAAATATTTGACCTATGTTCTTGGGAATAATAATTTATATAATTCATAAAACTTATGATGTACTATGTCAACTAATGGATGCGACCTGATGCACCATTGAGCCTCCAAAAGTTAAATCAGTATTGGGGTACCTGGTGATCTTCATCTACAAAGGTTATATTTCTATAAGATCCTATGTCTCATAACCATATACGGAAATAAATTAGGAATAATTCAATAATAATTTTAAAATATGCCTTTTATGTGGGAAAATATATGTTACACTACTAAAAATACGGGCATTAATAGCGCTTAAAACTGGCTTTAATAGCGCTAAAAAAGCACTGTAAAGACCGGTTTTGATAAAGGGGGTACCCCTTTATCAGTGCTTAGTAAGAAATGATAAAGGGTTACTTTATCTGCGCTAAAAAGCATTTATAAAACAACCCTTTATCAGCACCAAACAAGCGCGGATAAAGGTAGACTTTATCAGCACTAAGAGAGCGCTGATAAAACAACCCTTTATCAGCACTAAAAGAGCGTTGATAAATGAGTGTTTTATCAGCACTCCTTTAGTGCTGATAAACTTATCTTTTATCAGCGCTGCTTTAGTGCTGATAAAGGTGGATTTTATGAGCTCTTTTTTAGCGCTGATAAAAGCATGATTTATCAGCGGTAAAAGAGCGCTGATAAATTTCCTCTCTACTGCTCCAATAAATCTGCAGCAGAAAACCCGAACACTTGAAAAAAAATCTCAATAAGCCAATTAAAGCAATTATACCCATACAAAATTAACTCATAAATCATAAGAAAATTAGACCAAGTATACCTATAAAACAATTATACCAATACACCATTAAAACATACTTTATAAGTTACTTAATGAAATCAATTCAAAATTCAGGGGGTTTGGGGGTTGTTCAAGGGTTTGGGGTGGCTATCCAGGGGGGGGGGGTAGGGGGTGTCCGGGGGGCTTTCCAGTTCAATCATAAGGCTCCACATGGGTGTGTTTTATCAATACATAAATCTTTGGACTTTTCTCTATCCACTATGCATCATGTTCTCAACCTCAAAGAAGGTATAAGGTTTGTACACACACTGAGGTGCACATACTTGGAGGGGGGGATGAATCTCATTAATAAACCCCCAATATTAAACCTACAATAGGCTATTGTAAGTGCATGATCAGGAAATATTCCCAACCTATTTGATAAATAACTAGAATAAAACAAATAAAAAAAATCATCATTGATCCTCAAATCCATGACCATGATTAAACCAAAAATTAATTTTCCAAGTGCTGAACTTTTACCAAGAATTTCACAAGGATCTTTTCGACATTATAAAACATAGTTTGACCAAGTCCTACCTCATCTACATCAAGACACATTGATTCTCAAGTATTAAATCTTGATCAACCATACCTACTTCATCCAATGTTAGGGTTTCTCTGAGTACATCATAGGAACCACAAAAAACATATAATATACCATGGTCACCCACTATATACATAATTATCATTGATATCTAATAAGTGAGTTTTATTTGTACTCCATCATGGAAATCCACTTATGGGAGTTTTCTCATCCAGGGAATACCATCAACAATATCTTAGACCACCCCTATGTGTTCTTCCAATTCTGAGGCATAAGACCTATAAGGATCTCATCCCTATACTATTGGAGTACCCTTATTTAGGGAATAATACTAAGAAGCATATATTCTTTACCATATGGGAGTATTATCATCCAAATAATAATCCCTAGAAGTATCTCAACCATCCAATATGGGTGTATTCTCATTTGAGGCATAATCTATATAATCATCTCATCCCTCCACTATGGGATTATTTACCTTTAGTGAATATTCCCGATAAGAATCTCATACCACTCCTATGGTTGTATTCTCATTTGGGGAATAATACATATATACATATCATCCCTCCCCTATGAGAGTATTATAATTTAAGGAATAAGACCCATAAGCATATCCACCCTCCCATATGGGAGTATTTTCATCCAGATATAAGCCCATAAGTATCATAGACCCTAACACATGGTCACCCAAGTATACCAGTACAACCATGACTAGATATATATGAGCCCCCTAATATATCACATTCCATGACCCCTCATTTAAAATATCAATGCAATCCAAATGCGTTTGGTCGGATTTCTGTAGGTCAGTTGTTGTTTTCAATTAAAATCGTGTCCATTTTAAACAAAATAGAGACCCTTTGAGTGATAGCGGCCACACCGTGCCTCATATTGAGGCGGGGTTGACTCGTACACGTCACCAAGGACATTTGGATCATTATTATAAATGATCAATACAATCCAAATGCGTTTGGATAGATTTACATAGGTCAGTTGTTATTTTTAATTAAAATCGTGTCCATTTTAAACAAGAGAGACCCTTTGACTGCTAGCGGCCACACCGTGCCTTGTATTGAGGTGATGTTGACTCTTACATGTCACCAAGGAGCCTTGGATCTTTCTTATAAATTATCAATGCAATCCGAATGCGTTTGGTCGGATTTCCGTAGGTCAGTTGTTGTTTTCACTTAAAATCGTGTCCATTTTAAACAAAATAGAGACCCCTTGAGTGCTAGCGGAAACACCATGCCTCAGATTGAGTCGGGGTTGACTCATAAATGTCACCAATAACCCTTGGATCGTTATTATAAAATATCAATGAAATCCGAATGTGTTTGGTTGGATTTCCGTAGGTCAGTTGTTGTTTTCAATTAAAATCGTGCCCATTTTAAACAAAATAGAGTTCCTTTGAGTGATAGTGGCCACACCGTGCCTCAGATTTTGGCGGTATTGACTCATACATGTCACCAAGGGCCCTTGTATCATTCTTATAAAAGATCAATGCAATCCTAATGCGTTTGGTTGGATTTCTGTAGGTCAGTTGTTGTTTTCAATTAAAATCATGTCCATTTTGAACAAGAGAGACCCTTTGAGTGATAGCGGTCACACCGTGACTCAGATTGAGGTGGGGTTGACTTTTACATGTCACCAAGGACCCTTGGATCGTTCTTATAAAATATTAATTCAATCTGAATGTGTTTGGTCAGATTTCCATAGGTCAGTTGTTGTTTTCACTTAAAATCGTGTCCATTTTAAACAAAATAGAGACCCTTTGAGTGCTAGCGGCCACACCGTGCCTCGGATTGAGGCGGGGTTGACTCGTACAGATCACCAAGGACCCTTGGATCGTTCTTATAAAATATAAATTCAATCCAAATGCGTTTGGTTGGATGTCTGTAGGTTAGTTGTTGTTTTCAATTAAAAATGCATCCATTTTAAACAAGAGAGACCCATTGAGTGCTAGCGGCCACACCGTGCCTCAGATTGAGGCGGGGTCGACTCGTACAAGTCACCAAGGACAATTGGATCATTCTTATAAAATAACAATGCAATCCGAATGCATTTGGTCAGATATCCGTAGGTCAGTTGTTGTTTTCACTTAAAATCGTGTCCATTTTAAACAAAATAAAGACCCTTTGAGTGATAGCGGTCACATCGTGCCTCGGATTGAGGAAGGGTTGACTTTTACATGTCACCAAGGACCCTTGGATCATTATTATAAATGATCAATGAAATCCAAATGCGTTTGGTCATATTTCCGTAGGTCAGTTGTTGTTTTCAATTAAAATTGCATCCATTTTAAACAAGAGAGACCCTTTGAGTGATAGCGGCCACAACGTGCCTCGGATTGAGGCAGGGTTAACTCATACACGTCACCAAGGACCCATTGATCATTCTTATAAAATATAAATGCAATCTAAATGCGTTTGGTTGGATTTCCGTAGGTCAGTTGTTGTATTCACTTAAAATCGTGTCCATTTTAAACAAAATAGAGACCCTTTGAGTGATAGCAGCCACACCGTGCCTCGGATTGAGTCGGGATTGACTCATACATGTCAGAAAGGACCCTTGGATGGTTCTTATAAAATATCAATGCAGTCAAAATGCGTTTGGTCAGATTTCCATAGGTCAGTTGATGTTTTCACTTAAAATCCTATCCATTTTAAATAAAATAGAGACCCTTTGAATGTTAGCGGCCACACCATGCCTCGGATTGAGGAGAGGTGGACTCGTAAACGTCACCAAGGACACTTGGATTATTCTTATAAATTATCAATGCAATCCTAATGCGTTTGGTTGGATTTCAGTAGGACAGTTTTGGTTTTCAATTAAAATCGTGTCCATTTTAAACAAAATAGAGACCCTTTGAGTGATAGCGGCCACACCGTGCCTCGGATTGTGGCAGGATGGACTCGTACACGTCACCAAGGACCCTTGTATCATTATTATAAAAGATCAATGCAATCCTAATGCGTTTGGTCAGATTTCCGTAGGTCAGTTGTTGTTTTCAATTAAAATCGTGTCCATTTTAAAGAAGAGAGAACCTTTGAGTGCTAGCAGTCACACTGTGCCTTGGATTGAGGCGGGTTTGACTTTTACACATCACTAAGGACCCTTGGATTGTTCTTATAAAATATCAATGCAATCCAAATATGTTTGGTCAGATTTTCGTAGGTCAGTTGTTGTTTTCACTTAAAATCGTATCCATTTTAAGCAAAATAGAGACCCTTTGAGTGCTAGCGGTGACACCGTGCCTCAGATTGGGGTAGGGTTGATACTTACACATCACCAAGGACCCTTTTATCGTTATTATAAATTATAAATTCAATCCAAATTCGTTTGGTTAGATTTCCGTAGGTCAGTTGTTGTTTTCAATTAAAATCGCGTCCATTTTAAACAAGAGAGACCCTTTGAGTGCTAGCGGCCACACCGTGCCTCATAATGAGGCGGGGTTGACTCATACACATCACCAAGGACCCTTGGATCGTTCTTATAAAAGATAAATGCAATCATAATGCTTTTGGTTAGATTTCCGTAGGTTAGTTGTTGTTTTCACTTAAAATCGTGTCCATTTTAAACAAAATAAAGACCCTTTGAGTGATACCAGCCACACCGTGCCTCGGATTGAGGCGGGGTTGACTCATACATGTCACCAGGGACCCTTGGATCATTATTATTAAATATAAATGAAATCTTAATGCGTTTGTTCAGATTTCTGTAGGTCAATTGTTATTTTTAATTAAAATCGCGTCCATTTCAAACAAGAGAGACCCTTTTAGTGATAAGGGCCACACCGTGCCTCAGATTGAGGTGGGGTTGACATTTACACATCAAAAAGGACCCTTGGATCATTCTAATAAAATATCAAGGCAATCCAAATGTGTTCGGAAAGATTTCTGTAGGTCAGTTGTTGTTTTCACTTAAAATTGTGTCCATTTTAATCAAAATAGAGACCCTTTGAGTGATAGCGGCCACACCTTGCCTCAGATTGAGGTGGGGTTAACTCTTACACGTCACCAAGTACCCTTAGATCGTTCATAAAAAGTATCAATGCAATCCGAATGCATTTGGTCAGATTTCCGTAGGTTAGTTTTTGTTTTCACGTAAAATCGTGTCCATTTTACACAAGAGAGACCCTTTGAGTGCTAGCAGCCACACCGTGCCTTGAGTGCTAGCAGCCACACCATGCCTTGGATCGAGGCAGGGTTGAATCGTACACATAAAAAATGACCCTTGGATTGTTCTTATAAAATATCATTGTAATCTGAATGCGTTTGGTTGGATTTCCGTAGGTCAGTTGTTGTTTTCAATTAAAATCGTGTCCATTTTAAACCAGAGAGACCCTTTGAGTGATAGCGGCCACACCGTGCCTTGGGTTTAGGTGAGGTTGACTCATACATGTCACCAAGGACCCTTGTATCGTTCTTATAAATGATCAATGAAATCCGAATGTGTTTGGTCTGATTTCGGTAGGTCAGTTGTTGTTTTCAATTAAAATCGTGTCCATTTTAAACAAGAGAGACCCTTTGAGTGATAGCAGCCACACCATGCCTCGGATTGAGGTAGGGTTGACTTGTACACGTCACCAAGGACCCTTGGATCATTATTAGAAAATATAAATGCAATCTGAATGCGTTTGGTGGGATTTCTGTAGGTCAGTTGTTGTTTTCACATAAAATCGTGTCCATTTTAAACAAAATAGAGACCCTTTGAGTGCTAGCGGCCACACCGTGCCTCGGATTGAGGTGGGGTTGACTCATACACTAAGGAACCTTGGATCGTTCTTATAAAATATCAATGCAATACAAATGCATTGGTCATATTTCCGTAGGTTAGTTGTTGTTTTCAGTTAAAATCGTATCCATTTTAAACAAGAGAGTCCCTTTGAATTCTAGCAGCCACACCGTGCCTCAGATTAAGGCGGGGTTGACATGTACACATCACCAAGGATCCTTGGATATTTCATATAAAGGATCAATGAAATCCAAATGCGTTTGGTCATATTTCCGTAGGTTAGTTGTCGTTTTCACTTAAAATTGTGTCCATTTTAAACAATATAAAGACCCTTTGAGTGATAGTGGCCCCACCGTGCCTCTAATTGAGGCAGGGTTGACTCTTACATATCACCAAGGACCCTTGGATCGTTCTTATAAATGATCAATGCAATCCTAATGTGTTTGGTCGATTTCTGTATGTCAGTTGTTGTTTTCAATTAAAATCGCGTCCATTTTAAACAAGAGAGACCCTTTGAGTTCTAGTGGCCAGAACGTGCCTCAGATTAAGGTGAGGTTGACTCGTACACATCTCAAAGGACCCTTGAATCGTTTTTATAAAAGATCAATGAAATCCGAATGCATTTGTTCAGATTTCCGTAGGTCAGTTGTTGTTTTCACTTAAAATCTTGTCCATTTAAAAAAAATAGAGACCCTTTAAGTGATAGCTCCCACACCGTGCCTCGGATTGAGGCGGGGTTGATTCTTACATGTCTCCAATGACCCTTGGATCGTTCTTATAAAAGATCAATGCAATCCGAATGCGTTTGGTCAGATTTCAGTAGGTCAGTTGTTGTTTTCAATTAAAATCGTGTCCATTTTAAACAAA
This sequence comes from Viscum album, assembly GCA_963277665.1. Lineage (NCBI taxonomy): Eukaryota > Viridiplantae > Streptophyta > Magnoliopsida > Santalales > Viscaceae > Viscum > Viscum album. The sequence goes on from OY728122.1 coordinate 1,912,734,477, forward strand.
AGAGACCCTTTGAGTGCTAGCGGCCACACCGAACCTCGGATTGAGGCAGGGTTGACTCATACACGTCACCAAGTACCCTTGGATCATTTTTATAAAAGATAAATGCAATCCGAATGTGTTTGGTTGGATTTTCGTAGGTCATTTGTTGTTTTCAATTAAAATCGTGTCCATTTTATACAAGAGAAACCCTTTGAGTGCTAGCAGTCACACCGTGCGTCGGATTGAGGTGGGGTTGAATCGTACGCGTCACCAAGGAAAATTTTATTGTTCTTATTAAATATCAATTTAATCCAAATGCGTTTCGTTGGATTTCCGTAGGTCAGTTGTTGTTTTCAATTAAAATCGTGTCCATTTTAAACAAGAGAGACACTTTGATTGCTAGCGGCCACACCGTTCCTCGGATATAGGCGGAGTTGACTCTTACACGTCACCAAGGAGCCTTGAACCGTTCTTATAAAATAATAATTCAATCTGAATACGTTTGGTCAGATTTCCGTAGGTCAGTTGTTGTTTTCACTTAAAATCGTGTCAATTTTAAACAAAATAGAGACCCTTTGAGTGATAACAACCACATTGTGCCTCTGATTGAGGTGGGGTGGACTCGTACACGTCACCAAGGACCCTTGGATCATTCTTATAAAATATCAATACAATCCGAATGCTTTTGTTCAGATTTCCATAGGTTAGTTGTTGTTTTTAATTAAAATCTTGTCCGTTTTAAACAAGAGAGACCCTTTGTGTGCTAGCGGCCACACCGTGCCACAGATTGAGGCGGGGTTGACTCATACACGTCACCATGGACCCTTGGATCATTCTTATAATATATAAATGCAATCCAAATGTGTTTTCTCTAATTTTCGTAGGTCAATTTTTGTTTTCACTTAAAATCGTGTCCATTTTAAACAAAATAGAGACCCTTTGAGTGGTTCAACATTCTTGCATGTTGCTGGTTCATATCATCTGTTAAAATGGGAAAATGACGCATCGGAGAAAGGCTGTTTTATTTAATAACAATTACAATTTTCCTATGACCATTTACATACAAAAATGTTTCATCTTTTGATCCCCTTAACCCCTCTCAAAAATGACCACAAATTGTACATGTCCCCAAGTCAGATCTTCATTTTATTTGTGTACAATCTTCCATCAGGTATGCGGACCACTCATTTCTGAACACATATATATCGTATTGTGAGTATGAGACTTTTCGGAAGTCAGAGTAGTACTGAAAAATAAAAAAATAAAGAATTAATAAATAACTTAAACGAACTTGTAGTTGGTTTTAAAAATACCTCTTTATGGATACTAGTTTGCTGATGAAAAACGATCTCTTTCATAAATTTACATACATAAAAACCACAATAATTATCGTTTGTTTGTTTTGGACACTGAAAAAAATTGATCATTAGGAGAATAAGTAACTTGTGTTGAGATGTGTTTGGATAGTGAAATTTTATTATATACACCCTGATATTTTTCCAGACGTAGTACTTGCTCGCCTCCCTATGCTTAGACCCTATCCTCATTCCTTTTTTAGGACGATGATACACCACCCTATCATAACATAATCCTTAGTAAAAGATAATATAAATTATATTACTTGATGTTTAGACCTAAAACGTAAGATGAACTGTCTTACAGATTCACAAACTCCATCATGTGTGGTCAGTTTGATGGATATCCTTGCTTTGAATCCAGAAAATAAATCTTCAGAGTATCCAAGTTCACCGAAATTATCAACCAATGTTACCTAAAAACACAAAAAGGAATAAGTAATAAAATAATTAAAAATATAATTAATATTCTTTAATAATATAGTATTACCCCTGCATGGTTGGTATTAGGAAATTCTGTCTTCTATAATCTTGAATTCAAATGTTTTCATAAATCCATTCACTATTGCATCCCTTTTTGATGGCTCTATTTTTTTTAGGTGTGTTGATGTGATATGAGGACTTACCAGTCCAAACCTTGGATCATGGAAAAATTCCTTCAACTGTTTTTCATAAATATACCTGTCAACAATATAAAATTCATTTAGTCATAATTTTCACATTAGATCACCTTTTGGAAAATCATTTTATGGAAACATACCTCATATATACATTTACGACTGTGATTCCTAGCCAACTATTTTCAAGGATTTCATTTACATTTTCAGCAGGAATGAAATCTTGACTTTCCTGTCCATATATATTCTCTTCGAAAACCACTATATGATTATTACCATCTTTTAGATTCGTATCCACATGAGTCTTTAATGCTAGTAAATGTGGATAGAGAACATGTGGTGTTATTGTGATTTCAGTATCTCCTTGGGATCGGTTGGTCGATCATTTAGATGGTTTTGTGCCGACGTTTGTCACCCCCTTCCCTTTCGCCGTCTATAACAACAATCATTGGTTCATACCCTTTTCTCATTAATTGTTAAGGGTTTATCTTGAAAAGAAAAGGAAATAAATATCTTTTTGTCCGCATGTACTCTTACAAGTTGTGACGGCCAGGCAATGAATGTACCAATAGCCTTTTCGACCGTATGAATATCATCATCATCAAGTGGAATAGGTAGCTCTGCCTTTGGCTCATGAGCTACAGTAATCTTCACTTTCAGATGATCGTTACAAAGTGGTCTATTATGTAGTGTGGTATTTGGGATATTGAACACTGTAGCCCTCACTAAAAGGTGATAGGTGGGTGTTGACAGATATAAATCACAATCATTATCACCCTGTAGAAGATGAGTACAAAAAAATTATCAGTGTTTGACTGATTCATATTTCATGGGAACAATTATTAGAATATTTATTACCACGACTAAGAGAGTTCTTTGAAGTGAATGGCTCACCTCAAAGCTGGTGGGGGGTGGGTTGGGATGTTCATGCATCGATTGTTCTTGAGTTGTGTCTTCCCATTGCTTCCCACCCATAAAAGTTTCTAGCAACTCTCCCAGCCATTGTAATTGTTCTTTAAGGGTTGCTATTTTTTTGCTCATTTGTTCCAATTTTTCATCTGTATGATCCATTTTTTTCTTCTTCTCAACATATACTCAGGGTGTCACCCCAAACCCTACACCTCTGATGTGACCGTATTTTTCTAGCTGCTTCAAAGCCATCGATAATAGGTCTATATCAGCTATAGGAGTAGCTGATTCCTGGGACTATCAGATATAGGAAAATAACTAATTGTTTTTATTAAATAGAAATTTTAAACAAATTATTTTATCGTCGTGTCATACATACACCTATTTCCCACACTTTCTGTGTGTTCTCATCTACTAACGTCCCTTCTTTGTTCACACGTGCCTCCTTCCATAGCACATGATGTGGGATGGAAGTGCATTTGGTTTTAGACTCATCAATCTACATATAAACATAGAAAAATATTTATGATGTTGTTTATTGGAACCTAACAATATTATTGTAAATTTAAAATACATACCATTTTATTTTCTAATGAAGCGTACCCCATCCTTTCTTTACGATAGGGGTATGTTGGTTTTGAAGCACGTTCTTTATTTTCAGTACAAAGTTTTTGTTTCATAAATGAAATATTGACAATCAAATTGATGAATACAGGTTTCCTCAAACAATGTATTATCACTCACACTGTACCTGAAACTTCCCATTCCCACGACGGCCAATAAATGCATCCCATGCTTCTTGGGATATCAGGTGAGCATAGACAATGGGTGGGTGTGGGTTTATTTTACCTTTAGAATCATTGAGGTGACATCTTGTTAAAATAGTGCGAAAACCTTGATTAATCTTTCCTGCTAGCCTTAGTACATAATCCTTGTGCAAATCGTCTACTATAAATGTACTTTGAAAGAGATTGAGAAGAGTAAGACATTTTTTCATTATTTTATTTTCTAGTAAATTAAATAAATAAATTCATAATGTTACCGTAATTTTTTCCCAGATCACAGCCTTCAGCCCGGACACAACATGGTTCCATGAGTCTATGTCAATTAGCATGCTTTTCTGAGTGAAAACTCCAATGTATCTACTAAACATATCCTTGTTGGGATTCACATATTGGCCTCGTGCATTCCATCTGACTTCAAATTTGATGCCTTTGCTTTTCGCCTTAAGAATTTTGGCTAACATCGTCAAACTATGACGTACCTGTGATTTTGGCGACGCTGGTCCTTCATTCCTGACCATTTTATCGATATCAACATCATATATATGTTCATATGGAATGGTATCAAAGGCATGTGTTGATGGTTGTTGGACCTAAACACTAAGAGCAGCAGGAGCCGCAGCAGCAGGAGCAGCTGGAGGAGCAGCATGAGGAGCAACAGCAGCATGACGAGAAGTAGGAGCAACATGAGCTGCAGCAGGTGCTGCAGGAGCAACAGCAGCAGCAGCCTGAGCTGCAGAAGCAGCAGGAGCAGCAGCATTAGCAACAACATGAGCTACATGAGCAGTAGGAGCAACAGCTTCTTGAGAGACTTGTTCAGCCTCAAGGTTAGGTGCACAAGAATGTGCAGAAGTCATTATCTGTAAAAGTGTTTGAACAGTTAATTCAGATTACATAAATTCAGTAATGATAAGACAATAAAATGAGAAAACAAGATCTATATTACAAACAAAAAATAACCTATTTATTGAACTATCTTTCTTTTTTTCAATCGTTTAAGGGATTTGAAACCTCTATCGACTATCCAAATCCCTTCATTTTGGTCTCCTCTAACAAAAAAACATCATCTGCATTGGTACCTCTACAAAATTATTGCGACATACCACTAAAAGGATCGTCCTCAACTGAATTTTCATCAGAACCTTCAGTAGTTTTGGATGATAACAGAACAATCAACCACTTTTAGTTTGTGGGATCTTGATCATAAAAACTTGTACCACTTGTGATGCCATTATAAACTATTCATCTTTGTACCCTTCTTTACTAAAATCAACTTTCACAAATCCCCATTCATCTATTTTAACACCACTGTTGTTATTAATCCATTTTCATTGAAAAATCGTCAATTGGAATGTTGTATAATCCAACACCCATATTAGTTTGATAATGCAAAAGTATGACATATTTGCATAAATTGGATTTCTGTCCTTACTACCAGAAACAAGCATCGCTTCAGCCACTAGTGTAACTGCACTATTTTTCATTGTACTATCTTCATCATGTTCATCTGTATAGAATTTAAAACCATTTATTACATAACCACTGTAAGATAATACATACACACTTGGTCCATCGGATCGCCATTGAAGATGTTCTTAAATTGAATTCAGATTTTCATCCAACTGCTTAAAATTATGGTCCTGAAACCATCCTATAAATTGGTGATTATGTGTATCTGATAACCATTTTTCATCCCTCGATGGATTCAACTACCTAAGAATTTCATTGTGAGTTTCAATATATGGAGCAACTTCCCAACTGTTATAAAAAACATAAAGAAGAGCCTTCTCCCGATCTGTAATACTGATTGTCACAACTTCTCTTCCAGAAATTCCCTCACCCTCAATGCATCCAGTGTGACAAGATTTCGGGAGACCATTGCTTCCCACATCAGATAGGTATTCAGTACAAAATTCAATGGCTTCCTCAACAATATATCGCTCTACTATAAAACCCTCTGGACGACTTCAATTTTTGACATACCCTTTCAAAATCATTGTATAATTTTCAACAGGATACATCCATCTATAATGCACAGGACCACAAAGTCGAATCTCTCTCACCAAGTGAATCATCAAATGAACCATCATATCAAAGAATGTTTGCGGGAAGAACATTTCTAATTCACATAATATGATGACAATTTCATTTTCCATAGCTGGAAATTTCACCAGGTCTAAAACTTTACTACATATTGCTTCAAAAAAGAAGCAATGTTTGGTTAGCATATGACAAACATTCTTGGAACAAATGCAACATAAAGCTATAGGAATTAGATCTTGCATCAAAACATGGTAATCATGTGATTTCAATCCTTTTAACTTCAAATCATTAATTGACACAATGTTCTTGATATTTGATGAGTACCCCTTTGGAACCTTTACATCATTGAAGAAGTTGAAAAACCGATATCTCTCCTCCCTAGAAAGAGTATAAGTAGCTGGAGGAAGAAACATTCGATTTTCACCCTTCACGGGAGCCAACTCTTCTCGTATTCCCATGTCAACCATGTCCATCCTTGCCTTTATTCCATCTTTTGTTTTTCTAGTGGCATTTAGCAATGCTCTGATAATACTGTCACATACATTTTTTTCCACATTCATCACATGAAGAAAATTTCAGACGTACAAACAATTCCAGTATGGTAATTCAAAAAAACAGATCTCTTTTTCCAACCAATTTTCATAAGGTTATTCTAAAATGGTTTATCAAAAATAGTGTTCAGATCTTTTATTTTCTCAAACAGCTGATCACCTGTTAGTGGAGACAGTGTTGTGTGTTTTTCTGAACTTCCATTGAATGATGTCGTCCAAGATCGGTACTTATGCCGATGAGGTAGAAATCTATGATGTCCTAAAAACACATATTTAGAGGTATGTTTCAACCTAATTGATTCTGTATCTTCTTCACACATGGGACACCCTTAAGTTCCTTTAAATATATAGCCTGACAAATTTCCATAAGCAAGGAAATCATTTATTGTCCCATACAACATCGCTCTCAATGTGAAGTATTCACTTTTAAAAGCATCATACAACATTACACCTGAGTCGCACAATAACATCAAATCCTCGATCAAAGGATCCAGATAAACATCAATATCATTACCTGGTTGTTTTGGTCCTGATATAAGAATCGATAACATGATGAATTTCCACTTCATGCATAACTAGGGTGGCAAGATATAATTTACCAACATAACATGCCATGTACTATGAGTGCTAGTTTGAAAACCAAATGGATTCAATCCATATGTAGATAACGCAAGACGAAGGTTTCTCGGCTCTTTTCCAAATTCAGGATACTCATGATCAAATTTCTTCCATTGAGGAGAGTCGGCCAGATGATGTAACAACCCATCTTTATTTCTTTTATCTGCATGTCACGACAATTGTCTTGCAGTTTCTTCACTTCCATATAGACTCCTAAGCCTAGGAATGATTGGAAAGTAACATACAAAATTCATTGGATTGGATTTATCTTTCTTATATCGAGAAGCACCACTCTTTGGGCATTCTGTAAGTGAATTTTTCTCTTTGCGAAACAATATACAGTCTTTTGGGTAGGCATGTATTCTTTCCGAAATCATTCCCATCGAGCGTAGCATTCGTCTAGCTTCATATATCCGACTTGGGAGCTCATTATCTTCCGGGATAATGTCATTCAAGAGAAAAGTAGTTCCGTAAAACTTACATCACTCCATCTATTGCCTGCTTTTAATTTATACAACTTCAGTAAAACTGACAATGTTGTATACTTAGTGCAAGCAGCATACAATGGAGTCTTTTCACAACTCTTTAAATTATCAAACAATTTTGGACAATCACAAAGTTCATCTTGAATTTTATTTGTAATTTCCTCAATACAATCTTAATCATCATTGAAATCTGTAATCACATCCTCCATACGGTCTTCTTCATTATCCATATTTGTATTCATATCTGACGATCCATAAAATGTAATTTTATCCCAGCCAGTAGCTACATTCTCTTTTTCTCTGTGTTTATTCCAATATTTATAACTCTGATCTATTCCATGACATATCAAACGTTATTCTAACTCCTCTGGAGTAAGTTGTCTAGAATAACAACAATGTAAACACAGACAAAGGATTTGAGAAGGATCCTTTGTGTGATCCTTTGAAAACATGATGAACTCTTTCACTCCATTCTCGTACTCTATTGTTAAACGATTAACATCCATCAAATCTTTATTCATCTTCATCCTATTTGAATCTCAAATATTAGTATTTATAGTTTAAGTACACAAAAAAAGACTTCAAAATACAGCAGAAGAGGATCACTTCCTTATAAGGAGATCATGTAGTCTAACCTATAACCAAGATTCATAAAAAATAATATTAGATTCACTAAAAATATGATGATATATCACTCTATAAGGAGGATATAAGAGGATATAGAGGATTTCCAATCGATGAGAGATCCCCTTATCGGAGAGAAACCAAACGCATCCACTGGAGCTATCTGAGAAGAAGGGAGTTTGGAGGAGTTAAAATGACTCTTGTAATCCTTAAAGAATAAAGATTTCAAATAAGAGTTGTGTAGGAGAAAAAATAATATAAAATGGGGCTCATGGAATTTAAGATTATAAAAACATATACCACGTTTCAACCTCCCATGGACACGGAACAGAAAGGATTTAGACAACCATACTATGGTGTAGACTTCTTGTCATGAACTAGGCCTGGTTTCCATCCCACTTGACACCTAACCCAACTCATGGGAAGGTCCAAAGGGAATTACCATTCCCCATGGGTTATAAATAGTGCCTAGGCATTGATTAACACCTTTGGGAATGGGTTTTTCATGTAAAAAACCAAAAATATTACATAAAAATCAAATGCTATATCATAACCAAATTTCACAATATAATAGACCAAAAGATAACACTGCAATAGGGGATAAGCATTTAACAATTTCAACCAAAACCAAAATTACAAAAAAAAGGTAAGGGAACCAACAATACAACTAGGCCTCTATTAAACATGAGGGTCAACATCCCCATTCCACAACCAGTAACAATCACCAAAAGGGGAACTACTAGCACATATATCCACCATCACCACCAAGGGAACCTTGGTTTTTTTTCTCACTAAACCCTAACAACTATGGTAGTAAAAACATGTGTTTTTACTAGTTCATTATAGGTTATTTGTCCATCGAGTGATTTTATTGGACATTATTTTGATTAATATGTCTTTTAACATTTATGGAATGTGGTTTCAACAAATATTGAGTTAAACAATTTACTTAAATTCATTTCATTGATTATTGGGGAGTGTATGAGTTTCTAAAATTTATAACTTATTAAAATATTCCAATGTTTGATATTCATGATGGGTTTTATAATTTTTTTGAAATTATATCCAAACATGAAACAATGAGATTACAGTAGTTTTCATGTTTTTTGATTCAATAATAAATAAAATTCAGAAGTTAGTTGTTCCTATAAAATCTAATTGGAGATCTAAATATGAGTTTTATTATTTTTCCTAATTATTAAATAATTACATTAATAAATTGTTCAAAGTAAAAATGTTTTTATTATTTTCAACTCTTTTTATGGAAAGATTTTTATAATTTCAAAAGAATATATTAGATTTCTTGATGAGGAATATGTGATTTAAAAATGTTTTAAAAGGAATGATTTCAAATATTATTTTTCAAAGGATGGTAAATAATAAGGATTCTAATGTTTTTTCAAATTCCTTTTTGGAATTTTTATCAAATATTTTTACATTATGCTTCTGACATCCTTAATTGTAGATCCTTGGAATAATTATGTCATATATTGACTTGTACCCATTAATGGGATGAATTTAATTTCTGTGTGAGGCATGGATGTATAGGAGAACTTGATTATTTATTAGGATGGTTTTGGATGTTATTTTAGATTTATTTGTTATGTTTTATTAATAATACCTATAGTTTTTTAGTGACATAATTTTTTATTATCTCTATATAATTGATGGTAAGGGAAACATAGGTAACTATATGAGACATCATGTTATATGATAAACTAGATTAGACTACTACACTGACTAGTGTACCCAAGTGTAGATTAAAATCATATTGTTGGAGTTCCCCAATAAGATAAATATAGTAACTTAATGTCTTATAATTTATGGAATTAGATATATTTTGGTAGATGATTCCATAAGTTTATAATATTAGAATGTATCATGTTTTGAAAAAGTGTTTTTCCAATGATGATGTTTTGATTTATAATTATATAATATGGTCTATTAATGACATATTCATTATAATTATCCCCTTTTTATAACCATTATTTGTAACACCATTCATATAGTCAAATGTAGCATCCTATTATCTGCATTCATTTAATTACATTCTAATTACTTGTTTTCCTCTTAAATTAGGTGTTTCACGGTACTCCTAAGGGTGGAGAGAATTAGTTTGGGAAGGTTTACTAAATTTTGGTGATGTATTATTGTTTGAATTAATGTATTCTAGGTATAAATGAGTTTATGGGGTTGGGTTATTCTCCATCCCTAGGATTCCATTGTGCTCAATTCCACCCCTATATAAAATTATATCTATTTTATAGAATCACACTTCCAATAATAGAAATACACATGAAAAACAACCATTTACAATAGTCATGTCATTATCAAACCATTACGCACAACAAAAAAATTGGAAGACATGTTTCCCATAACCCAGAAAATTTATAAAACCATTTTAGAACCAAATAAATCATATTAAACACCTAAAACAATGTCAAATAACAAAACAACCTACCTATTTCTTGATATCATCACAAAACCAGAATGAAACCACCAACTGTACTAAGGAAAGGCCCTAAGGATGCAATTAAACAAAATAACCATAAAGATTTAACACAAATAAATTATTCAACCAACAACAAGAACAATATTGAAAAAATATTGGGAAAACATGCCTTGGGAGGTCCGGAAAACCAAAGAGGGATTTGCGGGCGTTAGAGGTCCGGCAAACAGAAGAGGGCGTTGTGGGCGGCGGAGGTCCGGAAATGCGAAGCGAGGGTAGCCGACATACGACAATAAGAATCCGAGCGTTGTAGGTGGTGGAGGTCTGAAAAACCAAAGGGGCGTTGCGGGCAGTAGAGGTGCGACAAACAGAAGGGGCGTTGTGGGCGGTGGAGGTTCAGCAAAGAGGAGTGAGGGCGGCGGAGGTCCGGTAAGAGAAACATGGGTGGTAGAGGGGAGTCTCAGGGTTCCACTACCGTGAGAGCTTTAGGTCACGATAAAATGAGGGCACTATGTGACCGACTTTATAGAAAACAGACTAAGGTTTTATCAGCTCTAAAAAAGCATTGATAAAGACTACCTTTATCTGCGATTTTTTAGCACTGATAATGGTACTCTTTATCAGCGCTAAAATTTTAGCACTGATACAAGATTTATTTATCAGCACTTTTCTAGTGCTGAGAAAGATATCCTCTATCAGTGCTAGAAAAGCGCTGATAAAGACACCCTGTATCAACACTAAAATTTTAGCGTTGATACAGGGTAACCTTTATTAGCGGTTTTCATTAACGCTGATATAAGGGGGTGCTTCCCGTTCCCATATTTGTAGTATTATTACTTATTATTCCTTAAGATTGTAAGGTTTAAATCTCTTTAGAAGCTATATTTTGAGTCATAATAACCATTTATATACCCATATAAATTGTTATTAGTAAGTAATAATTAAAATTTAAAGGATTAAAATTATTTAATAGGGATATACATTGGTTGTCATAATATTTTTATAAACCAACATGAAAGGATTTATAGAAAGTGTAACTTTTTAGGCATATGATCCTAGAATCCCGTTGATAGAAAAACATTAGGATAAAACTATTCTTTGGAATTTATTATCCCAATTAGTCTCAAAATAATCCTTCTTATTATTTAAATTTTACTTTTTATTCAATTAATTTATATAGGAGATAATTAAAAATGTTATAATTTAGTTACATGTTTTAAAATTTTCATTTCAATAGATCAAATATCATTTATCATGTGGGAGGAAATAAATCTTGTACCATATTATTATTCCTTGATTTAGTCATAAATATAATCTAAACATATAGTTTTAATGATTTTTAAATATTTTAATAAATTCAACTCACTTTTAAGAAACTATTTGATATATACAACACCATTTCATTTCTCCAAAAATTCTTTGGATCATGGTATCGTTGTGATATGATTTCAGAAGATAAATTCAATCATCTATTTTGAAATGGTAAAATAGCCAATGAATTTCCCATTTATATATTGGATATTTTCTATTCATACTGAATAATGAAGAAAATATCAAAAATGTTTAGAAAGACCATGTTTATTTGAATAAAATGTTTGTATTACAAGTTATCAGTCAATAAGAGAAAATTGCGGGGACATGATTTTTAAGGGGGGTAGAATGTAATCACCTATAAATTTATTCTTTCTAAATATATAAATTATTGTGACATTTTAGTAACTTAGTATAATATAATACACCTACTAGAATAGAAAAAAATTATTTCATTATTTAATAATAATAAAATAATACTCGATTAAAAACCAATTATTATAACAGGAATTAATTTTCAAAAGAACAATACACATTATGTGTAAATATGAACCTGAATAACTAGGAATTGTAAATAGATATAAAAATTTAAGAATAATAAATTCACTAAAATTAATTAAATATGCTTAAAATAAACCAAAAATATCACCCATGCTATAAATATTGTAAAAAATAAAGATAATCATTTTTAAAATGATATAAATCATCTAAGGATGTGTAAACCCTTTATAAGAGAAGTAGTGAGCGACGATGTGGGAATGAAGGTGTATCTACAGGTAAATTTTATGGTTTTCATTTATGATTTTTGGCCAATATGGTTAATCAGTATTATGACCATTATTCAATAAAACATAGGGTAAATATTATTTTTGGTTATATAGATGCATTTAAGTGACTGTCAATATTATTTTTAATATATAATAAACATTGTATTATCTTTGGATATTATAAACAATGTTTTTTAAAAATATGTTTCATGGTAAATAAATAAGTTTTAAATAAAAGTTATTTTCATGAAATAATGTTATAAAATAATTTTTAATGATAATATATTTTAATGGAGCTCTAAGTAATTTTTATAACGGTCAGAATGTTTACTACGTTGTAAAAATTATTAATTTTCTATAATTTTTTTATACATTAAAACTATAATATTTAGAGAATAATTTGATAAAATAAATATCATTTTTTAAATCAGTGCATCAAAATTATCCTAGGGTGATTTGTTTTAGTTTTCTAAGAAAGTGGTTTTTTTGGTGGAAAAAGTGAAAATTAACATTTTATGAGCACTGTGATTTTATGAAAACCTTATAATGTGAACATGATTAAAACACGTATGTAACATTTTACTCAACAATATTTACCTCTAATAAGTATAAAATTAATTTAAAAATATTAATTCTAAATTAAAAATTTATAGTTTACATTTTACAACCAAAAATTATATTTTTGAGATAAAATTTATTTTTGGTTTGTGGGCATTAAATGGTATTAATATAATGTAAGTTTCTATTTGGGGAGGCTTTGAACATAAAACCACCCTATTTAACTTATTAATATTATATAAAATTGGTTTTAATTCATTTCACACAAAATCAGTTGGCTTGTATAATAAAATGACCAAAATCTAATCTTTTATACCCACCCCTCCTAAAGTATAAATACCCCAGATTACCTCATAAATCTCCACAAAAAAGCATGAATTATCTCACAATATCCCTCCCAATATTTTGTACAACTTAGTAATAAGGTTATAAGTAGTCCCTATAAATTTTAAAGAAGAATCCTCCCAACATAAGGGTTTTTACCATCCCCCTCTTTCCTTTTTAAGTTCATTACCTTCGCTATATTATAAACTTAAATTTATTTTTATTATTTTTTTATTATTTTTATTCCATGGTATTATTTTTAATTTTATATGTTGTAAGTGATAATTTATTTATTTCCTCTTATTATATCATTTTTCCTAGGCCACAACCATGCCCAAGTAATGATCTCCAATATTCCTCTTTCATTTTCAATTACAATTCCTTTGTCATATTGTCTTTTAAATTTCATTTTCATATATATAAATAATTTTAATTACACTTTATTTTCATCCATTTTAAGTATTATCAATAATAAATTACTTTTCCCCTCTCATTATATCCTTTTTAAAGATGTTATAATACTTATAATATCCCATAGCCATTAAAATCAATCTAAAATTTTGGTAAAATAAAAAGTGTTGCATTTTAAAATAAATGAAATCCTTGTATGGATACAATAATTGGATATAAATCTCGAACATTTTTACATAGGTGTAGAAACCTAAAAAATGGTGCATTTTTATTTTAATTGATCTTCACCTAGTGCACAAAAACAGGTCTTTCTACATACCTAGTTTGACATACTTAGAGGATATTCTTGGGATAATTTACATGCTCTTTAAAAAGTCATTATAAAGGATTTATCAATAATTTCATTAGCTCCATCCTTTTAGAATTCATGTACACTCTACCTATACACATTAACACCTTAGTCCTTCTGAACACCTAATGATTACAATCTCATATCCCTCACTTATTAAGGGAGTTAATTTATACAATTGTGAAATCCCTAGTTCTTCCACAAAGGATTTCACCTAGATATCATTATTAATTATTTATTGGGTAAAATAATTTCATACCAGATAATTAAATATTTTATTTGGAAAATAACTTGAATGATATTCCTCAATAAGAAAATAATGCTAAGTATTAATGTTGTTTGTTCTTAAAATATTATACTTGAAATTATTCAGTTTGTGATGGATTACATTGGAATTTTACATGACTGGTGGGGAACAAAATTATATAGGCCCTTAGTGCCCTGGTGGGTCTCACCAGACAACTAATATATGGTAATGTGGGAATCCTTACCCATTATGTAAGAAGTCATGGAATAAGGCCTTTAAGGTTTGTTTAAGATATCTGATATTATTCATTCTAATCACTACATGTTCAGTTGTTTATATCCTATCATATATTCATTGTTATGTCATACATGGATTTTTTTACTCTCTCTATTTTATTTAATATGGAAATATTCAGTTTACTTATTCATGTATCCTTTAATTACATGTTCTGTTATTATTATCCAAGAATATATTCAATATTATGTTGACCATGGATTTTTTTATTCTCTCAGTTTCATTTTATAGGGCATAACTCTTTTTATTTATTCATTCCATAATTTTTATTTATAATTTATTCCTCTATATGAACCCCCCGCCCCCTATTGGGCATCTTATCTCACCGTTTATATTGTTTCTAATTTTCCTCCGTGAACCAATCAGAGAACAATATATGAAAAAAGGATCGTAATGAGAATAATAATGTTTTCATGTTTTTAGATGATCTATTTTTATTTTCAATGTAATATAAACCTAATTTATGTATCTAATTTCCTAATGCTACTAAAGTGTTGAATCATTTTTATTGTGATCTGTGTTCCAACGTGATAAAATAATCATTGGCACTAGGGTGCTAGATTTGGGGTTATTGAATCATGACACTATGAATATGGGGAATGGGGAATCTTGAGGACACTGAGGGAGGTTTCTCACAAGGTCTATAACATTAGGAGTGATTGTGCCACTTCTATGTAGAGAAATTTTAAATCACATGTATGTTATTCAATAAAGTAATTAGTCAAGTATTTTTAAAGTAATAATTTATATAGTAAAATTTTTAGAGAAGATTTGCAATTTTTTACTATGGATTTTAATGAAATTTAGAGTGGAGGTTTTTGAATGATTTTTTATAATTTATGAAGTAAATTTACTCTATAAATAACGATAGATTTATTTCAATGGTGTATTTTTACTGGGAGAATTTAGATTATTATGTAACGTCCCGACCCGAATTCCACAAAACCGGTTCTCCGAGACGGTGGGTTAGAAGACCTCAAATGTTCCAACCTGTATGCCAGAGGCTACCAACTAGTAGAAAAAAAGTAGTGTGTGGTAATATGGAGATTCTTCCCTCATATCAGAGTAAGAAATAGCAAAACAATAGATAAGTATCATACACAATTGTAATTAAAGAGTGCAGAAGTAATAAACAACCGAATATAATTTGTTGTAATAATAAATGAAATGCTCTAAAATCCAAAATAGGTATTCCATACAATACAATAGTTTTCACCCACTGGGACAACCATATATATAAAAGTACAAAATAAACTCAAATTAAAATTACAGGGCCCTACTACTAACTTTGATCCAACCCACATACCCGATATCCAGACAATGTCAAACTGCGCCAGCCTGATCAGTTGAACCACTCAAGGATAATTGCTCGATCATGCAACATTGGGCCTCATCCCTATTCACCATGCAACTCATTATCAACCTGAAAAGCATACATTAGGTCGACACATACACCAAGGTGCACGTGCAGGGGTGATAAATAATTTTAGTAGGACGCCCCAATAAGAAAACTTTAAATCTGATTCTAAAGTCATTGTAAAAGCAGTGTGCTCAGCCTAGCTCAAGAACAACCAAAAAGGTAGTAAAACCAATGTGAAGCCACAATCGAACCCAGGTTCTGTAATCCCTCTCATCTGGGAAAGTTCCCCAATGGATGTCCGTAAATATATACGTAGCCATATATAGTAACATACCTATACATATACATATATATATATATATATATTAATTAGTAACTGAATCAAATAACATGGAACCACATCAGTAGTCGATCGTTGGGTCTATAATCCCGATCATCTGGACATCCTATGCAAGGGCATTGAGTTGGATGTCGTGAAACTCAAGCTGTGTATCATTAAGTTGATCTCTGGGTTCGTAATCCCATCTACATGTACCTACTTTGGAAAATTACTTAATTATATATTTGAGAATGCTATGTCATCATAGGGGGATACTCATCCTACAACTGGGTTCACCCATACTCACCTATATTCCCTAGAACAAGGATATCGTATACTGATGGTCAATCCTATGAATAAGGATTATATATACCAATGGTCAATACTATAAGGAAGGATACTTTATACCGATGGTCAATCCTATAAATAAGGATATCGTATACCAACAATAAATCCTATAAAGAAGGATTCTAGGTAGTAAGTCCGGATATCCTATAAAAGATAACTGAGTCATAATCCATGCTACCCGGGCCTGAAATCAAGTCCAATGTATGAGCCCTAGGTCTCATTCCATAGGCGTTCATGACATTCGAAACTCATATAATCCCTAAGGGTCTTACCCTTAGGCAATTTGTGAAGTGGGAACTCATATGTGAGATTCCATGCTACACCCCTCGAGTCTCGTAACTGATATGGAAGAGATTAATCATTCAAATAAAAGGCTGAGGAGATCATAATCATCCCCACCAATTGGGAGTGCATAATATACCACGATTCATGGGTAAAAATGCATGTATAATGAGAGAAATCACAAGTGAGTCATCATGATACACCCCTCAAGTCTCGTAACTGATGCATAAGAGCGTAATCATTCTGATAAAAGGCTGAGGATATCATAATCGTCCACACCACTCAGGATTAATAATATACCATGTTTCTTGGGTCTCCATGCTCGAAATCGAGGAGAGCATAATCATCCTCATCATATATCATCCAGCATATGAGTCCATCCAAGGTATTCCTACTACAGTAATCCAAGTATCACTAAAGGTTTTCTATAAACATCAAGTAAGGATCAACAGCTGGATACCAGGAAGTACCTCTGGTCATCCAAAAATATATATATATATATATCACAATATATACATATGTACATCCATTCTCAATATCCATGTACCAGGAAGTACTTCTGGGTATCACTAAAATATTAGAAATAATAAGGCTCAGAAGACAAATCTCATGTAATAATGTCTAAGCATCCCAATAAGCAATACAGATCCCATGAAGAACATCTGAGCATACCAACAAAAAGAAAGATGCCTTGTGTCAGGTTCAATAGCCACCAACTAGGAAGAAACTTTGAATAAAATCGATGCATCATCAAAACCATGTCGGATATAAAAAAACAGGTGAGGGTATCCCCAATGCCCAACCCAACAGTCCAGCCGTAGACCCATGGGATTACCAGTTTGGCAAGGGTTCTAGGAAACACCCGAACCCCATCTCTACCCAAACCCGACATAACATCTTAGGTTCAGTCAAACAATGTTCACCCATTAGGTCCCTCGAGTCAAACACTAAGAGGAATACTACTCATAATCCTCCAAGTGAACACCCAAGTAAGGTGTCCTACAAGGGGATCCCTAGATCGGAATGTAAGAAAACGCATACCTGAGGGGATCCTAGAAACAAAAACTCTCACTGCCTCATAGACTAGAATATTACGTCTCACAAGGGGAACATCCACAAAATCATAGATCATGAGAGATTTCTCAAAGCTCATCTCATATCAAAGGTCTCAACTAGGTTGGTCCGAACACCAAACCTATCATTAACATTCATGTCTCTCACTCATAAGATGAATGGAAATGATAACTAGAGGAAGAACCTATCTATTTAGATAGAAGCATCAAACCACCCACTTGTAGCCCTTAAAACACTCCATAGGTTTCACCATTGCAATCTATGTGGAAAACTACTCAGAATGGACTAATTTTTGGTCCAATTCTAACACCAAGTTGAAAAGGCATGAAAACCCCTCAAAGGGTTGAAAAAGGGCCAGTACACGGCATATAGCCTCGGTACACGGGGTGTACTCCAACCACGCCACATGGGAATGTACCCTCACCAGCCAGGGTGTGTAAACTCCCCAGGTACACAGCATGTAAGGAGTGTACATGGTGTGCACCCGACACGAGGTACCTTCCCATGTCCCTTAAGCAGCCAAGCTAGACACTTGTCCAGATCGTGTACTTATACAGAGTGTGCTCCCCTGCATGGGGTCGGGCAGTGTACTACTACATGTCCATGTACCCTTACATGAGAAGGCATGCCTGGGTACACGACTACATGGTTGAGTACCAGTACACGATGTGCACACCCCTGCATATATCATGTACTCCCAAAACTTTATCTTCCCCAATTGAGAAGAACACAAAGCGTGTTCCTCTAAACCACACACCATGTAACCTGGGTTTCCTGACGAGAAAACCCTCGGATCACCCAAATACCTCATTTTTATCCCAAAAGTAAGGGATCTTGCCACTAGGGGACTCATTCAAGAATAATAAGGCTTTTAAATTTTGAAAATGATGAATCAATGGGGATCTACAACGAATCTTAAAAATGACCAACCTTCGGGCAGAAACCACCAAAGCTTCAGTTGATTTCACTGACCACAGATGCCATAAGCCGACTCAGCTCGTCAGGGGATTCATGGTAGTACCCTTCATCCCTTATCTCCACCTCTTTATCTCCATTTCTCTTTTCTATCTTAGGTAGTGGTGAAGTAGAATCCATGTGAGGCATCTGTGAGAAGAAAGAAGGAAAAAAGAGAAAAAGAAAATAAAAGGAAGAAAAGAAAAAAGAAAACAAAGAAGAAGAAAAAGGGTCCCAGGCCATCCCCTATGCCCACTAAAGTTTATCTCTTAACTAGGATAAAATACACATTCCAGGATCAACGATGGAGAAAGAATATCAATATGAAACTCCATTTAAATGTTATTTTTGAACGAAAATGTACAAATAAATTAATATTTAATGTAATAAATATTAATTATTAATTATTCTACCAAAATTTAAACGGCTAGATTTTACACCAAACTCATATCCTAGGGTTAACACCATATTATGGGTAAAATAGAGTGGTAATAAATATTATCTGAGATCATCTTATAGGGTAAACAGACCATTTCACCCCCTTATGAGCATTTGAAGGCAAAAAATCAAATTTATGCTCCAAAAAACTTTTTGGAAAAGCAAATGTGCTTAAAAACTCCCCACCATAAACCTTCTTGTCCCAGAGAAGCCTGATAAAAGGACCATCAGCCATGCTCCCAACCCAATCATCTGCACAACCAAGCTATTTGGATTGTCCAACTACCAGCATTATAGAATTAACAACTTCCTTCTACACAAAAGACATTTAACTGCAATCGATCTGATAGTCCCCACCATAATAATACCCTTATCATCCTCTTAAAAAACCCCAATCACAACATCTCATGGAAAATGCCAAATTTCAACTGAAATCGAGGGTCCCCTACCTCAAACAGCCAATGGTTTCCTTACACTGCTCCTAGAGCGCAACCGCAATAGGTTCATTCCTCAATAGATAAGAACAATAAGAAATAAAAATGAAAGGAGATTGATGTAGGAACAAATCTCTATCATCATACTCAAGATGAATCAGGATAGAGCATGATCATCACTTATAGGATTACACTGAGATTCTATAAAAATGTGTGTATAGATCCCTCCAAGACACACTCACATCCTGTAAAAACCTAACAAGGATTCAACCATGATTCAACCGTCACATAGTAACCCATCATTTAACAATGTCACCTCTACCATGGAGGGACATTTCAACAGAACATTCAAGGTCAAAACCCACAACAAGTCTTAAAACTTCGGTCCTCGAATTTTACCTGGTCACTCGCCGATTTAGATTCAAACAACACCATTTTCAACAAGAATGTATCCTAAACACCCAACCCATATACATGGCATCGTTCAAGTCAAAGGAATCTACCCACACTCTAAATAAATTATCAATAGTGGAAAAATTGGTCGACCATGTGAGGCCCCCAAACAGTCCTTCCCATCGAAGCTAGCCTCGAAAAACAAGCATGCTAGGTGCTTTGTTAAAAGCTGAAGGCATCAAATTACCTAACACTAAACTCGAGAACCTACCATGAATCAATCACAAAATGAGTATTAAACCAAGCTCCCTGCCAAAAAAGACATCAGAAAACATTGGACAACCTTTCAAGTAGGCTACCCTAGAACAAAACAGATGTCGACCTACAAGGGTCTGAGTCTAAATGAAGGTTCAGTAGGTCTCCCACCTATCCCTACATAAAAAGTCTCAAAACAGGGTCACATGGTCCAAACTCTAAAAACATGTAAATATCACAATGAACAAAAAGGTCAAAACTCGAAATACAGCCTACTAGGGACCAGATCCTCTCTAAGCATTCCTAAAAGGAACTGCTCCCTAGAGGTCACAACCAAAGATGAAGAGAAAATATAAAATGACACTCATTAGGTATCTGTATGTGGAAAAACCCCATGGAGATCCATTTAACAAGAAAATACTTGGAATCTGTCAACATCATACTCAACGATTCGAATATATAACCACATACCTAAGAAAAAAACCCAACAAGGGGTTAAAAATAAAGGTATCATGTCCATATTGACCTACCAGGGTCACTACATAGGAGGTTCATAAAGACTGAGTTGTCATCCTCTCAAAAAAAATGTCTCAATGTAGACCCACATGACCTACTATCAGAGTAAAAAGTATATGTAAGTAGACCCAAAGGTCTTAGTAGTCAGTAAAAACACATACTATAAGGCCTATTTGTTGTGAATCCTACATGCCTAGTATGATGCATGATATGCCTCTTTCCTTTGTCATATAAGAGTAAAAATCCATCTATGGCCACTTACCATTGTCCAAGAGCTAGAGATCCACAATAAATAATAACAACCAAACAACATGTGCATCTCTCTACGTGAAATCATATACAATTATAATATCGTAAATTAGAACATCAATCTCAATCCCTTGAAACTAAGACTTCTTACTAGAACAAGTGTTCTCGACACACCAGTCTGATATCAATCACAGGTTCCAACACATTTATAATACTCTTTTCTACCATATACCAAATAATATATACCATGAAAATAAAACTACTCTGATGCCACCATGTAATGTCCAGACCCAGATGCCACTATACCGGTGCTCTGAGCCGGTGGGTTACAAGGCCTCAAGCGCGCCTCCCCATATTCTATAGGCTGCTGACTAGCAGCGAGGGACTAGAGTGTGATTTTGGGGAGCCTATTCCCTCATATCAGTGTAATAAATAGCAGAAAAATGGATATATATCATATATAGTGGAACATAAATAGAGTGTGTAAGCATTATAAAACTAGATAGAACATGTTGTAATAATAAATGAAATGATGTAAAACCCCAAAAAATTATTCCATTCAATACAACACTGGCCACGCACTAGGAAAACCATATAGATACAAGTATAAAAGAAACTAAATGTCAAAGTATAGGGATCTACTACTAACTCTGAGCCAACCGACATACCCAATCACTAGACACTGTTGAACTGCACCAGCCCGATTGGTAGAACCACTCGAGCAGCTCTTCTTGATCATGCATCACTGGGCCTCAGCGCTATCCACCACGTAACTAATGCTCAACCTAAAAAGCAGACATAAGGTCTACACGTACATCGAGGAGCATATGCAAGGGTGAGAAATAATCTCATTAGGATACCACGACAATAACCCAATAAATGTGCTGCAAAAGTGTATGAAAAAGCAGCATGCTTATCCTAGCTGAATCACAACCCAAATGGTAGTAAAACCTATGTGAAGCCATAGTCAACCCTAGGGTCCATAATCCCTATCATATGGTTAAGTGCTTCCATGTATTTCCATAACTATATACGTACACATGTATAATACCATACATATACATATATAAATATTTATGAATATTCATTGGTATGTGAATCAAATAACATGAAACTACAACAGTAGTCAATCCCTAGGTCTGTAATCCTGATCATCTGGACATCCTGTGCAAGGGAATTGAGCTGTACATCATTCCACTCACGTCCTGTATCATTAATTCAATCTATAGGTTCATAATCCCATTGACATGTACCTACTTCAGGCAATTCCAGAAATATATCTTTTAGAAAGCTACGTCACCAAAGGGGGATACTCATCCTACACCTGAGTTCACTCGTACACACCTCCAATCACTATAACAAGGAAACCATATACCTATGGTCTACACATTAAATAAGGATACCATGTAATGATGGTCAATCCTATAAGTAAGGATACCAAATATTGATAGTCAATCCTGGAAAGAAGGAAATCCTATACAGACAGTCAATCTGGTAAAGAAGGATTCTAAGGAGCACATCCTGAAATCCTGTAAAAGGTCACTGAATCAGTCTCCATGATACCGAAGCCTATAAATCCAGTCCAATGTCTGATCCCTAGGTCTTGGTTTATATGTAGTCATGACATTTGGAAATCAGAAAATCCCTAAGGGGCTTACCGTTAGGCAATCTATGAAGAGAGAACTCATTAGTGAGACACCATGTTATACCCCTCAATTATCGTAACTGATATGGAAGAGAATAATCATTATGATAAAAGTATTAGGAGACCGTATTAATCCCCACCACTCAGGAATGCATAATGTTCCATGATTCTTGGATCATCATGCCCCTATAAAAAGAGAACCCACTAGTGAGTCGTCATGCTACACCCCTTGAGTATCATAACTGATGCGGAAGTGTGTAATCATTCTGATAAAAGGCTAAGGAAATCGTAATCATCCAACCCTCATAAGTAAAAATGTACCATGAGTCTTGGGACTCCATGATTGAAATCAAGGGGAGTGTAATAATCCTCATCATATATCATCCAACCTATTATTCCATCCAAGGAATTCCTACTATTGGAATCCAAGTGTCACTCAAGGTTTACTGTAAACATCATGTAAGGCACGACATCTAGATACCAGGAATCACCTCTGGTCATCCCAACAAAATATATATATCACTATATATGGATATATACATCTAGGATTAATATCCAAGTCCCAGGTAGTACTTCTAGGTATCACTAAAATATCATAAATAACATGGCACAGAAGCCTAATATCAAGTAAGCATGTCTAGGCATCCCAATAATAAATAGAAATCCCAAGAAGAACATTTGGGAACCCCAACAGAAAGTAATACACCTCGCAAGAGGCTCAAAATCCACCAACCAGAAAGAAGCTTTAACTAACATCACTGCATTAGAGAAACCAAGTCAGATATAAAACAATGGGTGAGGGTGGCCAAAACACCCAACCCAAAACTCCGGCCACAGCCTCATGGGATTACCATTTCAGTATGGGTTCTAGGTGACATCCAAACACCATCTCTACCCAAACCCGATTTAACAGCTCAGGTTCGGTCAAAAAATATGGACCCTCTGGGTCCCTCAAATCAATCACTAAGAGGAATACTACTTGGGATCCTCTAGGTAAACACATAGGTAAGGGGTCCTAAAAGGGGATCCATAGATTGACATGTAATAAAACGCATCCCTCAAGGGATCCATAGAAGAAATAGGCCTCATGGCCTTATAGACCAGAAGATTATGTCTCACAAGGTGAATGTACTAAAAATCATAAATCATAGGAGATAGATCATAGTTCATTTTAGATCAAAGGTTTCAACTAGGTTGGTCTGAATAACCAAGCTATCATTTACGTTCATGTATCTCCATCATAATATTATTGGAAATGATAAATGGAGTAAAAACCTCTAAATTTATATAGAAGCCCCAAACCACCCACTAAGAGTCCTCAGAAGGCTCCATGGGTTTCACCATCATGATGTATGAGGAAAACTACTCAGAATGTACTATTATCTGGTCCAATTCTGACAATGAGGTGAAAGGACATGAAAAATCCTCAACGAGTTGAAAAAGGGGTAGTACACAGTCTGTAGCCATGGTACACGATGTGTACTCCCACCACACCACATGGGAGTTTACCCTCGTCGACTTGGGCATGTAAGCACCATAGGTAAACAACGTCTATGGAGGATACACGACATGTACCATACATGGGGTACCAACACATGTCCCTTAACCTGCCTAGTCAAATACATAGCCTGGTCGTGTACTTATAGACGATGTGCTACCCTGCATGGGGTCTGGTCATGTACTCCTACACGGCCATATACCGTTACACGGGTAGACATGCCCAGGTACTCAGCTACATGGCTGTGTTGCAGTACACATAGTTTACACCCTTTTACATGGTGTGTACTCCCAAAACATTGTCTGCCCTGAACAAGAAGAACACATGACATGTTCCCCAAAACACACGTCGTGTAACCTAAATTTCAAAAGAGAAAACCCCAAAATTTTCCCAAATCCCCCATTTTTGTCCCCGAAGCAACTGATCTGGCCACTATGGGCCTCATAAAAGTATAATAGGGTTTTAAATTTTAAAATGAAAAATCTATGGGGATCTATGGTGAATCTTAAAAATGGACTCCCTTTAGGTGGAAACCGCCGAAGCTTGGGTTGATTTCACCATCCACAGACGCCATATGTTGACTCAGTGCATCAATGGCTTCACAGTGGTACCATTATTCCCTTTTCTCTATCTATTTATCTCCCTTTCTCTTTACTCCATTAGATTGTAGTGAAAGAGAATCTGAGAGAGGAATCCGCAAGAAGAAAGAAGGAAAATGAGAAAATGAAAAGAAAGGGAAGAGAAGAAAAATAAAAGGAAAACAAAGAAAAAGGAGATCAGGACTACCCCGATACCTGACTCCTGTTTATTCCTTGACTAGGATAAAATTCCTAATCCTGACACAACGGCGAAGATGGAATATCAATATGATGATTTGTTTAAAATTTATGGCTGAACGAATATGCAAAAATGAATTAATATTTAATTTAGTAAATATTAATTATTAATTATTCTTCCAAAATTCATACGGCTTGGATTTCTTCAAAACTCATATACTATGGTAAACACCCTTTCTTAGGACCAATGGAGTGGTCATAAAAATTCTATAAGATCAACTACTAGGGAAAAAAGACCATTTCATCCACTTACAAGCATCTCAACACAAAAATTAAAATCTCTTATCAAAACTAAAGTTCCGAAAAGCACGGGTCCTTAAATATTGTTCCTCAATATTTGATTTATCCTTCAGTATTTTCACACACCACATATTTTCAATATAAACTATTTATTCATTATTTCACTCATTTATCTCTCTCTCTATCTCTATACTATTATCTTCATTATGATCTCTATCACAAACAATAGTGAGTGGCTAACATGAGTCCCGATCTTAGGGATGTAACATCCCACCCCTAACCCATTGGCCTTGGAATATGAAGTGGTTCTACAGAACTTATTTGAAATTTAATAGACACCAAAAGATAAAAATAAATTCTATTGGATTACAAAATCATTTTGGGATAATTTTCCATTGAACATACATAACTTGTAAGAGAAAAAAATATAAACAAAATCATGATACTATATGATATTTGAAAGAAAACCCAAAAAATCAATATCCATGATAAATTAATAAATTAGAGTAATAGTAGAAAGAAACATAAAATATATCTAAAAAAAATACATCCCAATATATTGACACCAACGTGAAACCACTACAAATATCTAACCCAAAAATATCTCAGATCCACCCACCATCACCAAGAGCACAACATCATGATGCTCAGATGGAGAAATATGATACCTTCCCCTTTCCCGTATCATTATAATTAAGGATAATATATCCACCAAGTGTATATAAAGTGGGTGAGTATATTTACGCAACAATAAATCCTCCAGAAGATCCCCACACACACCACTAAGACTAGAACAAGTAGCATAATTTATAAAAAATAAGTAGGGGATTTATCAAGAGTGTTTCATATATCAAAATAGTTTATAACAAAAGAATAATTTATTAATAAATAAATTATAAAATAGAATCATAAAAAATAATTTTTTCAAGTAGTTAATATTTTATTTCCTCTTTTGATACCCATTCCACATACCCATACACAAATTCATGCATCCAATATTATAGTCCCAATACTCATGAGTGATAATTCATCCTCTATACCAATTAATCACTTAGTAGTGTGCCTTCATGGCATAATTGGCATAGGAATGAAAGTATAAATCCAACAAGAAAACACATAATACAATCATGAAAACACACCAACCCATGTATACTAAGTTCTCTTTTAATCACTATTTTAGAAACCATTGTCCTTTTAAATATTTTATCAAAAAGATATTGAGCATCACCAAAATATATTGTTTTAAATCCAATAAAAAAGGGGTTTCTATAATATGAATTTGAAAATATTTCCATTGAAAATAAAAAGAAATAAATTTTATAAATCCAAGCCTTAAATTTTTAGATAAATTGGATAGAAAGTGAAACCCCACCTACCTACAAAGGATTCCGTTTACAAAGTAACACACAATGATCTTTTTAGATCCAAATTACTTCTATGTTTTATTCAACATATCCAAAATGAATATAAAAAAAACATGTTTTTGACATTTGATCCATTCATAATATATTAAATATAAGGTTATTTCTATGTGATATGAGTATAACAATAAGGTGGACATAGAGATAGATACTTACCTTTGATTCCTAGATCCAATGAACAAAGATTTATTCAAACCAACCTCTAAAAGGAGAAGAATCACTAGAATCACATAGAGGAGGGATATGAGTTGAGATATTAAAACATAAGAGGAATAATGGGGGGTTTGGAGAGAGTTTTTGGGTTAAAAATCTGATTGTATTATTTAATTAATTTAATCATATGGTTAGGTTTTATAGTTTACCAAACTGTGCACCAACTGTGTGGGAGCCACTACCTAAAAACTCCCAAGTTGAATGATTTTTCTATATTTTTTTTGTAAACCATGCACTAACTATTTCAAATACCTTTATCCCATGTCACATGGTTACTCAGGTAATCCATATGGTTTCCCCTAAATGTGATCCATTCTTGAACCTCATCCAAGACTTTCTAATCCTGTTAAATGATTACCTAGGGAATTCTTATAGTTTCCGATAACTGTATGCAAACCATGTTCCTTATAAACTCCTTCCAAAACTCAGAAAAATATACCCTAAACATCTTGAGACTAATACCAAACAAAACATAGATAAAAAACATATAAAATATTAGTATATACCTCAAACCAGGGTTGTTATACTCTCCCCCCATTGGGATTTCCGTACTCATAAAGCTATAGATTTTCAGTTCTTTAAAAGGTCTATGTAAATTTCTCCACCATGAATTCCTATCATTCCCATGTTTACTCAGGAATATTACCATGTTTTCATAATAACTAAACCCAAATAATACTCTTACGATAAAATATTTTTTCTCATATATCTAGAATACATATCAGCGCTTGGATAAATGTAGCATCCAGCTCAAGATCAACATGATCCCATCGAATCACATAGTCAAGATAAAGATGATACTTCTTCAGTTGAGATAAATGAAAAAATTATGAACCAAACTAAACCTTGGTGTTAAATCCAAATTACAATCCACATCACCAATCAGTTCATGTATATCAAAAGTTCCAAATTAATGATTAGAAAGCTTATCTTGTTTTCCCAAATAATGATGCCATAAAATTTAATATACTTTCAAGAAAACATGGACCCCACTAAAAATAATAACATGTGATAACGATGATCATAATATTATTTTTTATAATTTTGATTCATTTCTATATTTTCTAGATTATCTATATCTTCTCAATAGTATCATGAATAATGTTAGGTCCAATTATTGATGTTTCTCCTGTATCTCCCAAAAAAATTGGATAACGATAAGGGAAACCAAACAATGCATTGAATTTATCCATATAGATCCTATAATAATAACTATTTTTATATTATAACTCCACTAAGGGTAAATGATCCTCCTATGAGCCACCAAAATTCATAATACAAGATATTATATTCTATTACATTATCTAGATCATTCGTTCTGACTAACCATCCATTTCAGGATGATATATCATGCTCATGTTCAACTAATTTCTAAGGGATTTCTATAAGGATTTCCAAACTGGAGAGGTAAATATTGGTTTTCAGTCAGATATGAGAAAAACTGATACACTATTCAACTTTACTACATCATTGATATAATTTTCTTATAGTTCACATATCGTATTGGATTCATGGATTGTAATGAAGTGGGATGACTTTGTGAGTAGATCTATATTCACCCATATGGAATCATGCTTCTAAATCATTCTCAGTAAACGTTGGACAAATTCTATAGGAATTTGGTCTCACTTCCATACCAATATAAGCAATGATTGTGACATAACAACTCATATTTGATATTCATATTTGACCCACTAATATGTGACACATTTCAAAACATACTCATCCACTCTTAATTCTGTATCCAACCATCAAAAATGGGTTCTCAGTGCCTTATACATATTTTAGATATCTAAATGAATATCCCATTTATAATGGTGATAAGTAGAAAAAGTTATTCTTGATAAGATGGAGGAACTACTTTGTGGTATCAAAAACACAACACAAAGTTACCATCTTTTATCCATACATTAATATTCACCCACCATTTAGCTTTTACCTCACAGTAAGAAGATAATGTGTGGATACTTGGGAATCCTTAACCTAATCAACCAAGATAAGAACATGATTTGATGGAATGAAAACTATATAATTATCTTATTCATTGAAATCCTGATTCATATATATATTAATCATCATCATCCATCACTGGCCAAAAGATTTTTTTATCTAACTGGTTATACAACATTCAACTAAATTAAAATGATATTGAATTCCCTTTAACTGGTGTATAAACTATGTCAAATTAAAACATCTAGAGATATTACAAACATTATCATTACTTGGAGTTCAAATATCTATATAAAAATATTTGTTTTAAACTTTTATGATCAGTATACATAACGAACCTTTCAACAAAGATATAATGATTCTAGGTTTTCAAATCATGTACTACCACAATTAGATACAAATCATGCGCTGTTTAATTTTTTTTATGCACACATAATGGTCATGAGTTGTAAGCTATGACATGGTCTCCTTTATGATAATACATTCCAAAACATATCTATATGCATCATAATATACAATATAACCATTCCTTGATTCTGGAAAGGTAATCATAGGTGTCCTATAGAGTATATATTTAAGGTTCTTAAAGTATCTTTGAAACTCATCACTCTATTGGAATGAAATATTGTTCCTATTAAAAACTATCATTGGAGAGGAAATATGTAAAAATTATTGAACAAAGTGATGTTAATAAAATATTAAGCTAAGAAAAATATGTAATTAAAAGGCATTATTAGATGGATTCTAAGAGATAAAAACTTCTATCTTTTTAGGATCTACTAATACACATTTCTCATAAATTGCATGGCTAATAAAGTGTACTTTATTGTATCCATAAGTCACACTTTTTGAATTTATCTAAAATTCAATCTTCCCATAGGGTGGTCAATAAAATATATAGCTATTATTCACATTCACTTGTAGTCTTATAATACACCAATATATCATCAAAAAATACATAATAAAGGTGTCAAGGTACCCTTGAAAGATATGGTTCATCAATTCCATGAAAAAAATCAGTACATTCGTAAGATAAAAGGTCATAACAATGGATTCATAATGAACATAATAAATTCTAAAATCTATCATCTAAATACTCTACTTCCATAATCAAAGTTGGTGATACCATGACTGTAAATATATTTTATAGAACAATTTTCATTACTTCAATTGGTCAAAAAAATCATCAATTCATGGAAGAGGATAGTGATTATTTATCATAACCTGGTTTATTTTATGATAATAAATAAAAAGTAGAATATAACCATCTTCATTTTCCACATATAGAACCAGAGTAGCCCAAGGTGTCATACTAGGACTTATGAAACCTTTACTTTCAAACTCTTCTAACTGAAACATCAATTATGTTAATTTTAATGGTGTCATTCTATAATATTAAAGTGAAATGGGCTTGGTCCTCAATATATGATCAATCAAAAATTCTACTTCCCTTTCAGGTAGAACTTAGGATACTTTTTTAGTGAAAATAACAAGATATCAATCTACAATGGATGAAAAATATCTTATCTTGACTAAATTAATAGTATCTAAAGTTACCACTTCCAACTGATAAGTGATAATCCCGACCATCAGTACCAAAGGCCCTACTCTACCAGTATTTAGATCTTGATCTCCCTTATTGATATATACCACTCCATCAAAAGATATTAAAATCACTTTTTGAGAAAAAAATAAATATGATCCTTGAAATATTTTAACCTATCTCTTCCTATAATTAGATTAAATATCTCTATCTCTGGAATAGAATAATCCCAAACAAACTTGACCTTGATAGTAATTATATATAATGGTACACATTTTAACTTTATACACTCTCATTTCCTAATAGGTGTCTCAATTTTCATAATATGAGGAATCATTTCCAGATATAGGCCAATATGAATTATGACATGAGAAATAATAAAAAATTGGGATGTAATTGTATCAAAAAAATTTGAAAATAGTTGAGTTCAGAAGGATGGTATCATGAACCATCAAAGAGAATCATTGATCATATATGACTATTTTATCCACTCCATAGAACTTCCTAATAGGTCCTCCTAAATATTTTTTTCTTTCTTTTTATTATGGAATCAGCTGAAATGTTAGGGTGTTCCTACAATCACCTTGACTAGCTCAGTTATGGGGTTGATAACTATTCTAAGGAGATCGAACTGTCTAATAATAAGAGGCTTGTGACATGTTGGATCTATTTACACTAGTTTTCTATGGGGATATATTAGAATAATGTTTAAGGTTTCCCATTTCAACACAATTGTTGCACTTTAGAGAAGGGGTTGTAAAATTCATATTCTTGTGGTCTAATGATTGACATTGAAAATAGACTAATATGTTGTTTTTTACTCATAGGAAAGTAAACTAATTTCGTCTAATTGTTCTCTAGTGAATTTCTTACTTGAGAACAGGTTTCCCTTTTATTCTTGATTATATCATTGGAGTTCCCAATTATACCTATATTTGTAAAAGTGTTCCCCAAACCATAGGTTCCTATGTTGACTTCTTCTTCCACTTTTCTCTATTGAATATCATTTTATAATCATTAGTACATTAGACAACACTTTAGAGAGAATGTTCGCCCATATACATACCTCAAGGAGGCATTCTTTTATGTACTTGTCAGTGGAAACCTCTAGAGAAAAATATACTAGCTTTAGGAACATAGTTTCATACTCCATAACAGATAAGTTATATTCCTTAAGAGTAAATAAACATGTCATATTTGTGAACTTGAAGGTATTTGGGTAGAAATTTTTGTAAAAAAATCCCATAAACATTTCAAAGTAAGGTCTTGGTCTTTTTTAGTTTGAAAAAATATTTATCAAAATTTAATCTCAAGGTATTTGAGAATGTATACTTCTATATTTACCTTGATATCAGTCAGGCTTCCAAAAAAATCAAGATTCTATTAATTTGACCAAACCATGACTCTATGTTTTTCAGTCTAAAATCCCCCCCAAATGATTGAGGGATTATCTTCTGATATTCCAATGACATATTATCATGGAATTGTTCCTAAATTTTATTTCTACGAACATATTAAAAGTTTTAAACTATAATTTAGGAAAAAAATTTATTCACCTATGGTTTAAGTAGAACAAAATTCTCAGTTGTGTCCTCCTATTGATTTCTTGGCCACCTCACTAGTTCCATTATTTCTATAACCATAGATGAGAGAAAACATCAAGCACTATATAATAACCAAACTGAAGACTTGTGATACTTCAAATCACAAAAAACATTATCATCACAAAAATACTCCAACAGTCATAAAATAAAATATGGATAATGAAATATTAGTGGAAAGTCTCTCTATAGATGCATGATACTCAGCACTCATCAGCTAAACCCGTGATGATGAGGTGATGAACTATTAAGGGTGTGTATGAATTAATTTCATACAAGAACCACCCTAATAACTTGAATTTCATCATAAAGAGGAAATATATACCTTTTTATGCTCTATATTTTTTGTTTTGACACATCCTACCTCTAGAAATACCATCCTGATATATGGTTATACTAAACTAATACAATTTAAAACATCTCACCCCTATCCCATTTATTTGGAAATAGGTGGAGGTACTAATGGACTTAGGTTACATCACATAGACAAAAAAGGTGCGTAATAAATTTTAAGGGGTGACAATATCATTGGGGTATGATTTTCCCTTGAACACACCAAACTTATAAAGAAAAAAAATATAAAAACCCATGATACTATATCATGTAATAGAGTAAACCTAAAATATAAATATCCAAGAAAAATAAATAAATTAGAGTAACAGGGGAAGTAAAGGTACAATATATCTAAAAACCAAAACTATGCCTAGACATGTTGAAATGAATTTGGAATCACTCCAAACATCCAACTCAATCATCTCCAAGCTCTACTCACCATCCCAAAGACCATAGCATAATTATTCTTCACTAGATAAATATAAAACCTTCCCCTAAACTATTTTTGGATAAACAAGGTCTCTATATGCAATGATGTGCTTAGGTAGAGGTCGAGTATATTGACTCGGAAGGAAATCCTCCAGAAGCTTCCTACACCCTCTATTTTGACCAAAAAATGTTTTCACAATTTATCAAAAAAATAAGAGGATCCAAATAGTTATCAATACGGTTTCATATAAAAGTGGAAAATAGGTACATCAAAACTATTTGTATCAAAAGAAAAATTTATCAATCATTTCATTATTAAATAGATTCATAAAATATTCATTTTTATAATAAGTGTATTTTTTCTTTCCTCTTGTAATACCCATTCCACACACACACATGCATACATACAATAAGATAGTCCCAATACTCATGAGTGGTAACTCATCTTTTGTACAAATTGATCACTTTTTCATGAACCTATGTGCCCTAATTAGAATAGGAATCCAAGAAGACCCCTCATAATGAAATGAATAACATATTAATATCCATGTATTATAATTTATATTTTAACCATTCCTTTAGAAATCATTTTTCTTTTAAACATTTTACCAAACACAATTTAAGAGTAAATTTATATTCCTTATTTTGAATCCATAAAAAATCGGGTTTCTTTGATGAACATTTCAGAAGAGTTTTCATTTAAAAACATTGAAAAATAATTTTATAAATCCAAGAATTAATGTTATAGTGAAAGTGGACTGAGAGAAAATCGATATACCTACGACGAATTCAGTTTATGATGAAATGCACTATGATCTTAGTATATTTGAATTCATTTTCCCTATTCTTTAGAATATCAAAAAGAGATCTCATAAAAAAAAATTTATCCCTATATTCTTCCATGAAAGTTCTAATATAAGTTTATTTTAAATATAATATGAATATTTAATAAATGGTAATGAAGATACAAATACTTTCCCTCAATTCATAGATCCAATGCACCAAGATCCATTAAAATCAGCCTCTATAAGGAAGAATATCACAAAAAGTGCCTAAAGTAGGGATTAGGGTTGAGAGCCTAGAACACAAGAAAAATTAAATGGGTTTTGGAAGAGTTTTAAAGTTAAAAATACAATTTTTATATTTAATTAATTCAATCACATGGTTAGGTAGCACGTTTTACCAAACCGTGCTGACTACACAGCCTCAAAACTTCCATATTGCATGGCTTGGTCACATGGTTTTGAAAAATATGGGAAAAATATGTAAAACACTTTTTTCCAATGTCACATGGTTACTAGGATAATCTATGTAGTTATCCCTAACTTTTTATGAACTATGAACTGCCTTCTGGACTTCCTCAGTCTATCGTATGTTTACTAGGGGAATTAACATAGTTTCCCCAAACTATGTGACAACCATAAACCATAAAAAATTCTTCGAAAACATTCTAAAATCACTTATACACATCATGAGAATAATCCCAATGAAATTATATCTCAAAAACACATAAAAGTTAAATACATACCTCAAACTAGAGGTGTTGTAGGGGGTTTTCCTAAGGTTCCTAAATTATTAATCTTCAATTATTTATGTTTATTTCCTATTTTTAAAGGGTGAGTGGGTGTATTTATGGTCAAATGGTGATTTTACACTATTAAAATACATTATCAACAATTTTAATCTATTCCCCACCAGACATCAATTCCCTCCCTTCTATTAGGTATTCTTACTATATAATGGAGTTGATTATCTTTGAGGGATGAAATAACATATGATATATTCGGATCTTCGAAAGTGTATCACAAAAAATGGAGTACGTTCATCATTCATGACTATTATTGGTGGGGATATTAAGTGTGCTGAATAAATATTCTATGTATGATAATTTTCACACTCAAAGTAGGTGATACTTGTACATATATGATGGGATTTTCTAATAAATAGAATTTAAACAATAATAATGGATAATAAAGGAACCTGAGTGGCTAATTCTAGGACCAAGTTCTTTCCTGATAAATCAATAATTTTTTCTTCATTTTTCATCTACTTGTTTTTTGAGTTCATACATTCAAATTATCAATATCCATGTTTTCATTTCCTTCATAAAATATAAAAAACACTTAAAATTTAATAAGTGCTTAATAGTAGTTTGTGCCTAAATTTTAACCCAACAGTCCTCAAGATAGATGACCTCAATCATCCACTATTTTACACTAGGAAAATATAAAAAATATTTTCATATAACTCCATGATAGGTGATTCATTTACTACCTAGAGATATATGTATATCCCTTCTTTTTTCTAATATAATTTTTAATTTTTGAATATTAAAAAAATCCTATAATTTTTTTAACTATTTTATCATATTGAAGAACCCATGTAATTATTGAAGGTGTATTATGTTTATTTTAAACCATGAGTGAAAATAATAATAATCTATTAATTTTTTTTTGAGGTGTTGAGAATATTTTTGAGTTGATTTGAGATGCTTGAAAGTTTTTGATTTTGAGTTGAGAACTTTGGAAGATGTTATAAAAGTTATAGATTTTAGTGAAATATGAAAATGGGAAAAATAATATTTCTATATGTAAGATTCCAATAGAGAATATGTAAGAGACTTATTATTGTTCACACTAAAAATATAGTAAAGGAGAAACCCTTACATAAATCTGTAAGATTCACTCTAATATTGTAATTCATATGTAAGAGTACCTCTAATTCAATGTATAAGAACCAGAAAAGGAAAAAACCTTACATTGATACATAATAGTAAATTCAATCTGATATATAATGTTTTTTCATACAATGAAATTGTTAAAGTAACTAATTCACTGTGATATGAAAAGTTTATTATCTGGTAAATAAAGGTTCATGGTACTCATAAGAGAATAAATAACCAAAATCAAAGGGTATGAAATCCAAAAAGTACTGAGACTCACTATGGTACATAATCTATTTCTTATGTAAGGGTTTCTCACTATAAATTTGAAAAATTATTAGATCTTAATTTTGAAATTTAAGAGTAAAAATTTATTAAGTAAGGTTTGGTCACTATAAAATGGTAAAATTACTAGATCTTAATTAAGATATGTAAAATTAAATCCAAATTTACATTGTATATGTAAATGTTAAAAGGAGAATATTTAAGAGTCACTTAATGAATTAAAGGGATACATAATGTCTCCTAAGAAGATACATTTGAGTAAGAAGGTCTTCCATAGAGGAAATTAAGGGTTAAATGGTGATATGTAAAAGTCATTAAATTTTTTAAAATAACATATAATAATATTTAGGATGATACATAAGGGTTACTAGTTATAAAAATGTAACATTTTTTATGAAACAAAATTATAATATGTTTGATCAATTCATTAGTGATTTAAATATAATGATTATAATTATATTTATAATCCAATAAATTAGTTATTGTAATACATATTTAATGATATAAAATATTGATATAATGTTGTGAATAATAAGAGTAAAATTACATTGTGATGAAATTTGATGATGAAGTATAAATTAAATCTAGTTATGTAATCTGATATGCAGTCATGCTATATGGAGAAAGACAAAATGTAGTGCATGATTAAGTGAGTTTCATGAGATAGCTTCACTCCATGATATTTATGATGCATTTTATCATATATATGAGGAAATTAAGTGCTCATGGATTTTTTGGAAAGAAAAAGTTATGATAATTCGAGATATTTCATGAATATTAAAGACTATGACTTATGGATATATTTTATATGTTCATTTTAAATCATTTTTGATGACTGAAAATGATGGATAATCAAAGAGATGATATTAAAGGACATTAAATTTCATTGTATTAAAACAATATTCAAATGAGATGTTTATTATATAATAACTGAATAAGGAGAAGAATATATTATTGAAAATAATAGAGAGACATGGTTCTATGATAATACTAAATATACTATCTCCCAAAGGTGATATTTATTGATATAAAAATATATTTATATTGAGTTCAAGACTAGTGATCTTCCACATCATTCTGGATATTCTAGATATCAGGATCTTGAAGAAGTGCAAGAATTTATGTTGTTGACTATTTTGAAGTCTTGGAGAACATATTTTGTTGATTTTGGAGTATCCTAGTGATTTTTTGTGATCTTCTTGGTTTGATTTTGATTCTTTTTTAAAACCATTGGGAACCATTCCTAATAAAAAAATCAGGATATTGTTAAATAATATGGGACTAGTATATTAGTAGATATCTATTGTAATCACCCTTATTATTGGAGATTAAATATAGGTTTGGAACTCCACCCAAACCTAGAAAGGGGTAGTCACCCACATTTTGGGTGAACATTTTAAAAATCTATGTATGCATTGTAGTTATTTGATTTAGTTATATATGGAAGAGGGTGATAGTTCAAAGGGAGAGTGGATCGATACTTAAACCATTTATAGAGGTTAATTTCAAATAAGAAGTTATAAAAATGAGTATCATTTATTCATCCTCCCCCCTCAGTTTCATTGATACATCAACACATACCTAAGAACATCAATTGGTTTTAGAGAAAATTAGGGGTCCCTTTGAGTGATCCTATTATGATTGAAATTAAGTATGTATAAATTGAATTATGTTAATAGTAGAGGTGTTCCAATATTATATGTAAATTGACACCATAGATAGATTAATAGGATGATTCATTATCTTCTTTATCATAGATTAAAAGTTAAGGATGGTTATATAGTGGGTTTTACACATGTTGTTAATGATATTCCAATGAAAGTTTTAGACAAAAGAAATTTGAAGGTTGATAGAAAACCAAAAAATGAAAATTTTATGTTTATGTTAAACTGGGTTTATACTAAACTGATGGGGATTAGAACTACCAAAAGTTTTTTGGATAATCTTGAGATCGTTTTTTGAAGGTAATTTTAATTTCAAAAAATCAAAATTATAAATTTGGATGGAAATGTTGGAACATATTAGGATGAATAATGATGAGACCATTGTGATTACATCATAATGGTTAATAAAATTGTGTTCAATATCTGAGGTTTTGGGGAACATTTGGAAGACTCAATCATTGTTAACGAGTTGATAAGAAACTTCCTTGACTAATTTAAATAAAATATATATAACCTATAAGATATTGATGATTTATATCTTGATCAATTACATAATTTTCTTATTTCTTATTAAATGATAAAGGATTATAATTCAAATAATGATATTAAAAATTGGAATGAAATTTCAATTAAATCAATGAAAGGCCTTAAACTCAACGAAAATAATGGTGAATTATTCTCATATTTTGATGATGAAGAACAAAGAGATGAAGATAATGATAGAATCACGCCTCATATTTTAAAAATATAAAAAGAGGATGAGGTAAATACAAAGGTATGATTGCAATAAATTTATTTAATTATGGTGGAATTGATAATTTTATAGTTGATTTTAAAAAAATAAAAATATAGAAAATTAGCATGATGAGCAGGAAAAAGATTTTACTAAAAATAAATTATGAAAAAAAATCAAAATTTATAGTGGAAGGAAGAGATTATCAAGATTAATGTAGAGAAATTGTATGAATAAAGATGAAGATGAATAATATTCAAAACAATTTATTGAGTCATAAGATGAAGGTACCACTAAAAATAAAAAAACCTTTATGGATCATGTTCAATAACATAAATTCACATCAATAAGTGATGAGGATAATGAAGAAATCTACACAAAACATAGTTTAAATTAAGATCTTGCATTATGTCTTGAGTAAATTACATAGATCAAGAAAAGGGTAAAACTACTTGAGAAGGAGATATTATATGAAGATGAATCATTTAATACTAAAAATTACTACATTAATGAAATTAATAATCTCAATGTGAGAATTTTATAACAAGTTAAAATGTTGAAATATCTTCATGTAAAATTTACTACAAAATAATGGGAGTTGAGTAAAACATGGTCTAGGTGTCTTAAAGATAAAAATACATTAAATATAATGAAATTATATTATAAAACATTGGTGGATGTTTAGGATGAATCATCTCAATCTTCTTTGAATGATGGACCAAAGAAGTAGCTATAATATTTTCTACCTTAATCCAATTTTACCAAATAGATTTTGCCTAAAAAATATGTGTTTTAAAGCCAATATTGGACTTTTTTGGGTTGATAAAAGACAAAAAAAACATTACTATTATATCAGGGATAGTTTGTGGTGAGTTAAGAAGAGATATTTTCAAATATTAAGGAAAAATTTAGTTTGGAATGAACCTAATAAACAAATATATTTTTAGATAAAAACATATCACTCTTATAGAATATTTGGTTTTAAAATAAACTATTAGTGGTGTGGATTATTTGGGAAAACAATTATATTTTCTGATATAAAATTTCATTTACATGGAGTTGAAAAAGGTAATAATTAAGGGGGATATATCCAATGAAAATGAGAAAAAATTATATTAAGAATTAACATGTAAATATAAATCAATCAAAATTTCCACTCATAATTGATTTGATTACATGGATGAAATATATAGAATTTGTAACCAGAAATTCATTGTTATGAATAATGTATGATTATTATTATAGGGGAAAATTAGCATACTACTGAAAAGAAATTTTAGAGAAGATGTAATGCTATGAAGTCACTTCTTATGGAGTTGGATCTTAAAGTAAGTTAGGGAAATGATCCATATATTATTAATAATAGTAATTTATATCATATAACAGGGGACAAAAAATATTAAATAATATTGAATACCATGATTGAGATTATGTAAATTTGAGGAATGATATTTCCTTAAAGATTATAGTTATTTCTATACTTTAGATTTAGTCTCAAGAACTAATGTACAATGATGATTTGTTTATTGATGGACTCAGAAATAATTTTTTGAGTGTTAGTGAAAATGGTGATGATGTTAATGATGTAATTTTTAGGATGAATTATTTTACCATCATGATATTAAAGGATGGAAGAGTTATCACAAAAAAATGAGAAATAACCCATATAAATTTACTTCATATTGAGAAATTAGAAATCTATTGTTATTTATGTTCAAAAGTGGAGAATTTTATTTGGAAGATAAGACATATACATCTTGGTATAAGGTTTTTAATGAATAGAATAGGAGGATATGTAGTTAGATACTTGCCTAAACTTAATAGAGAAAGAGATAATATTTTCAAATATGCTAAAAATGGAAAATGAAATAAGGAATCCACAAGAAAGTTAAAATTCAACCCAATGGGCCATAAGAATTGATTAACTTGGATTTATGTGGATTAATGAGAAATAAATCCTAAAGTGGTGATTATTATTTTTTCTCATTCATTGGTGATTTTTTAAGAATGGATAATGTGGTACATATAAATTAGATATTAGAATTTATGATGATATTCAATAAAAATAAAAGGTATGTTGAGAAAGAGTTGGGGGCATATATCCTAAGGCTATGAACTGATAATGAAAGGTAGTTAAAAAGAGATAAATTTAAAACCTATATTTTTAATAATAATATAAACCAAAATTATTTTTCTATATATAAACCACATATAATGGAGTTACACTGAGGAAAAATAAAAGCATGGCTGATATAGGAAGTACTTTGCTAGCAGAAATCAAGGTCTCAAAATTCTTTTGTAGAGAAGCTACGAGTACAAATATGCACATTAAAAATAGGTGCTTATTGAGGCCCGACTCAACCATGTGTCCATATGAAATTTTTTGTAATATTAATTATCTAATTAATTATTTCATAGTGTTTATCATTCCATACTATATGAAGATAAACAATATAGATCTTTGAAAATTTAATGATAAATACAAGGAATGATTATTCTAGGGAAATTTATCAAATGGAAGTGGATACAAGTTCTGAAAAAAAGGATACATAGGTATGTGGGATACTATTATGTGAATATTACTAAAGATAAACCTAATTTTAGTCTGGAAACAGAATCATATTTCTAAAATATATATGTATACTATATATAGATTATAAGTAAAGTGGGTAAAGAAAAGATGAAAATGAATTATATAATATTGATATTGATTTGTCTAAAAATAGTGATTATGAAGGTGTTTTTGATAATGATAATTTGAAACATCATAGGCTGAATAGTCAAGTGCAACAAAAAAATATAATTGGAAATAAGAATTT
Organism: Viscum album; assembly: GCA_963277665.1. NCBI lineage: Eukaryota > Viridiplantae > Streptophyta > Magnoliopsida > Santalales > Viscaceae > Viscum > Viscum album. The sequence continues at coordinate 1,912,775,644 of OY728122.1, forward strand.
GCCAGTTAATACTATAAGGAAGTTGATATTTTCTAACCAAACATCCCTTATTTCTCAAGTTGAGCCACAATCAGTATATAAGGCTATTTATCACAGAAAATAGATAGATACAATGAATGAGGGGATTGATAAAATTGAAAATAATGCCACTTGGAATTTTTTTACAGGACTTAAAGGGAATAATTTCACAAGAAACAAGTGTGTATTCAAAAAAAAAACTCAATAATAGAGGTGATGTTTTAGGAAATAAAGAAATACTAGTGTAAAAAGAATAATCTCAAGTTGAAGGATTTTATTTTTAAGATAAATTTACTCTTGTTTCAATACATGAAAATATAAGGATGTTTCTAGACATTACAACTCAAATAAATTAAAAAATATTCTCAATGGATATAAAATCTGCTTTCTTTAATGGATATATTTAGTAATAAGTATATATTCAATAATCTAAATTTTTTGGTCTTTAAAGTGATAATACTATAGTGTGAATGCTAAATAATTCTCTATATAATCTAAAACAATCCCCTATGGTGTGTATTGAAATTTGAGTAGCTACTCAAGAGATATTGAATTCACTAAATGGAGAATTGAAAAAAACAATATGAAGGATATGAGCACATTCACTCTTAATATCATGGTTTATATTGATTATATCATTTTTATAGGTGACAAAGAGTATTATTATGAGTATTTTTCTAGAAAAATAAATAAACACTTTGAAATATTTATACTTGGAGAAATGAGTTTCTTTATGCGTTTATAAGTAATGAAAACCAAATATTTCATCATTCTATGCTAAGAAAAATATTTCAAAGAATTACTGAATAATTTTGAAATGGAAGATTATAAATATATATCCATTACCATAAAATTTGGGGTAAATATAGGTTATTATGTGAGAGAACTAAATTTAAATATGAAGTAATTTAGAAGGATGATCGGTAGTTCATTTTATTTCACTTGATCATTACCAGATATTTTTTACTCACTGAAATTGTGTGGAAGGTATCAAAATGATCCAAAATAATCAAACTTTCTGGTTTTTAAGAGTCTTATCAAATACATCATTGGGACTCCAAATTTTTTTAGATGTGAAGAAGATTTGGACACCTGAAATTGTCTATACACAATGATATATATTTGGCTGTATACTATGATGATAGAAAATCTATATTAGGTTGTATATTTTTTTGAAGATAATTTTGTGTGAGCAGGAATTGTAATTAGAAGAAATTTGTGGCATTAAGAACTAAAAATACTGAGTATGTATCTATTTCACATTCTTATAAACAAATGATCTAGATGGGAGGGAAGATAGAATATTTAAAGGTGGTTATTGAGATGGAATTGAGAATTTCAAGTAATAATAAAAGTGTGATTAATATTTCCAAAATCCAGTGAAACCTTCTATATCTAAACACATTAATATCATATATATATTTATAAAAGAGAAGGATATAAATGGATATGTGAGGATGAAACTCATTCCTTCAATGGATAAAATTACATATATTTTCACAAAGGCAATTCCAAAGGACATATTTTAAGGCTTAAGGATGAATATGCATGTTCATCCCTTCCATCTCAATTTAGGTAGTTCATAATGCCCCACATTCCTTTGGATTCTATTATTAAAGTGGTAGAAATTTAAATAACTTTTTTTTATTTTTTTGAATCTAAATATGTTATTCTTTCAAAATATGGGAGAACTGACTGTATAGATTGAAATGAAGAACAAAAAAATCACCTAGCCAAAAAACCTTTATCACTGACGAATGAAATTATATAAAAAGTATTGATTTATCCCATAGTGTAGTTTATATACATTTATATTTGAGAAAGTTTGTGATTTTATGACATTTTGTGTGAGTTTTTTGAGTTGACACCATATCAAAAGGGGGGATTGAAGAACCTATGCAATTATTAAAGGTATATTTTATTTTATTTGAACTATGATTAATAATAATTGGAAGATTTTTTGGATTTATTTTAGGTGTTGATAATTTTTTTGAGTTGATTTGAGATGTTTCAAGGTGTTTAAAGTTGATTTGTGATCTTTGGAATAAATTCTATAAGTTACAAATTATAGGGAAATATGTAAAAGGGAAAAACCATGTGTTAATATGTAAGAGTTAATTGAAGTGTACATAAGAGACTTGTTGTTGATAATACTAGAAATATAAAAGGGTTAACTTATATCAATTCATAATATTCACTCTAAGAGTCTGATTCATACATAAGAGTGCCTCTGAGTTGAAGTAGATGAATTAGAAAAGTCAAAAACCTTATGTTGATGTGTACGAGTAACTTCAAGATGATATATAAGAGTTACCCAGATCATGAATTTGGTAAAGTCCTTAAGTCACTATGATACAAAAGTTTTATTTACTCAATACATAATGGATCATATTACTTAAAATTTAATATGTAATGGTACTCATAAGGCATGAAATATTGTAACGTATTGTACCTCACTATGATACATAATATTAAAAAATTTGTATATAAGGGTTGGTCACTGGAAATTTTCCAAAGTTCTAGAGCCTCATTGTGATATATAAGAGTAACAATTTCTTTTATAAGGGTTTATCATTTTGAATTGGATAAATTCCTTGATCCTCACTAAGATAAATAAAATAAAATCCAAATTTTTAGTGTATAAAAAAAGGATAAAGGGAGTATATGTAAGACTCATATAAAGACTTAAAGGGATACATAAAGGCTACCAAACTTTTATGTACAAGTAATGAGGTCTTAACCAGAGGAGCATAAGAATAATAAAGTGATATGTAAGAGTAACCTAATGTTTTAAAATAATATTTAAGAGTATTCAGGATGATTTCTAAGGGTTACAGGTTATAAAAATATGATGTTCCTATTTTCATAAAATCGGACAATGCTTGATATGTTCATCAGTGATTTAAATATCATAAAAAGGATATAATAATGATACAATAAATTGGTTTTGGTGATGGAGAATAAAATAGATAAAATATTTATGTCACGTCATGAAGAATAAAATCAAATCATCAAGCAGTATAAGGATCAAATATAAGATAAATCTAGTAATATAATTTCAAATATAGTCACACCATGAGGATAAGTCCATGATATTGTGCCTGATGAAGAGAGTTTCATGGGGGGAAATCATTCAATGATAGTGCCTCCATATGTTATTCTACAGACATGGAAATTAAGTGCTATCTCATTTTGTAGAAGGATGAAGTTTTGATAATTCTGGATATCATGTGATGATTACAGACCAAGTATTATGGGGAAATTTCAAGTGTTAGGTTAAAATAAGTTTTGATGATTGAAAAGATAGATAATTAAAGTGATGATATTAAATGGTTTTCATATTCAATGTATGAAAATAAAATTCAAGTGAGATAATGAGTATATAATAATAGAATAATGATAAACTAATTTATCCAAAAAAATAGAGAGACCCAATGTTGTGATAACCCTAAAGATATTACCTATCAAAGGTGAGAATTTTTAAGGATAAAAAGAGATTAATATTGAGTTCAATATTAGTGATCTTCTACATCCTATTGAATGTTTTGGATTTCAAGATCTTGAGTAATAGTAAAATTATATGTTATTTAATATTTTGAAGGATTATAAAAGGTCTTATGTTGATGTTTTAGTATCCTAGAGATTACTAGTTAAATTATAGGTTAGGTCAAGATTAATTTTATAAACTTTAGGGAGATGTTATAAATACAAATTTGGGATGTTTTAAAATATTCAAAACTCTAACCTATGAGGATATCCCTATTATAATCACTCTTGTTATTATTGATTAACTATGGGTCTAAAAACATGACCCAAACCCAGTGAGGAGTGGTTATTCACATTAGAGGTGAAAGTTGTATAAAATATGGGGTTTACTTGTAGTTGTTTAATTTAGTTTCATATGGGTAAGAGTGAAAGATTAAAGAGATAGTGTATTGAGACTTTAACCAGTTACAAAGGTCATTTTCAAGGAATAAATTTTAAAAAAGATGATCATTGATTCATCCCCCCTATCAGTGATACAACATCACATACCTGGGAACTCCACTTATCATTACATATCTTATGGACTCTGTATTGGGATATCATTGACTATTTTTTTCATATACTAAACTACTATTAGTGAGGATTTCAAGGTTCTAGTGTCTCCTATGAACTTTTATATTGTTGAGTGGAACCAACTAACAGAGTTATAAAACAGTTTAGATATTTCCAACATATTCCATCCTCATTGAGATATCTATCATCACTTTATTTTATCAATATATAAGTGAGGAAATATGTTGACTAGAGTTGGTTACATTCATAGTATATTGACATATGGAATGGGTGTTTGCCATTTTTATAGAGGGAATAGCTATAACAAGACTTTATTTATCACATTAGGTTGTGTATATTCCATGTTATAAACTAAAATATATATTGTTTATTACACATCATTAGAGAGGGATCTAGGATATGGTAATTTAAAAACATTATATTATCTTATTTATTTTATATTTTATTTTATGTTCATCCATTATTTTTTTAAACTACTCATGTGTATCATATTATTCATATGTTTGATCCTAAGGAGGATTTCTTATTCATTAAAGAATCATGAAATTCTATAGTGCATGACCTATTACCAATGATACATGGTATATATGAAAATATATTTGAGTATCATCCATTAAACAGAGAGGAGGAACCTACTCAATCACCCCTTCTAGTAGTTTTGGACATTGAGGAGTAGTGAGGAGGATGTAGATGGAATCAGGATACTCATACAGCCTCTATTGTTCCATTATTAAATGATGTATATCTTATATATGTGCCTTGATATACCATTTATGTTTCTTAATAGGAATTATATCCAATTATCCATTTATAATATCCACAGTATATTCTTGTTCCTCTATATTCTAACTCTTACCAGCTATCATTTACCATTTCATCATCATTTGATACTAAATAGAGGATTAAAAATAAATAGAGGATTAAAAAATAATATAAATTTCATATACATAAGAGAACACTTATACTTATCTCCCCTTTAGTTTTAAAACTCTTTTGAATGTGATTTGAATACGACTAACCTCCCCCATAGGACAAAAAATCCCTATGGATCATATACTAAAAAATGACCCCCTTACTAAAAAAATATTATTTTGTAATTATTATTCTCTATTATCCATTTTATGAGAATTTCTTCCCCCTGTCGAATTCATTATCCTAATATATAAAACATTCTTCCCCCTTGTGGTTTTCAAAAAGCAACAGGGAAAAACTTCTTATACCTGAAAAAAGGTTTAGAGAAAAAATAAATACAAAGTCATAATGATTTTGATGATCTTATAATAAGTGAAATAATATTCATCCAAGAAATATAAAACATTCAACAAACAATATTTAGATGTCAAATTATTTTATTAATGTCTCGAAAAAAAATTAAAACAAGAGTTTAAGAAATTAATTTCTTTTCCTTTACCTTCTCCTTGTCGTTTTTCATTAGTTCTAAGACAAAAGTCTTCATTTTATTGAATTGTCTCCTATCCTCTGTCATCTTATTAAGGGATTCTTATTGATAATGGAATTTCATATATTAGTCTTCAAACAATTGGTCCATAGTATGAATCAATTCTT